>OX438923.1:4644520-5367020 GCA_949316025.1 Lapara coniferarum
GTGTATTGTTTATCAGTTATTGTTCACTTTGACGGTGAAGAAAACATCGTGAAGAAACCTACAAACCTGAGAATTCTCCATGAAAATTAAAGCATACGTAATCGAATTTATTTAGTTGAATCAGTTATGATGATGAATTGGGCGATAACCTAGTTGGGAATGGAACGGTCTGCTGAGACAATGTTCGCAGGTTCGAAAGCCATGGCACACATCTCTGACTTTTCGAAGTTGTGTGTAGTGTTTATCAAAATTATAATCGTTCGCTTTAACGATGAAGGAAAACATCGTGAGAAAACCAACATATCTGAGCAGTCACCATAAGGATTTCGAGGGTATGTGAAGTTTGCCAACCCGCACTAGGCGCGCGTAGTCGATTAAGGCCTTAAACCCTCTCAGTAGTAGAGGAGGCCCGTGCGCAGCTGTGGGCAGTATATAATACAGGGCTGATTAAGGAATCAGCATAGATGAAATTCGACACACACAATAAAAGTTCTAGATTATGAAGGTATCTTTACAGTATGCGATTTCCGTAACAATAAGAGATGTCTTTAGAACCATTTCTTAAACAATCTTTGCGGGTTTCCTGATTTTTTGGGGAGTTCATTCCTAAAGGTTAAAACCTCGGTACATGTTAAAAAATATTTTTTTTCGCAATATCAAAAAATCGGTCGATTTTTTATGGCAATGAATGACGAGATAATCAAGCCGTTCGCCTGATGGTAAGCGATACGACCACCCATAAACAGTAACAAAACTATTCAGCACCTTGAGTTACAAAGTACTGTGCGGCATTCCACTGCGCTCGTCATCCTGAGACATAAGATGTTAAGTCTCATAATGTCCAGTAGATACCCTGACTACGATGTCCTTCAAAGCGAAATACAACAGTGCATGCACACTGCTACTTGACGGTAGAAATAGGCATTGAGGTGGTAACCACCCAGACGGACTCTTACACATGAGAAACCTACCACCAAAATTTGTCTAGATCAGTTAAATCATTCAGTCCTTTTTAACTTTCCAACTTTACAAGAATAAGTTCTGTTAGTGTCTCTTCTACAATCCTTTGAATTTTAGGAGGTGTATCAATAATACGAAGTTATAACGTTTGGAGATGTCTGAAATTTCGTGTCGTTCTGTCTGTAGGGCTAATTAACCATCCGTTCGTAAGGTTAACATTTCGAAACTTAACATTTTACGTTGTTAAATGATGAGACACTTTATTTAATTTTCATTTTGAAGTTGAATGATACTGTAGAGAGAACGGGCTTTTTGAAATTAAATGACAATGAAATTATATTCGAAAATTCTACGAAAGTAATTCTCCTAGATATCAATTTAAAACCAGAGCAGAGACTAAGTTGGAAATTAAAATTTATATTTTAATTTCATTTCCAAAGGACGCCGCGCCGTAGTGAACTATAGCGAATAGATAGGCGAGTGCAAAGAGTTAGCTTAGATTTCTAGTTCGGGGTAAATTTTTTTGTAGATTTTCTATTATAATATATAATAATAATACCAGCCCTGTACTATATACTGCTCACTGCTGAGCACGGGCCTTCTCTACCACTAAGAGAGTTTAAGGCCTTAGTCCACCACGCTGGCCTAGTGCGGGTTGGCAGACTTCACATACCTTCAAAATTCTTATGGAGAACTTCTCAAGTATGCAGGTTTCCTCACGACTTTTTCCTTCACGATAATTCACAAAGAATACACAATATTATGGGCTTATACTGAGAAGAAAATCCAATACCAAGTAAAAATGCACAATACCAAAAAAAATATGGTTATGCTGCAGCTCTTAAAGATAGGATTAGAGTCAAGAGGGAAGTGTTTGCGCCTCCGGAAACTTACTCCGGTTAAGCACTCATCATACAAAATGCAACAGCAAGCTGTCACTTTACGTAGGTTTGTTTGAGAATGGTACTACCACGGTCTAGTATACCGACTCAAACTGCAAAGGCTTTGAAGGACGGCAAGACTAACAAAATAACATCATTTTGATCTGTAAAATCCAAATGATAGATTTTAATACCATATTTTTCAAGTTTATAATGTAAGCATGGCGTACATTTTTAAACTTCGTTAACCTTCGTCTCTTAATTAAAACTGGATTTGTGGAGTTATTCGACAACAACGAAGCTGCAGGGACGCTTATAGGTAATTAATTTAATGAACATTCGAGCACTGTGACGCCCGAGTCGTAAGTATTATTGACAAGCTTGCATATAATTGTGCTGAATGTATAAAAAATATAAAAGATTATATTTATTGAGGGTTTAATTAATACTTATTAGTTTTTAAGTGTCCATAATTTTCGAAAATATTTTTCTGTGTCTAAACATAATACTATTCCTTATGAAGTTGAAAGTGTTCATTACGAGATAACTTATACTTTCCTTTAAATGTCACCACTGGATAAAATGATGAAATATCTGAACAGCATCCAAATAACCAAGAAAAAAAAACATAAACACTCTTTCATATCATGAGAAAGTATATAACAGTATGATAATTTTTAGAAGATTCTCGCAACGTGTAAGCAAAATTCTAGTCTTCAGGTAATGATTCACTATCGAACATTCTCGAACTTCTTCAAACACTTCTTGAACTGTTTCAAAATATCCTCAATATCTGGAACATTTTAACTTGTTTAGCTTCGTTATAGTAAATGAGAGGAAATTTTCCATGTAGCGTCGCTTTAAAGGTCGTTTTCGCTTCATTAACCCGTAGATGGAATGTTGAACTACTCTCTAAGACTGTTAAAGTTGAATTATTGTGCGCCTCCGGGTTTCAGTTAATTGCATTTAGTGTTAACTAACTTTGTCAATCGAGTTCTTTTTGTAATGTTATGACTTGATTATTATGTTGTTGAATTATTCTGTACTGCGATTTTTCCGGTTACGTTACGCTAGGCTTACACACACACACACACACACACACACACGCGTCACATAAACACATATATGACACACACACATATCACACCTTTTTCCCGAAGGGTAGATGGAGGTGCACCCAGGAAATAGACTTTTCACTATGTGTGTTCCGCTCTATAGTTTCTGTTTCAAGCGCGATTTCACTCAGCATCTTGAGCTAAACTGGAGACATTAACAATTTTCGGGCACGACAAAGAGGCCCCAATGCATCTGATGGTAAGCGGAGTAGTGTCCAGGTAGTGTCGACTGACAGTGAGAGCTGACGAAATCATTCCGGCTTGTTCGAAATTGGATATTAATTTATTTATTTTGATATAGAACAACTTACAAAACATACATTATTACTAGTTTGTTACAGTAGGGTTTCGTAAAAGAGGCTAAATGGTTTTTCAACTTTTTTTTTCATTTTTTTTTTGTTAAAAATTACAAATTGTCACAGCATGTACAGTAGACAAAATGAGTAAATGTAAATAGCAGGGTGAAAAGGGAAAAGAAATAATAATATCATATGAGTAGATTGGAACCATACAGACACGAGCGCTATAGCTTATGCTAGGTTGTACTCTATAGTAGATGCAATCAGGATTACGAAATGGGCTTGAAACTGTCTAATATTATATCAGCAGCATAAGTATCAGTCCAATTCAAAATTTAAATTTGCCTACATACTTTTTTGTTCTTACTAATCCCCGTTTTCTATTCACGAAAATAAAATAAAAGAGCTTTACTTTACTTGAAACGAAGAAAAATATGTTTCAGTTTAACTTACCGCATACGTAGGCGATTTGAATTTTCGATTTTGTTCAGGTATTTATGCTGCTTACTGTACACAGGCTGATCTTAAACGCACTTATTTAGCCCATTATGATGTACTAGCGGCTCCGCCCGCGTCAAAAAGTTTCTCCGGGATAAAAGTCCCGCTTTATATTTACCCGGGATAAAAAGTAACCTATGTGTTAATTCAGGACATGATCTACCCGTGTGCCAATTTTCATCGAAATCCGTTTAGCAGTTTTTGCGTGAAAGAGTAACAAACATCCATTTATCCATACATACTTACAAACTTTCGCGCTTATAATATTAGTAGGATTTTCCGCTTTGTATACGATTGTCGTATCCGGGTACAAATATCGTACTCCAGGTCTAACTCGGAATGGTGGCACCTCTACTCCGGAATCCTAGAGCTAATCTCAGGTTTGAGTAAAATCTCAAGTAAATATTTAATTATTGAATAAACCAAGCTTACGCTGTCATTTAGGAGCTCGATCTCAGCTGAGTAAGCGATGCTACATAAACAAAACTTAGCTATCAAAATCCGTCACATATTGAAACTGAAGATGTCAGTTGAGCTGATATTTATTATATAGCAGCTATCTTAAGATGCTGACCTTATTTTGACCACGTCTCAGCTGATATCGTACTTCAGAGCGAAACTGAGTTCCATCTATTAATACTGCCTCTAATGACCCAGTTTAAACGATTATGTTTTTTTAAACAGAAACCAGAGTAATAATAAAGAGTTTTTCAATAATACTTTGAAAGTAAAGAATCGTGCCATAGCGACACAAAATTTCGCCTCATGAATTTTAAACAGATGTTTTCAGCATCTCACATGTTCCAAGTCAAGGTGCCAACCTATCGATTGTTATTCCATTTACGTAGACACGAACGATTAACTGAGGCTTATGTTGATGCTTAAAACCTATTGAAAGCTATTCTATACAATAATAATAATCGCCAAAACAGTACATATATGTTACTTAGTTTGATGCACTGGTTTACGGCAAAGAGATGAATATGCAAGAGTACATACATACACTCACGCCTGTTATCCCCAAAGGGGTAGGCAGAGGCGCAACTAGTGCACCCACTTTTTGCCGTTATTCCGTCCCATGATGTGAGGGGGCGAACCTATCGCCATATGCAAGAGTTTCTTTAGGTATTGCATTTGTATCACCAAGTAACAGTGTACTAGCACTGTTGGTCTATGGTCTGAAAACGTAAGTTCTTTATAATGGGGAACATAATTATTTGAAAGTTCTGGTGGTGTTCATGATACTTTAAAGTGAGGGATCAGGAGAATCAATATCTTATCCCTCCAATTAATTAATTAAGGTTCAGGGTATTGTCGTGCCCAAGATGCGCTCGCGCTTTCATAAATAAAATTGGCTATATAAGTCACACAAGAGCGCATCAAAGGGCAGAAGATCGGCTATTGGATACCCAGTTTTAGTCTGAGCTAAAAATGCCTGTCCAGTGTGTTAACAGTCGTCGTGGCCAAAATCGGCTAGGAATACATCATTATAAGGTTCAGGCAAAGTTTTAAATTAATTTCACCCAGCGAAATTAGTTGTAAGTAAAGGTTCAGCCATACTGTTACCAATAGCTCACAATAAACGGGGAAAAGGTCACGTACCGCGTAATCAATGGGTCGATATTTCACTACTAAGTGGTTTGAAGTTTAATAGTGTCGGAGTTCTGCACCAAACGTCGAAATAATTAATTCAGCTGTAACTTGCATAGTCAATAAAGTATTAATTGAAGTCATTCCGTACTGCGAGGGTAACTTCGTCTTTTGTTGTCGCAAAAGCGGATTAGCGCCATCTCTTGGGTTCATGAGAAAACTTCTCGATTTTGTTATTTTGACACGTTAGTTGAGTTAGATTATGAAAAAAATGTCCCTTGTTAAAAAGTGTATAAACTATGAAAAGTAATAAAAAATAATATCCCTTACCATTTAGTGGAAGTCCCTTTATTTGTATAAAGGGCCGCCATGCGTATGTAATATCTTTTATTCAATTAAAAAAGGCTCCAATTTATGAACTGCTAATCGATTTTCTTAAGGGCCCTTCTAAGTAGTTGAATGAAATTACTCATATGATTCAGGTCTATTCAGTCTGTTCCATAAAATGATAAACCCTAAACCATGATATATTGAAATGGGACCACTTTGAGGCCCTTATTCACTAAAAAAAGGAATCAAGGAAATACGCTTATAGTTTTTAGAAAAATCTGTGTACATACATAAAAGAATGCAACGAATTGAGAATCTCCTCACTCACTCACTCACGCCTTTTATCCCCGAAGGGGTAGACAGAGGCGAAACTAGTGCACCCACTTTTCGCCGTTATTCCGTCCCATAATGTAATAGGGGGCGAGCCTATCGCCACATCGGGCACAAATTCCAGACTTCGAGCTAATACTGAATAAAAGAACTCAATGTCCCTTTGCCCGACCCGGGGACCGAACCCGAGACCTCAGCATTGAAGTCCTACCATAATGCAACTACGCCATCGAGGCAGGAGAATCTCCTCCTTCTTTGGAAATCAGTTAAAAAGCACTCAAAGAAACCGCAAACGAAGGTGACGATTTTGACGGAATTAAAAAACGTAAAAAATTCAAAATCATTTCCTGGCCACGTTTTTACATGTTTAAAGAGGAAAGTGGTACACTCGTGTTCTTTCAGGCTATATCTTCGCAGGATTCTAGCGCTCTTCATAACACGACAATTTTCTCAAGCCCCTTCCCCTACTTACTTTTTTACTGGTTTAAAATATGCTTTTGGTCTTAGTATTTTCAAAAAAGTTTGAGTCTTGTGTAGACTTCCATCTACTCTAAAATAACCGATAAAGATTTACGAACTTCCATGAAGGATTTTAATAAAATATTTAACGTAACATTGTTGTATGGTTTACGTTTCCGTTGACAATATTATTCTTAGAATCCATTTACTTGCAATATGATATTTTTAATGTAATGTTTTTCTACTTTTATAGAATATGAAGCCGAGAACTGACGTACTCAGAATCCCAAACCCTCAATATCTTTATTCTCAACATCTAAATCAAATGAGATTAACAAAGCGAGACATTCATTATACCAATTGATATTAGCATAACTATCTGAGGAGACAGTAAGTAATCAGAACATACGAGCCGACTAATTCCTTATATACCGAACCGATATCCACGTAGACGTAGTGATGGGACTGAATGCGACATTGTAGCCAGTTTAACTACTGGACATAATGAGACTTAACGTCTTATGTCTCAGGATGACGAGCGCAGTGGAATGCCACACAATACTTTGTAACTCAAGGTGCTGAATGGTGTTGCTTCTGTTTATGGGTGGTCGTATCGCTTACCCTCAGGCAAACGGCATGCTCGTCTCGTCATTCAATACATAAAGAAAAAAAAATAATACTAAATTATATTTAATAAGTAGGGTAATAAAATATAATTAAAAAATAAATTAAAGTGCTTCGTAGGTATGGAATGGAAAGGTCTTGCGAGACGAAGGTCTGCAGGCTCTAAACCCTAGACACACACCTTTGACTTATGAAGTCGTGCTTGTATTGTTTATCGGAAAAAGAATTTTCATCACCGACGCAAATATAAATCCTACTAATCCTACTAATATTATAAAGGCGAAAGTTTGTAAGTATGTATGGATGTTTGGATGTCTGGATGTATGGATGTTTGTTACTCTTTCACGTAAAAACTGCTGAACGGATTTCGATGAAATTTGGCACACGGGTAGATCATGTCCTGGATTAACACATACGCTACATTTTATCCATGATAAATAAAAAGTGGGATTTTTATCCCGGAAAAACTTTTTAACGCGGGCGGAGCTGCAGGCAAAATCTAGTAAGTTATAAAGTTTTGAAACTTAATGGTAGCTGTCAAACAACAGAAATTGAAACTGTGACGTCATCGACCATAAGGCACCACGCCCTCACTTTTACTCACAATATTTCAAATATCCTATTTGAATTGGAATACGAATCGGTAACATCACTAGACGTTGGATATGTTGACTATTCTAGTAATACGTCGGAGGGGGCGAGCGAATCGTGCGGTTAGCGGCAACGTGTACGTTGAGCCAGACAATTATTATCGTACCAGAGATATTTCTCTAGTAATATTGATATTATGTATTGGCGTTAGTACTACTAGATAAGGTCGGGTTGTTTCATACGTGGTCAGGTTAAGTTAAAGCTCTTGTCAGACTAGCGAATTTCAAGCGAATTCTCAAAAGTGGGTGCACTAGTTGCGCCTCTGCCTACCCCTTCGGGGATAACAGGCGTGAGTGTATATGTATCTATGGTCAAAATAACTTAATGGAAAACGTTATTTTCAACGAGATAAGTGTGTGGTTTCATTCACGGAGGAAAGAGTATCCCTGTTCTGTGATTTTATTTATTAACGCAATGTCAAAATGACCCTGTATAGCGGGACTTCTGTCGGGAAACTTCTTTCACGCGGGCGAAGCCTCGAGCAAAAGCTGGTTCGTAATAAAAAGATCTGATCGCAATACTTAAAATTTGCACTCGTTCTTAAAATCTGATGCTTCATGAATAATTTAAGCGTTGCCATTATTTTTATAGTTTCACCCGTAATGGACATGAATATCGTTCATACGGTTTATTACAAATAGAAGCTTCATGACTTCCAACCCGTAAAATATAACTGCTTTTGAATATTTAGTAGTTCAGTTTTAGCTTGATTCCTTGCATCATATAATTTATTGTTTGCGCTATCTACATGGATCTTGAGAAATAGGTTAATTTTAAATATTATAATAGATGCTGTGAAGTGTGGTGAGATCCTCTTATCTCCTAAAGTATCGTTCGTTCTAAACTACACAATAAAAACAATGAAAATATGCATATGCTTATATCCATCCCTACCACTACCCGCCCTGTGGATTGGGGGCGTTTGGAGAATGTCGGAGGAAGCCCGCAGCCGTCTCTAGTGCGCCGAAGATGGCCAACGCGGAGTTTTGGTTGGTATGCCGTGCGGTGTACATAGGTTAGGGACTCGGCCCGGCGGTCGCCTGACGTTTTCCATCTCTCCGGGCGGCTCAACGTCGGGTCGTAAGGCACGGTGAACCCAACATAACCGCTCAGTCGTTCCCCTTGAACACTGGGCGGTAGTAATAAGTCACTTTCTCCGCGTAAACAAAAAAAATCCCTACCACTAACCAGCAGTATGCATACACATACACTCACACCTGTTATCTCCAAAGGGGTAGGCAGAGGCGCTACTAGTGCACCCACTTTTCGCCGTCTTTCCGTCCCATGATGTGATAGGGGGCGAGCCTATCGCCATATCGGGCACAAATTCCAGACTCCGGGCTCATACTGAATAGAAAAACTCAATATCACTATGCCCGACCCGCGGATCGAACCCGAAACCACAGCTTTGCAGTCGTACTGTAATACAACTACGCCACCGAGTCATCAGTATGCATCGTTGTATTATAGTTTGAAGAACATTATAGCGAGTTTAATTACTGGGCAAGACGTGACCTAACTTTTTATGTCTCAAGGTAACAAGCCCAGTGGGGTGCCACGCAGTACTTTGTAATTCAAAGTTTTGTATGGTGCTGCCATGGTTTATGGGCAGTCATATCGCTTACGAAAATCGTTGAATGCGAGCAGGATGCTCGTCTTGTCATTCAATTGCCAGTCAAATACTATAAGTGCAAAAATAACTCTGTGTCTGAATCGCTTTTACGACTGAACCAATTTTGATAAAGTTTGGTGCAGAATACTGCAGAATAAACTTGAATCCATTCTGTCTTTTAAGTCAATCTCCTGATATATATCTACTACTAAAAAAAACACAAAATGAACGGTCATTAGTGTTTGAGAACTTTGAGTCACCGTTGTTTCATTTGACAAACCACTGTTCACATTTTAAAAAATACTTGTACTTTGTATTTGAATTTTGTTTCCTTTCCAAGTTCAAAACTCAACTGACCAAGCCCCTAATTTTGGAGTGCAACGCAATTTCGTAGTTTACATTGCATTATTCGCAAGCGTAGTGCGCCGCATTAGCTTGAGGATTTTGGCAGCCTTCAGAGGTATTTGCCTGAATTTGCCTTGCAAAACAGTGGTGCACGGAAAAGATGCGAATATTTCTGTTAGAGGTTTTGTTCAAAGTTATAAGAGTTTCCCAGCAACTACAAAGCGGAATGGACTTACGTGACCCCGGCACGGGCAAAAAGGTTGTGATGATAAGGAGTTTGGTCCCTTGTGAGGCAAATTATATCTGACACCAGCAGCAGTGTGCATTGTTTCTTTTAAAGGCTTTGTAGCCGGTGTAATTTTGTGTAATTTTTGGGTTTTATGAGACTTTATTACGAGCGCAGTGGGTTTTTCAATGCATTGTACCTGTACTTTGTAATTTAAAGTTTGAGGACGTTATTTTTTTTGAACAGGACGTGTCAACAGAAAAAGAAAAATGTAGCCATCCTATATACATAGTCATATTATAATTTTATTCGTACAAGGAATGAATAAAAGCCTGAAACTACTCATATTTCGTGCAAACAAACAAAATGGGAATAAAAATCTGTCATTCATACTTTTTATTTTCGTTCATCGCATAGGTAGTTATAATACTCGTCTGAAGTAGTCACCATGGTGAGTTTTTTTCCATGGGGTCCCAATAATACATTTGCTCACGTTATTTGCTGTGATTGCAAAGTATGGGGTGTTGGGGAGTGGGAGGTTCTTCTATTTCATACGTCACTCGCCTAGGCAGAATTTCCGTGCTTTCCGGCGTTTTTGCCATACCTACTATTGGAATCAAGTTTAACAGCTCAAGTAGGACCCCTTTAATTTTATCCGTGGTGCTTTACATCTGGCTTTTCCAGTTGTGAAACTCTAAATAATTAAGGTTAAATTACCTTTTTAGTTCATTATTTTGTTTCCCGCTTTGCTATGGAGGGAAGTGGAAAATATATTTCTAACTCCTCCCTATTCTTCTGTTTGATTAACTTCGTTGCGGGTTAAGACTAATTAGTGTTCCCTGAGACTCGCCGAGCTTCACCGCTCGGTGTCATAAAATGCGTGCCACTGCTGATCCTGGCTTACAGGAGTTGCAGTGGTAGGTGTGAGGGCGGGATAGTCTCGTCACTCGCCTAAACTGTGTTTTAATACGATGCTACTTTTATATAGTCGCCAGATTTCACCATCTTCCTTATTCAATTGCATTGCGTTGGATAAGGGATGCTTTTTCAAAGATGGAGAAACAACTTTAAGACTGGCAGCCTGCATTAGGTCAATAACTTTTTCGGGACAAGTCTATGGCATCCATGTCAGAAAAGCCCACATAAAGCATATCTCGACCTGGGAATCGAACCCTAGATCATAGTCCAGTATCCATACGCAGCTACTGGACCAGCTGTACTCAAACTGCGACCCACTGAGATTTTGCAAGTAAGCCACATGACTTCCAAAATTGTATTACAACTAAAAAAATAATTCCCAAGATCATTTGAGTTGTATGCTAACTCATTCAGATAATTGTGTATAAGTATTTTTTTATTAAAATCAATAAATCGTAATTATTATGACACCTGCTAACTGGTGGTAGGACTCTTATATGTAAGAGTCCGCCTGGTTGGGTACCACCGCAATATCTATTTCCACCTCTAAGCATTAATGTGCATGCATTGTTGTGTTTCGGTTTGAAGGGCATTGTAGCCAGCGTAACTACGGGACATAATAAGACTCAACACGATGAATGCAGTGCAATGCCACACAGTACTTTATAACTCAAGGTGCTGTGTGGTGTAGATACTGTTTATGGGTGGTCGTATCGCTTACCATCAGGCGAACGGCATGCTCGTCTCGTCATTCAATTCCATAAAAAAAAAACCTATGTATGTCAATGAATGTGTGATGTGGCACGATACACCATTACTAAGGCTGGGTTGTTTCACGTATTCACTATGGTTAAGGTAAAATGAAGACTTTTAAGACTAACTAGGTGTTGCCCGCAGCTTCGCCTCTGCCAAAAGCCTCTCCGCTGCAAAAGTCCCTTAAACGCAAGCAACTATTCAAAAATTCAGTTGAAAATAGTCATTATATCTGATGGGATCAAATTATTGGTAATAAGATGTCTTTAAAACTACTATGAAATGGGTACTGCACCAGACCATTGTCATTCTTCTTCTTAGTCGATTCCTCAAGGCTGAGGGTCGTGACCACTATTAACAACTCCCGCCACTAGTGTTCTCCAGGCCGCTCTGTTCTCCGCGTGGCGCATGGCTGCTGGGATGTTCAATCGGGTGCGTTCCCTGATAGTGTCCGTCCATCGGATAGGTGCTCTTCCTCTGTTCCGTTTCCCGTTCATGCGGCCAACTAGTATGAGCTTTTCTAAGTTATCGGTCTTCCGGCGTGCCACATGATCGAAGAAAGTGAGCACTCTCTGAATGCAAATAGTGGAAAGGCGGGTCTCAATATTTAGCTCATCCAGTATTGATGCGTTGTCATTAAGCATCTGTAAAATGGACTTTACCGTGACTACAAACATCTATTATTCGCGAGTGTAACGCCAAGATCCAGAAACTTCTGATTGTTTTCAAGTCAGTTCCGAAGGTATGCATTATTAACACGGATTCTATTTCTTATTCCTGCTATCTAAGCGGACCAGACATTGATTTAGCTGCGCTCGGTTCTGTCAAACTTACCATGGTAATTAAGTTATCGATAATTTGTGTTCGTATTTTCTTCCTGAACCTTATCAATGTAGTAGGACTTTCATATACAAGGGGTCGTCTGAGTAGGTACCAACGCGACGTCTATATACAATAATTTTAAGGTCACAAGATTTCGCTAGGAATACAACGCAATATAATACATAGTTATAGTATAGAAGAACTGACGGCAGGTGGAGTAAAAAAGTTTTCGAGTGAGGAGCACGTACTGGCAAGCGTAACGTCCAACTGCAAGGAGGACAGACGACTTGATAGAGGTCGCAGGAATGAATGCAGGTCGCTTTTGACAGGTCCGCTTGGAAATCTTTAAGGGAGGCCTATATTCACCAGTGGACGTCATGTGGCCGATGATGATGATGATAATGCGATAACCATAGTATTATCCTTTGAATATCTTTCAAAAGACTCATATACACTCTGATTAATATCTAAAGCTATTATTCTGAGCGTATGCATCAACGCGAGGGAGAAGTGCCTCGCCGTTGTGCATGTTCAGATAGAGTAAATTTTTAAGCAACAATTGCTAGCAATCATTTATGTCTAAATGAGGCTTAACTTTATCTAATTTTACTTATAAAAAGCATTAATATTGAAAAAGATACAGATTACAGTGTAATTTTCTCCGCACATGAATTGCCTATTTGCTTCTATAATAATTTTCTGGTCAAAAATACGCTATCTAAATGAAATAGAGATTCAAATGGATTCTATCTGCACAAGACATCGCTTGAGAAATTAATAAATGTCAACACAAAATAAAATATTCAATTACATATTTTCGAGCAATAAAAGTAATGCGAGCATCGTTTGGTAGTCCAATATGTTTGGACAGCACTCGTCAGTGAGTTGACATGGGCCAAATTGAATATTATGCGCAAATTGAATTCAACGTGGGACATGTCAACAGATTTCATAGTACGGGATACTATGGATACTCGTTTTGACGAATTAAATATTACGTAGATTTTGCGTTATGGAGTACAAGTTGGTAACTGTTTCTGGAATGACAGCAAAGAAGAGACCATGACCGTAGTCACAGAATAAGTTAGTTCTTTTCACTTTAAAATGAACATTATATTGTGGTCATTAAAGTTCATTTTGATACAAAAATACAAGGGTGACTTGATAAGATAAATTAATATTTCTTTACCTTCAATTGTATGATAACCTCATCCATACTGTGTGTATCCAAAAACACTATTATTAATAGAGGCGAAAATCTTTAGAAGTACAATGGTAATATCTTGTAATACCATTTCAGAAGGATAAGAGCGAAAAACTGTCTGCCACTCAAGGACGGGTGTTCGCGACTACTTCTAAATAACTTAAGCAAATTTTCATTTGTTATACTAAAAAATATTGGTTCTTTGGTACCCGAGGTCGTTACTATAGAATTTATGATAGTACCATTTGTTTCAATACTTGTTTCATACAATATACCAGTATTTCAAAAGGATCCTTCCTCTTTGGGGATATAAGTTAGCATCATAATCCTCGTAATGGATGTCACTTGATTTGTTATAAGTACATACTTTCAGCACATACAACTATATCCGATATTTGTGCTCAGTTCCCAAATACTGTATACAATTCTTTTTAGGGTTACCTACAGACCTCAAAAGAAAAGAAATCGTATAAGTTTTGGAGAACTAATGAACTTAGATACTTACTGGTAGAAGATCTCTTTATTATGTAAGATCCGACTGGGTGGGTACCACTGCAATATCTGTTTCTACCGCCAAACAGCCGTGTGCATGCACTGTTGTGTTTCGGTTTGAAGGACATTGTAGCCAGTGTAACTACTGGACATAATGAGACTTAACATCTTGGAATGCCACGCAGTACTTTGTAATTCAAGGTGCTGGATGGTGTTGCTACTGTTTATGGATGGTCGTATCGCTTACCATCAGGCGAACGGCATGATCGTCTCGTCATTCAAAACAATAAAAGAAATACCAAGTTTGTTTGGAACTATCGGAGTCCAACTCGCACTTGTCCGGTATTTTGTTCCCTTTTTGGGCTGTTTTGTCAATAATTATAGTATCATCGTCGGCATCTAGCTATAGATAGATTATAATTATAACTGAATAAACAAAACTCTGATTAATAATTTATTTGCAAAGCACCAATAACTTTTTTATGCAATACATAAAACCTTTAGTAATATAAGAAAATATTTAGTAGTTTTACTTCAATGCACATTTCTAAAAGAAAACCACAACCTAATAACAAAAATATTACAATTTCAAAACGTTTATCTCAAAGGAAATGATTTCAAAAACACCGAGAAAACAAATAACACTAAACACCTGTTTGCGAGCTCCCTTAGCGGAAATAGCATTTACCGGAACATTTAAAACGAATATCGCATTATCCACAATAAGGATTTAGAGATTTAATAGAAGAATACATTTTCTTATAGTTAAGTAATTCTAACGGAATTAATTTCTACATCAATTTAACTTTATTGTTTAGCGACTAGCGTCTGGATGGAATAAATGCACGCTAAACAGGCTTGCAAAATAGGGGAGAACGGAGATGGTTAGCGATAGGGGCAGGATGAATAACAGTCAATAACTCGAGCTATTTTTTAAAGTGTTACCTCGTCCTGATATACAAGAAAAACTGTTAACTGTTTACGGCTCTTCACCGCAAACGCAGCACCGCGGGCGCACGTAATCAGAGAGAAAAAACGATTTATCGAAAAATAATACCTATGAATAATTATTTACCTCTTAATATTATTTGTATTGAAGCCTTTATACTCGATGTTATTTACTTTCAAGCAATTTAACGTAAGAGTTTGGTTATTGATGATTATTTTAGTGTACCTAATTCTTTTCATATTTTGTCACAGTTTTGAGGTAGGTACTCACATATGGTTGAATATCAAACAAGTTGTTTGGGGCTGATAGACAAACTATATATTATATTGGGGCTAGTTGACTACCAAGAAAATTTACTACCTAGTAATCGAAATATTATTCACATGGAATTTATTATTCACAGTGAGTTTTTTTGTCAAATTTATCAAAAGTTTGTTATTTTAAAACCATGTGGATTTACAAAAGAATAACTAATTGAAACAGTAAACCCTCTGCTGGTGGTAGGAATTTTGTTTCCACCCCAATAACGAATATTGTACAAAACGTGACAAATTATATGTTAATTATGTTAATGTTACTGATATTTTGTCTCAATAAGGCACATTGATAATAGTAAATTAGTACTTGTTGTGTTTTCTTTTATTTTATTGCCGTATTTTATACCAATTACTTCGTAGGTCAATTTACCCCATGTGAATAGTCCACCTACCCCAGGTATGGGGTAGGTTGACATGACTTTCTTGTTCCACCAAATGGCTTATATACACTACCTACGTTATAAACAATCGCGAGCTTTTTCGTGTTTTCTTTGAAAGCTTATTAGCTTAGTGCACCCATCGAAGACATTTTGTACTAAAACAAAAAAAAAATATAAGCGTCCAAGCTGAAATTTGGCCAACTATCCCCGGTCTCCCCTATAACATAACACCTGACAACGCTGGTAGAATGTGGGTGTGTTACCCTTCTACCTATCTTTTATTTTATAGCATTGAATAACGAGACGAGCATTCCGTTCGCCTGATGGGAAGCGATACGGCCACCCATAAACAGTAGCAACACCAGGCAGCACCTCGAGTTACAAAGTACTGTGTGGCATTCCACTGCGCTCGTCATCCTAAGACATAAGATTTGAATTCTCATTATGTCCAGTAGTTACACTGGCTACAATGTCCTTCAAACCGAAACACAACAGCGCATGCACACTGCTGCTTGGCGGCAGAAATACATTGCGATGGTACCCAATCAGACGGACTCTTTCATATGAGAGACCTACTCTAACTCGGTTACCCTACAGTGGATAAAGGGGCACAGTGGCTCTCTAGGCAACGACGCAGCTGATGAGCTGGCCAAAAGAGGGTCAGATCAGGTATTAATGGGTCCTAACCCAATAATGCCGCTGCCCTTCAACCAGCTGAGAACATGGCTGCGACACAGAACGCTAAACCAACACGCGGATCAATGGGCAAATATCAGTACATGTAAACAATCCCGGGAAGCTGTGCCACACCCGGATCGACGTCTCACTAAACGTCTCCTATCTCTGGATAGGGCATCCCTACGCATAGTTGTAGGCACCATTACTGGACATTGCCCACTAAACAAACATTTATATGTTTTAGGTATGACTGACAGCCCCCTATGTAGGTGATGTCTGTTGGTCGATTAAAAAGCTGCCCACGTCATCCTGGAATGCGAAGGTGTAGCTGCGCAACGGGCAGAAATCCTCGACTCACCGGGGTCACTCCGAGAAGCCTGTGGAGATACCAGGAAGATCCTGCGCTTCTGGTCGGAGTTAGGATGGCTTGTCCTATAGCTGGCACGCATATCACGCACAATGGCCCGAAAGGAGCCCATAACCATAAACCATAAACCATGAGAGACCTACCACCAGTAAGTATGTAACCACCACTATCTCTGAAAATCGAGTTTGGATAGATTTGATTCTGTGCCCCATATTGGTTTAACATGAAGTTATGAGACAAGTGAACATGGTGTAGTAATTGCTCCCTTGCTTACCTTTTTGAAGATAAAACCTTTATGTAAAATTAAATCTCTCTTGACGAGCAAAGCAATAACGCGGCAAAAAAGGATGAATCAAGATACTTAAGATAAAAATCTGCCCAAATACGGGTAATACGTATTGGGTTAAGAAGCTTTATGTAACTAAGAATATGTATTTTATATTTACCCCGGACATCCCTTATCCCTCAAGTCCGATGAAGCGAGAAATAAAGGAATCAGAATAAAAATAATCTTTGCAAACTTTGTTTTTGTACCGTCGAAATTCCCGAATCTGATATAAAATAGGTCGAGATTTAGTTTCAAATTTTCGCCGTAAGAACATTTTTCTCGCCTTGGTCTAGTAGAGATGAGCTATTGACATAGAGGGTTCGATTCCTAGGTTGAGAAACACATACATTTTCTAACGCAGTTTGATTAAAGGGTCGTTATTTCGAAGTTTGCTTAGCAGGTGGTCATAAATACCAAATAAGAGCAATAAGGAAGGGTCCTCAATATTGAGGGTTGATATCCTAATAAGGGCCTTCAAAAGTAGAGGAGGTACGTGCACAGCTTAGAGTCAGTCAATACATGACTAGTATTATTAATATACATTTGAATAACCAAAACCCAATCAAAATCAGATCAGTAGTTTTGGAGAAAATCGCGGCCATACAAACTTACATACATACATACGGTTCGAATACAGAACCTCTTTTTTTGAAATCGGTTAATAAAAGAAGAGCAAACAAACCCTAGGGAAACATAGTTATTAACTACTACATTACATCGCAAAACAATAACAGTTCAAACCACAGAGTAATTCAATCTACGAAACACAAGTCTGTTTTTATATTCATACGTGAAACCACAAGGGATGCCACCGTAGCTGAATGAATTCCTTTGAGGAAAGTCCGAAACAATGTAAGTCGGGTCGAGGTAAAATCTACTATAAATACATAATGTAAAAACGTAGAGAAACTGTTTGTTGTTGTTTACAATTAACTGTAAGGTTTTAGAGTGCTCGTTTTGTCATAGGGCTAGAATTTTATGATTAATTATGCAGCTTTTCAGACGTAGGTTTTTAGTGTGCCACTCGCAGGCAAATTAATATTCCAAGCTAGCTACATATGGACATAGTTCTCTTTGTTTTGAAATGTGGGACTTTTATTCCGAACTAGCTTTTGCCCACGGCTCCGCCCGCGTTAAAAAGTTTTTCCGCGATATCCCGCTTTATATTTTCCCATCGATATCCGTTCAGTAGTTTTTGCGTGAAAGAGGAACAAACATCCATACATCAAGACATCCAAACATCTAAACATCCACACATTCTTACAAACTTTCGCCTTTATAATATTAGTAGGATTACGTTTACGAGGGTAGAGTCGCACGGAAAAGTGAGTTATCAATTTATTTCGTTAGAGTATTGAGATTTGTAGAATCAAAACTGACTAATGAACTATCTTCATTCAGTTTAATTTTATATGTATCCATTGAATTATTTCACTTAGACTGCCTGAGTGGCGTATTTGTATTACGATACGACTGCAATGCTGAGGTCTCGGGTTCAATCCCCGGGTCGGGCAGTGATAGTGAATTTTTCTATTCAGTATCAGCTCGGAGTCTAGAATTTTCGCCCGATATGGCGATACGCTCGCCCCGTATCCTATCATGGGACGGAATAACGGCGAAAAGTGGGTCCACTAGTTGCGCCTCTGTCTACCCCTTCGGGGATAAAAGGCGTGTGTGTGAATTATTTCAAGATATTCATAAGATACCTGACTTCAGAACTGGTTACATTAATATTGTGGAGAAGACTGCTCTCTTAATAGAAATAAAAACAACTAATTCATAAAAAAATTACTTACAACATGTTTTTGAAACAAAACAAAGATAAGGAGAAACGAGACATTTTTACGTCTTGTAAAATTACAATTTCAGCAGAATGTTTGCCAACGTTTAATTTCTTTACCGACGGTCATAATTCACAAAAAAATGTCTTGCTCGATGCAAATGAGTGCTACTGCCAGAGCTGGAATAAACTTTGCCTCAACAAGGCTCAACATCCCAATAATGAAGTCGGATTGTCCGTTTATTTGTTGTATACTTCATAGTTCCTGGAGCTATGCTTGAAACTTCTCTCGTAGATAATATTGGAATCGAAATCCGAATTGGTAGGTAGGTATGAATGTATATTTATAATAAATTTACGGTCACTAGAATATTTTTTGCCACCCTGGTTCAGTAACGCAAATATTACGAATTAATAGGACGAAAGTTATTGATTATATATGATTTTGCACACATACACACACACGCCCTTTATCCGCGAAAGGGTAGGCAGAGGCACAACTAGTATACCCATTTTTCGCCATGCGTATTCCGTCCCATGATGTGATAAAGGGCAAGCCTATCGCCATATAAGGCACAAATTTCCGACACCGGGCGCATATAAATTAGAACAAATAACAGTTTAGAACTAAAAATACGCTTTATAGAAAATACAACTAAAAATGGAAAATAAATTTTATTAAATTTAATACGCTATTCTTAATTTAAATTTATTTTCTAATATTTAGTTGGATTTTCTATAAAGCGTGTTTTTCTTGAACTGTTATTTATTTTTCCATACTATAATCCAACACATGTCACTAAAAATAAATAAAATTTTATTTATAAATTTTTAGTTGAATTTTCTATAAAAGCATGTTTTAAGTTTAATATATTGAATTGTCATCGGTCCTTGATAAGTAGGTATGCCAAATTTCGATTTAATCCGACGTGTTGAAGGGGCTCTAAATCATGCTCAAAATTTCCGTTACATACATACATATTACATACATACATATGAAGCTAATAAAACCGTGTTAAAAATCCAATTCCACCTTGCCCATCCCAGGGTTCAAGCACGACCTCAGCACTGCAGACGTATCTTAGTACAACTACACCACCGACGCAGTCAAAAAATAAAACATATTTAATTGATTATTTTGGCTACAACTTCCATGGCCCGACTGTTAGTCTAAGGGCCCGACTCAACTGAGTCAGTACCTTTGCATACTCATCCATTTCATCATAAACTTCACATCTAAAAAAATATAGATTACTAGATGTTGCCCGCGGCTCCGCCCGCGTGAATGAGTTTTTCCAGGATGAAAGTCCCGCTTTATATTTTCCCGGAATAAAATGTAGCCTATGTGTTATTCCAGGATATGATCTACCCGTGTGCCAAATTTCATCGAAATCCGTTCAGCAGTTTTTGCGTGAAATAGTAACAAACATCCATACATTCTTACAAACTTTCGCCTTTATAATATTATAGTAGGATAGCAGGATTCATATAATACCAGACAGCTAAAACAGCCAGAAATACAACATGGGCTTGGAAATTCGCGGTCGAATCTTTGTGTTTGCAATAAAAGTCACTTTAGCGAAATTCTCGACTCTAAATTAAGGTGAAAGCACCTCACGCAAGCAAGATTGAAGAGGGTCCCATTGTGAGATGTGACCGAGGCGCCATTAATTAATTCTGCATTCCTCTTGTATCTCTATACAGAAGCTGGATATGGCATACAACATGAACTTTATAATTGGTGTCAAAGTCTGCGCAGAAATCGTTCTTATGCGGGAGATAAGAAGCCTTTCGCCCAATTAAGCATAAATTCTTGTGACGCAAATTATGTATGTAACGGTCTATACCTAGATATCCAGGATACCACTATTTTCTCAAAGAGAACCAACGTGAAGTAACAATTTGCTGCCATATTTCACATGAGGTCCAAACATCTCTTTTCCATCCTTATTTTTTTACGATTATTCTTCTGTTGTAGACGAATTTGTACTTTTAAAATATGATATTTTCGATCCAAAAAGATAAGATTAACCAATTCGCAGATCCAGTTCGTGCAGCAATTATAAATTTCAAAAATGACAATAGTTTTTACGATTAACATAATTATTATCCTGAGCCATTGTCAAGTTACGCGTATCCAAATCTAACTCTGTATTCAAGTTATTAAGTATCAAATTCCATTTGGTGTAATACGATATAGACTAACATATTATGCAAATAACATGAGGGTAGTTAGTCATATTCAGGAAATCTAATTCCAAAGCTGGAGGCGGGAGGTAATTTAATTTTATTAACAACAAATTAAGAAGCCTACACCTCCTTTGGGGGTATCATTGTCTTGTACGATAACCATTATGTATTAATTATAATTAAATTGAACAGAATAATAATTAAAATAATGTTGAAGGTTTAATTCATTATTTTTGTTCAAAGATTTGCTTTATTTTGAAAGATGTGGTTTTTCAACGATAACCTAGTTAATGTTGGAAGGGACTGTTGAATCGAAGGTCATGGATTCAAACCCCAAAGCATTTTTTCAGACTTTTTTAAACTGTGTGTATATTGTATGTAAATGATTGTAGCTCGATACATCGTGAGGAAATCTAGATAACCAAAGAATTTACTGGTAGTAGGTCTCACATATGAGTCCGTCTGAGTGGGTACCACCGCAATGTCTATTTCTACTGCCAAGCAGCAGTGTGCATGCACTGTTATGTTTCGGTTTGAAGCACATTGTAGCCAGTGAAACTACTGGACGTAATGAGAATTAACATTTTATGTCTCATGATGACGAGCGCAGTGGAATGCCACACAGTACTTTGTAACTCAAGGTGCTGTATGGTGTTACTAGGGCTTATGGTTGACCGTATCGCTTATCATCAGGCAAACGGCATGCTCATCTCGTCATACAATGCCAAAAAAAAAATTTTTTTTTCACTAGTATGTAAAATCTGCCAACCCGCATTAGGCAAGTGTAATGGACTAAGGGCTAAACCTTATTAGTAGGGGAAGGTCTTTATCAACAATGGGAAGATAAATACAGCGCTAGTATTATAGTATTACATTATTCAGATGAAATCAGAAAAATGGCATTGCTTAAAGCGAGGGGGAGCGAACTGAGACACACGCACACACTGACACACGCACACACGTCTTTTACCCCCCAAAGGCCAGGCAGAGGCGCAACTAAGTGCACCCACTTTTCGCTGTGCGTATTCCGTCCCATAAGGTGATAAGGGGCGAGCCTGTCGCCACATCGGGCACAAATTCCTGACTCCGGACGGATAATGAATTCCAGAAAATTCCAATATTACTATTCCCGACCCGAGGCATATCCATTATTACCCATGGATGCATATTACCGGGATAAAAATGCGCCTATGTGTTAATCCAGGATATTACCTACCCGTTTGCCAAATTTCATCAAAATCCGTTCAGTACTTTCTGAGTCTACTTCTAACAAACTTTCAAACATTTTCACAAACTTTCGTATTTATAATATTAGTACGAAGAAAGATACAATGAATTCCAGATGCACTTGAATATTTTCTCCATAGTACAGAAGCTTATTCAATCCTGTTACATAACCAGCTAATATTAAAACCTATTAATACGCCTAGGCTGGCATTACTAAGTCAGCACGGCGGGTTTTGCAATTCTTTTAGTATTTTGGCTCTGTGGAATGGTAATCTCTGGGATAATAATCTTCTGGCACGACATTTTGTAGTGCTGGGTATCTACGTTTATCGATAAGTTTTGTAGATATACGTTTTTTTTTTTATATATTACAAGTTACTCATTTTTCCTTTTGCTTATTTTGGGTAGAACATATATAAATAAATAATCGTCTAGCTTAACTACAAAGTGTCGACATGCATAACATTGTATTACAAAGACGACATGCAAAGGAATTCTTTTAAGTCCTTTGGTCCACATTCAATTATCACTATTCAGAATTTTTATGGTCATAGTTATTAAGATACTTATGCTACTGTCTGTACAACTGTAGTACCCGCGTCAGCTAAGCCAGGTTATGCTAGCTATAGCAAAGGCTTACTTTAAATAATGGTATTTTATTTTACACTTTTTTTATTGCATTGAATGACGAGACGAACATGCCGTTTACCTGATGGTAAGCGATACGACCACCCATAAACAGTAGAAACACCATCCGGCGCCTTGAGTTACAAAGTTCTGTATGGCATTCCACTGCGCTCGTCATCCTGAGACATAAGATGTTAAGTCTCATTGTGTCCAGTAGTTACACTGGCTACAATGTCCTTCCAACCGAAACACAAAAGTGCATATACACTGCTTGGCGGTAGAAACAGATATTGCGGTGGTACCCACCCAGACGGACTCTTACATATGAGAGATCTACCACCAGTATACCCGTACACCTGCCTCCGTTTATCTCTGCATCACCCAAAGTTTGACCAGGGGCATGCCATTACGACCTCCTCTACACCTTGTGTTTAGTAAGTGCAAATGAACAAAAATATTTATGTTTTATCATAGTAAAGCCTCAACACCAAGATATTTCATCGATAAAATTCACTGGACATCTCTACCGTCGTCTCATCAGCCGCTACACGGTCGCGACGAGGGCATCCGTTTTGCTAATGCACCGGGTCGTTCTCACATAAACAACTATGTACATTGTTTGCAGATGTCTTCTTTTTCTGTTTTTGTGTTAGTTTTTTGGAAGATTGTCGTAAATTAATGTTAGATCCAGGCGTAAACTTCACATCGGCGTATATAAGGAGGGGTTTTGCCCCCCCCCCCCCCGCGCTTATAACAAAAATAAACCAGACTACAAAACATGTAGTAACTTTTGGCAGAAGCTTTTTTGTGTCATGTCGAGACAAGAATCGACGATACGCCACTGACGTTTTGGTATCCTCGGACCTCCCCCCCATGTGAACGCTATAGCAACGCCCGTGAAACTTAACATTAGGTTATTATTCCTTAATATTTAATTTCAGATAGTCAGAATCTATGAGATAATTTATACTCCACATTCCACAGGCGTAAAACGAACCAAATAATTATATACCTTAAATCCAATATTTCGTCGAAACACGAACACTGGCAGATAGAAGAAAAAAAATTAAAAGCAATCTGAACCCCATCGAATTCAAGCAGCGTGTCTAGGCATTTAAATAATCATAAGCGGACAAAATATGATACTAGTGAAATAGGAACAAAGCCCTAACTCTTTACCTTACACTCCAAATACCCAGTTTTTGCCAAAACAACCGTTAAAATAAAAATAAAAAACATTGTATAAGTTGTAGCAATTTACCCCTCGCCCGTTTGTGATGCCAATGAAAAATCTAATATCACTCAACTCAAGGGAAACTCAACAATTGCCGCTCATGAATTTTAACGAGACATTTTCTTTGCGACGCCTAAAGTGATACAGCTACTTAATCTCGCACCTGCGATGCTGGGAATAGTGGGAAGTAAGAATATCGTGTAATAAATTATGGTACGATTTTATTTAACTACGATTCACATACTTATATACATAGAATTAAGTCTCTTGCCCTTTTTAAGTATAGGCAGAGGTTTCGTCCCATTTTTCAGAGACAATTCCAGTTTCCTGGCACATGCTGAACAGATAAACCTTAAATCACTATACCCAGGTATCGAACCCGAGACCTAAGTAGTAGTACTGCAATATAATGCCGCCAAAATGAAGCAGTAAAAATTTTGCGATACTTAAAAAATAGCATAACCATTGAAATACGGAAATTTGTAAAAGCAATAAAATAAAAATGAACTTAAGCGTGGTCCCTAAATTAGCGAGTGATTTGAAAGAAACACCTTCACTTCCAAGGGATGTTAAAATGCAAATTCAGCGATTTGGACGAAACCATCAAAAGAAATGATTGGCTTAACGTTTTTGTAATTATGGAAAAAAATAAGAACTTTGAATTCTGATTGGAATATTATTTCTCATTAATAAAATTATGATATGAGCTGACTGCCGTGCATTAATTATTTATTTTATTTATAACAATAGATGAACTAACAAATCTTTATATTATAAAAACGAAAGATCACTCACTCACTCGTCACGAAATCTCAGAAACTACAAGTGCTAAGATTCTCAATTTTTGCATGGGGGTTCTTTTTAGGACGTAGGTGCTTACTAAGACGGAATTTTACGAAATTCAACCCCTAAGCAGGTAAAAGTGGCGGCAAAGCTTGTATGCGATAAACGTAAAACCACTAAACGGATTTCGATGAAATTTAGTATGGAGATAGACCCTAGGAAGGTTTTAAGCTAAATTTTATTTGACGAAAATCTATAGCGGGATTTATATCCAGGAAAAAACTTTTTTGTGCCGGTGAAGCCGCTGGCAATAGTTAGTTATCAATAAAACTAAAGCAAGGAACTGCCTAAAAGTCACGAAAAATAACTATTTAAATATCACTGAGTTCACCAAGTCAGTTTGGGAATATACCACTGTAATATATTTTTCTGTGGTCAGGGATAACGATGCACTATTGTTCCTGACGGATATGGCAGTTGGTCAATAATCTTACTCTTACTATAATTATCCTATTAATAATATTATAAAGGCGAAAGTTTGTAAGTATGTATGGATGTCTGGATGTCTGGATGTCTGGATGTATGGATGTTTGTTACTCTTTCACGCAAAAACTATTGGACGGATTTCGATGAAATTTGGCACACGGGTAGATCCTTGTCCTGGATTAACACATAGGCTATTTTTTATCCCGGGAAAATATAAACCGGGACTTTTATCCCGGAAAAACTCTTTAATGCGGGCGGAGCCGCGGGCAAAAGCTAGTCCAACGTAACTGTGAAATTCATCATCAAATCTCTCAGAGTGATGAGCACAGAGGAATGCGTCGCATTTCCTAGTAATTCAATGATATGGAAGTTATTGTACCTGGCGTGGTGATGTCGATTACCATCGCGAGCAACTTGCTCGTCTCGCCATTCAGTTATTAAGAAATGGATTACGCCTGTTCATACATATTAGCAACACCACTCATTACAACGTACTTCTAACCAATGCACCATAATACTGTTAGTACACACATTCGAAGTTAGAAGTCCATGTTTTCGGAGTGACGTTTGAACCTGCGACCTTATCGTATCGTAATTCATAGATGATACTTATGTAGTAAATTGATGCTTATAAGAAAGCATTTGAGAACCCTTTGTAAGCAATATTTTAGTTTATTTTCTCCAAATTTCCACTCTGTATGTGGAATACGTTAAGTAGTACTGTATTTTCGTATGCTTTCCTTTGAAGTCTTATTACCTTTTGATGAGTTAACCCATTTTTGTTCCTGAATTTACGTGTAAATTGCTTTCACCCCAGTCCTTTACTTTCATCGTAAACTCATTTTATTGAGCATTGGGATTCAAAAGGTTATTAGAGTTTGTTAAATGTTTTGAGGATGAATAGCTACAGAGAATGGTAATGGAAATGTATTTCTGGAACGATTATTATTTAGAGTTTCGTACGTCAAAAGGAAACATTAGGAACTCTTATAGGATCACTTTCTGTCCTTCCGTATGGCTGTCTGTCTGTTGAAATTCAGATATGACCGTTTACGTCCATTTTGCGATTTCGCAAGGGATTCAAAACCTATAGGGTACTTCCCGTTGGACTATAATCATAAAATTTGGCAAGATGCAAGGTCTTACAGCACATGTTAATGAAAAAAAAACTGAAAACCATAAATTTGTAGGTACTTTAATAACAAAAAAGCGAGTTTACAAACTTTTTAAATTTGATTAATTTATTAATAAATTTTGGCGAACTATTGAACTTATATACTTAGATACTTTACCTTCAATGTTCGGAATTTTCGGTATGCTAGTCCGACTAACACTTGTCTTGTTATTTGTAACTAGCTTTTGCCCGCGGCTCCGCCCGCATTAAGAAGTTTTTCCGGGATAAAAGTCCCGGTTTATATTTTCCCGGGATGAAATGTAGCCTATGTGTTAATCCAGGACATGATCTACCCATGTGCCAAATTTCATCGAAATCCGTTCAGTAGTTTTTGCGTGAAAGAGGAACAAACATCCTTACATCCATACATCCATACATCCAAACATCCAAACATCCATACATTCTTACAAACTTTCGCCTTTATAATATTAGTAGGAAGTAGGATAGTAGGTAGGATTTAATGACGAGGTGAGCAAGCTGTTCCTCTAATGGTAAGTAATACGGCCATCTATAATGGCAACATACCCGAACTTAAATACAAAGTACTGCATAGCACTGCACTCGTCATACTGAGACGTTAGTTATTTAAGCCTAATGTAGAGAGATCAATTGCTAGAACTAGTACGCAATTTTTTTACCGCATCGGAACATTCGTAATGACAAGTCAAGTCCCCAAGAACGATGAATACGAGCGTTTTGACTTTTAAAGGTAATAATTATTGCTAGCAGTGATTGCTACATCTAATGGAGGCTTATTAGTGTTAGGTATCTCATTTGTAAGAGTCCGTCTGACTGGGTACCGCCGCAATGTCTATTTCTATCGCTAGGCAGCAGTGTGCATGCATTGTTGTGTTTCAGTGCAAATGAAATTGTAACCAGTGTAATTACTGGACATATTAAGGAGACTTAACACCTTATGTCTCAGGATGACAAGCGCAGTGGAATGCCACACAGTACTTTGTAACTAAAGGTGCTGGATGGTGTTGCTACTGTATATGAGTGGTCGTATCGCTTCCTATCAGGCAACCACCATGCTCGTCTCAACATTTAATGCAATAAAAAAAGGCTTTGACTCATAACAATTCTCTTCTTCTTCTTCTAGTGCCTCTTCAATGTTGAAGGTTGGCCGTCAGCTTCCCGTACTCGTCCCTGTCACTGACTAGGCGGAACAGGTCTTCAACGACGTTGATACCGGTCCACTCCCGGATGTTTCTTAGCCACGAGTTTTTCTTAGTTTTTCTTCATAACGTTTAGTACTTAATTATCTACAATATCCTTCAAACTTCCTACTTGTGGAAACTTGTAAATGACCTTCTTTTTCTTTTGCATTAACATTGTATGTGCTAGCAGTAAGTTAATAAATGAAAATAAAATAAAATAAACTCGAACACAGCACTACTCTCACTATGCTTTTTGCGGCAGGAATAGACATTGCAGCATACCTACCCAGATGGACTCTCGTATCTAAGAAGTGTAGTTCCTAAAAAATAATCTAACGCACCTCACTCCGACCGGCACAGCGGTGATATTTTATTTTCACTCTATCACAACCATGTAGAGTGTAAAATTCCATAAGTAAATTTAATATCGCAGTCTTGTAAGAATACAATATGTAAGAGGATATGAGCTGAATGTTAAACGATAAAAGGTCGAAATTACCATGTATTTAAAAATTGTTCCAATCAGTGAAATGTATCGAAATGTCAAACGCGGCGAGATGACGTGATTCTAAGTTTGAATTTTTAAAAAGTTTTTTAAGCTATTGCATAGCTTCTATAGCGGGCCTTGAGCGTGGAGACCGAATCCAGAAATTCCGTAACGAAAAAACCTGTCACTCCTCACTCCGGCCGGCACAGCGGTGATATTTTATTTTCAACTCTATCACAACCATGTAGAGTGTAAAATTCCATAAGTAAATTTAATATCGCAGTCTTGTAAGAATACAATATGTAAGAGGATATGAGCTGAATGTTAAACGATAAAAGGTCGAAATTACCGTGTATTTAAAAATTGTTCCAGTCAGTGAAACGTATCGAAATGTCAAACGCGCGCAGTTGATGAGAATGTCCCCGTGGCGGGATGACGTGATTCTAAGTTTGAATTTTTAAAAAGTTTTTATTTTATATCTCTTCAAAGAGGTTATAAATATTACAATTGCCTGCTTAGAGTTTCGGTGTTAGGGCACGAGTTAAATTTGGACAATAGAAATAAAATAATATAAATAAATAATTATAATTACATAAGTTGATAAAAATGCTATGCAATACCTTTACCGCGGCAGTCTGCGAGTGCCACACGTCTTTTTTTATCCCCGAATGGTCTCCAATAATATCGCGTATATTAAATTGTCGCGTCTTTCGGAGATTATGTCCCATTGCGAATGTCTGACGTCACAACAAAGTGATATTACGAAGTTAAATTACAGCCGACGTTAGGGTTGTCAAAAATTTCGCGAGTATTGTCACAACCTATCTGTCACGTACTTCGTTATTTATATACAAAGTTATGATTACTTTGATGAACTCAAAGGCCAGTCTTGTCTGAAGTTCTGAACGAGCTTCGAGTTGTTATATCGACGATCGTGAATAATTGATTTTTATTGGTTATTTTGAACTCGGGAGTGTTTACAAAATTCTGTCCTAGAAAATAAACTTACCTAAAAAAAATATTTGAGTCAATAATATATTGTGTTTCGGCTCATGTTTTATTCCATCAGTTTTTATGTCCTCCGCTATGTCAGGGTTTTAATTTTACCGCCCATGAAAAGCTTGCAGAATGTTTTTTAATCAAATGTATGATGCTGAAGGCGTTGTTCTTGGAGAAATTAAATTACATTTTTGAATACTCAGTTTCTGTCGGTTATAATGCGCCTTCTTGGTATTTCTTCTATTTAGGTCAAAAACATCATAATATAATATTACCTACTACTAAATTCTACTTGTTTGTTAGGTCTTCTCTAAGTAGAAATTCAGGATTTCTTTGAACTTTGTTCTTAAAATATTGGTAAAATATTTGACCATCTTCCACATATTTACAAGCATTCTTTTCAGGCTCTTCTATATAATATTATAAGACAACATAATTTTTTAAACTTCCCTTTTTGAGTTACTGGGTAAATGAAAAGCCTCTATATGTCGTATAAAATCCTAGTTCCTTTAAGATCTCAGTTATACAGTTATACAATGTCAAGTAATTACATACTTCCTTTCGGAACTCTTTGATTCTTTCGTTCCTTAAGTGAACATCAAATGAACTATCTGGATCATTTTCGAACTCTTCACGATCCATTCGAAAATAACTATACCGGTAACGTTTCTACGCTTTTGTACGTGCACAATACTAGTGAAACCTTTGTAAAGATCGAATGCTGAACGTAAAACGTTGTAAAGATAAAATCACTTTGTTTCGGCCTAACGGTTATTAAAGGCTCGGAGATTGATACGATTGTTTGACGAGGATAAAGTATTTATTGACATGTTTGGATATTTAATGGATATCAAACAGGGAGCTTGTTTTTCTTGCAATTCCTACATGATAAATTTGATTTAGGCCAAAGGCAAACATGAATGAATAATTCATATAATCAGATGATGTTATTGGTTTTTCCGCTCAGCATCAGCCGGGAGTCTGGAATTTGTGACCAATATGTTGCTAGGCTCGCCTTCTGTCGCATCATGGAACGGAACACACAAGGCGAACGGTGCTGTGTTTGCACCTCTGCCTAACCCTTCGAGGATAAAGGCGTAATGTGTTATTAACAATATTATGTACCTAATTTGCATAGATGTTGGTATTAATTTTTACCAATAAAGGTTTCCTATGCATCGTACTACTGTCTTAGATTTATATATTCCGGAGACGGCGCCATATTGACGAATATGTTTTCCCCCATTAGCCACTACCTCATAATTCACTCTTTTCACTTATGTTATCACTCCTACAGATATTTTTTTTGTGTTTTCCTTCCTGCTTGTTCTAATAATATATTTTTTCTATGATTCATCAGTTAGAATGTAAATTGAATGGCCACTTCTTTGCATCGTTAAAATAATGGATGTTTGATCACACACACACACACACACGCGCGCGCGCTTTTTATCCCCGCAGGGGTAGACAGAGGCGAAACTAGTGCACCCATTTTTCGCCTTACGTATTCCGTCCCATGATGAGATAGGGTGCGAGCCTATCGCCATAAATTTAAAACCCAATATCACTTCGACGGACCCGGGAATCGAACCCAAGACCTCAGCATTGCAGTCATACCGTAATACAAGTACACCACTAAGGCAGTTATATGACGTTTGATCAAATTCTTGAAAAATAATAATTATATAATGAGATTCATATATAATCTATACGAATATTATAAAAAAGAATGATTTTATTTTTGTATGCTTGGAACGAATAAACTCAAAAAGAACTGGACCAATTTAAAAACATACATTATCAGCTAGTAACATAGATTACTTTTTATCCCAGGAAAATATAAAGCGCGACTTTTATCCTGCAAAACTCATTGATGCGGGCAAAGTCACAAGCAAAAGCTAGCATATAATATGAGGGATGAACGATGGGATAAAAAATTTAATCTTATATGATAACATAATAAATTTATTTACTCTATCCATAATCTGAGACTGAATATTAAAATTTAACAAGACATTTACCTTTTTCGCTTCGAATATGTAATACTAATATTGGAGGGAAGATATTGAAATAATAATTTTCGTGTGTTCTTTAACGAATATTATAAGGATTTCTCATGAATCGGTTACTCATTGCTTTATCTCCAAAATTTAAGAATTAAGACAAGTTTTAGAGTAATTAATTGTATTTCAAGTAATTTGTGCTTTAAACCTCTGAGCAAAGGTATTTTAATTTTGTTACTATTAAATAAATCTTTACATTCGATATTTCTTTCACAATCATTTTTTTTAGTTTCAAATATTTTTTATTATGAATGTGGCAAAGGAAGGATTCTTTTTCTTTATCGATATCACTCTTGACACAGTGATCGTGGTCATCACTTAAGGAAGGATTAGTTAGCAAAAATATTATTTTATCAAATTTCATTTCATATTTCTCAGCAACTAAGCGTCAGCAAATTCGTGGCATCTTCATATAAATTCCTTTTAATTATTCATGCAATAAAGACTAAAGAAAAATGATGTGAAATATTTTTCTGAGCACGATTTTCATCATTTGTCGATGAAACTAGATTGAGCCTAGAAAAACTGTTTTGCCCATTGCGGCTAATAAAACTTGAACAATATTATGGGAGTACATACTTCATCCGTGTAATAATTATTTTTCCTAAAATGTATTATTATACCAGCCCTATATGAAATACTGTCACTGGCCACGTTCCTCCTTTACTACTGAGAAAGTTTAGGCCTTAGTCTACCACGCTGGCCTAGTGCTGGTTGGCAGACTTCACACACCTTCGAAATTCTTATAGAGAACTTGTCAGGTATGAATACACACATAACATTAAAAAACTTCACTAGTGGTTCTTAGGTCTCTTTTATGTAAGAGTCTGTCTGGGTGGGTACCACTGCAATATCTATTTCTACCGCCGAGCAGCAGTGTGCATGGACTGTTGTGTTTCGGTTTGAAGGACATTGTAGCCAGTGTAACCACGGGACATAGTGCGTACTTTTTATTCCGGAAAAACGTTTTTACGCAGGCGGAGCCATGATCTTCACCTAGTCGTAATATATTTACATATAACGAACATTTAACACTCACCTAAACATCTTCATCAACCGTCTCTTTTATGATATAATATGTAACAATTATGATCTTTGGTACAATGATTCTGTTATAGAGTTTATCGTATCAAAGTAAAATCAGTTGCAATTCTTCGAAATTACACGAACGTTTCATTGTCATTAATGGTGCCTTTCCATCAGAGATATGCTATGCTACTATGTATGCGTTTTATATCGCCAATTACATTCATTGGTCCACATAGCATAGCACTGGAACACGGGTACAACTAAGCGATTTTTGTATGGATGGATGCGTACTATGAATGTTCGCGAGCATTTAGCTAGGTGCAGAGCATGTATATCTTCCTCGTACATCGATATACCTCTCGGTGGAAATGAAAACGCAATGGAAACGGTCACATATATTCGAAGCATAGTTATCACATCCTCGCATCATCACATCGATGTACATCTCTAATCTCTATTCGAAGGGGGCACCCTAAGGATTGTCCTTTGAAAAGTAAAGTTTAATGTCTTGTCAAACCATACTTCTGTGAGAGCAATAAAATGTTTCTTACAAGCAAAGTATATTACGAAGTTAAATTACCGGCCAGCATCATTATTAAAGTTTATTACTTCGCTTACCTTGTTTATGGGTAATGTTATTTCGTTATTTCATACTTTTGATGTGCTTTAATAAAGTTTACAACACTTTTACGAGCTTAAAAATGATATACGCCGTTGAAAGTTCTCACGATTCCACAAAATTGGCTGTTTTATCTGTTTCGGTTTTATTTTGTTTTTCTTCTGTTGATACTTCTTCGCGAAGTGTTTTATTATCTTTATAATTGACTATGTCATGCATTCAGGTTTGAGGTTTGACTACTTTCTGGAATTAAAAGTATCGTTTAATTTAATCCATGGCATTATTTAGAGTGTGCAGATATTTATATAAATCTGGTCAGCAGTTTCTGCTTTTATTTTCAACAAAAATTTATGTATAGGTACAAACTTGGTAGACTTTCGCTTTGTTCTAATATCATTAAGCTGAGCTTTTCTTAAACGTGCTAATCTTAAACTTCATTTACCATTATAACAATATTCCACTAATATCTAAATTATACAGACTTATCTGAATTGAACTGCAAGAAAAAGTGTATAAAACAAGAACAACAATCATAAATACAACTAACTTCTAATGTGTGCCTAAGTACACATGACATTGGGATAATCCACGCCATCCGTACAGAACGTGGCTCGGCCAGAACACTGAGGATTATTGTCGTGGCCACTGACTTTTAACTGGGGGTGTGTTTGCACTATATTACGAGGTAAGATTAAGAACTGTAATGTGCGATACAAATAACGATCTCAATTTGGATTTACTTGGTTTTATGGTGGTCGTTCGTGGGTGCGCATAATATGATGTAAAGAGACTTTATTTAGTGGGAAAATTTTTATTAACCACTGAGAATGTTAGTAACAAACTGATGGAACTGTGATGAGAATTTATCGTTTTGCGATTCATTTGCTATGCATTTGATGTTGGTGCTGGAAATAAATCTAACTAATATTCTAGTTGCCAATGATGGATGTTTGTTAGTAGTAAACGCAGAAAGAACTACACGGATTTGGATGAAAATTGGCTTGTTCATGTCCTGAATTAACATGTAGGCTGCTTTTTATCCTGGTAATTTACTCCCATGGGAAATAATGGATATTTTTAATCTGATTCTTTAAGTAGATAGCGTTAGGGTCGTACTGTGTTTTAGGGACTTTTGAAGCGGGAAAGGCTATTAACGCGGGTGAAGCGCCGAGCAACATTTGGTGTAGAAATAAAATTACCACAGAAATCCATAAAAAATTGAAATCGCTATTGGACCGATCTTGATGTAAACGAATTCTAATTAGTCTTCCAAATATGGCAACTGGGATGGTTCATTGAAACCTACTTTTTTACATACTTTAGTAGTCCAAAACAAACAAGTCATCCACGTTTCCAGTGATTTATCAAAAGAGGTCACACGTCAGATTTTTACATAGAAATAGCTCCAACGTGTGATATTTTGTAACATACTCGTAAATTCATCATGTCCCACTAGGGTCAGCGACTGATCAAGAGTTCTGACCGCCCTAGGCTAATTATGCGGACGCGCCCCCGCCAGGTGTAAGTGATACAGTCGGTACTAAAAAGTAGCATAATAGTTTGATTTTATTTACTAACTAGTAGTGCTCGCGGCTCCGCCCGCGTGAAAAAGTTTTTCCGGGACAAAAATATTTTCCCGGGATAAAAAGTAGACGATAGCACTCAGGACTTATGTAGCTTCCTATTAGTGAAAGAATTTTTAAAATCGGTTGAGTAGTTCCTGAGATTAGCGCATTCAAACAAACTAACTCTTCAGCTTTATAATATTTGTATAGATGTGAAAATTTTAACATGGCTCATACTACCTATAAACGTTTTCAGATCGATGTGAAAGTGAAACTAACGTTGCCCATTAATCTACATGACATTCAGCCTTAGCGTGGCAAACCATTTTTGTAGCTGACCGTACATAAAGGTGCCTTATTACGACCTCGCGCATTATACGACTAAAATCATGACAAGTGACTGCAGGCTACCAAGTAGAAAACCAAATCCATGTCGTGTTTGGCCGCATGACTTGTATTGTCTTAGTTTCTATAGAGAAGTAAGTTGTTGCGGCCATTGACCATGTGCGTGGTAATCTATTGAGTGAAGTTGCATTTATCCTTTAGGCGACTTTTATACCAATATATGGTAATTTTTGTTAGTAAGTTTCAAGCGCGATTTTGATTGAAAACGTAACAAGTTGAGTCTCCGTACGACAAAATTTCTGAAACAGACGTTGGAACTTGGTGGCTAGATTGAAATTAAAGAAAGATATGAAAAATCTGTCTCGTTTATTCCATTAGTGTTGAAATAGTCTTTCCGAGAATGCATTATAAATTAATCAGATAAATTTATTTTTTTAAATATCACGTTGAGGAGTTAAATGAAATAGTCGAAATTTTAGATACGGCCTCTTAATTCTTGACTGAAGACCTTTGTATTGACTAGATATATTGATAGCATTATCATAACTTTGGCCACGACAGTCTTTAATATCAAGTTCCAAAGTTTTATCAATTGTCGCAAGAACAGCCTTCTCCATGTCTTCACCTTTATGACCACAATTGGGTAAAAAGGTGACAAAACGTTCAACAAGTTCTCCGTCAGGCAAAACATAACGAATTATAAATGTCAACTGATCGGTGTGTGAAATATCTGCACTAGAATCAATGCTAATCGAATAATATTTTGCTTTTTTTATTTCTCCAATAATCGAAAGTCGAACTTCATCAGCGAGAAGTAAAATAAATTCATCGATAATAGAGGATGACAAGTATGATGGAGCACCTCTTCCTTTTTTTCCTAATCTCACCAAATGCTCAGCCATGAAAGGATCAAATTTGGACATAAGCTCAATACAGCCAAGAAAATTTCCGTTTAGTGCAGACCCAATAATATCATTTTGACCGTGAAAGTGAAGGCCACGAGAAGCTAAAAACTTAATTGTTTCTATTACACGTAGTAATACATTTCGTCAATAAGTTATTTCTTCATTATATTGTTTGATTATTTTGGTATCCAATCGTTGTAAACGTTTCCTCTACATACATAATATTGTCCCAAACATTTACGATGATCCGGAGAATTGTCATGATCAGTTATTAAGTTAGAATTTTTCCAGTCATTAAATCCACTTTGGCAAATATGGATGTTCCTCCATATAATTTACAAGGACCACAAAACACGTGACCTGTGGATTCTGAGTACCTATACTAACCAGCTTCTCTTCACAATTTCGCCATTAACAAGCTTTATCTCAAACATATGTTTAGATAGAAATCTTTTTTGATTTTTATACTGCCTTTCTGATCTAGAAAAAGTCAAATTGTTCGTTTTGTTGCAGTCCTTTTTTAACAATATAATCTCAAAATTCATCGTTTACATGCCACAGTGCAGGGTCACTTGACGGAATAGACGGCTTTTCTTCTTTAAAATGTTTTCTTTCTTCTTTTCCTTTTTTTCTGTATTCTGCTCCACTTGGCTTTTTTACTATCGAATTACTCTCATTACTACTCATAGTCTTAAAAACTACTGAAATACGGAGGAAAGGACCATAAATATCAATCACGAAAAACGAATATACTCGAGCGCGTGATAATATGACGGACGAACGACGATTAACGAAAGAGAATGAAGCGCGGGAAAGTATACTATACTAGAAGTGCTCGCGGCTCCGCACGCGTGAGATAGTTTTTCAGGGACAAAAATATTTTCCCGGGATAAAAAGTAGCCTATAGCACTCAGGAGTTATGTAGCTTCCTATTAGTGAAAGAATTTTCGAAATCGATTCGGTAGTTCCTGAGATTAGCGCGTTCAAACAAACAAACAAACTCTTCAGCTTTATAATATTAGTATAGATAGCTTTTGCCCACGGCTTCGCCCGCGCTAATAAGTTTTTCCGGGCTAAAAGTACATACATAAAAACCTTCCCGTTGAATCACTCTATCCAACACATTTATTTGTATAAAGATTCATATTATGACGTTGATACAACTCTTAACAAATAATGCATTAATTTCGACCAAATTTGATTACCATAAAAACGTTTCCAGAGAGTTTATTTTAAAAGATAGACAGATACTGTCGCGGACTTTTTTTTAGATCATTTCAAGAGGAATAATCCTTTCATACATATATTTTTGGTATCTTGAACCGTTTTCGCAGCGCACGCAATGGAAGCCCTAAAGGATGAATCATTTTCCCCGCATTTTTCACATTATCCATTATTTCTTCGCTCCTAATAGTTGCATCGTGATGTTATATAGCCTATAGCCTTCCTCGATAAGTCGTCTATTCAACACAAAAAGAATTTTTCAATTCGCACCAGTAGTTCCTGAGATTAGCGCGTTCAAACAAACAAACAAACAAACAAACAAACAAACAAACAAACAAACAAACAAACTCTTCAGCTTTATAATATTAGTATAGATATACCAAAGAGCATTATAATACTACGGAAATACTAAAGAATGTTATACCCATATGGATTTTTCATTCCGTTTAACAAACTGAAGAATAAAATGTGACGTCACAGCTATCTGCTGTCTCTCTCTTTAGAGTGACAAAGGTTTATTTTCAAAACCAGGACGTAACATAATTAACTGTCCATAATAATATGATATGATATATTATGGCTGCCTCGGTGGCGTAGTTGTATTATGGTACGACTGCAATGCTGAGATCTCGGGTTCGATCCCCAGGTTAGTCGGGTCGGGCAAAGTGACTATTTTCCATTCAGTATCAGCTCGGAGTCTGGAATTTGTACACGATAAGGCGATAGGCTCGCCCCCTATCACAGCGTGGAACGGAATAACGGCAAAAAGTGGGTGCACTAATTGCACCTCTGTCTACCCGGGGGATAAGAGGCGTGAGTGTGTGAGTGTGTAATAATGATATCGCACCATAATATTTATTTTTATCTCTATAAAGTAATGCGGTTTAAATTAATTATGAAAACCAATTACAGCGGCTAGTAATAGTTGATATTTAAAAAATATAATTTGAGTTAGAAAGTTTATTCCAAACAAAATTGGCATATTTACATACTTTTTTGGTATGTGTAGTTCGGAACTACTAGTTCCACTAACATAAAAAAAATACCTCACCACGCGGTGGTGAATTCAGTGGCGGCCTTGGAGGAGGGGGGCGAACCAGGCAACCGCCTGGGGCCTCGCAGTTACAGGGGCATCTTGCAGCTCCTTGGGGGCCCGTTTTTTGGCACCTTACTTACAAAGCTGTTAAAAAAAATTATTTGCTTCGCACGGGGCCCCGCGTGCTTTTTTTTTGCTCGGCACACAGCCTCACATTGTATATGTTTTACTTTCCCCCGCGACTGGATATGTTCACGTTGTTTGCCGGCCTTTATAACCAAATATGGAGACTGTAAGGTTAGACAGAAAACATTGGGATATTTAAAAATGAAAACTACAGTTATTGTTAAATTTAAATATAATAAAAAAAAAAAAAACATACTCATAAAAGTAAACAATCATACATAAAAAAATAATACACATTTAGGAAGTTAAATAACCTAATTTTCAGTAAGTAATTTTGAAATATTACGAATATCTATTTTGTGTGATTTTACAATTTTTGCGAGTATTCTGCGAACTTTTTTTCTGTAATTATCCATAATAATACATATTGTGTTTTAGAGATATTCTACTATGAGTTGTGTAATTCATGGTTGCAGAATTATTTGCAATCCAACATCTAGTGTGAAATTCCATAGGTAAGTTGACTGTAAACAAAGTTGTGTAGATATTTATAGCAAAAGTAATAAACACGTGGATGTTTTACAAATTACAATACCAAATAAATTCTTGTTTGAGAGCCATGGAATTAAAAATTAACGCTACATTCTGCGGGTGAGGTTTCGTCCTTAAATTTATTTTTAATATTCTAAGACTTCTGTGAAGAAGCCAACAAAACAATTAAAGTTTGCTAAAGATCACCATAATGTGCTCTCTATCGGCAAATATATGTTTGAATTTATAAAACAAAAATGTTTTCGGCGACTAAAAGTGTAATGTTAAAGCAAAAGTCTTTATGTCATCACTATATGTAATTTTTCTTTGCTTGCTACTTGGAATATACTTTAAAAAAAATCTCAAATATTAGCAAAATTTCACTGCAAAATATTTTCAATTTCAGACTGTATAATCATGAACAACTTTAATAAGAAATAACTTGTAATTAATTTTCTTCTTTTATCTCTTCATCTTCTGCTGCAATAATTTCTTTTATTTCTTTAAACTTATTTCACTGGATGTCTTCACATTAACTGATATATTGAAATCTTTCAAGTCTTGGCGTTTCAATGGTGGTTCATATTCATTTCGCTGACATGTAATGTAAAAAGTAAATATCAATCAATAATAATATATTTAAGTACCTATACATTTTAGACAGAGGCAGAGGTGCCATTTAGTACACTCAGATATCACCCAATGTACCGCCGTTATAAAATTTGGTGGGTCGCAATCTAATGTGGGTGCCCTATCCTACTAATCTTATTATATTATAAAGGCGAAAGTTTGTAAGAATGTCTGGATGTATGGATGTTTTTTTCATGCAAAAACTACTGAACGGATTTCGATGAAATATGGCACACGGGTAGATCATGTCCTGGATTAGCACATAGGCTACTTTTCATCCCAGTAAAATATAAACAGTGACTTTTATCCCGGAAAAACACATTCGCGCGGGCGGAGCCGCGGGCAAAAGCTAGTAAATAATAAAGTCTAAGTGGATCATAATTATACCAGTGAAATGATAAAAAATAATATACTTACAGGATGAGTTTCTGGTAATAAATAATTATTTTTGACATCTACTGCCATATTCCCAGAAGTAGAAGACACATTATCACATTCAGAATCATAATCTTCTGTCTTTAAATGTTGACTAGTAATTCTTGCAGACATCAAATTGACCTTTTAATGGTATTTATATTTAACCACGTTTTTGCTTATCTCGATCTTTAAGAAATCTGTAAAGAGAAATACAAACTCGATTTTATTTTAAATAAAAGTTTCAATAAATCAATGCTGGATACACTGAGAACTCGATTGTAACTGTTGATCTTCAGTTTTTATTTAAGATGATTATTTAAAGATTAATAAGCTTTATAATATTCATTAGTAAGGCGGCTAGTATTACAAATACTCTAGCACCATTGTCAAACCGGTCCACCAAAGCTTACACCATGGTCACCCTAGCCTTTTGTTTACATACACTATTTACAATACAAAAAATCACATTTAACATTACGTTAATATGAAAAAAGTAGTCATATATAAAGCAAATCACATTAAGCGAGGTTTTTCTACAGTTCATTTATAAAATATTCACGTATTTTATTACGATTCGTATAAATATTGATAAAATTATAATATTTACACAATATTGATTACAATGAACTTACCTGTAGAATTTAACACTAAATGATGGATACCAAATATTTCTGCAACCGTGAACTACACAATTCACATTAAAATATCACTAAAACACACTTATTATTGTAGATAATTACGGAGAAAATTTCGAAGTGAATATTTATTTGACAACTATATTGACATCGAACTTAACGTTTTATAACAGTGTTGCCGAAGTATGTATTCGCAATTACCAATTAAATGAGGAATTTTTTTAAACTAAAATGTTAATAAGGATAAAAAACCTTAAGGATATCTTATTCAACAAGAATAATTCTGAAATGAAAATAGTACTTATATCATTATATAAGATATGTTGGAAATATTTATATATACATGATTGAGACGACAATAACGGTATTGATATTTTTTTATGGGTAGGGAAATAATCCGTAAGCTTTGGCAACATAGGTTAAAGAGTGAGTGAGATAGAATACAACACAAAAGGTAATTTTTTTGTCTTCACAAAAATGTGTGTACCGCTCTCTCCATTAGATAATATTATAAACTTCTTGGTCCCCGCGCGTCGTTGACGTGTTTCATCGCGCGCGGCGAGCTGCGTTGTTGCCAACTCATTCACTTGCTTGGAGCGAGTGAGTGAGACGAGTGAGTTGGCAACATCGCAGTCGAGCGAGTTGCTCGGCCACCGACCGATTAGAGTGATAAATCAGTGTTTGTTTAACGCGCGCTTTTTAAAGTAACAAATCAGGGAGTCCCAGGCTTTTTCAGTTCACAGCGCATGTAGTTTTAGTATTTTGGCTCGGTCTAGTTGAAATATGTAGGGTAGATGCAATGATGCTAGATCAATAGTGTATTTGATTACACGATTTCAGCGCGCCCCCCCGATCCTCGCGCCCTAGGCTGCAGCCTAATTAGCCTAAGGGTTAATCAGGCCCTGACTAGGGTTAGGGCTATGTTTCAGAAACGGTCAGAAGGGGCCAGACCTCATGAATAAACGATTTGTGTCTTGTCTGTTTCTTTATCTGGAAGGTCAAAGGGCGTATGGATTGTCACAAGGTTTGACGAATATGTCTACAAGCATTTTGACATGCTAGTGATACGCTCTGAATTTGAGGGTTTTGAGTACAATTCCCGGGTAGGATATTTTTTAATGGCTGATCCAATGAATTCGTCCGCGACGGATTTTATTGTTTTAATCATCACCTCACCACATGCATCATTAAAAATTGATCAGGTAAAACTCAACACTGCTGACTTGATTCTGTAAATTCTTTCACTAATAGGACTACGTTATCTCTATGTGCAGCTGCTTTTTATTCTAGGGTCTTAAATACGGTCGAAGTTGTTTAAAGCTGTGTTCCATAATTCTACCCTAAATATTTAATTGAGAAAACTTAACACATTAGCGTAATATTCATCAATATTTTAAGAATTCACAGTTGCGGTAAGAAACCAACAGACATCAGACATTATGTTACTAAATCTTAAATGTATAGGCATATGATTGAAAACGCCATAATAAATGATGGACGATAGCTTAGTTGGGAATGGAACGGTCTGCCGAAACAATGTCCGGAGATTCAAAACCCAAGGCACACATCTGTGACTTTTCGCAGTTACGTATGTATTGTTTATCAATTATTGTTCGCTTTAACGGTGAAGGAAAACATAGTTTGGAAACCTTACATACCTGAGAATTCTTCACAACAATTTCGAGGTTATGTGAAGTCTGCCAACTCGCACTAGGCCAGTGTGGTGGACTAAAGCACCCCCCTCTCAATAGTAGAGGAGGCCCGTGCTCAGCAGTGAGCAGTATATAATACCTACGGGGCTGATTGCAAATGATTGTTACTCAAATTGACTGTCAGTGATTACATTATAAATAAAAATGGTAAAAAAAATGTGGCATGAGTTAAAATATTTTTGCGCTTACAATTTTCGAGGCGCGCGGGCTTTGAATATATTATGTGAGAGAAAGGTTAAAAGACATGCAAATATTTCAGAAGCTCGGCTTTTCCGTTTGTATAAACATATCTTTATACATTGACTTTGAAATAACTCAAGTTCATTTACAGAACAATTTTACCGGCCTACGTTATTAACCGACTTACAAAAAAGGAGGAGGTTCTCAAATTATGTGCTTATAATATATATTTTTTAGTGTGTTGCGGACGACAACTTAGACGTGAATCGGAGGAAGCCCGCAGCCGTCCCTAATGCGACGAAGATGGCCGTTTTAAAAAAAAATGCATGCACACTGATTTCTCTGAAAGCTGTGAGCCTATTTCCTGGATAACTTCTTTATTTAGAAGATAAGGTTCTCGAAGCAGTCCTATTTCAATATATCTTGGTTTAGGGTACATCATTTTATGGAACGTGCTGAATAGATCTGAATCGTACTATGTATGAGTAATATCATTCAACGACTTAGAAAGGCCCTTAAGAAAGTCGATTAGCGGTGCATAAATTGGAGCTATTTTTTTATTGAATAAAAGATAATAGAGATGCATGCTGAGAGAATATGTTAAGAGATAAATAGGTATACGAAACCATTTATTTATAACTAGACTTATGCTCGCGGCTTCGCCCGCGTTAATAAGTTTTTCCGGGCTAAAAGTACATAAAAACCTTCCTGTTGAATCACTCTATCTATAAATAAAACCGCATCAAAATCCGTTGCGTAGATTTATAGATCTTAGCATACATAGGTACATAGGGACAGACAACGGGAAGCGATTTTGTTTTATACTATGTAGTGAAGAGTCACAAATCGCGGCAACGTAGATTTGTCATATTGCTATCATAAAACAATCAGGCGCTTTTAGACAGATTCGATAGAATGTGGTTAGTATCTCACAATAATATCTATATATAGGCTTCTAATGGACGTCAAAGTGTGAAAATGATGAGCTGTTTAATCTTGAGAACGAATATATTATGATGACAAGCAAGATGCTTTTAATAGTTACGTATATTTACCGTTATATGTATGTGACACAAAATGTCCATGCATGTTTGCGATTTTACTAAAGGAAAGGAATGTTTAGTTCCTGATTTAATGTCATTCATGATTGCTACATAATGGAGCATTCAGATTTCGATCTGATTTTAGGATCTACTGGAGACTTGGGGAATGTATACCCCAAACCAAAATCTAATTTAACTGCGTAATGATATTCTAGAGATTAGATTAACTAGCTCAACAGTGAGCATCAGTCTGCTTTACCCAGATTATAGAGTCTTTTATTTATATTATAATATAGACATGAGCTGTTTACGTAGCGTGACACTACCCCAACAATTTTCCTGGAGTTACAATACCCCGACGATCCGATAAGATTACGTTCAGAGTCATAAGACCACTCTGAGCTAATATGACCGCTCCGCTCATTCTCGCAGTATGCGGTAAGAATAAATAATACACGTCTATCAAAAAATATTTTATTTTTAAATGCCAATAATGATTGGGCAATACATATACCATACAAATCTGGGCAAGACATACCTATTCAAATCATGAGAGTATTTCTAGCACCTTTTCTGTAAAATTCCGTGTTACATAATAATAAAATTTTCCTTCTGACGCTAAAACATAATTTTTCTGTAATAAAAATGAAAGCTTTTATTATATTATAAAGGGGCTGGTCCAATTTTTTGGTGAGTACATCGACGTCGACTACAAAGATTTATACATTGTATATAAATATAATCTAACGCATGGCAGTGTATAATATAATTATAGTATTATTAAAATTTTCGCATAACCCATAAACAAAGCACAAGCTATTTCTTTCTTTATAGTGGTTTTTGAAGTCGTATCTATTTTTTGTGAAAAATATTTTAATAAGTTAAAACACCGCGATAAAATCCGCAAAATAGTTTTATGTTAATGCCTAACATTCACTTAAATATAAGAAATCATTATGAAGACTTAAAATTTTAACAATTGGGTAGATTTGGAACGCACTCCCGCTCGAAATCAGGTCATGTACAACACGGCTGGCATTTGACTCGTCAAGCCCCGCGACGGACACCGTTGTCCATATATATATATATATTGATTAGGTATTGAGTTTTCCCATACATCTATATATATAAGCGGGGCTTGAAGGGTTAAAATGAGAGTTCGGCAATTACGCAATTAGATACGTATTTATTTGTGTATGTGTATGTATTTATTTTTATATGTAATTGTTTATGTCTATATGTTAAATAATTATTTATGTACGCAGTTATTTTAGGCATTAAGTCCACCTGTACTATATCATTGTACAAAGTGTTTAAAATAAATAAAAAATAAAATAGATTTGTCCGTACTGATAGGTAAAGAGCTCAAACTTTACATGTTTTCTTTATGATATTGAACGACGAGGCGACCATGACATTTGCCTGATGGTAGCAACACTTTCCAGCACCTCGAGTTACAAAGTACTGTGTGGTATTCCACTGCGCACGTCATCCTGAGACATAAGATGTTAAGTCTCATTATGTCCTGTAGTTACATTGGCTATAATGTCCTTCAAACCGAAACACAACAGTGCATGCACACTGCTGCTTGGCGGTAGAAATATACATTGCCGTGGTATCCACCCCGACGGACTCTTACATATGAGAGACCTACCACCAGTAAAATGATATGAACTTTAATACATTACTCGAGCCCATTTTTGGCGGACAACGGAATATTTGCTGATCGCGCAGCATGATTCTCGGGGGAATCTGCTTACTTACCTAATTGTCCTATCTTATCTAATTGCTGTAATACTTATCAAACTGGTCAATCAATCAATCAGCCTGTCGCCGTGCACTGCTGAACATAGGCCTCCCCTAGTTAGCGCCAGCCATCCCGGTCTTGAACAGCCCGCATCCATCCGCTACCCGCCACCTTTTTCAAGTCGTCGGTCCATCGTGCAGCAGGGCGTCCTACACTTCGTTTACCTAAACGCGGTCTCCACTCCAGATCTTCTCTGCTCCATCGATCGTCTGTCCGTCTGCAGACATGTCCGGCCCATTTCCTCTTCAGTGTGCTGATTTTGCGAACGACGTCGGTTACTCTGGTTCTCTGGTGGATACCTTCATTTCTGATTTTATCTACCAAAGAGACCCCGAGCATCGCTCGTTTCATAGCATGCTGAGTGACTTTAAACTTGTGGACCAAGCCACTGGTTAGTTTCCACGTCTCGGCTGCGTAGGACATTACAGGTAGGACACAATCAAACTGGTACTAACAGCTAATTGGATCCATGACCTGTAGATGTTTTTCCTCCTACAATTATCTCTTAGAGTAGAGCCACTATAGATCGATTTATATTTATGTCCCAGCTTAAAGCATCCCAGAAATACACATCTTAAAAACAAACAATAAAACTACTTCGTTTCATTACACGATCTAAACTTCATCGAAATAAAACTTGTTTCATACTGCATTTCAAAGTTGGATTGAAGAAATCCAAACACGGTCAACTCGCTTTGTTATTGTGGAATATAAAAATGAGATTGTCTAAGCTGGGTACAGACCAAGCGAACGCAGACGAGCGAACATGAACGAGCGATTTTCCCCGATCGGCCGCACACTTGCTCCTCGACCCATTTATATTCTATACCACGTTCGCCTGTACGATACAAGCTTTTGTTTTTTGATATTCTGACACGCAGCGGAGTAGAGTCAAACGCATCTAAGGTCTCTACACTTACTTACCTTCGGTGAATTGCCCACATACCGCGGGTAAGGAACCAATATTATGTATCTCAATTTGTGAAAATTTTTGTTTTTAAGCCTGCATACCTGAGAAATCTTCATAATAATTTTGAGGGTTTGTGAAGCTGTCAACCCGCGCTAGCCCAGCGTAGTAGACTAAGGCCTAACCCCTGCCTGTAAAATATATATACTGAGTACTCAATTTAATTACTTTTTGCCAGTTAAACTATTTTTTTTCCTCTGGTGTATAGTTAACTTTTTGAATTAAATGGTATTGTTTCTTGGCCCGTGATACAGTCGTTAGCGATTATTATTTAGCGTTCGCTCGTTTAACGTTCGTTTGTTACCGTTCGCTAGCGCTTAGCCTGTTGTACCGGCGATAATACAATACTCGAAGTACATTTGTTTTCACAAAATAGCGCTCTGGCGCTTGTATTGTTGTATCCTAGAGACATTGTTTCGAGACTGCCGCAATTAGTGCTCGGTGAAAAACTAATTTCTATTCCAGATTAAGCGATTAAGGTAGCGTTAGAATTATTTAGACGCTACGCAGACGCTATCTACTTATTGTCAAATAATATACATTACACTATTATAAAACTGGCGTTACTAAAGTTGGTCTGCGGGGTGACTTATTTCTTTATACGTAGCCTATCATACTGCATTGGTATGAAGTTGATGATTGCTTTAGTCTGCGCGCCGCCTTATTTTTGGCTGTTACTCTATCTTGTCATGATTAAAAAAACTAAGAAACATCGTCCATCCCGGAAGATACGCAATCCACTTAAAAAGCCGGCTTAAAATTCACAACAATGCAAACTCATGGAGAAATTCCAACAGAATTGCATTAAAAGCATCCGTTTTGAAAATTCGCATATCCGGATTACATGCCAGAATTCCTGGCTTCTCTCATATTACCCATTTTCTCTATGGAACAAGGCAACAGAATTTATATTGAAAATGTTGAATTCACTTTGAGCGGTGTTGTTACAGAATTGAAGGGAAACTATTTCGGCTTCACTATTTTATGTGCTTTAATGTGTAGCTAAATTGGTTTTCAAATGGGATTGTATGTTTGACCCTTATTTAGATTTTGGGGTGTGGATTTCGGAAGTGTTAACAGTGCAATGGAATACACTTTGGTACTCGATTGTTTCAGTATTAACCGTCGCAAATAAGTATTTGTGTACGAGTGGAGTGTTTGTTCACTAGCGGTAGATCTCTCATACGCGAGGAGCCAACTTGTAATGTCTATTTTCATCGCCAAGCTGCAGTGTATATATACTGTTGTGTTCCAGTTTGAAGGATAATTAAGTCAGCGTTATTACTGAACATTATGAGACTTAACATCGAATGTCTCAGGGTGGTTAGCTCAAGGGAGTGTCACGCAGTAATTTGTAACTAAAAAATCTTTATGATGTTGCTAATGTTTATGGGCGGTCGTTTCGCTTACCATCAGGCAAGCGGCATGTTCGGTCAGCCATTCAATAGCAATTTAAAAATGAATAACGAGAAGATTATACAGTACGTTTGATGAGAATTCATAGGGCTCTATCGGCTATTTCATGGGATACAATGTTAAGAGCCCGTTTCAAAAATTCCAAGTCAATATTATAAAGAATGAAGAAAGCTGAAAAATTCCACCGCTCTCGCGAATTTGGTAAACGCAATTTGTACTACGAGACAGCACCGTACTCACAGTTTATACAAATATATATGATACGTACTTAACGTTACGCTTTTTATCTTATTCAGGGGTAGGCATAGGTGTAACACACCCACATTCCGCCAGCTATACTTTTTAAGCAATTGCATAGCTTCTATCGCGGGTCATGAGCGTGGAGACCGAATCCTGAAATTCCGTAACGAAAATAACCTAACACCCCTCACTCCGACCGGCACAGCGGTGATATTTTATTTTCAACTCTATCACAACCATGTAGAGTGTAAAATTCCATAAGTAAATTTAATGTCACAGTCTTGTAAGAATACAATATGTAAGAGGATATGAGCTGAATGTAAAACGATAAAAGGTCGAAATTACCGTGTATTTAAAAATTGTTCCAGTCAGTGAAACGTATCGAAATGTCAAACGCGCGTAGTTGATGAGAATGTCCCTGTGGCGGGATGACGTAATTCTAAGTTTGAATTTCTAAAAAGTTTTTATTTTATATATGTTCAAAGAGGTTATAAATATTAGAATTGCCTGCTTAGAGTTTGGGCGTTAGGGCACGAGTCAAATTTGGACAATAGAAAAAAAATTTAATAAATAAATAATTATAATTACATAAGTTGATAAAAAATGCTATATCATTTTTTTTTTTGATCCTGACTATACTGCCAGTAGCCTGACGCGAGTCGGCTTTTCTGGCCACACCGGTCTTTAGGGTGAACGCTTAAGGCGCTCGCAACCCTTTGAATTAAGTGACCATGCTGAGGGCAACCCACTAACGGGTTACGAACCTCAGCTCAGGACGGTCACTGAGAGAAGATGAGACATCAACGATTAGGTTCAGCTGTGTTAGTTCTCATGTTATAAGGGCGGAATTATTGTTATTTACCGGGGAAGTTTCTAGACTTCAAACTGATACTGAGCCGAAAGATATCACTTTGCTCGACCCGGGATTCGAACACATCTCACAGTGGTAGTCGCGAACGCAGTACAACTACGCCACCGATTTTGTTAGGCAGGCAGGAAACCAAGGAGACTGGGTGATACCTAACTAAAATAATTACAAATTATAAATTTCTTAGCGTTTCGTGTAACGTCTGTACCGACTACCTCGGTGGCGTAGTTGTATTACGGTACGTCTGCAACGCTGAGGTTTTGGGTTCAATCCCGGGTCGGTCAAAATGATATTGGTTTTTTCTATTCAGTATCAACCCATCTGGAATTTGTGCCCGATATGGCGATAGGCTCGCCTCCCATCACATTATGGGACGGCATAGGTACGCACGGCGAAAAATGGGTGCAGTAGTTGCGCCTCTGCGTAACCCCTTGGGGATAAAAGGCGTGAGTGTGTGTGTGTGTGTGTCTGTATCTGGATTTAGCATTCATTTCGTACTTCGAAATGAATTCTCTCTCTCTTTCTCTCTTTCTCTTTCTCTTTCTCTTTCTCTTTCTGCGTCCTTGGCATGCGCTACTTTTTGGGATGCCCATTTAGTGGGGGGGCAAGTCACCGTCTGCCTTGAATACAAATTGACATTTTACTTGGCAGGCGTCCCGTTGTCTCAATCAATAGCCCAGCAACCAGTCCAGCTATATCCCATCCATCTTCTCTGCAATAGTCCTTAAGCCTTACGGGCGCTGTCTTTGGCTGTATTTCATCATTAAGTACAGACAGAGCGAGTACCTGTAAGGTGTACACATCCCAACTAGAGAAATGTATCTTAAAGGGGCCTCTACGTGTTGGATCCATATCCCCACGAAAGCCTTCCAAAAGGCCCGGTCTTCGTACCGTGATGTCCCGCAGGAAAGACACAACATAATAATAATAATACCAGCCCTGTATTATATACTGCCCACTGCTGAGCACGGGCCTCCTCTACTACTGAGAGGGTTTTAGGCCTTAGTCTACCACGCTGGCCTAGAGCAGATTGGCAGACTTCACATAACCTCGAAATTCTTGTGAAGAATTCTCAGGCATGTAGGTTTCCTCACAATGTTTTCCTTCACCGTTAAAACTAACGATAATTGATAAACAATACACACATAACTTCGAAAAGTCAGAGGTATGTATGTGCCTTGGGTTTGAACCTCCGAACATTGTCTCGGCAGACCGTTCCATTCCCAACTAGGCTATCGTCCACGTTTCTATAAATATATATTTGGATTTTGCATAGAACTTGGCACTCATTTAGATCTTCATTCTTTTTACGGCGAAGCCCACAGCCAAGCATAATTTTTGTATTAAACTTGGCTCTCCTTTTTTACATTTATGTTTTTGGTGGGATATAGGTACATACATACATATATCCATACATAGTATGTACTATGTATGTACATAGACTCGAAAAATATAACCCTACTTCTTTCGCACTCGGGTAAAACTGAGTGCCCTGGTTGCTACCCCTTCGAAGATAAAGGCGGGATGTGTGTTTATTACCCGACTGCGTTTTGTTGTAATTAAGCAATAACAGTGTCGTCACTTGTTAATAATTATTTTTTTCTTTGCAGGTAGATGAGATTACCTGACGTTTATCTCGTAAATTACACAAATTAATTTACTTGTTATAAATAAGTGAGGTTTATTACCCATTGATGTAAAAAACTCTTTGCCACTCATCCTACTATATAATAAACGCGAAAGTTTGAAGTATGGATGTATGGATGGATGATTGTTACTCTTTCACGCAAAAACGACTTAACGGATTTCCATGAAATTTGGCACACGGGTAGATCATGTCCTGGATTAACACATAGGTTACTTTTATCCCGGGAAAACTCATTAACGCGGGAGGAGCCGCGGGCAAAAGCTTGTACTGTATAATGCAGTACCTATTTAAGCATTAATACACCAATTCTCCCGGAAAACCGAAACTCATGTGACACTAAACAAGCTTGTAGATCTGTTTATTTACACTAGGGTCCTAGTAAATACGGGAACGGTTCTTTATAAGCGTTTGTACGCTATTTTTACTTCTATTTGGCTTACCTCTAGTCTTTGCGTTTGTAAATGTGCTTCTATGCTATTTTTTATAGCATAGAATGACGAGACGAGCATGCCGTTCGCCTGATGGTAAGCGATACGACCACCCACAAACAGTAGAAATACCATCCAGCACCTTGAGTTACAAAGGTGCTGGATGGTATTTATCGGTATGGTGATCAGTGTGGCATTCCACTGCGCTCACCGTCGATCCTGGCTTACAGGAGTTACAGTGATATAGTCAGCGAGATAGTCTCGTATCTGGACCCCACTCTACATACCATCTGGGGCAGTGTGGTCACTCTACTGTGACCTTACGAAAATTTTTAACTGAAAAGAAAATGCACGGTTTCTATGGAAACCATGAGCTCACACATTTATCATCAAAGGTTTGAGTGTGAGGGCGAGATAGTCTCGTATCTGGACCCCACTCTACATACCATCTGGGGCAGTGTGGTCACTCTACTGTGACCTTACGAAAATTTTTAACTGAAAAGAAAATGCACGGTTTCTATGGAAACCATGAGCTCATACATTTATCATCAAAGGTTTAAATGGTGACATACACCATACGGACATTGAATCTTGTCCCATAGTATGATAGTTGCTACTTGCTTGCCACACAAATCTAATCACGGTAAAATTCGAGAGTGCTTTTTGGAATCGAAGAGGGCAATAATGTATACCTAAATCTAGGGAAACTCAAGCGGCGATAACCATTTCGGAATGGAACTGACTGCCGAGACTAATGACCATAGGTTCAAAACTCAAGGGCACGCGTCGCTGACGTTTAAATGTCATGTTTGTATTTTTTGTGAATTATCGCTTGTTTTAATCCTGAACGAAAAAAAACATGACAAAACCTGCATAACTAAGAAGTTCCCTATAACAATTTCGAAGGTATGTGAAGTCTGCCAAACCGCACTAGGCGAGCGTGGTGGACTAAGGCCTAAACTTTCTCAATAGTAGAGGCCCGTGCCCAGCATTGGGACAGTAATAAAAGAACTCCAACTTCGTAATTCAAATACGCTGCCACAAAACTAATATAGCGATGGTAGCAAATATTTATGTAATAAAGTAATCAATTTTCTTCATACCGCTACCCTAGTTTTTCTACAGCAAAACGGTCTCCTTCAATTATGAAGTTTAATAAAATCTTGAGTTACATCTTTTGCAGCCACACAGCGTAGTGCTAACACCGCAAAATGTGTTCTTTCATCTCTTTTATTCTTTGAGAAATTGCAAATTGAACAAATGAGCTAGTAAGCATTTTTTTTTTGTTTATTGCATCGAATGACGAGACGAACATGCCGTTCACCTGATGGTAAGTGATACGACCACCCATAAACAGTAGCGACACCATCCAGCACCTTGACTTACAAAGTAATGAGTGGCATTCCACTGCGCTAGTCATCCTGAGACATAAGATGTTAAGTCTCATTATGTCCAGTAGTTACACTGTCCTTCAAACCGAAACATAACAGTGCATGCACACTGCTGCTTGGCGGTAGCAATAGACATTGCGGTGGTACCCACCCAGACGGACTCTTACATATGAGAGTCCTACCATCAGTCTATTTTAATTAGATTAGATAGAATTAGAAAAGTTAATTTTTTTTTTTGTGTCTATAGTATTTTCGTTTATGTCATATCTTTGTATTGTTTAAAATGCAATACTACATTAACTTAGTCGACAAGGTTTTTAGTATTACTTGAGCTTTATTAGCATTAATAAAGGTGTTCAATCATTTTCAAAAAAGGAGAAAATTGCTCAAGTCGTCGCATTGTTTTCATAGTCAAAGAAATTCTAAGATGGTTTGATGATTCATGGGACCGAATACGCATGGAGAAAAGTGGGTGCATTAGTTGCGCCTCTGCCTACCCCTTCGGGCATAAAAGGCGTGCGTATGTATTTATGTATGTAAATTATAAGAAACGAAACTTTTTTTTTACTTCAAAATATAAGTCAACTACTGCCTACCTTAACAACTGCATGTTAATCCCCTAAAATAAATTGCTAATTGACTTTATGTCAAATTTCCTTAATTAAATACGATCCCTTGATAATTTTAATAATCAAATGAATATTAATTAGTTTCATTAGCAACTTCTGAATGTAGCAAAATAAAATAAGTAATCTGATTATTAATAACTGACCATGACCAGTCAGTTCAAAATGACCCATCAAGAAGCAAGTATGGTGAGTTTAAGAGATATTCTAATTTGTTAATACTTTCTTGGTTCCTTAGTTTGCTACTTGAAGTATACATAATATTGGTTGTTCGCCAAAATATACAAGTGCGGGTTTATTTTACAATATCTGCGTAAACGCTTATCTACAACTATAATATAATGTGACCAAATACATAAGTCAAGTCAAGTAAATAGTTACAATACTATTTCCATCTGTATCTGGTTTCAATAACTTACTAACAAATAATAAACAGTTATAATAGTTATGGTGGTTATCTGTGTTTCGAAAAACTAAGATAAGAATACCTTATTTTATCTATAGTAGTGTAGGACGCCCCCCGGCCAGGTGGGATGACGATCTGCGAAAGACTGCAGGTAGATGCTAGATGCGGCAAGCTGAAGATAGGGCGCTATGGCGCTCATTAGGGGAGGCCTATGTCCAGCAGTGGACCGATAGAGGCTGATGATGATTTTATCTTTCGGATAGTCGTATTATATTACTGTCATAGGTGCGTTTCGTTTTTGCCAAAGATAAACGTAGCGCTGTTAATAATTATTATGATAATCTATGCAGTATGTTATGTAGTCTGTCAAGCCCCGCGAGTAGGGCTGCCATCCGTCCGGATTTCCCCGGATTTGTCCTAGTTTGAAGGGCGTCCGGGGGCCGTCCGGCAGGGGTTTTAAAAAGTGTCCGGGCAAAACCCGGACACTTTTGTTGTCAGGGGAAATCCATTTTTTTTTATAGATGAGCAACAAATTGTAATAAATCTTAGAAATTTATTCATTTCCCCGCATTCATGAAGGAACGCCAAAATATTTTTTCAGAGGTGTCCGGGGAAAGACCCATATTTCGCCCAAATGTCCGGGGTTTTTGTCGTGTTTATTCGACGTCGGCAATTTAGATGATGGCAGCCCTACCCGCGAGGGACACCGGTGTCCATATATATAGGGTTTTTCCATACATCTATATATATAAGCGGGGCTTGACTGCTTTACGTAAAATGGAATGTAAAATATTATAAAGAAGTACTGTAAAAACATAAAAATTACTCAATATATTTTTTTTAGCACTTAACATTATTTAGTGCAAAAATAAAACATTATCGGGTGCACTCGCTAGGGTTATGTAAAAATATACATTTTTAAAGCGAAGCAGCAGTTACCGTAACTATTGCTTTCGATTTAGATACAAGACTATTCCGCCCTCACACTCGCCACGGCAACTCCTGTAAGCCAGGATTGGCAGTGGCACGCATTTTATGACACCAAGCGGTAAATATCGGCGAGTCTCTGGAAGCACTAATTAGTCTTAACCCGCGACGAAGTCAATCAAATAGAAGAATAGGAGTATGTAGATAGCAATTAACATAATATTTCGATATAGATAGCAAACTCTTGGTTAAATGTTAGCAAGTTATTGAGACCGGACGTTATACGTTAACCAGTGAATTACGTATTACAAAACAGCAGTTACAGTAACCATTACTTTCGATATAGATAGCAAACTTTTAGCTAAATGTTAGCAAGTTATTGAGACTGGCCGTTATAGGTTAACCGGCGAATTACGTATACTTGAACATTGTGAAAAAGGCCTTAATTGTTGATTTAAATATCATCGACGCAAATTAACTTCATCTGCGTGTGCAACCAAAGTTATCAAGCAAAGGTTCATCGATCCAACAACAACAACAACAAGCATCAGCACAGCATTGTAGAATAAAAACTCAACCCTAATCAGAGTTGCAGTATTTTTTGCTAACCTACGTTTTACTTAAAACCAGCCAGTAGTTTTAAAACAATGACGACCTTATTAATAAACAGTTTGTAAAACTCATTTAAGGTATAGAATGTTTTGCCTTCTCCTTCAAACTTTATTCAAAATTCGTTCGAAGAACTGCCCTGGTGGTGTAGTTGTGTTACGGTATGACTGCAATGCTGAGATCTTGGTTTCGATGCACGGGGCGGACAAAGTGATATTGGGTTTTAAATTCAGTATCAGCCCGGAGTCTCGAATTTGTGTCCGATATGGCGATAGGCTGGCCCCCTATCACATCATGGGCCGGAATATGTACGGCGAAAAGTGGGTGCCCTAGTTGCGCCTCTGCCTACCCTTTCGGGGATAAAAGACGTGTGTATGCGTGTGCGTTCAAAGAAAATGAAACTTAAATTGTTAATGAATAAAGCTGTAACTCTTTTGTGCTCCATCATTTATTATCTTTTTATTTCAGAATTTAGAAACAGATTTAGCAATAAACTCTAAAAAACTTCTGAACGTATCTGCTGACGATTTAGATGTATTTTTGAAACACCATGATGTTTCACATAAATCTCTAGAAGACATGATCAAAAGCATAAGAGATTGGTACGAGAAGCAACCGCATTTACCAGAGGAATATTTACGTGAGTTTTTTAATTGTTTTTCGGAGTATAAAGCATTCATTTCACACATGACTAAGGCCGAGTTGTTTCATCCGAAGTCAGCTAAAGTTGAGGCTCTTATCACAGTGAGAAATTGCAAGCAGATTCACATAGAGGCGAAGGCGCTAGGCGCTCGTCCAGTATAAATAGACCGTTAACTTGACCATGGATGAAATAACACAGACTACATCTAAATAATCTAGAATCTGTAGCCCCTACATAGTAAATAAATTTTCTACGATTTTGTTTCGAATAAATTACATTTATTTTGTAGATTGCGATTCGAATTAATGCCTAAGGCGATAATATATCGAAAGGCAATAAATCCTTGCACTACTTACATTTCAAACTATTCCTTGGAAAAACCGGTTGTAGGTATAAAGTAAAGATACAGATTAAACATGATAGAGTTCTGGAGTGAATTGCTGATATTGTAAGTACAAACAGCATCAGGCATTGGAATTTATAGTAAACGAAATTTGAATTTTTAACCGACGAAAAAAACGGAGGAGGTTCTCAAGTCGACGTGTATATTTTTTTAATGTATGACCACGCGTAACTTTTTACAGAGTAGCCCGAATTTTATATTTTTTTTTAAAGGATAGGTAGGATATACTTTGAAACTGGTCCTATGCAGATTTGCAAAAATTCTACCCTAAGGGTGGAAAGGGGGATTTATTGTTAACTTACAGCTTTTAATACTGAGCTGTGTATTAATAAAAAAAATAAACACGTAGTTTATAGCCACAAAAAAATATAAAACAGAACCATTTTAACAAAAAAATTATACCGCCGAAAAAACTGAAAAGCAAAACATAATAAACAATTTTTATTTAACCTCCATAGCTAATATATACGTATATTTGGAGTCAGTGCGTAATTTTAATTGCCAGCTCAGCTAAGCAAATACCGCAGCGGGCGGTCAGGGCGTACCGCACGGTCTGTTTCGAGGCGGCTTGCGTATTGGCCGGATTTCTGCCTTGGGACCTGGACGCCAAATCCCTTGCCGATGCATTCCATTGGCGGGAGAAGGCGTTCAGTCAAGGGCAACGTCCGGCCCTGAAGGAGGTGGAGGCCAAGAGGGCCTCCTTACGGCGAGTGGAGGCATCTCAGGCTGGAGGCCCCGTCGTGGGGGCACAGAGTCGTAGAGGCAGTGCGTCCTGTCTTTGCCAAATGGCTGGACAGGCGCCACGGAGCGGCAACATACCGCCTGACGCAGGTGCTCACCGGGCATGGCTGCTTCGGTGAGTTCCTGTTTCGGGTGGTGGGGATAGAGGAGTCGGCCGTGTGTCACTATTATGACAACTGCCCAACGGACTCGGCCCAACACAACGTGTGTTGGGCCGAGTGTCCGCCGAGGGCCAACGTATGTTGGAGTTTTGTCCAGCCTGGGATGAAGAACGCAGCGCTCTCAGAGCAGTCGTCGGAGAAGACCTCTCGCTGCCGGCCGTGGTCGCTTCCATGGTCGGCGGCCGGGAGGCCTGGCAGGCGGTGGCCCACTTCCCGCCGGCAGACGAGACGTAGGAGTCCTCCGGGGGTCACTGCCGTCCACCTATTAGTCTAGCTAACTTTTGTGACCCCCGTGATTTGTGAAGGGCGTCCTTCGGTGTATGGGGGCTTCTGAGCCCCCGCAACAACAGGAGACGGACCGCAACAGCGGTACACGCAGGGGCAGTTGCGGACAACTTAGACGTGAGTCGGAGGAAGCCCGCAGCCGTCCCTAATGCGCCGAAGATGGCCACCGCGGAGTTTTAGTTGGTATGCCGTGCGGTGTACATAGGTTAGGGACTCGGCCCGGCGGTCACCCGACGTTTTCCATCTCTCCGGGCGGCTCAACGTCGGGTCGTAAGGCACGGTGAACCCAACATATCCGCTCAGTCGTTCCCCGTGAACACTGGGCGGTAGTAATAAGTCAATTTCTCCGCGTCAACAAAAAAGAAGCTCAGCAAATACACGAATAAATATACAAAAACAATGTCCACTTATTAAGGTTAAATAAAAAAAAATTAGCCTTATTATTTTCTTTTCAGTTTTTTCGGCGGATTAGTTTTTTGTTAAAAAGTTTTTATAATCTATAAAATTAAACAAATTTAGCAAAATTTTAATATCATAGTTTCGTTATAGTTTCTTGTAATAAATTATAGATAAAATTAGAAAATATAATAGGAATGAACAATATATTATTTCTTTGGACATGTAAAATGCCAGTTAACATGACAATATAGTTTTAAAATCAAAGTGCGATTCGTCATAGCCTTAGGGCATGGATTTTATTTATATGCAACAAAGTTGTTCCATCATAAGTATAATGCACCGTGCAGGCAATTATAGCTTGCCCCAAACACGCCACAAAATAATTGCATTAGCACATTGATGTAAAAAACTACCACAACACTGTAATGGCAATAATCGCTTTTAAATATTAAAAGAAACTGGCTGAAATTATTTTCATTATAATTTTATTTATAAAATAATATTCCCATTGATTTAATTTTTTACAATATAACCGGTTCAAACCTCTTTTTTTCCAGATGATCGACTTATTACTGGCCACCTGATAGCAAGAGCTTTCAGCGTAGAGAGAGTTAAAGAGAAAATAGACAACTGTCTTCTAGCTAAAAGTAAGATGCCAGATATAATATGTGACAGAGATCCTCTGGCTCCTCTTTTTGAAAAATGCCTACGTCAAGGTCATTGGGCAACTCTTCCTAAAAAGACGTCTGATCATTACAGGGTGACTATTTTAAGGTATGACCATTTCTAACTTAATGATTTTTTATGTTTACTTTTCTTTCGACGATTCGAAGACAGCAGTCATCGCGTGGGCTGAGGCATTGGTCGTGCGTTAAGTCAAAGTTAAAATATCTACCTTCATTTACAATTATATTTTTTTCAAATTAAACATCTTTTCCCTAATCCAAAACGAGGCTAGTCCTATATCTATAACTTTTTTACTTTCATTTAGCAGAAAAGATTTGACTGAGATTTATGATCAGACGCTTACCTGACCAACTCCTCTGACTTATTCAGTGTTATGCTGTTGATGCAAATCTTTTCAGAAATACCCATACAAACTATTGCTCGATTTCGGAATAAATAATATTATCAACTGCTTTTTATCCCCGGATTGGACTTTTACGAGCAGAGCCGCAAGCAGATACTAGTATGGAGCAAATAATTATAGGGCATGTATTTATGGCATAACTTTTATAATAATGAATACCCTATGGTCACACCTTACATCATCTTTTATAATATAGTTTGTTGATTTGTTTCTTTTTTATACCTATATTTTGTAGGCAATAAAAAGTTTTGTCGTGTATTTGAATCCTCTACGATATAAATAGATTTTTTCAAAAAATTGAGGGTATTTCCAATTAAAATGCAACCTACTGTATAAATTCAAATGTTCAGTAACGGACTTCCAAAAAAGGAGAAGATTGTCAATTCATGTGTTTAATTTTTTTTAATGTATTTACACTGATTCCTCTGCAAGTTGTCGGCCTATTTCCGTGATTACTTCATTATTTAGCAAAATAGGGGTTTGCCTCGGTGGCGTAGTTGTATTACAGTACGACTGCAAAGCTGAGGTCTCGGGTTCGATCCCCGGGTCGGGCAAAGTGATATTGAGTTTTTCTTTTCAGTATCAGCTCGGAGTCTGGAATTTGTGCCCGATATGGCGATAGGCTCGCCCCCTATCACATCATGGGACGGAATAATGGCGAAAAGTGGGTGCACTAGTTGCGCCTCTGCCTACCCCTTCGGGGATAACAGGCGTGAGTGTATATGTATGTAGGGGTTTGCCATGGTCCCATTTCAATATACGTTGGTTTTGGGTTCTTAATTTTTTTATTACACTTTACAGATTATTTCATGATGACGGTATACCTGTAATAGACATTATCAAGGCAGCCTTCATGCTCCTAGAATATAGATACTGGAACGACGTATATTTAGGTGACATTTGGATCTTAGACTATTCAAATGTAAACATGTCACACGTTTTACAAATGACGCCTGTTGTTGTATCAAAAATGATGTTTTATTTGACGGTAATCTTTATTAATTAAAATAGTTTTAACGTCAGCATCAGGGTCTTGATCATTATTATCATTAACTAAGTGTGGCTTTCGACTTCGCCGGCGTGATAAGCCTTTCCCGTTGTAGAAGTCCCTGAACACGCAAGCCACGACGTCAGCGCCATCTATTAAGAAATAAGTAAAAACATCCACTATTTTCCATGGGAGCTAATTACCTAGATAAAATTCGTTCAGTCGTTTCTGTATGTACAGTCCGCGGCATAAGTAGATGAACAAATTCAAAATTTCAATTCATAGTCTTGTGTTGTATTCATCTTTTATTCTCTTCACAAAAATAAAATAAAAGAGATCTACTTTACTTCGAACGACGAAAAAATTTCAGTTTAACTTAACGCGTATTTTCAATTTTGATTTTGTTCTGCTCCTTACGTTACTTACTGTACTTTTAACAAACATCCAAACATACAAGCATCCAAACTTTTTCACAAACTTTCGCATTTATAATATTAGTAAGAGTAAGATGAGATTTGGTGACCACTTGCAGATTCAACACTTATGTCGTGTTTGCGTACAATAATTAAGTAAAATGTGTGTACTTCCCTATGTGTTTATTGGGGTCGGTTCTCAGTTCTAGTGAATGGCTCACTATGACATTTTTTGCACAAACTGAGTTTGATATTATAAACGTGAGTGTTTGTAAGTATGGATGTATGGATTTTTATTACTCTTTCACGCAAAACCTACTGAACGGATTTCGATGAAATTTGGCACACGGGTAGATCATGTCCTGGATTAACACATAGGCTACGACTTTTATCCCGGGAAAACTCATTCATGCGGACGGAGCCGCGGGCAAAAGCTAGTTTAAAATAATCCATAAATAACGAGAGAACCACGAATTCATCGCCAGTGCGTTTTTTTTTTTTTTTTTTACCAACATAATTAAAATTAACATAGGACCTTGTAGTAAGCCGAAATTTACTTTGTTTTCTTTGTTCAGGGTTGTTTTGGAGCAAGAGTGAGAGCGATACATGTAGTAAATCTACCACCATTCGCCTCAATGGTACTAACGCTTTTTAAGAGAGCAATAAAGACCAAGCTTCTTCAAAGGTTATATGTAAACAATAAAATTGAAGATGCGCTTGCAAATCTTCCTGCAGAAATGATACCTAAAGATTATGGAGGTGAAGAAATAAGTATGCAAGAGATAACAGGCACGTATTTTCTGATTCTAATATACCTTCTGTTACTTTAGTTGTAGCAGAGGTTCGTGGTCAGCAGCTGGCAGCATATAATACAGGATTTTTTTTATTGCATTGAATGACGAGACGAGCATGCCGTTTGCCTGATAGTAATCACTACGACCACCCATAAACAGTAGCAACAACATGCAGCACTTTGACTTACAAAGTACTGTATGGTATTCCACTGTACTCGTCCTGAGACATAAGATGTTAAGTCTCCTTATGTCCAGTAGTTGCACTGGGTACAATGTCCTTCAAACCGAAACAGCAGTACATGCACACTGCTGCTGAACGGTAGAAATTGACGTTGCGGTGGTACCCACCCAGACGAAGCCTTACATATGAGAGGCCTATCACCAGTGGTAACAGTGGCTGGTGTTATTATTGTAATATAAACATTCTGTTAAATCTTTCTTTCTGCTGATGCTAGTATATATCTTGTATTCGTCCGGATAGCGAGCACCGTACAGAAGGTGTTAAAAACTGCTATAATGCCCCATGAGTGTCGTGTTCTGGGATCAGCCTGTACATCAGGTCTAAACAGGCCGGCATAATTGTATCGACTAACGAAAGATAGTCACCACTCATCAGTCAGCAACTCTATCTGGATCACTCTTCACTTACCATCAAGTGGGAAATATATTTCTAACTCCTCACTATTCTTCTATTTGATTGGCTTCGTTGCCGGTTAAGACTAATTAGTGCTCCCAAAGACTCGCCGAGCTTCAGCGTTCAGTGTCATAAAATGCGTGCCACTGTTGATACTGGCTTACAGGAGTTGCAGTGATTGGTGTGAGGGCGGCGTAGTCTCTTACCATCAGATGCAGAGGGGTGACTGCCAAACCCGTTTTTTTTTATAAAAAAATATTTTCATGATAGAGAAAAGGGTAGATAGATCACTTAATAGTCAGTTGTCAGTCATCAAAATATTCCAGAAACATCTACACCCCCAGAGGAATTTATCTTTTTCTTCGTTTTTAAAAATGGCTCCACCATTTCATTGGTGATTTTGCAAATGTCAAGTGGGTAGATGTTAAAATAATATATCTTTTTTTTTGTTTTTTTTTTCGTCCCGAAGTGAACTAAAAATGATGGCTACAAAAGCATAAACTAAAACATTTGAGAAAATTTTTGGTTCCTTAAAAAAGGAAACTGCGGTAGTTGAATTTTTGATTAACTCGATATATTTTAAAAGCTATTTTCTTACAGATGAATGGATGAAAACATTTCAATCTAAGCAATGGAGAAAGTATTTCATCGAACAAGATCACATTCGAACTGACGAATCCAAGAGAGTTACAAAAACTGAAGCCGATGAACTTTTTGGACTCAACGGTTCCTTTAGAAACTTGGATGTGGACTAGACAACTCTACAGCGAATCGACAATGTAACTGCGCCCAATACTTGTTCATTTTCGAAGTTCCATAGCGTAGAAATTCTCTACGTATATGGGTCGCAAGTTTATTTTATCGCACACTTTTTTGCCTGCATTCTCTTGACAACTACGTAGTTACACAGTCTAATCTCTAAATATTTGATTTTATACGGGTGTGGCACTGTCCCCACTGTCCTTGATGGTAAGCGGAGAGAGGTCCGATAGTGCCAACTGACCAGCGATGATCCCTCGTAATACATAATAGGCTAGCTTCCAATGTTTGATTCGTACATTATTTTATATGTAACAGAAAATAATGCGAAAAAGAAATTCTTATGTGAAATTAGCATTAAAATTGGTTGAAAAATAAAATAGTTATTCATATTTGATATATTGTTGTGAGCAAGTGGGGACCTGGATATCGCGCTATCTCTTTCGCACGCACGCAGCGTTATGGCGGGCGTTTTAGGTGACGTCACACTGTAATATTACTGTAATTTGACAGCTTCCCCTTCCACCGAATTTCAAAGTTTTATAACTTACTAATTATTGCTCCAATTTTGAAAATTATTTTTGCGTTAGTTTTTTGATGGCATACATTTTCGATATACCGGGTGGAAGGGAAACGCTCTCGGAAACGATTACAGGTGATAGTATTGGTGATTCCTGACGTGATGGCACTAAAAAAATCGCAATCGCATTGTTACAATTTTAGTAGGATTTTCTCAAATTTCTGTACAGCTTCACGTATGGATATATAAATCAAACTATTATTCTGAAAAACATAGTAAAAAAGGTCAATATTTCAAAAAAAACGTAATGAAACACGTACATCAGCTGACGGTTTAACGACCGCGGGCCGGTGCCGGCGCAGCGCGGCGGCCGCCCAGTTTTTTGTAAGCTTTACATTGCGCGCGCATGAATTACGGAAATACTAAAATCGTAAGTATTATCGCTTAGCTTTGCAAATGAATATAGTTTTTCGTTAATGTTATGGTTCTTCTCTCTTACCGTTCCGGTATAGAGAGCGTTTCCCTTCCACCCGGTATGTATTAAAAAAAGAGTCAACCACCCTATTATGCATGTGTGAACCAGATACACAGGCTGATGCCGGAACGCGATACACTTACGTGGACCACTATGACGAGTTAATTAAATCCATGGAACTACTATGAACTAAACATTTCAATATAGTTATGATTGGTATAAGAACCTTTTTGTTTGAGTTTTTTTTATTGGGATTGTTTTTTGAGTTTTTTTAATAATGTTATTTTAAGGTAATGTGTTAATATTATTATTTTTAATATAAAATAAACGTTGTAATCGGTAGCTGCATAATTTTTAATATCAATCCATTAAAGTTATTCCCTTTATTAAATAACTATCTTATGCCCGCGGCTAGGCCCGCGTGAAATTATTTTTCCGGGATATAAGTCCCGTTATATATTATCTGGTAAAAGTAGGCTATGTGTTAATCCTATGGGTGATGTACTGTAACAAACAAACAGAAAAGAATTGCAAAAATCGCTGATTTGTCATTACTCTTCTTTAGTGACTTTTCTAGTTGTTAACGTGTCTAAACTTGAGGTTAGAATACCTCCATAGTTCATTATTTTTGTCTGCCGCTTTGCTATGGAGGGAAGTGGACAATTAATATTTCCAACTCCTCCCTATCTTTCTTTTTGATTAATTTCGTTGCGGGTTACAGACATATTAGTGTTCCCTGAGACTCGCCGAGCTTCACCGCTCGGTGTCATAAAATGCGTGCCACTGCTGATCCTGGCTTACAGGAGTTGCAGTGGCGAATGTGAGGACGGGATAGTCTCTACTCTTCTTTAGTCATCCCCTTTCTGTTTTATCACATTTCTTTTAAATGTACAGACATACTCGTTCTACTGCTTTATTATATGTACGGACTAGGTGTTGCTCGTGGAATCGCCCGTGTGAAAAATCTTTCCCACTACAAAAGAAACCTATGTTTTCGTGCTATCACGTTGCCAGCGGCATCTACTCAAAGAATCCGATGAAAAACTATCCATTATTTCCTAAGTAAATCGCTGGGATGAAAAGTAGGATATGTGTTAATCTAGGTCATGATCTACCGGTGTGCCAAATTTCATCCAAATCCGTTCAGTAGTTTCTGTGTTTACTTCTAACAAACATCAAATTATACATAACATTTTACTAACTTTAGCATTTATGATATAAGGAAGATAAGATTTCGAAAGATAAAGGATAAGGGTTCGATCCCCGGGTCGGGCAAAGTGATATTTGATTTTTCTAATCATTATCAGCACGGAGTCTGGAATTTGTGCCCGATATGGCGATAGGCTCGCCCTCTATCACATCATGGGACGGAATAACGGCGAAAAGTGGGTGCACTAGAAGCGCCTCTGCCTACCCCTTCGGGATAAAAGGTGTGAGTATGCGTAAGATAATATTTCTGTGCATATACTTTCTCCATCTGATAATTAATCAAAGTCTCACGTCACAGCTGACATGTCATTAGAGCAGTGATTGCAAGCTATTACAATACGCTTACGATATAAATTGATCGGTGGGCAGTAGGAAGCATACTCAATCAAAGCGTCAATAATTACCAGCGGCTTACGCCCTAATTATTGTTTGACAAGACGTTGATGACTGTTTTGATGATATTAATAGGCGCTTAGTGTCACAAAGGTCATAGGTTCAAGATCAAAGGAACCAGGAAGTAACCATGAGGGTTAATGTCTTTGCAGTTGGGAAGAAAATTAAACAAAATCGCGTAAAGTCCGTAGTCGTTTTATTTTGATGTCGAACATTCGCGTCAATATAAAAAATCATTATCCAAGGCATACAAGACTTTTCGTAGTTCTGAGTGTATTCACTATAATTATTATTGTAAAAAAGTAAAAATTTTTTTGAAGCAAGCTTTTACTTCAATGCGCTAAAAGATCTAATCTAAAAAGATCTTTTGTCAAGATCAAGTTACATAGTTATTGTATTACATGATACACAAGTAAATCTCGCGGCAAGCTTTTATCTCTACATATTATTAAACAAAGTTTGATTTCATTAAAAGTATCTTTTCTTTTTAAAGCTTGTTTTTTTATTTAATTTTTACTTTTTCGTTATTTTACGAGTTATTCTCAGCAAGCCCTTTCATTTGATACTCATATTAAAAGAGTGCGTAAAAAATAACATATACATACATACATATACACTCACGCCTGTTATCCCCGAAGGGGTAGGCAGAGGCGCAACTAGTGCACCCACTTGTCGCCATTATTCCGTCCCATGATGTGATAGGGGGCGAGCCTATCGCCATATCGGGCACAAATTCCAGACTCCGAGCTGATACTGAATAGAAAAAGTCAATATCACTTAGCCTGACCCTGGGATCGAACCCGAGACCTCAGCTTTGCAGCCGTACTGTAATACAACTACGCCACCGAGGCAGTCGTAAAAAATAACTCGTCCCCTATATTAGGTCGTCCGCCATATTTGATTTAGAGAGGTCATTTAATTTTTTTTATTCTTCTTAGCAAGCCCTTTCATTTCATACCTATATTATGGACGTGCTCAAAAAATAACTAGTCCATCATCTTTGGCCGTCCGCCATATTGGATTCAGAGTGTTAACAATACATTGTCACACAAACTGAACGTATATGCAAAATTTCAACACAATCGATTGAGGGTAACTGCTTCAAAATTAACTTGGAAGATTCCACCCGAACAAACATACATACATTGCAAGTTAAATAAAAGCTTGTAACAAAGTTCCACGCCGTGTAACATGTCTGTCTGTCTGAACGCAATAGACTCAAAAACTACCTAAAGGATTTCGATGAAATTTCTTATGGAGACAGTTTGAGACTCTAGAAAAGACATGCCTAGCCTACTTTTTTCGGAGAAATTATTTAGCAATTCTTTTATCACTGTAAAAGCGGACGGCAGCCTATATGGGAATGGAATGGTCTGCCGAGACAATATCCGGAGGTTCAAAACCCAAGGCACACACGTCTGACTTTTCGATGTGTGTGTATTGTTTATGAATTACCGTTCGCTTTAACGGTGAAGGGAAACATCGTGAGGAAATCTAAATACCTGAGAATTCTCCATAAGAATCTCAAGGGTATGTGAAGTCTACCAACCCGCACTAGGCCAGCTTGGTGGACTCAGGCCTAACCCTTCTCAGTAGTAGAGGAGTCCCGTGCTCAGCAGTGGGCAGTATATACCTAATACAGGGTTGATTGCATTGCATTGCATTATCACCGTAAAACTCTTCTACGCGGATGAAGTCACGAGCAAAAGCTAGTGGTCAATAATTAATGCTCGTAAACGATGAAGGAAAACGCCGTAATGAAACCTATGTATGTACGATAATTTCATAGATTGTAAATGTTGAAGGTATGTAATGGATGCCAAAACTGCAGATTCGTAGTCGACTAAGACCGAGTTTTTTCAACTGTAGTAATCTTTTTGTCGAGTGTGCTGGACGCGCTCGCAGCAACTCACGCCTCACACCTCACGTCTCACACCTCACGCCTCACGCCTCACGCCTCACACCTCACGCCTCACACCTCACGCCTCACGCCTCACACCTCACACCTCACGCCTCACACCTCACACCTCACGCCTCACACCTCACGCCTCACACCTCACGCCTCACACCTCACGCCTCACACCTCACACCTCACGCCTCACACCTCACGCCTCACACCTCACGCCTCACGCCTCACGCCTCACGCCTCACGCCTCACGCCTCACGCCTCACGCCTCACGCCTCACGCCTCACGCCTCACGCCTCACGCCTCACGCCTCACGCCTCACGCCTCACGCCTCACGCCTCACACCTTACGCCTCACGTCCGTCGGAGTATTAGAGGTCCGTAAACTGAAAATTGCCACGCATTTCGTATAAATAAAATAAAACGTAAATTTTTATTCATGTATTTCTTGGTAACTAATTATAATACAACTTATTGACAGAAAAAATGCATTCCTCGTTATAATAATTATGTTCGACATCCACGGACCACGATATATATAACTTATCTAACTATTCGAAACCTAAAAACATTATCCTATAAAGTCCAATTTTGTTTAACTACACTAAATAACAAAACTAAATACTTTCCTTTTGACGTCAAATAGAAAAAAAAACTCAGTAATCTGCATTAGAATAATTTAAACTACTTAGTACAAATCAAAAGAATCATTACAATGTTAGAGAATCAACTTCGTAAAATTTTTAACAATGCTTACCACTAGAAAAAATCATACCATGCAAGATTCAAAGAATATTAGAAAATGGAATTGATTAGCATAATAGCAGATAATAATAAAGACATTATTAATCCAATCATTTTCCGATTCCGCTATACAATTGAATTTTGATTTTTTGCCGCTAATAAAACACAGAAAAGATAGGTTCCTATAGATCATGCCATTTACGAAGACGCGCGCCAATAATTTTCCTGCTGTACTTCCACAGGACGCGGCAGACGGCAATATCATGTGCCGCGACGGCCGATTCCGACGTAAAACTGCAAATGTCGCACGGCACTTCATATTAATCCATGATATAAAACTGCCGTCACCGACTGCCGCTGCCGCGTCCTGCGAAATCCTGCCGTTACAGTCCAAATTTGAAACCTTCCGTTTGTGTTTAATTCTGTAAATGCACACGCATACTACGATGAATAACCTAAGTCCTCTTAGCACTCGGAATCCGGCTTATAAATTGGTAGCGCGTGGCATCGTACATGAAATTATCTAAATATATAACTTTATGGTAAACGAAGTAAAATCAATCTCAAAAATAATTAATAAATAAATATGTAATCACAACCACCCGATACACTTATGTATCATTTAATACATTAATCAAAATCGAGCTTCCTGAACGATCCTGATAAGTACTCCTCATTTTTGTTGTTGCCAGGCCTTCTGGTTTCGTTTGACACCATCTTGCTGGCTCCTATTAGGTACTGCTTCGTTTTTGTACTGCGCAATTCTTTTTCATATTTATCTGGAACAAAAAATACAGAATACTAAATTATTTTTGGTCAAGAGTTTTTGCAGGAACTTGAAAGTGTCATGAGGTGAACTTGTTTTAATTCATTATTTTGGTGATATATTTAATTATATTGTATTAAAGGGCTCAAATGAAATGAATTGAAATGACTGTGCTAAACAACACGAGATAAGCAGTCGTAGTATAAGCGCCTGTGGCTGTACCCACATTGTCGTTGTTATTATAACCTATGATTTGTAATAAAATTGTTTGTGCTTTTGACTTTTAAGTACATTTTCAACATTTTTTAAAAACATGAAAATAAAATCCCCCAAGCCAATTTCGGCCACGGCGGCCAATCTCAACGGAGATCAGCCAGGTGTGCACGAGATATCATAGTGCACAAATGTGTGCGCAATACACAGGTGCACTCGGTATTCCTTCACTCTCATAGTCCGGTGAGACGGCCATCCGACATGACCGGAGAGAGATCCGGCGGAGGACCAACGGCTTATGTGCTTTCCGAGGCGGGGGGGTATCACACCGCCAACTTCCTGACTCCGAGCAGCGGCTGAGTAATTTTTAAGATGGAAAAACCCAGTCACAATATTTTTAACTCGACACGGCATTCGAACCCAGGAACTCAGTGCGCAAATCGTACTCGTAACGCGTACGCAATACAACTACGCCACTGGGGCAGTTGAACATACCTTCAATGGCAGAAGAACAATTAGTAACAGGATGTTTTTGGTATTTGTATGTTTTTTAACCTGACACGGAATGACAAATCTAGTTAACTTTATGGTAAGAACACGTAATTTAAACCAGTTTTAAGAAACATCAATCTAGTCCTTTGACGAATTTAAGTCAATGACCCGCTTGACCTGTAAGTCACAAAACCTACATGTTACACCATTGTACGTGACATTGAGGGATCGTTACAGAAATATCTACAAAAAATACTCTTAAATGCTAGTTGGCCTATTGTGGAAGTCATTTTGTAATACAAAAATACTGCGCATTTGTTTTAGACCGTCATTTAAAACCAAATGATTAAGGTTGTAGGAACACGATGGATGCAGGCCAATTATGACAAACAGTCCCTTAAATTGATAGGGGAGCACCATGTTAAGGTCGACTGGGAGTAAATGTCCCTAGGCATTAAGTCCGCCTGTATTATACCTTTGTACAAAGTGTTAAATCAATAAATAAATGTTCAGCAGTGGAATTCACGTGGCAAATGGTGATAATAAATAAATTATTGCTATTCCATTCATTTCTCTATTCAATGCGCAGTTCCTATTCACGTTATCTACTTTTAAAAATATCTCAACCGTTTCATCGTCTATTTACCGATATCGAGTGAGTAAATATTAAACTATAATATGTTTCAATTTAATTAATATTAATTAATAATTTTCGACCCAAAGTGAACTAAATGAATCGACAGCGACAACTTTTCTCATTTGTTTGTGGTACTGAGGCTTTAATGAATTTATAAAAAAAACTGTTTGTTAATAAGTTGCTCCCAGCCGATAAAGACAGGATCCTTCCAAAGCTAACTCCACGACGGTGAATATTTTGTAACTATTGTTTTTCTAAAATTCATTTATACATAATATTAATTGACAACAAAGAAGTATTTATAAGAACAACGCAAATATAAATTAAAAATATAAAGTACATTCTGTTTTTTTTTTATAAAAATCATTAATAAGAATCAATGTTTTGTTACTTCATCGAAATCCGTTCAGTAGTTTTTGCGTGAAAGAGAAACAAACATCCATACATCCAAACATCCATACATTCTTACAAACTTTCGCCTTTATAATATTAAGTAGGATTGAAGTACTGAATGACTTGGTAGCGTAGTTGTATCGAATCCCGGGTCTGCTTAATGGCGATCGGCTCACCTTCTGTCACATTATGCGACGAAACACACTCAGCGAAAAGTGAGTGCACCGGTCTCATTTCTGCCTACCCCTTTGGGTATAAACGCGTGTGATGTGTGTGAAGTCATGAATGATATTATATAAAGATCTGAGTACTGATAGCAGTAGAATAGCAGTAGAATATTTAGCGCCCTACCATGCCTACATTGCTATGAGAGACCATCAAAAGACTCCGAATTTCTTTTTTACTGTTATTTTTCCTATAACTATTAAATACAAGAGAAAAAACATATTCGCCTGCCAATTTAAATCATACTCATTTAATAACCATTTATTTGGGGGCATAATTGTCAAAATGGCTACTGCATTTCCTCGGCTCAAGGCCGATTGCTTCATCCGGGGTCCTCCTATTACACTGGACGATTTCGCAACGAGTATGCAGTGCCTTCGCCTCGCTGATAATTCGCCAGTTTTATGAGAACATTAACTTTTCTTGACCATGGATGAAAAAAATCGGGCGTTATTGACAAGCCTCTTCTTCATTGACGACCAATCACTGTTTTATTCGTGCACGTCAGTAACCCCATTGCAGTATGGCGGGTTTTTACACATGCGTCATACTCGTGAACGGGTGCTACTTGTGTGAACTGTTCTGCCCTTCTCGCCTGTTCTACTAAATCAAATAATTTGTTAAGTAATTAAGCCCCTAAGGGAGCTTTTACACGTCATTTTTTGCAATACCTTTTATCAACTGAAAGATTATACCGGTGCTTCGGAAAAGCCCACTGATCTAAGAAGAACCACCAAGAAACTCAGCGTAGATCTTTTGTATATTTTGTATAGATAGTATATTTTACAAATAACAATACAAATTCAATTTTAAATGTGGATATTAAATGCGGAATTAACGGAGAGTACCTAAGTCAAGCAACCACCTACATGTTTAATTTTAAGTAAACAATAGTCTACCACCAATCAGAGCAGACCAGGCCACGCAAACAGCACCCGTTCACGAGTATGACGCATGTGCCAGCCATAATATTATGAACGCGAAAGTTTGTAAGTCTGTATGGATGTTTGTTACTCTTTCACGTAAAAACTGCTGAACGGATTTCGATGAAATTTGGCACACGTGTAGATCATGTCCTGGATTAACACATATCATTGCATCCCGGGAAAATAAAAAGCGGGACTTTTATCCCGGAAAAACTATTTAACGCTGGCAGAGCCGCGGGCGTCTAGTATTAGGGGTTTGTCTTGAAGAACTTCAAATTAAATTATTAAATTATTCCTGACAGGATTGTTACTCGTGTTGAAATTCAAAAAATATAAACTATTGCTAGTACATAAATGAACTGCTCTAAACAAAATAAATGAATACTTGTTGTGCTCTTTTTCCTGTATCGTACCTTGAACTGGTTTTGAAAAGAGCAACACTAGAGTGTCTTGTCCGTTCTTCTGTAGTGTTAACTGCTTTCCGAACTGGTGGTAAAGTTAATATTGACGAAGTCTAGATAACGTATAATATTTTATGGCTTCGAATAAATTATTTCATTTCATTTTAACAGGTTACGGTGGTCACTATCCAGGCAGATACAAAATCTATTCCACCTCTAGTAGATTCAACAAAAAAATATATCATTATAGTTTACATTGGCTTACCTTTAAACACTGATGATGAAGGCTCCAAACCACCGTAATCTTCGGGCAGGTACTTTTTAGGTATGTGGCTGTGGAGATCTTCCATGGAGTCGTGAATGATGAGACGCTCCATGATCTTGGGGCTGAAGAACTGCTTCATGAAATTCACCACATGCGACAAAGCTGGTATGGCGTTTACCACGTGGATAGCATGGACACGTATCCCTAGTCCCTCCTGGAAAAAAAGATTATATCTAAAGTTTTTTGGAAAAATTATTTGCATTCATTTCTTGAAAATGTTCTATTCAACTTTTATATAATAGGGCAAAATATACAGTGCTGGCAAGATATTATAACAATAAAAAGTGGAATTATTAAGAGGCTATAGGACACATGCTTATTCTGACCTGAGAATGAACATTAGTTGAATAGAATTGTACAATTAAATATATTAACATATTTTTATTGAAAAAATACAATACAATTATAAATCGATTTTATATCGATATCGATTATAAGAAGCAATTATGCATGATGCACGGCAAAGTATCTTCCCTGTTCTTCGCGTTAATATAAGTCGTTGTTCAAACTAATTACAGTTGGGTGGACCGTGGAAGGGTTATTTTTTGTGACATTGAGTTTTTTACATATTGTAATTGGAATTAGCACATTTTTCTGTATTTTTTTAAACTAGTTACAAAACTGCCTCGGTGGCGTAGTTGTATGATGATACGGCTGCAATGCTGAGGTATCGGGTTCGATCCCCGGGTCGGGCAAAGTGATATTGAGTTGTTCTATTCAGTAGCAGCTCGGAGTCTATAATTTGTGCCCGATATGGTGATAGGCTCGCCCGCTATTACATCAAGGGATGGAATAACGGCGAAAAGTGGGTGCACAAGTTGTGTCTCTTCCCACCCCTTCGGGGATAAAAGGCGTAAGTGTGTGTGTGTGTGTGTGTGTGTGTGTGTGTGTGTGTGTGTGTGTGTGTGTGTAGTTACAAAATATCTAAAATATATCGTTTACGTAAATAAGCCTTCCCACCGATATTATATTATGTCAACTAAAAGAGATTTAATTTTCGAAAGTTGCCAAAATGTTGCTGTGAGGCTAGGATGTGAAAAAAAAACACGTTGCGTCTCCGCTTCGTTTTATTGTGATTGGTTGACAGACTGACATGTCGGTCTCGCGATCAATGACAAACATTAAAATACCGATACGTCAGTCACTCAACCAATCACAATAAAACGAAGCGGAGACGCATCGTGTTTTTTTTTTCACATCATAGCTCCACTGGTCTGTCTTACATGGAAGTATACTCACTTGAAACATTTGCGCTGTCTTTTGCATAACAATGGGGTTTAGTCGTAGTAGATGACTGAATCCAGTATGTTTCATATCCACAATCCATACGTCACTTAGGAAGTAGTCATACTTTAATCTTATATCTGCCAACTAAAAAAATATTTAAATAATAACCTGCTTTATCATGTTCGAGAAATATTCTTCTGACAATACCGGGTGGAAGGGAAACGCTCTCTATACCGGAACGGTAAGAGAGAAGAACCATAACATTAACGAAAAACTATATTCATTTGCAAAGCTAAGCGATAATACTTACGATTTTAGTATGTCCGTAAGTCATGCGCGCGCAATGTAAAGCGTACAAAAAACTGGGCGTCCGTCGCGCTGAGCCGGTACCGGCCCGCGCTCGTTAACCCGTCAGCTGATGTACGTGTTTCATTACGATTTTTTTGAAATATTGACCCTTTTTGCTATGTTTTTCAGAATAATAGTTTGATTTATCTATCCATACGTGAAGCTATACAGAAATTTGAGAAAATCCTACTAAAATTGTAACAATGCGATCGCGATTTTTTTAGTGCCATCACGTCAGGAATCACCAATACTATCACCTGTATTCGTTTCCGAGAGCGTTTCCCTTCCACCCGGTATAATACAGCTTTTATCTAATGCAACTAGGGTTTAATATAGCAACGAAAGATAAAAAAAAACACATTTTGACTAAAAATATTGTATCCAATATTATTGCTAAATTTACCGAAATTAATCTAATATAACCGATTTTATCACGGTTTTTTATTTTGTTTTTCTCCCAACGACGAAAAGTTAGTGCTACAAATCTATCTTCAGTTTATAATTACTATTGAAGATAGATTTGTAACACTAACTTTTCGGACCACCTACACCTCAGCCTGTCACGTGACCACGAAGTGCTGCAAAGCCTTCGAAACGTCGGGAAAAAAATAAAATAAAAAACCGCTATAAAATCCGTTATAGTAACTAGTTTAATTTCAACGATTAAAACTTACCATAAACGTGTTTCTAAATATAACTTCAGCTGAAAAATTGTTCAGTTCGTTGTCGAAGAATTTTACGACTGTTATCCTTTTTCCTTTGTAAAGCTTCGGTATGGAAAATTGCATACTGAAACAAAAAAAATCACGTGAATTTTGGTTTTTGAGTTTGTTTTTATGCGTTGGAATAGCACAATTGTCTACAGTCCCTGTGTAGAATATTCTTGAATTGTTCCTATCGATCTTTTTTGACGCATGGTGTGGAATTGCATCAATTTTTATTTATTTCTGGACAATTGTTTTCTACGTTATAAATGCCTACATCATATTATCAAACCATACAAAATATCAGTTCAACAAGATTTAGAGGCAAAGGAAATGTCCCCTTTTTGAGTGGGTGCAGGTCTAAAAATCTCAACGTCGGGTCGTAGGCACGGTGAACCCAACATAACCGCTCAATCGTTCCCCTTGAACGCTGGGCGGTATTAATAATTCACTTTCTCCGCGTAAAAAAAATGTCTTAAAATCGAACCAGGCTCGAATTTTTTCGATATTGAAGGGGCAAAAATTAGGATATTTAATCCATTATGAAAATATTTTTAGACCCCTCCATTTATAACAAACTTTTTAAAAAATGATCACTTTAAGTGTTGTTTTTAAGCAAAATAAAATTATATAAATCTCATAATCGGGGGACTTTAAAATTATACAATTTATAGCAAAGGCCTAATATTTGAAAGTTACTATATAAATATGCATATATAGTACCTTGGTTAGAATTTAAATCCTGTGTTCGGACATATCCTTTAAATAAATTAACAAAATTTTATCAGAGCTACGTTTAGAGCTGTACTGAAGCTAACGCTGAAAGAATCAATAACATTGGTCATATAGAGGAGATATTTATTTATTTTATTGGATTGCCAGTGGATCTACTAAGAACATAAATACACATACGCTTATATATGCTACCCAGTTACAGGTAACCACATCTAACGCTAGGTACATCAGACCTAATTTAGATACAAAGAGCAAAAAAATTACATCAACAATTCTAATACAACAGACAAAAACAAAACAATACAATAACACGAGAGAAGCCAACCAACATGAGTTCTTAACACTGTGCAAAAGAAGTAAACTAAACTAAATACCATATGATCAATATAATAATTTAAGTTAATCTAGAGTCAAAAAGCTGGCAAATTTTATTATTATAACTCAATAGGCTATCACTAAATAAATCTACGTTTGCAGATCCAGACACTTCATTGTATAATCTAGTCATTCTAATTAATGGCGAGATAAGACCAAGGTTGATTTAACCCTTCAAGCCCCGCTTATATATTATATAGATGTATGGGAAAACCCTATATATATATGGACACCGGTGTCCGTCGCAGGGCTTGACAGAAACATTAAACAGTTTGTAGATATGCGAGCGTGGCAATCTGCTTGGAGCCGAGATATTTATACGTTCCAAAATTTCGGGACAGTCTCTCCTGTTGGAAAAAGTTTGTGGACGAATAATAAATCTAGCAGCTAACGCAAGCTATCCTGTAACTGCATAATATACAAAAATATATAAAATCTGCCAAGCCCCCTTTTTGGCGTCATTAAAAATAATAGGCAAATTTACCAAACTCCTCGACTTCCGAATTTATTCATAACAAAAGATTTATATCTCAAATTCACACAATCCGTGAAACAAAAGTAAATAAAAAGTGTTTTTCATTAAACTGCTTAATCTTGTAAGAATCTCGTTAATGGCGTGCATAAATAATACTTTATATTCTAATGACGTCAATAAGTGTAAAATCAAGTTTTAATCAGTTTAAAAGCAAAACAAGTAATTATTAAATAAATTATATTGGCTGCATAAATTCTTTAAATTTTGCATTTCCGATTTAAAAGGAAGCAATCTCCGAGTTTTAATAACCCATACATAAAATTTGACTGAAACGTGAGCCACGAGAAGTCACTGTTTTGAGAGATTGGAGATTGAACTTGATTGAACTGCCTTGGGTTTTGAACCTGCGATCAGCAATCTGTACCACTCCTAACTATACCATCGTTTTTCGATAAAATGTTATAATTATTTTGATCTCAGGATATGTAAGAATATGACGAATTGATGAAAAAATTGATGAATTGATGAATCGAGGAATTGACCTCCTACATTCAAGGCAGTTGCAAGCGATACTTACTAAGACGTCCACAAATCATTGGAGTCAGATAGGACCTTCTCCCTATTCTGGATCACTTCTGGCGTCAATCCTCGATACTTGAAGTAGTTGTCAATCCTACGCTTTGCCTTTTCCATGGACCCCTTCGAAATAACCAGCATTCTTTCTACCATTGCTCGTTCTGTGGACAAAATTTCATATTATTTTTAACTGATACTGACTAGTTGGCCGCGGCACAAATTTTGTTATACCGACGCGGAGTAGTGTCAGTACTGCCCCTTTTTGTTAATGGCCCTACTACCAGTAGCCTGACAGAGTCGGCTTTTCTGGCCACACCGGTCTTTAGGGTGAACGCAGAAGGCGCTCGCAACCCTTTGAATTAAGTGACCATGCTGAGGGCAACCCACTAACGGGTTACGAACCTCAGCTCAGGACGGCCACTGAGAGAGGATGAGACATCAACGATTAGGGAAAGATAGGTTTTTAGGACTAATCCTATTAGACTGTGTTGTCATCGGCACGCGGGCCGGAACTGCTAGGGGCTGCCCTGATGGTAAGCAGCGGGGTACAGTAAGTGTTGACTGATGTGAGAGGTTCTCTCGCCAGGCGACAAAATGATGCCAGTCTGCTTGAAATCAGACATATACAGGCCCATACCGGAATGCGAAACATTTACGTGGTCTACGATGTTGAACATGATTTTGTATGAATGTTGCAGAATTGATTTGCTTTTGTTTATATAAAAGGACACTTGACCAATTTGAACCATCTAGGGGAATCATAAAGGCGAAATTCTGTTAAAAAAATCAATACAAAGCATTACTAGACTTGGAAATTGAAACCAGATGCTTTATTCCGTAGAACCTACGAACACAAGTTAATTAATAAATACCACTCTCCAATAAAAACGCTTTTACTAGCTTCAGACGTATGTATGTAACGGAAATTTTTATTTTGACCCTTTTCAAAACGTCGGATTAAATCGGAATTTGGCATCCTTATCAAGAATCGATGTCAATTTAATATTTTATACTAAACTAGCTTTTGCCCGCGGCTCCGCCCGCGTTAATAAGTTTTTCTGGGCTAAAAGTACATAAAAACCTTCACGTTAAATCACTCTATCTATTAAAAAAAACAAATCAAAATCCGTTGCGTAGTTTTAAAGATCTAAGCATACATAGGGACAGACAGCGAGAAGCGACTTTGTTTTATACTATGTACTGATGAAACACGCTTTTATAGAAAATCTTTCAAACTTACTCATCAATTTCGAAAATTCTTTTTCCGTTAGATATTGCATAACATACATTTTTGATAAAATTATTTAAAAAAAGGCAGTAAACTACCCTATTATATCGGCCTGTTTGGAATATACGAACAAAAAGACAGTTAGTATTTATTATTAACGCGTAGTGTACCCAATCGTCCCGATTTGGACAATTTCGAGTCTACAGATTTTAGAATTGGCACAATATGGTAGATATATTTATTACTTACAAACTATAACTGCTATACCCAAAAATCATAATTCTGATATTCAAGATGAACATGCACCCAACCGTAAAAAAATTCACGCTACGCCTTTTTGATTAGTAGTACACGGGTTAAGATTATTAAAAAATAAATGTAGGTACTGAAAAGTTATTTTCTGAAAAAAGTCCAAAGGGGTCTCTGATAACTAAATTATTCGATCATTGCACTTAAATAAATATAAATCTTTTTATTGTATTAAAATTCAATTATGGAAAGGTTCAACGGTGCTTTGTAGTTCAAAGTTTTGGATAGTGATGGTTTTGCTTATGGGCGAACGCTACTAATCGTTGATGGCTCATCTTCTTTCAGTGACCGCCCTGAGCCGAGTTCTTAACCCGTTAGTGGATTACCCTCAGCATGGTCACATAATTTAAACAGTTGCGAACGCCTACAGCGTTCACCCTAAAGACCAGTGTGGCCAGAAAAGCCGACTAGCGTCAGGCTACTGGCAGTAGGGACAAAAAAAGGCGAACTCGATACAAACATAAACGTCGTGGGCTTTCTATTAATAAACCTATTATACCGATTCAAATAATGCTAATATTTATGTCATTTCTGTGTCTAGAGGTCAAACCCAAACCACATCAATGTTAACCAACATGCCAGCCGGGCAATTACACAGCCAAAATACCCTGCGCGTAAAGCCATTGAGAGATCATAATTTAAATACCCTAAATAGCTTCAAAAATGACATGGGCAAATAAATTAATTAAATAAATTATCTCTCAAGCGCATAACACGTAACAGACACAAAAATATACATAATAACAAATAGCTTAAGGTAACGAGGTAATTACTTTCCAAAGTCTTATTCACGCATGCTAAACTGCTCATATCAATATTCGGTAACAATTTTTGATCGCGGCGCGGTGTTTCAGGTATTTTCAATAATGACTGCCTCGGCGGCGTAGTTGTATTGCGGACGCCGAACGACATACTCTGAGTTCCCGGGTTTGAATCCGGAGTCGGGAAGTGATATTAGGTTGTTCTGCGTAGTATCAGCCTAGAGTTTGTAATTTGTGCCCGATATGGTGATAGGCCCGGTGTATATTAGCCGGCAATACACATGGCGAAAAGTGGATTTCCTGAATGCATCTTTACCTACCCCTTTGGGGTTAAAGGCGTAATTTATACATTTTGTTTTGTTAAATAATAAAGATTTATATTTAAAAATCATACTTTTTCTTCTTCTTCTTTTCCTTTTGTGGCTTCCACCGTTTATCAATGATTTCACCAATGTCAAGTGCCAGACTTTCCAGTTTCCGTTGCAATCTCCATTAGATACATAATATAAACTTCTTGATTAATTTGCTCTGTGTCAGAGACAAATTTCAAGTGTTTATTTAAAATAAAAATATATTATGAAAATCGAAAGAAACTATACAATTTCGACCCGAAGTTACCTATCCAGAAGAACGAATAGAATACACCATGGAGTTAATTAGTAGTAAAAAATACATAAATTTATATAAAATTAATAAAAAGTAGAATAAATAACTATGAAAGATTATATCAGGAGAATCAATAAAGAGAAAAAAAAATACCACGTAAGCAACTCTGAAAGTGAAAGCCGCCACTTTCTATTGACTAGGAGGAACATGAATATAATACTATCTTAAAAATCATAAATATAAATAGTGCTACAAAATTTCAAGGTAGTATAAAAATAACATGTCATTGTTTGACAGCAGGTATCATTGACCCGATGTAGATTATAACCCACGTGCCCTTTCATTTAGTTCAAGTTAGATAAATTACGAAAAAACCGGGTTTTATATTATGCTACGGATTAATATAAACAAATTTATGTAATACTAGCTTTTGCCCGCGGCTCCGCCCGCATTAAAAAGTTTTCCGGGATAAAAGTCCCGGTTTATATTTTCCCGGCATAAAAAGTAGCCTATGTGTTAATCCAGGACATGATCTACCCGTGTGCAAAATTTCACCGAAATCCGTTCAGTAGTTTTTGCGTGAAAGAGGAACAAACATCCTTACATCCATACATCCAAACATCCAAACATCCATACATTCTTACAAACTTTCGCCTTTATAATATTAGTAGGATTATATGTCAGCATAAAGATCACAAATGTTTTGGTCATTCAATTAAAATAAGTCTGCATAAGAAACAACAGCTGTGATATTGACATTAGAAAGTAGTTTAATGTTTGCTCAGACTGCCAGGTGGCATAGTTGTATTTCGTACGCGTTACGAGTCCAATTTGCACGGTGAGGTTCGAATCCCGGGTCGAGAAAAACGAATATTAAGACTGGGGTTTTCCATCTAAAAAATTAGATACTCAATCGCAGCTTGGAGTCAGGATGTTGGCGGTGTGATACTCCCGTGCCTTGGAAAGTACGTAAAGCCGTTGGTCTTGCGCCTGATCTCTCTCCGGTCATTTTGGATTGCCGTCTCACAAGACTATGAGAGTGAAGGAACAGCAAGTGCACCTGTGTATTGCGCACACACTTGTGCACTATAATATCTTCTGCGTACCTAGCTGATCTCCGTTGAGATTGGCCACCGTGGCCGTAACTGGCTAGGAGGATTGCTTGCTCAGTACTCCAACGAGTGTTTTCCCAAGGCAGAAGTAAAGCTTAATCTACCCAATCCCCAAGTATTTGTCATTCCTAATTAATACACGATAGCATATAAGGCATTATAGTCCTTGAGTCCTAAGGTGTTTTTCTTATTACATCGATTGACGAGACGAGCATGCCGTTCGCCTAATGGTAAGCGATACGACCACCCATAAACAGCAGAAACACCATCCAGCACCTTGAGTTACAAAGTACTGTGTGGAATTTCACTGCACTCGTCATCCTGAGACATAAGATGTTAAGTCCCATTATGTCCTGTAATTACTCTGGCTACAATGCCCTTCAAACCGATACACAACAGTGCATGCACCTCCAACATCTCCAAGTCCTTGTTTAGTCAACTATACACAGGAAAACTTTATCAGTTTGGGCTGTGGATGTACTATGAGTAATGTGAAACTTCTATTTCTAAAAAATCTTGTTTCCAGCCTATTTGCAGCGTCCCTATTAAGCTTGTCCCTATCCATCCGACCAAAACAACGCAAGTGCAAAACCTTAGAGGGGGATTTAGGGGGCTTAAGGGCTTAACAGATGTAAATAAGGTCGTGGTGAGAGAAACCAGGGGCAGGAAATTGACCATGAGAGGAAACAAGGGAGGGAGTAGAGGTAAAGATAATGTCAAGCCAAGCGTCATCATTTTCAATGTTGTGGTGAGTGGCTTGTAAGGGTAAAACGTGAAGGCTAACAGAAGCAAAGATGCCGAGGAGTTTACGTGATCTTGAGGAATGAGGGGCCAGAAGATCGGTATTAAAATCGCCCATGATAATGTAGCGTGCGTAGTTTGATCCCAAGGATTCCAGAACTGTTTCCAGACTGTAGCAGAAGAAGAGAAGTAGGACAATAGACAACTTAGAGTAAGAATTTCACTCCCTTGACCCAAACCTCGATAAAAAAATATTCCGCAGAAGCATAACACAGACTAGAAGAAGAGGCAACAATGTCATATTTATTTCAATGATTGCGGAGATAAATCGCGACACCTACTCCCCTCCGGTCAATTCGATCGTTTTTAATTAGAACGAAACCAGGGAGGAGGTATAAGACAGAGGGAAGATGAGGTTTGAGCCAGCTCTCGGAAATCAGAACGGCATATACGCCGGCATCCGTGATAGCTTCGGACACGTCCCTATAGGGGCTTGGTACACTTTGAGCATTAATATGACATATGTTCGACTTCACCGACAATAGAATTGGAATTCAAATAGTTTCCATGCCCTATAGATAATTCTGTAAATTATCCATAAGAACACACTCCATTCTAAAATAAATTTAAAATAATATTTCTTTCTTTTGCTGCTACGATAATGTATGATATTTAAAAAAATAACTTCTTAAATTTTAACAGTGGAATTATTTACACAAAGCATAAAACTTAGTATAAATTTAAGCTCAAGATTTGCCTTACTTACTACGACGATAACTACTATTACATATTCCAACTGGTTTTCAATTCGTGCCTATTTCTTACTGCGCAGTCGTTATCTCGTTGTTCCATTTTTTTTCAAGTACCTACTTTTGTTTTGTGTATAATATCTTGTGCAAACAATGAACACAATATTTCATCTACCTTTTCTTCTTCTTTAAAATTATGGCTTCCACCGATTACCTATCGGTGATTTCGCCTATGTCAAGTAATAATACCAGACAAAAAACAATAAATATTGTTACACGGAAGTCAAAAAACATAACTTCAGATTTGACTATTTCCTAACAGGATCAATAACAAATTCCGGCCTGAAGTGCCATATGAAAAGTTGATACTCAAAGTGATCAAAGTATGAAAATTAATGATATTTTTAGATCTAAAAGATGACGAATAAAGCATAATAGTTAAAGCCTAAGCATGATTAAATAATAGCGACTTCTTCTTAAATGTCAATGCTACTCTGACATCTGTCATATTTTGTTTGAATGCGTTCGGAAACTGTAGTTGTGACAATCTAAGTTGGCCGGTATGACAATTTTTTGATACTTCACAGCATACTATGTGTAGGGAAGAGAACAAAAATCGGTTGCCCCAAATAACCGATTCTTAAGTGATATCGATTTCTTGTTCAGAGAGTTTGTAATCGATAGTATCAGGGTGTTTTTTTATGAAATCATACATAATGAATCTTTCAATTACAGTAGTCAGTGATCTTAGTCATAATTTTTTTATCTCGGGGCAAAATCTCACCTTTACCCTTATTTAAACTTACATCTGTATTAAATTATGCAGAGTAAAGAATTATATTTTTGTATGGTTGAATTAACTAAAAAAGATTAATCCTATTTTAAAAAATCTTTTACCAATATAAAGCTACACTATCAGCCAGTAACATAGGTTACTTTTTATCCCGGAAATATTTCCGGAAAAACTATATAAAGCGTGACTTTTACCCCGGAAAAACTAAGTAACGACTTAGCCGAGTCAAAAATATAAGCACAAACCAAAAAAATCTTAGAGATTACCTATTTGACTAATACACGGAGCATTCACAAATCAATGACGATGAACGAGGATAAACATCTGACGTTTAAATTACATTGACATAATTTATTTTAAGTGGACGATAGCCTAGATGGGAATGGAACGGTCTGCCGAGGCAATGTCCGGAGGTTCAAACCCAAGGCCTCACGCCTCTGACTTTTCGAAGTTACGTGTATATTGTTTATCAATTATCGTTCACTTTAACGGCGAAGGAAACCATCGCGAGGAAACCTACATACCTGAGAATTCTTCATAATAATTTCGAGGATATGTGAAGTCTGCCAACTTGCACTAAAGCAGCGTGGTTGAGGTTAAAATACCTCTTTAGTTCATTATTTTTGTCTGCCGCTTTGCTATGGAGGGAAGTGGACAATTAATATTTCCAACTCCTCGCTATCTTTCTTTTGATTAATTTCGTTGCGGGTTACAGACATATTAGTGTTCCCTGAGACTCGCCGAGCTTCACCGCTCGGTGTCATAAAATGTGTGCCACTGCTGATCCTGGCTTACAGGAGTTGCAGTGGTGGGTGTGAGGGCGGGATAGTCTCTAGAGCAGCGTGGTGGACTAGGGACTAACCCTTCTCAGTGATAGGGCCCGTGCTTAGCTGGGGGTAGTATATAATACAGGGCTGATTGCATTGCATTGCAACAGATATCCCATACCGGGTCAATGATAAAGGCTCATCTTCATGATAACTAATAACTGCCAAAATGTGATTACAACTCTTCTTAGGTACCCCTGAAAAGGAGAAAAGATGTGATGACTTAACTTACCAATGCCAGCTTCTACCAAATGCGGTTGTTTCTGGAACCAGTCCATGATAGCGTCTATATCTTCTTGCAGCGTACTCTCCTTTAATCCCAGTTCTGCTCTGATCTCCTGCATTTCTTCCTCGGAGCATGAGTACAGAGGATGTTGGCCCTCAAGGAACGACATCTGAAAAGAAATTGATTTGAATCTTCTGGAAGTTTGCACGAGAAAATCCTACAATGAATGCAAAATTTTGTGTGTTTGTTACCACACCAGAACGGCTGAACGAATCCAAACGAAATTTGGCATAGGGATAGATTATAGTCTGGAATAGCACACAAGAACTTTTTATCCCAGTAAAATATATAGCGGAACTTTTATCCCGGAAAACCTTTATCAGGCGAGTGAAAGGGCGAGCAAAATATAGTTGGTCGTAAAAAAGGAATAAACTTAACAAATGATAAAAATGACGCTAGAAATTACTTTTAATCTTTGACCTTTACTCTAAGGTTACTGCATGGACTGCATGGGTTCATAATAGTTCGATATGTAAAACATAACTTTAAAGTGTATGTTTTCCGGCAACACATATCAAGGCCTTGCCAAGGTTCGATTCTGCACAAATTCCTAGCTTTTCTGCAACCATTCGGTTTATAACTCCGAGTCTTGTTTAAATATATTCATATAGTTGTTGTTTTGTTATGCCTATTTATAGATCTAGTTTTATTAGTCTTGTATGCGCTTTATTTTTTTATTACTGTTGTCTTACTACTTACTGGTGGTAGGTCTCTCATATGTAAAAGTCCGTCTGGGTGGGTAGCACCGCAATGTCTATTTCTACCGCCAAGCAGCAGTGTACAAACACTGTTGTGTTTCGGTTTGAAGGATACTGTAGTCAGTGTAACTACATGACAATGAGACTTAACATTTTATGTCTCAAGATGACCAGCGTAGTGGGATGCCACACAGTAAACACATATAGTGTCTTAAAAAATTGACTGTTTTAATTATATGACACACACACACACACACACTCACGCCTTTTATCCCCGAAGGGGTAGGCAGAAGCGCAACTAGTATACCCACATTTAGCTGCGCGTATTCCGTTGCATGATGTGATAGGAGGCGAGCCTATCGCCATATACGGCACAAATTCCACACTTCAGGCTGATACTAAATTTAAAGCCCAGTATCACTTTGCGCGACCCGGGAATCGAACTCACAACCTCAGTGTTGCAGTCATACCGTACAACTACGCCACCGATGCAGTCATAAAAAAAGTTTTACTTATTATTGCTGGTCGATAGGCTGAACTAATTACGATACGGTTTTGCGGTTAAACAGTTGCTTTAGATAAAACTACTATTATTCCGACCCCATCCGTGTGATCCGTGGTAGATTCATGACGACTCAAAAGATCTTTTGAAAGACTATTTGAATAAAGAAAATTTTGAGTTTGTAAAGAATTCGGAATTTCGAAGGTAATGTGAATTCTGCCAACCCGCTCTAGACCAGCGTGGTGGACTAAGGCCTTAACCCTCTCAGTTGTAGAGGAGGCCCGTGCTCAGCATTGGGCAGTATATAATACAGGGCTCGTATGGTATGGTTGAAACTTTCATATCAAAACTCTTTACGAAAATATTAGTAAATCCTTACTAATAAATGCTAGTTGGAAGGTTCATGATAAAACTTGTTAATAATTTATCATATAATCGCTTTATCCCTGATTCCTAAGTTGTTTGACATAGGGTTGAAATTTATAAAAACGAAGATGGGGAAACGAGAAAAAGAACACAAGTAAAAATTAAATAAGGAATCTATTACATAAAAAGGCCTATTTTTAATAAAAATAATCACTGCTACAAAGCAAAACATACAATAGTTCCATACTGGAAAAATAAAACTGCAGACAAGTTCCAAACCAAAAACTAAAAGTCGTATTAAAAGGACTAAGTAATCATATAATTTTTAAAATTCATCACGCTAAAGTAATTATATTTTAATTTATCGCAACAAATATTTATATCTTTTATGTTTGAATTGACATCTTTCGCAACTTCGTACAATTCCCAATGGAACTTTTTAAATTTCTCTTAGAATAAAATATTTGAAATTGGATTGTTCTACACAATATTATTTACGCTATAATGTAATTCACTGATAATATAACAAACTTACCTTAAGACAATGAAATAATCCACAAAATAACACGTCTATCTCTAAAGGCACTCTGCAATGTTTTGATATATGAATCCTTAATCACATTAATATGTAGTGTCGAAACGCGTCGTTTGACCTCCGATTTACTAATTATTCTAGACAATAAACTGTTTGAAATATTTTTTGCGTGTTTTAGGACGTCGTGCCTTAAACTTAAAGTACGCTGTGGAGAATTGTCATGAATGGCTTGACCGCGGCGGTTACTCTGAATGTAGTACATTTACTAATACGCAGTTTTCCTGATGTCGAGTGAACACAGGTCAAAGTAAAGCCATGCTGTAGACTTGTACACCATAAATGGGCTATTAGTACTGTTTCAAATTTACTACACACGTACCCTCACGCCTGTTATCCCCGAAGGGGTAGGCAGAGGCGCAACTAGTGCACCCACTTTTTGCAGTTATTCCGTCCCATGATGAGATAGGGGGCGAGCCCATCGCCATATAGGACACAAATTCTAGCCTCCGAGCTAATGCTTAATAGAAAATACCAATATCACTTTGCCCGACCCGGGGATCGAACCCGAGACCTCAGCATTGCAGTCGTACCGTAATACAACTACGCCACCGAGGCAGTCAGGATTGACATGATGAGATCAGAGACATCTTGTGACATTCAATATTAACTGTATATCCCCTTCCTCATATGCCACTATAACAAGTGCCACATCTCGCAAGTAATTAATAAATGGTTCAATGTGAACAACATAGTAAAATAAGTTACTGTGCAATTTTTGTCTAGAGTATCCGCCTAGAAAATATAGATTTTGATAATTCGGATCGAAAGTTTTCTATGCTTAGAGTATACGTATAGAGTGCGTCTAGCCGCGTATGAACTATAAGCACAAGTATGAACAATGCGACATTTTAAGGTTACGTCAATTTAGACGCAGTGCAAGGCGCGCCGTGGTTGTTTCGAAGAGCGATATTTGATAAAATGTTTTTTTAATAATGGTGAAATGTGCGGTATCATGCTGTAAAAATGATTCAAGGAATCAAAATAAAAAGAGTACCAATATGTCACTTTAGCGGTAAGTAGTATTTTTAGTTATATGAACGATAATCAACAAAATTCTGTAGGGACTGGCCGGGTGGCAGGAGAAGCGCGCGGCGGGGCGCTGCACGTCCCCTCCTTTCGACAATGAGCTAGTGTTGGGGTAGTATCATCATGCTTATGTCCATTTCATGGCATCTGTTACGATTACGGTTTTTTTTGTAGGTATTTAACATATCAAGCGAATTTTTAATTAATTTACTATTTAGTGCTTCTAAAACTGATCGAAACAAAAAATAATTCCTAATAACATATGAAAATGACTGCCATGAATCTACCACACTATATTAAGCTATCTTTAAGTGTAGTATGTTATTTAATCTTTTACAGTAACCCCTTGCATAGTGAATGTATAAGATTTTTGGTGTTTCACTCGTTTTATACAATATACCCTATAACTTGGAACTTCGTTCCATCCGGGTGTCCCTTAAAACCTCTCAAGTTTTTTTTATCTATTTCTAAACCCCACAAACCTATACATGTGGCAACTATTGAAATTTCTCTATAGACGTCTTACGATGGCGCATGGAACATCACTAGATTTGCGCTATGCGTATGGACAAGTATCTATAGTACTTCTACTTATGATCGGCACAATAGAGAATAGGAAATGCGCGCGCTCTATAGTTTACATATACTCTAAGGTTCTATCCCAAAAGTATTTATGAATATTCCAGTTTCATTGATGTCATCGTGGTTATTTGAATCATTCCAAGCATTAATATAATTGATAAACAATACACACGTTACTTTAAAAAGTCAGAGATGTGTGCCTTGGGTTTTGAACCTCCGGACATTGTCACGGCAGACCGTTTCATTCCCAACTAGGCTATCGTCCACTTTAACGCTAACATTATTTATCAGAATTATAATATTCTAGCGATGCCTCGCTGGCGTAGTTGTATTGCGAACACGTTACGAGTACGATTTCCGCGCTGAGGTCCTGGGTTCGAATCCCGGGTCGAGCCAAAAACATTGTGACTGGGTTTTTCTATCTTAAAAATGACTCAGTCGCAGCTCGAAGTCAGGAAGTTGGCGGTGTGATACCCCCGTGCCTCGGACAGCACGTAAAGCCGTTGGTCCTGCGCCTGATCTCTCACGTCTCACCGGACTATAAGAGTGAAGGAACAACGAGTGCACCTGTGTATTGCGCACACATTTGTGCACTCTAATATCTCCTGCGTTACTCGTTGATCTTCGTTTAGATTGGCTGCCATGGCTAAAATTCAGTAAGGACTTATGAAATACGTTTGGCGAGTGCTATGTAATTTCAAGTAGAAGACTTGACGATCGCTTTTGTTATATTAAACCCGATCGTAACGTGTTTACTTTCAATTTGTGCCGCCTCTTTATGTTTCCAAGAATAGCCAGCCTTCGCATTATGGCAATCTCTGAGATCCTTTTATTTTATCGCAGGATCTTACGTTACAACATTCAGATTGTTTCTCGGCAATTATACACACACTCACGCCTTTTATTCCCGAAAGGGTAGGCAGAGGCGCAATTTACGCCATGCGTATTTCATCCCATGATGTGATAGGGGGCGAGCCTATCGCCATATCGGGCACAAATTCCAGACTCCGAGCTGATACTTAATAGAAAAATCTAATATCATTTTGCCCGACCCGGGGATCAAACCCGAGACCCCAGAATTGCAGTCGTACCGTTATACAACTACGCCACCGAGGCAGTCTTGTATGTCTTTTCAGCAATTATGTAAATGATTTAGAAATTGTTATTTTTCGCTTTTCTAAAAAAAGCGGCGATAGGCGAGTTGGAAGTAAAAAGAGACGAATGTCCGCAGGTTCAAAACCCAAGGGTACGCAACTCTGTCTTTTCTAAAAAGTTATGTGTGTATTCTTTGTGAATTATAGCTCGCTTTAACGGTGAAGGAAAATATCGTGAGGAATCCTGTATATCTGAGAACTAATCTGAATTTTTGACTGCCTCGGTGGCGTAGTTGTATTACGGTACGATTGCAATGCTGAGGTCTCGGGTTCGATTCCCAGGTCGGGCAAAGTGATATTGAGTTTTTCTATTCAGTATCAGCTCGGAGTCTGGAATTTGTGCCCGATATGGCGATAGGCTCACCCCCTATCACATCATGGTACGGAATAATGGCGAAAAGTGGGTGCACTAGTTGCGCCTCTGCCTAACCCTTCGGGGATAAAAGGCGTGAGTGTATATGTATGTATGTATGTTATCTCAATTTTTAAAGGTATGTGTTGTCTGCCAACCCGCACTAGGCCAGCGTGGTGGACTAAGGCCTAAACCCTCTCAGTAGCAGAGGAGGTCCGTGCTCAGCAGTGGGCAGTATATAATACAGGGCTGGTATGGTATGTTTTTGCTCTTTACTTTGCCCACGAAAGTCCTATTCTCCCTATAAAAGGCGTAATTTAGTAAAAAAAAGTGTCTACATGTTAGAGAATATGTTTTTTGTGTGCCGAATTTTGTCCAAATCTACCTTTAGCACGAGTTTACGCAGTATAATATAGTTAACGTAATGGTTTTGACTACAAAAACTTGTATGTTAATTTTGACAGCGCTCCAGTGAGCGTATTTGGAACTAAAAACGACAGCGTCAAGCACTTTTTGCAGTCGTGATGGTAAGCACATACCTTCTACATCCGTGGCCACCTGCTAGTACGAATACATTATGCTAGTTGATTGCTTTTTTTATAGTTACATTTATCAAAACTGAATATTATCCCAAATCTAACGCAAAAACAAGTTTCAAAATTCACCCAGTAATAAATCTATACTAATATTATAAAGCTGAAGAGTTTGTTTGTTTGTTTGTTTGTTTGAACGCGCTAATCTCAGGAACTACTGGTTCGAATTGAAAAAATATTTTTGTGTTGAATAGACCATTTATCGAGGAAGGCTTTAGGCTATATAACATCACGATGCAACTATTAGGAGCGAAGAAATAATGGAAAATGTGAAAAAAACGGGGAAAATTATTCATCCTTGAGGGCTTCCATTGCGTGCGCTGCGAAAACGGTTCAAGATACCAAAAATATATGTATGAAAGAGTTATTCTTCTTGAAATGATCTAAAAAAATGTCCGGGACAGTATATGTCTATCTTTTAAGATTAACTCACTAGAACCGTTTTTATGGTAATGAAATTTGGTCGAAATTAATGCATTATTTGTTAAGAGTTGTAGCAACGTCATAATATTAATCTTTATCCAAATAAATGTGTTGGATAGAGTGATTCAACAGGAAGGTTTTTATGTACTTTTAGCCCGGAAAAACTTATAAACGCAGGCGAAGCCGTGGGCAAAAGCTAGTAAGTTATAAAGGTTTCAAAATTAGTGGAAGAGGTGGCTGTCAAATAACAGTAACACCAAACTGTGGTGTCACCGACTGACACTGGCCATAACGATGTGTGAGAAAAAGATAGCGCAGTAACCCCACCACTGCCCTCCTTTAACCCTAAAAAAAGTTTAAAATATGAATAACAGCTTTATATTTCCACCAATGCTGACGCTGATTTCACGGAAGAATTTCTTTTTCGTATTAATGTCTTATACATATAAAATAATGTGGCGATAGGCTCGCCCCCTAACACATCATGGGACGGAATAATGGCGAAAAGTGGGTGCACTAGTTGCGCCTCTGCCTACCCTTTCGGGGATAACAGGCGTGAGTGTATATGTATGTATGTACATATAAAATAATATAATATTATTGTTTTACCTTATCCCCTCCTCTCCTTTCCTAAACAGAACCACGCGTGCTGACTTGCGGAACCACAGCTTAGTGGTCTGTTCCATCCCGGCTCGAACCAAAAGGTTCAGTAATTCATATTTCTGCCGCACCATTAAGCTGTGGAACAGTTTGCCAGCGTACGTGTTCCCACCTTCCTACGACTTAGGGTCCTTCAAGCGGAGCGTGAAGAAGCAATTATGCAGGCCGGCATAACTGTGCCGACCGACCAGGGATGTTTATCTCATGCCGGTCGACATTATTTTTGGGCTTCACTTCATTTACCATCAGATGCAGTGAAGCCACATTGTCAAGCTATCGATAAAAAAAATATAGGACTAAATGAAACATAGTATCGTATTACTTTGTTACTCTTGACAAAAGCAGTCATCTCAGAATAACTTTGTCGTAACTAGAGGGCGTTCACTGAATGACTTTATTTTATTCTGTACCAAATTTTACAGACATGATTATAATATACTTGCATACTTAACGAGTAACTTGTAGTTGGATTTGAATGGACCACAAGTTAATTACGATTTTATTATTTCATTGTACAAAACAAGTTATAAGCGAGTTTCCACAACTACACAAGTTGTTAAACATGATAACTGAAAAAAAAATATTTATTTATAGTTTCATTACAATAGCTATAAACAAAATTTAAGTGTGAGAATCATAATAAAAAAGACGAATAATGATAGTTTAATGAAACTGAAAAACATGCTTTATAGAAAAATTAACTAAAAAACAGAAAATAATTTTGAATTAAGAATAGTGTATTTATAACAAATGTATGTTATTGTAAAAAAAGCGTGGGGTTCTTTTTAAGATATTATCAAAATAATAATAAATCCTTCTACTCATATTATCTGCCAATAAAATATTTATGACTATTAACACCATGCACGCCACGCTTTTTTTTTTACAATAAAATACATTGTTTTCTTATTTACACTATTCTTAATTCAAACTTATTTTTCTATTTTTGACTTAGATTTTCTATAAAGCGTGTTTTTAATTTAAAATATTGAATTGTCATCGGTCCTTGATAAGTATGCCAAATTTCAATTTAATCCGACGTTTTGAAGGGGGTCAAAATCATGTTCAAAGTGTCAGTAACATAGATACACATACATATTTATTTATTTATTTATTTATTTAACACTTCATTGTACATCAACGTAAGGTAAATGTATAAACATAAAATAAAACTACGATGACAAAAACACAAGTACATACATACTTTTGAAGCCAATAAAAGCATGTTAAAAATTATAAGGGGTTTTATAAAATTTTAATGGCATAACCCAGCCACCAGTATTTAAAAGATCTCAGGTATAAACGATCATGTTCAGAAAAATTAGATGATACCCAATATTTATCGTGCTAGAACTCTTGTAAGCACTTTATTTTTCCAAATCTAAAAATATTACCAAAGATGTTAAAAATTAAGTAAAAGTAACATAAGTAGTTCATCCTACTACCCTTTCATATTCTACTTCCCTAGAGAGTTAAAGCCTACGGAACACAGTTATCTGTTGTTGGTCGTAGGAAATTTGTACTGGATAGTGACCACCGATTGCAAGCAGCAGTGTACATGCACTGTTGTGTTTCGATTTGAAGGACATTGTTGCCAGTGTAACTACCGGACATAATGAGACTTGTCATCTTATGTCCTAGCATGACGAGCGCAGTGGAATACTACAGAGTACTTCGTTGCTCAAGATGCTGAATGGTGTTGCCACTGTGGGTGGCCGAATTGCTTACCATCAGGCGAACGGTATTCTCGTCTCGTCATTATTATAAAAAAAAGCCGTACATAATGTGTTACATCCGGAATAAAGTCTCACGTGAGTCGCGTTCCAGGTCACGTTGTACATATGCGGTTTCAAACACCCATTGTGTTAACGAGTCGCGTTCCAATATCAGCCCGTATATATCTTCCCGTGCAGCTATCTTAGTGCAACAAGATACCCCGGGGCCGTCTCGTATGCTACGAAGAAGGCCACCACGGGTTTTGGGTGGTATGCTAGTGTAGGGTGTACATAATGTTATGGACTCGGTCCAATGCTCGCTCGCATAATGCTATACCCCCGAGTGTAGACATTGGGCCGTAAGACTGTGTGAAACCAACATAACCGATCCACTCAGCCCCAAGTGGTGGTAGCGATAACGCGTTTTTCCCCACGACAAAAAAAGCCTGTATATATGTGGTGTCAAACAGGCCGGCAGTGGGCTCGGGGGGGGGGGGGGGGGTATAATTTCTTGTCAATCGTCACTCTATCTGAATTTGACTCCGTATACCATCAAGATCAGTGGGGTAACTTCGTCCGTAAAGTCACTGCTACGTCCATACTTGCCTTATAATAAACTATGGTTGCAAAACCTATTGTTAAGGCAGGAAGTATTTACTTAGTCTTATCATAAAATAATGTAGCATGAGAAATAGCTTCAGTCAATTTAATTATTAACAATAAATTAAGTAATTAAGCGCTTCTTATAGCTATTAGAACGAGTCAAGGTAAAACTATACTTTTATCTAGATCTTCGTTGGGCAACATACGTATATGGATTTAAATATACATTTCTTTCTTTCAGTTGGTAATGATCTGCCGAGACGAATGTCCGCAGGTTTAAAACCGAGCTACAAATCTCTGAATTTCCGAAGCCACATGTGTTTATCAATTTTTATTAACACTGAAGGAAAACATCGCGATGAAACCTACGTCTCAGAATTCTCCATAAGCATTTAGAGGATATGTGAAGTCTGCCTGAATCCAACGTGGTGGACTAAAGGCTAGCTCTCAAGAGTAGAGGAGGCCCGTGCTCAGCAGTGGGCAGTATATAGTACTAATATTAACTAAATCAAACTATAGGGTGTACTACTGAACTGCGGCTACAGCGTGTCGCTTGCTTATATAAAAAAAGACATAGCATATTATGAAAACAAAGCATACAATTATTGTTCTGTGTTTATTTGAAATAGCCAAATGTTTCCTCGTAAAGGGCAATTGCCTACTGACATTATACGTGAACAGTAAAAAAATATTCCATTACGTGTAGACAACCTAGTTAAGTACTTTTTGTTATTGCTGCCTCAGTGGAGTAGTTGTATTACGGTACGGTGCTCGGGTTTGATCCCCGGGTCGGGCAAAGTGATATTGGATTTTCCATTCAGTATTAGCTCGGAGTCTAGAATTTGTGCCCAACATGGCGATAGGCTCGCCCCTTATCACATCATGGGACGGGATACGCACGGCGAAAAGCGGGTGCACTAGTAGCGCCTCTGCCTACCCCTTCGGGGATAAAAGGCGTGAGCATGTATGTGCGTGTGTGATTGTTATTTAGAAGTTTATGGTCATTCTAAGCCAGCGCTCATCATGACATCAAATAATACGTAAAAAAATACTGCATTTTGAAACCAACGCCTAAGGTCAAATTAACCCTTTCAGCGCCAGAATATTTTGATATGTTTATGCTGTATGCGTACTTGGCATAGTAGAACATAAATCCATTCGACTATGCCGACTACGAGTATAGCCGTATACGAATATACTCGTAGTATACGAATATACTTGTTAGGCCGAAAGTATATCGACTATTCTGAAAGACCAGGGCAGTCCAATGAGGTCAATCAAAGTGGTCAAGTATTGCTTCAACATTATTTGGAATATATACCACCTACAGAAAAGAAAAGCAAGCCAAGTAAACCTTGTGTTGTGTGTACCAAAAATAAGACTCGCAAAGAAACAAGGTATTTTTGCCCATTGTGTCCAAAAACTTCGGCTTTATGTGTAGTTGATTGTTTCAAAGCTTATCATAACTAAATATTATATTTCTACTGTTGAAAAGACGGAAATATGTCTTCTTTTGTTTGTTTATACTACTACTCAGTACCTTACGTTTGTCATGTCATAACTTTTTCCCATTAAAAGTGTGAAGTTTGAAATTATCATGCGTTTTCTTTGCTAATGCCAACTTTCAAAATCCGACCTTACCTGTAGTGCCAATAAATATTCTTTTCTGTAGAAGGACCTACAAAATCTACGAATATATTCGTAGTCGGCACCATGATGAAATCCCGCACTACGAGTTATCTCGTAGCTGGCACGCAAAGGGTTAAATGTCAATAAGTTATTTCTAATGCCACAGTTAATATCATTGTCAAGATACCGTGGTTATGTATAGTGCAGACCGAGAACTAAATTAATATTTCTTAGGTCATATAGCTAGTTTGTGTTATATACTTATGCAGACAGCAGAATATGTAAAGTAAGCTATATGTGTGTGTGTAATATTTAATCTAGAGGAATGATATTCTTATCCGTGCGGATAGCGACCGTACATAAGCGAAACCGCATACTCATCTCCTTAAAAATACCACTTTCCATTAAGTAATCATAAAATAAAAAGAATACATAATAAAACTGTCTCGGTGGCGTAGTTGTATTACAGTACGACTGCAAAGCTGAGGTCTCGGGTTCGATCCCCGGGTCGGGCAAAGTGGTATTGAGTTTTTCTATTCAGTATCAGCTCGGAGTCTGGAATTTGTGCCAGATATGACGATAGGCTCGCCCCCTATCACATCATGGGACGGAATAATGGCGAAAAGTGGGTGCACTAGTTGCGCCTCTGCCTACCCCTTCGGGGATAACAGGCGTGAGTGTATATGTATATATATATGTACATAATAATACCAGCCCTATATTAGGTATATACTGTCCCACTGCGGGCACTGGCCTCCTCTACTACTGAGAGGGTTTAGGCCTTAGTCCACCACGCTGGCCTATTTCGGGTTGGTAGACTTCACATACCTTCGAAATTCTTACAAAGACCTTCTTAAGTATGCAGGTTTCCTCGTGATGTTTTCCTTCACCGTTAAAACGAACGATTATTGATAAACAATACACACATAACTTTGAATAGTCAGAGGTGTGTGCTTTGGTTTTGAACCTCTGGACATTGTCTCGGCAGACCATTCCATTCCAACTAAAATATCTTCCAATTCTAAACCATAGATTTTTTTATGCCATTGAATGGCGAGACGAGCATTCCGTTCCTGATAGTAAGCGATACTACCACCCATAAGCAGTAGCAACACCATCCAGCACCTTGTTTTACAAAGTACTATGTGGCATTCCACTGCGCTCAACATTCTGAGACATAAGATATTAAGTCTCATTACGCTGGCTACAATTTCCTTCAAACCGAAACTCAACAATGCATGCACGATGCTGCTTGGCGGTAGAAATAGATATTGCGGTGGTACCCACCCAGACGGACTCTTACATACCAGAGACCAGTGAAATAAAAAGTGTAAATTTCGAAAAAAAAATATAATAAAATGTAACTAAGTTTCCGCGCCCTAATGCCACTACTATTAATCTAAGAGGAGAAAAACACGCACATGCCATACGCGTACTAAACTACAAAACGATAAAAAAACAGGATAGTAAAATACAGATTTTTGGTGAAAATATTCATTTTTCATGTATGATTTTTGGCATAATGTTAGCAAAGACGAGTGTGTGGTTTCATTTATTAAGGCAGTGTCAGACGTACAGGCCGACATGGTCGACATAAAGGAGATGTCCGCTTTTAGTATGGGTGCTGGGCCTCAAAATCTAAACAGGCTCAAACTTTAGGGACATTAAAAGGGCAACATATGGAACTGAGATCCATTAAAAAAATATTTATATACCCCTCCATTCATAACCAACTTTATTGAAAACAGTCATGTGGGATTGGTTCGAAATACAATATATGTCGTTAACTTTTAAATTGTTTCTTTTATTCTGTATTCTGTCTCACGTCTTCCGTCATCCACTCTTCTCTCTTTCATCTCGCTCACACACTATACATTCCATTCCATGTATCGCACAAACGTTCCATTCCCACATTCATATTGACCCGTCAAGCCCCGCTTATATATATAGCTTATATGTATGGGGAAACCATTGATGTACTAAAAACATATATCAATGGGGGAAACCCTATACCGGGTGGAAGGGAAACGCTCTCTATACCGGAACGGTAAGAGAGAAGAACCATAACATTAACGAAAAACTATATTCATTTCCAAGCTAAGCGATAATACTTACGATTTTAGTATTTCCGCAATTCATGCGCGCGCAATGTAAAGCGTACAAAAAACTGGACGGCCGCCGCGCTGCTCCGGCACCGGCCCGCGGTCGTTAACCCGTCAGCTGATGTTCGTGTTTCATTACAATTTTTTCGAAATATTGACCATTTTTACTGTGTTTTTCAGAATAATAATTTGATTTATCTATCCATACGTGAAGCTGTACAGAAATTTGAGAAAATCCTACTAAAATTGTAACAATGCGATCGTGATTTTTTTAGTGCCATCACGTCAGGAATCACCAATACTATCACCTGTATTCGTTTCCGAGAGCGTTTCCCTTCCACCCGGTATACATGGACACCGGTGTCCGTCACGTCGCGGGGCTTGACAGATTAAGCGTAATTTTCAAGCCAAACAAAATTACATGCATCTCAAAATCGGAGGTCTTTAAAATTAAACGATTTATTGCAAAAGGGTAGTTTTCAGAAGTTCTATCCAAATATATATAAACTGTATTGTTTAGATTTTCAGGTCCATTTTTGGACATGTCCTTTTATCTGTATGAAGGATAATCATCTTTCGTCAATCTAGACCCTATCTTGACTCTCCTCCGGTTACTATCATGTGCAGTAGATTACTTGGCCCTGTCTGTACCAAAAAATAAAATGTTCCAAGGAATGTTCAATAAAATTTTCCTCCATCAACAGTATTCCATATTTATATTTATACCTTCGTTTATCTGTGTGCCGATTTCAGCTAAATCTATTCAGCAGTTCATGCTTTAAATTCTAACAAACAATAAATATTTATAGAATTCTGCAATAGATATTTATCAGCTACCTTTTTTATCGTGTGTATTGTATGTATATTTATAAGAACATAATATATGTTTCCACACAAAATTATGAAATATGATTATGATTATGTGTTGTTTTTTAATATTTTAATCCAAGATATAAATGTTGTTTCTTTATAGCTTTTAATTACTATTTTACTTATTTTAGTTAATTGAATGAGCATCCTCCCACGGTGTTTCCTCAGCGCTATGACTTATCCTTCTTTAACCGAGGTTTTAAAAAAGTATTTTACTGTAGGCAGCGGCTTAGCTGGGCCCTTGGCATTGCTGACGTCTATGGATGACGGTAACCACTTACCATCAGGTGGGCCGTTAGCTCAAAATTACATAATCCAAATTTTTGTTACCAAGCTACAACAAACAATGTTGTATTTTTGTGGTATCTTAAGATTCAGCCTTTTTTCTTAATGGGGAAAATCCTCTTTGATCCCAGTCGTGCTTATGCAAGGTAGACGGGTTATGTCGGATTTTTACCGGCTAAAATCTCATGTTAGTCTCTATCAGCACTTTCCAATGTCTCCGGGACCTCAAACCAAACACGCCAAATCCATGCTAGTGCTAGCATTTTAAGCATGACTCGGGGGAACATTACTGGTCATAAAGCTCTTTGTTTCTTGGTAGACAGAGTCGAGAGGAATTCTCTCAGCGTCTTCGTCTCCGAGTACCCCAAGATACAAGCCTAGCCTAGTTTATGTACGCCTGGTAAGTATGGCCTTTAGTAATTTGCTTTTAATTTATAAACATAAGTTATGTTCAATAAACTTTTTATTTATCATTATTACTAGATTTTGCCCGTGGCTCCGCCCGCGTTAAAAAGTTTTTCCGGGATAAAAGTCCCGCTTTTTATTTTCCCGGGACAAAGTGTAGCCTATGTAATGATTCCTTATGTTTACGCGCATGTTAGACATTGAAATTAAACTATTATAACGGATTTTATCGCGGTTTTTTATTTTATTTTCTCCCGACGTTTCGAAGGCTTTTCAGCACTTCGTGGTCACGGGGCGGACTGAGGTGTAGGTGGTCCGAAAAGTTAGTCGGGAGAAAATAAAATAAAAAACCGCGATAAAATCCGTTATAATAGTTTAATTTCAATGTAGCCAATGTGTTAATCCAGGACATGATCTACCCGTGTGCCAAATTTCATCGAGAACCGTTCTGTAGTTTTTGCGTGAAAGAGTAACAAACATCCATACATCCAGACATCCATACATACTTACAAACTTTCGCCTTTATAATATTAGTAGGATTAGTTTTTAATATGTTAGATAAGGAAAACAAGAAAAAATGGTGTCCACAAAAAATACTTATATGGTTTTATAACGCTGCAATTTCTGAACGTAATACTTGCAACTTCTTTGCAGATAACGCAAGGGTAGGTCTTTCCTGCAGGCTAATACGCAACAGTTTTCTGAACAAATACAACATTGTCAAACAACATATTAAGATAAATAGGTACATTATAAAATTAATCATAAATAAAAAAATATGCACATTAGGTTCATTTTATTATCATTTGTTCCGAGTGCCAATTAAAAGTCTCTAGAGACGACAGTTTTGGGTGTTTTAATTATCTCCAATTCATTATTCTAATTTATTAAAATATACTATGTTGAAATTAGTGACTTTTAAACATAAGTGTTGCATAAGTTATGCTATAGTATGTCAGCGCAAAGATTTCATAATCATCTCCTTGTCTTATCGTGTTAACTTGTGGCTTGAATTAAATAGAACTTACTTTCATTCATCCTCGAAAAATCAAGATTTAAATGTTTATTTTATGCTTATTGCATATCAGGTTAAGGTTTCAGCGAGACTTAACTGATTTTAAGAATTAGTTAAAGATGCTTAAATTGTAGATCCTGCTGATCCTATAATAAATGCGAAAGTTTGTAAGAATGTATGCGTTTTACTCTTTCACGCAAAAACTGGTTAACGGATTTTGACGAAGTTTGGCACACGGGTAGATCATGTCCTGGATTAACACATAGGCTACTTTTTATGGCGCGAAAACTTTTTAACGCAGGCGGAGCCACGAGCAAAAGCTAGTTTATAATAAATACTCTCAGTTGTAGAGCACTGAGTCAGATTTTGTAATTTTATTTGAATGATGAGACGAGTATGCCACTCGCCAGATGGTTAGCAATACGAGCGCCCATAAACACTAGCATGTAATCTCTCCTAGCCAAATTCCGACTTCAGCGGCCAATCTCAAGGGATATTAGTCAGGTATGCAGAAGATATTATAGTCTGGAGAGTCTCTCAAACCCCATCAGTATTTTTTGGCCAGTAGATTGAATCCCCAGATTCAAACCCTGGACGTCTTGTATACATAATCGTATCATGCATGCATTCTACTAGACTACCAGGCAGTCGAATTCAACTTGTATGAATGTAATCGTGAATTCCTCAAAGACTATAAATAATACGTTACGTATATCTCAGAAATTGAATTTTTCTGAAGACGTCAATGCATAGATAATGATCTTCTAGGACAGTGTTTTTCAACCTTTTTCATGACACGATCCCTCTAGTATAAATAAATATTCCCCCCCCCTCCCTTAGCTATTTTTCATGTATTTTATTATGTTAAAAATATTCAACCCATACAAAAATTTATGCAATTGTACAATTCGAATTTTGATAAATATGTAAATGTCCTATCTTCTTCAACTTTATTGCTTTTTTTTTATACTGGGGTAGTTTTCATGACCTTCTGCGACCACGAACGATTGAATACATATCTATTTAATGCCAAAGTGCTTCCTCTTCATGTGCCGATAAGAGTGTGGTCCAGATGAAGAGCTTTTTGATGATACATGCGGATCCGTTATTTAAACTCTAAATTATGTTGGTCTTTTCAAAACCAGGTATCATAATCATCAGCCATGTGACATCCACTGGTGAACATAGGCCTCCCTCAAATATTTCCATATGGACCTGTCAAAAGCGGCCCGCATACAGCGCGTTCCTGCGGCCTTTACCAAGTCATCGGTCCACTTTGCAAGTGGACGGCCGACTCCACTCGAGAACTTTAAACCAGGTATATTGAGACTGAATTATTATGAAGTATTTAAAAGGTCGATAGCCTAGTTGGGAGTGAAACGAACTGCCGAGACGAATCTCAGCAGGTTCAAAACCCAAGGAGACACATCTCTGATTTTCTAACAAATTATGTGTGTATTCCATGCGAATTATCGCTCGCTTTAACAGCGAAGGAAAACATCGTGAGGAAATCTGCATACCTGAGCAGTTCTCTGAATTTCGAAGGTATGTGAAGTCTGCAAACCCGCACTAGGTCAGTGTGACGGACTAAGGCCTTAACCCTCTCAGTTGTAGAGGAGGCCCGTGCTCAGCAGTGGGCAGTATTACAGGGCTGGTATGGTATAGTATTTAATTGCGTGACTGTAAGTATTGTGAGAGTATAAATGAGTACATACATATACACTCACATCCTTTATCCCCGAAGGGGTAGACAGAGGCGCAACTAGTACACCTTATTTTCGTCGTGCGAATTCCATCTCATGATGTGAGAGTGGGTGACCCTATCGCGACTTCGGGCATAAATTTTAGATTCCGGGTTGAAACTGAGTAGAATAACCCAATATCACTTTACCCGAGTCGGAGATCGAACCTGAGACATCAGTATTGCAATCGTACTGTAATACAACTACGCCACCAAGGCAGTCATGGGTATAAATAAAGTGTACTAAGAAATTTGGTGAGCTTTATTAATTGATATCATAAAATGAAATTGTCGATGGCTAGATAAAGCTGCAGGGGCGCATATGTAGATTTTATAGTCTTTGGCCTTCACTAAAAAACGCTTTATAATATGTCTGCAATAGTTATGTCATTATAAGATTTTTTTATTTTTATATGATTTTTTATTAATTTTTTTTAAGACAAAATAGCATAGTACTACAAACCATGAGTACTAGAAACGCCACAACTTTGAATATCAAAGAACTGCATAGCACTGATCATGTCATAGACCTCTTCTAATGAGTAGTTTAGGCCTTAGTCCACCACGCTGGCCTAGTGCGGGTTGGCAGACTTCACACTCCCTCGAAATTCTTATGGAGAATTTTCAGGTATGTAGGTTTCATACACATATACACTCACGCCTTTTATCCTTGAAGGGGTAGGCAGAGGCGTAACTAGTGCACCCACTTTTCGCCATTATTCCGTCCCATGATGTGATAGGGGGCGAGCCTATGGCCATATCGGGCCCAAATCCCAGACTCCGGGGTGATACTGAATAGAAAACTCAATATCACTTTGCCATCGTACCATAATACAACTACACCACCGAGGCAGTCATATGTAGATTTCCTCACAATGTTTTCCTTCACTGTTAAAGCAAACGATAATTGATTAACAATAAACACATCATTTGGAAAAGTGTGCACTGGCTGTCTTGAATTTAGAACCTACGGATATTGTCTCCGCAAACCTTTCCATTCCCAACTAGGCTATCGTCAAGATCGATTAAAATCTTATCAATAAATGACAAATTTTGTGAAAATATTAAATGTTTGGAAGTTTGTATGTTTGTTAGAAGTAAACGCAGAATCAACTGAACTGATTTGGATAAAATTTGGCACACGGCTAGACCATGCCCTAGATAAGCTACTGTTTATCCCGGTAATTTTCTCCATTAAGAAATAATGGAACTATTTAAATGGATGACGTTGCTGTCATACAGTCTGCTACTGACACGCGGGCGAAGCCGCGAGCTACACTTAGTTAGTATCAATTATAAGAGACCCCTAAGTTACTATGACACCCCTGGCCTCCTTTACTGACAGGGCTTGAGGCTCAATATATGCAGACCTAGAGCTAGCAAAATAAAAAAAAATATATATTTACCTTGCCTCTCTTAATTCCATTTTTAAAAATATTCCAATCACTGTTCATTATGCACTGGTCTAAAACGTGTCGTTAACCACCGTCGCGTGCGTTCTATCGCTTTTTTCGATACCGACTTCCGAAACCCGGGGTCTGGTGAAAGGCGTCTCTATAGTGTAAGAATGATGTCTATTACGTATAAAGTTACGTATGCGATCTCAATTCTGTGTCCGCGACTTGGTCAGCGTTTATTACAAAATTGAATCGGAACTGTGTTTGTATAATAGAGTATTTTTATATGGCTACTAGCCGAATAGCAGAGAATTTGGGTCACTGACTGACTGGACGGGTGGTAGGACTCTCATATGTAAGAGTTCGTCTGGGTGGCTACCACCGCAATGTCTATTTCTACCGTCAAGCAGCAGTGTGCATACACTGTTGTGTTTTGGTTTGAAGAACATTGTAGCCAGTGTAACTACAGGACATAATGAGACTTAACATATTATTATGTCTCAGGAAACGAGCGCAGTGGAATGCCACACAGTACTTTGTAACTCAAAGTGCTGTATGGTGTTGCTACTGTTTATGGGTGGTCGTATCGCTTACCATCAGGCGAACGGCATGCTCGTCTCGTCATTTGATGCCATAAAAAAAAATTGTGGTCCTAGGTTTGAATGCCCAGTTGCATAAAGTGTTTTTTAATTCATAGGCATACGTGTGTTTACCAGTTTTGGAATTTGTGGCTGATTTGGATTGGGCCATCCCCAGGTGTTCCTAATGACTTAAATTTTTATATAATATATTTTATATAATATCTGACTTTATTTATGACTGCCTCGGTTGCGTAGTTGTATTACAGTACGACTGCAAAGCTGAGGTCTCGGGTTCGATTACCGGGTCGGGCAAAGTGATATTGAGTTTTTCTATTCAGTATCAGCTCGGAGTCTGGAATTTGTGCCCGATATGGCGATAGGCTCGCCCCCTATCACATCATGGGACGGAATAACGGCGAAAAGTGGGTGCACTAGTTGCGCCTCTGCCTACCCCTTCGGGTATAAAAGGCGTGAGTGTATATGTATGTATATGTATGTATCTAATTTTATTTATTTTAAATAATTTTTAATCACAATTCAATGCCTATCACACATTTTTACGCATTCTATATAATAGTTTTGATTTATTACAACTGGCTTGACTAATTTTAATTTTCAGTGATGATCATTGCTCTGACTCTATGTATGGGATGAAAACAGGTTCGGCGGTTCGATTCCCTGGTGATCTCTTTCTGCCTACACCGTCAGGAATATTATAATAGTTCTAAACTAGCTTACTTATGCTTTCTGTCTATTTTGTGTACGTTTGAAGTGAATATCAAAATCGTAAAATGAATATGTAGCATTATGACTAACTTACAATATCGCACCTTTAGGATGAAAACGACACAATTCAAAAAAATGTAAATTTGAGTTATCGTCATAAAATTACTTAAAACAAAGTTCTCAATACAATAATAGTTCAAACATAGCCATATTCAAGCAGGAAAAGGACAACACTATTATATCAGTCCCTTTTCTTATTATATTTTTATAAACAAGGGACTAGTTTTTAGTCATTTAAAAATGACAACTCAATTTATAATTTTTTTAATTGTGTCGTTTTCGTTCTAAAGGTGCGATATAATATTCAGACCATGGCATGAGCATTGAGAGCACTCTGTGACTCTAGCTATAGGGAATGTACGCGTCTTAAGCTAAATTATAGCAATAAAAGCTGTATAAAACACATAATTATGAGTTTCAAAAGCATTTAGAAATGTCTCATTAAGTAAAAAATAAAGACGTTTTGGAGGTAATATTTAATACAAACAAATCTGTAATTAAGGGAACATAACCTCCTAATTTTACTTAAATAACATCAAAATAACTAGCTCTCATCTAAAAAAGCTTATTCTGGCCACACTAGGTATCAATAATATTCAGCCGGAACCCATATTTATCATTTTTGTCATAAAAGAATTATAAAAATAAATTATAGTTTTGAAAAGTTCCTTTTTTATCCACATGTAGCTCTTGTGTCGATTTTGTGCTGCCTCCTATAGTTCGTGCACATTCCCTATAAAATTTATCGTGTTCGCAATCCTACAATTTTAACAAAACTTTGTGAAATTGTTCGTAGATTTGTAGATTACTAAGCGTTGCTTGCGGTTTCGCACGGTTAAAATACCTTTTCAGGAGAATAGTTCCATTGTGTACCTTTTGTGGGATAAAGTAGCTCATATGCCAAATTTCATTCCAACAAATGTAACATCTTTAATAACAAACTATTTAGTACATTAATGGTAGTAAAACTGGAATGTTATGAGATTTTCTTCGTAGCCAGTGTAACTACTGGACATAATGAGACTCAGCATCTTATGTCTCAGGGCGACCAGCACAGATGCCGTACTTTGTAATTCAGAGTTTTGTATGATTTTGTTTCTGTACTATGGATTTTAAGAATTTGTATTAAAGTAACATTATTTCAATGCATTCATTTATTATGAGAAACGAAGTCATTGTTTAAAGATAATAATAAAGTTATTATAAACATTATTAATTAATTTTGATTGTGTTCGACGAAGTGGGACAAAAACTTGGATTTTTGTAAGAAAAAACTTAAAGGTACATAGGGACGAGCCTTTTTACCCGGCTTTAACAAAATATTTTAATTAGTCATCAACTCCAAAACTGGTAATCAGGTATAAGTAATGTTAAATTATTTTGCGGTTATCTTTTTCAGGTCATTTTGTTAATTAGTAAGAACATTTTATCTTAAATCTTATTTATTTGAGTTAATAGGTATATTAAAAATAAGAAACTTTGTTAAAATGTTTGGATGTTTGTTAGAAGTAAATGCTATGACCGCTGAACGGATTTTGACGAAATTTGGCTCACGGATAGACCATGTCCTGAATTAACTTAAAGGCTCTTTATCTTAGTAATGCCCCCCCCCCCTAAGAAATAACTGAAATTGTTCATATAATTTTAATTACACACAGACAGGTGTAATTAAAATTATATGAACAATTTCAATTTTGCGGTAACTTATTAGCAACAAATTAGCTACAAATTCCTATACCACATTTGATCACATATCTCTAAGTTTCGTTACTTTCCTGCTATCTTGATATCAAGATAGCAGTAACAGCTTTTTTTTGGAAACGGCTTGAGCTACAAAATTGATTTTGCGGTAACTTATTAGCAACAAATTAGCTACAAATTCTTTTACCACATTTGATCACATATCTCTAAGTTTCGTTAGTTTCCTGCTATCTTGATATCAAGATAGCAGTAACAGCTGTTTTTTGGAAACGGCTTGAGCTACAAAATTGATTTTGCGGTAACTTATTAGCAACAAATTAGCTACAAATTCCTTTACCACATTTGATCACATATCTCTAAGTTTCGTTACTTTCCTGCTATCTTGATATCAAGATAGCAGTAACAGCTGTTTTTTGGAAACGGCTTGAGCTACAAAATTGTTTTTGTGGTAACTTATTAGCAACAAATTAGCTACAAATTCCTATACCACATTTGATCACATATCTTTAAGTTTCGTTGGTTCCCTGCTATCTTGATATCAAGATAGCAGTGACAGCTTTTTTTAAACTTTTCTTAAACGGCTTGAGCAACAAAATCGATATTGTGGTAACTAATTAGCAACAAATTAGCTACAAATTCTAAAATGCATTTGATTTGATTCTGCTAAGTTGCTACTGCTATCTTGACAGAGCTCTCTACTGCGCTCGTTGCCCTGAGACATAAGATGTTAAGTCTCATAATGTCCAGTAATTACGCTGGCTACAATGTCCTTCAAAACTAAACACAACAGAGCATGCACACTGCTGCTTGGTGATACAAATAGACATTGCTGTGGTACCCACCCAGACGGACTCTTACATATGAGAAACCTACTAGTATTATTTTGTTCAAAACTGACACCTTTTTATTTTACAGTAGGTGTTGCGCGCCGCTTCGTCCTTGTGGGAAGTCTTTTCCGCTACAAAAGTCTCTAAAACCCGTGTTTTAGAGACTTTTGTAGATTCCGTAACCGAATTATCGCACCTTTAGGATGAAAACGACACAATTCAAAATTATAGAAAATTGGGTTATCGTCATAAAATTACTTAAAACGAAGTTCTCAGTACAACAATAGTTAAAAAATAGCCATATTCCAACAGGAAAGGGACAAAACTTTTAGATAAGTCCGTTTTTCATTTTATTTTTATAAACAAGGGACTAGTTTTTAGTCATTTAAAAATGATAACTCAATTTTCTATTTTTTGAATCGTGTCGTTTTCATCCTAAAGATGCGTTATATTGCCGCCTGCACGACGCGACGCCAGCTCCATTATACTTGAAGAATCATAAAAAATGACATTATTTCCCATGATAGTAAATTACGGGGATATAAAGTAGCCTAGACTATCCAAGACGTGGTCTAGCCGTGTGCCAAATCATCCAAATTAATTTTGTTGTTTCTCCGTTTACTTTTAACAAATATACAAACATGACTGGCACAAGACTGCCTCGGTGGCGTAGTTTTATTATGGTACGACTGCAATGCTGAGGTCTCGGGTTCGATCTCTGGGTCGGGCAGTGATATGAGTTTTTCTATCTGGTATCAGCTCGGAGTGTGGAATTTGTGCGGATATGGCGATAGTCTCGCCCCCATCACATGGGACGGAATAACGGCGAAAAGTGGGTGCACTAGTTGCGCCTCTGCCTACCCCTTCGGTGATACATGGCGTGAGTATGTAAACAAATGTTTTTACAAACTTGCATTTATAGAAAGAAGTAAGATGTACGGTTTCAATTTCTTATTGTTAAGTGTAATGCTCAAGAAGATACGGTGATTTCATTAAGCCAATGTCAAAATGACCCCGTGTTTAGGTTAACAATTGTTTTGCACAGTTTTCCGGTGGTATGTCATTGATGAACCTTCTAGATGTCGCAATCACATGTTGGCTGATGTAAACAGCTTTTTAACCAACTTCCAAAAAGGGGGATGTTCTCAATTCGTTTGTTTGTATTTTGTTTTATGTATATACACTGATTTCTTTGAAAATTGTGGGCATATTTCCTTGATTTCTTTTTTATTTAGTAAATAAGGGTCTCGAAGTGGTCCCATTTCAATATATCTTGGTTTATTGTTTACCATTTTATCAAGCAGACTGAATAGACTTGAATCATTATTTATTCAACCTTGTGCATTGGAAGGTCAGCGCTGGTTTGACCAAAATAAATCATATTAACTTCATCAAGTTAACCCGTCAAGCCCCGTTTATATAATACATAGATGTATGAGGAAACCCTTTATATATGGACGCCGGCGTCCGTCGCAGGGCTTGACGAGTCAAGATTTGAACTTGTCCATTATACCTAGGATCTTTGAATTCGAATTTCTAAGAAGTACGCTATTATTGTACATCGTGTTGCTGATGGTGATGATGATGAAGTTGTTATTGCTAACAGAAAGGTTAAGCAATTCTAGCCTAAGCTAAGTTAATAATTGCCTGCCCTAATTAATAATCTTATACGAGATAGATATTGAAATAACTTTACGATATTCTCAAGTTTGAAAAAATTTACATCGATTGCTTGAGCAATTCTTGCATGATATTTTTATTAAAATTGAATGACGAGACGAGCATGCCGTTCACCTGATGGTAAGCGATACGAACACCCATAAACAGTATCTACACCATACACCACCTTGATTTATAAAGTACTGTGAGGAATTCCACTGCGCTCGTCATTCTGAGACATAAGATGTTAAGTCTCATTATGTCCCGTAGTTACGCTGGCTACAATGTCCTTCAAACCGAAACACAACAGTGCATGCATATTGCTCCTTGGCGGTAGATATAGACATTGCGGTGGTACTCACCAAGACGGACTCATACATAGACCTACGGCCACCACCGGTGTTTCTCACTCTGACAGGAAATATTTGCGACCGATTTCACCATTTGCTGACAATGCTCGTCGCATAAATGTGTAAGCCGGCCAAATACAAGTCACAGTCTAATCCATGCTAAAAATCTGAATACTATCTATATCAGTACGACTGCAAAGCTGAGGTCTCGGGTTCGATCCCCGGGTCGGGCAAAGTGATATTGAGTTTTTCTATTCAGTATCAGCCCGGAGTCTGGAATTTGTGCCCGATATGGCGATAGGCACGCCCCCTATCACATCATGGGACGGAATAACGGCGAAAAGTGGGTGCACTAGTTGTGCCTCTGCCTACCCCTTCGGGGATAACAGGCGTGAGTGTGTGTGTGTATCTATATCAGCTATTTTGAAATAGTCATACAGAATTTACTTGATACCTGTGGACGTAAGTAAAAAAGTAACTTTAGTCTCATCAAATTATTAAACACACGATTTTCCTCTCGGAAGACAAGATGCAGCCTAGTCAAACGAGTTTAACAATAATTTGTTTGCGAAATCATAACATTGAAATATTATAGCTGTACCTAATACTAATAAATTACGACGAGAATATTCTTAATAGGTTCTGTAGTTATTTCTTGTTACATTTTATGTGATTTTTACTACCTCGATGGTTTATTGTGTGCCGACTGCTGTTGATGTCTCGAGTTCCATTCTCGGTCAGATGAAATTCTGTGCCTGCTATCATCCCCGATCACAGTATGGGAAACATACATGAGATGTAATGAAAAGTTGCTGCAGTTGCGCCTCTACCTACCCATATTGGGAAAAGCGTGAGTATAGTGTATTATTCAGTACGATGGTCACACGCAATCGTTGAAGTGACTTATCAACGTTTTGAATGATATTTATTAAAATATATCACCGATCACCAAAAACTATAAACGCGTCGAAGATTTCCGTAATGTTCTTATTTTAAAAACAATCGTCTTCCGTATCTACCGGTTCACTTCCAATGACGTCTACTTCCTAAAATTCTTGATTTACTTGCACTAATGTTGACTATCTACTTGTAGAAGATGCATTATTTCTAAAAATGTTTTTTAAGCCATGTTTTTTGTTGTATTATTGGTCTGGGACTGGAGAGGTGAAGCTTTCATCTCTTAGTGTTAATTTTCTTTGGACTCATCAAAAGCAGCAAGTTAACTGTTGAATATTGGACACATAATATTATGTGAGATAGTATTATGTCAGTGTTCATTCCTTTCCATTTTGTAGAATGTCTATGACGGTGATGTCATTTTTTATTTCTTCCAACGTACATTCAGTCACATAAGTACACTTTTGTGTTCTTACCAATATTTATTTTTTCTGGACGTAAATAAATTAAAAGGGATTTAATTTACTTCACACAAACAAAAAAACATACTTCAATTAAACTGAACGAGTATAGCTGATTTAATGTTTTGAATTTGTTCAGCTACTGTTTCAGTTTACTGGTGGTAGAACTCTCATGTTATGTAAGAGTCCGTCTGGGTGGGTACCACCGCAATGTTTATTTCTACCGCCAAGCGGCAGTGTGCATGCACTGTTGTGTTTCGGTTTGAAAGACATTGTAGCCCGTGTAACTACAGGACATAATGAGACTTAACATCTTATGTCTTGTGTTCAAGGATCTATCGGAGGGCCGATCCTGTGGAACCTCCTCCTCGATCCCCTTTTGCAGGGGCTCGAGCGCCGGGGCGACTATTGTCAAGCTTTTGCTGATGATGTCGTCCTAGTGTTTGATGGGGGTTCCACAGGGGAAGCACAGAGGCAGGCCAATGTGGCACTAGCCTATGTGCGGGACTGGGGTGTTAGAAATAAGCTCAAATTCGCGCCGCACAAGACGCAGGCGATGCTTATTACAAATAAGTTAAAGTACGACACCCCGATCCTGCGCATGGGTGGAGTCGACATTGGTTTCTCTAATGAGATCAAGCTGCTTGGCCTAACAATAGACCGAAAACTGACCTTTAACGGTCACGTGACGCAGGCGTGCGCAAAGGCCATAGGCCTGTATAAAGTGCTCGCAAGGTCGGCTAAGGTCCAGTGGGGGTTGGGACCCGATGTGATCAGGACGATCTATACGGCTGCGGTGGAGCCCGTGATCTTGTATGCCGCAAGCGCATGGGCTCCAGCCAGCCGAAAGCTGGGTGTAAGGAAGCAGCTCGGAGCCATCCAGCGTAGTTTCGCGCTGAAGATGTCGAAGGCCTACAGGACAGTCTCCCTAAACTCGGCCCTGTTGCTGGCGGGGGTGCTCCCCCTTGACATTAGGGTGCGGGAAACCGCACTCCTTTACGAGGTTAAGAGGGGGCACTCTCGCGAGGTAGTAGGAGACCGGGAGATTGAGGCTCCTGTGGCCTTCGTCAACTTGGACCACCCAGTGGAACGGGGGAACGGGACGTTCCAATGCTTGGCGGACGGGGCAGAACTGGCCCGGCACGTCGGTGAGGGTCTTAATATCTTCACCGACGGAAGCAAGATCGACGGGAAAGTCGGAGCGGCGTTGTCCATATGGAACGGCGTCGCCGAGACAAGTACCCGAAAGTTGCGGCTGGAGCGGTACTGCTCCGTCTACCAGGCGGAACTTCTCGCCCTCCGGGAAGCCGTGGAGATAGCGCTCCGTAGCAGGCTTCCTGCGTGCGGCATCTTCAGCGATGCCAGGTCCGCCCTTGAAGCCGTCACCAGAGGTGATTCCCTCCACCCCATAGCGTTTGAAATTCGCAAAATGATAAAAATCGCCGAGAAACGCGCACAAAAAATTAAACTTTTTTGGGTAAAGGCGCACGTGGGGTTGGAGGGTAACGAGAGGGCGGACACGCTCGCTAAGGATGCCGCACAACATCTAAAGACCCGTGCGCATTACGACAAATGTCCGGTTTCATTCGTCAAGCGACAGATCCGACAGGACTCGATTGACGAATGGAGCCGGAGATACGCGGACGGAGAGACGGCTTCGGTGACGAAGCTGTTCTTTCCGGACGCTGTCGAGGCGCACAGGGTCATAAGGCGGATCGTCCTGGATCCGATACTGACTCAGGTGTTCACGGGGCACGGCGGTTTCTCCGAGTACTTGCACAGATTCAAGTGCAAGGAGAGCCCGGCGTGCCAGTGTGACCCTGATGTTCAGGAGACGGTCTCACACCTCCTGCTCGAATGTCCCATTCACGCAGTTGATAGATATAACTTAGAGAATAAAATAGATTATAAGATTTATTTATTTATTTATTTATTTATTTAGTTTTAGGAAGGCTTACAGACTAATTATACAATGGATAGGGAACATTATATTTTGAACAAATTGCTGACAATAAACCTCCACCTATAAATAACTTAAATAAGCACCTTGCGTCTATAAACTAAAATTAAAATGAAAGAAGGATTTTTTTTTTTCCTTAAATAGAACCAATGCCTTTACAATATCAATTAAGCAAATGTGTCTATGCGTTTGTTACGGTATTTACTACATTATCGGCAAAGAATTGCTGTGTTAACATTCGTTTTACAGTTGTCGTGCTAGTGCAAAATAAATCAATGTTTAGGTTCAGAGGCAGACAATTGAAGCTGTTCGTACTACGAATCATGAATGAATTTCTCCTATAATTTGTTTTAGCAAATGAAACACCTAATATCCCTCTTTGTCTTAGACCTAATAGATTTGTACGAAGTGATATTTTAGCAAGTAAATCAGGGCAATCAATGGTGCCATTTGCAATCTTCATAAGAAAACAAATATCATTAATTTGGCGTCTAATTTCTAGTGGCAAAAAATGATACTTTTGACAGCGAGTATAATATCCAGGCGTCGATTGATGCGCTTTGAAATCAAGATATGTTAAGAATTTTTTTTGGATAACTTCTAATCTCCTTGTGTATGTATCATATTGAGGATTCCAGACTTGAGATGCGTACTCGAGATGACTACGTACGAATGAACAATATAAAACCTTTAATGGCTTTATAGATTTAAAATCAGCTGTGGTTCTCAATATAAAACCTAACGCCTTAGAAGCTTTATAAGTAATTTCGTCGATATGCTTATGAAAGAGTAATTTTCTGTCATGCATAACACCTAGATCCTTTATACTATCCACTTTAACAATAGCATGGTTATGAAGATTATAGCTGACATCTATGATTGATTTTTTTCTAGAAAATGTAATGTTATAGCATTTAGAAACATTTAATTGTAATTTATTAATACTGCAATATAATGCAAATCTGTCAAGATCTTCTTGGAGTTTTAAGGCGTCTGATTTTACTCGGATTGATTTTAAAATTTTCATGTCGTCAGCGTATAATAATATTGTGGAGTTACTAAAACATTTTTTTATGTCAGCTATAAATACAGTAAATAATAGTGGGCCCAGTATCGACCCTTGCGGGACGCCTGATGGTATAGATTTCCAACACGATGTGTGCCCATTGAGTACCACAGCCTGAGTCCGATTATCGATATATGACGCGAACCACCGGTATAGGTCACCGTGTATACCTGCAGCCATAAGTTTTTTCAACAATATCTGATGGTCAATTCGATCAAAGCATTTACTATAATCAGTGTAGACTACGTCCACCTGAGCATGGAGACTAAGAGATTCGGTTATAAGGTCATTAAATAGGATTAGATTGGACGTAGTGGACCTATTTTTGAGAAAGCCATGCTGTTCATTAATAAAGTTACAGGATAGCGCCGAGTAGACTGCCGAGTATACTATTCTTTCCAGGACTTTCGAAAATAGGCACAGCTTTGAAATAGGGCGATAGTTGGTAACATCTGCCTTGTTGCCTTTTTTATGAACAGGGGTTATAAAAGCAGATTTCCAAATTTTCGGAACAACTCCTTCTAACAACGAGCGCCTAAAGAGAATACAAATCGGCACAACAATATTTTCGGCACAATTTACAACGTATATTGGTGGTATAAGGTCCGGGCCACCAGATTTATTAAGATCAAGCTTACGAAGAAGCCTTAATACAGTAATGGGACATACTTCAATAGTGCTAATTAATGAGTTATCATATGCAGTATGACTGTGATTATGTATGTTGGAACTTTCAACAGGTTCTTGAAAAGTTGAGTAAAAGAACTGAGCAAATAAATTACTTATACTCTCACCTGTTTCAGCGGAAAATTCCTGGTATCTCATTATATTAGGGAAATTGTTGGAACATTTTTTGCTTTTAACGTATGACCAAAATGTTTTAGGGTTATCAATAATCGCTGTTTCTACGTTATTCATGTATTTGTCGAAACATGTAAGTTCAATTTCAATAGCTTTACGTCTTAACAGAGAAAAGCATTGATAATCAGACTGATTGCCATATACTTTGTACTTCTTATGGTACTTGGACTTTTCTCTTAGCGTTTTTATCAAGGCTCGACTATACCAGATTGGATGGGACTGTTGTGTTACTAATTTTAATGGGATAAAATTATCTCGTAGTTCGTACAGTTTATTATAAAATTTAGTTACTGCATCGTCTAGGGTATCACATTTTAGATATTCATCCCAGTTAACGTTGGCAAGTGCACTGTTTATTGAGTCATAATTACCTTTGCGATATAAATACTTGGTAGTTACTTTGTGTAGTAGATTATGTATTTCGACAAATTTTGCATTAATAAGCAAAGTCTTATGGTGAGGATCTACAGGTACAGCCAGAGAGTCAGAGCATTCAATGACTTCCACTTTATCATTCGTGAAAACTAAGTCTAGAAGTCTATTATTGATGTTCCGTTCTTTGTTGTATTGGGATAAATTACATAAGTTCACAGTATCAAAAAAGTCAGTGAGTAACAGATTTTGGTGATGTCTAGGCAATAATTCATAACTGTGAGGGGAATCATACCACTCCACCTGATTACCAAAATTAAAATCACCTATTATAATAAATTTATCTAGAGGGTGGCTACATACTATCGAGTTAAGATTATTAGTGAAATTACGAAGTTGAGTGCTATACGAATTACCAAAGTTTTCATTACACAAGTATAAGGCACAAATATTTATGTGGATCCAAAAAACTATATGATAACATACACAAAGAGATTCAATTTTTGTATTAAAGATGATAATATAAATAAGTTGAGGGAGGGTAAATGTAAAATATTTTAAAGCGCGTATTAGAACACAGTTATTTGTAGTGTACAACTTCGAATTATCCTTCTCTAATGAGTGTTGAATAGTAACAAAGGCGGCTATTGCACAACAGTTCCAAACACGACATATCTTAAGCGACAAAAAACTACCACTGAATATGGGCTCTAAGTCTACGACACTAAGATTTAATTTTGTACAGCAACCTATTATTAAGTAAAAATATAACTTCACAGATTCTTTGCGACACGCAACACAGTGACACAGTATTTGATGAAAAACGCGAGTAGCACACACAGTGACATGGTTCTCAAAGTTAAGCAACGATTGTATTATCCTAAAATAACATGTAGCCATTAAATTATTTTTAAAAGGTCCTTTTCGGATTTTATCAGAAGTACGGGCGAGGTGTCGTTCTTTCTTATATATATCTTTGCATGCTTCACCCAGATATAACGGAAATCCTTTACGGTAGCGGTTTTCTTTGCTTTAGATAGAAGTACCTTGTTCTTCGCTGTCAAATGATCGTTAATGAATACTCTTTGCTGGCCTGGTAATCCAAAGTACGCAGTCGTAAGAGTAGACGACTTGGAGGAAATCCTGGCTGCCGCAATAAAGTCCTCCTTAATAAACCTGTTATTAAAGCACACAATTATTGGTTTTGTGTTGTCCTTAACATGTGTTGGTACTCTTGTGACAAAGTTGATTTGACTCTTAATGATGGGGTACTGAATTTTAGCTCCGATTTTTGTCAATATATCGTACAGGTTTTCGCCGTTGCTTTGAGGTATGCCTTTGATTTCAAGATTATTCATCCGTGACCATTGATCTCTGGCATTTGATTCTTCCTCCGAATTATTTATTTGGGCCTGTAAGGTAGTAACATGGACTTGTATCTTCTCCACTTGAGCCAAACGTTCTTCGAGATTCTTGATTTTTATATTAAATTCCGTTATTGTTTTATTGGACTCCATTACTGAAGTTTGTAGTTGCGCAAATTCTGAGCGAAGAGCCTTGATATCTTCTGCAAGCAATTCCAAAGGGGCCAACTTTGTAGTTATGGCCCTAATTTCCTTCAACAGGCGAGATTCCGTGTCCATCTTTGGCGAAATTTGTGCGTTGGTAGCGCTTGACTGCTTACATTTTGCGCACCGCCATGCAAGTCTTCTATCGCCCAGTTTCCGGAAGCCAATCTCGGTGACCCCAGCGCATTGGTAATGTAGGCCCATGTGGCACGTTGAACATTTTGCTCCTTCCGTCAAGCGATCTCCGCATACGCCACAACTTTGGTTATCCATTTATGCAAACTTACTTTTAGATTGAAAAATGTTGAGATACACTGATGTTTTTAATAAACGCGGTAACGGTGCTCAGCAAAAGACGACCGATCAGCATCGAGCCTACGGACTGACTGAATATAATAGATAGATAGAATAAACATACATAAAATTATAAGAAACAAAGTAGTTATAAGTGAATTCATAAGGTATTGTAAGAAAATAGCTATTAAGACAATAAATAGAAATAAGTAGTAATTGTAATTACTAAATATATAATAGTTATTATATACTTTTAGTAATTAAGGAAAAATAAAATAGTATGTAAGGATAAATAGAGTTAGATGAATAGATATAGGTATGTTTAAGATAAATTACATAGTTAGTTATTAAGATAAATAGTATTAAACCAACGTAATAAATCTAAAACCTAAAAAATATCCCTTGTCCTAGATAGGGGGATCGAGGGTGAGGCGCAGAGCCTCACAAAAAAAAAAAAAAAAAAAAAAAATCTTATGTCTCAAGATGACGAGCGCAGTGGAATGCCACACAGTACTTTGTAACTCAAGGTGCTGGATGGTGTTTCTACTGTTTATGGATGGTCGTATCGCTTACCATCAGGCCAACGGCTTGCTCGTCTTGTCATTCGATGCCATAAAAAAGAAGCTACTTTTATGACTGACTGTACAACAACCAGCAAACAACTTGAACCACTGTCACATAAATTTACGTCGGGACAACTCACTCAAACCGCATTTGCTAACAGCCCCCTTATTCTCTATGGCAGTGTTAGCTCGTAACGGGGTCGCGTTACGTTAACTTGGTGTAATTAGCGTTAAATGGTATTCCGTATGCCAATTTCCATAGAGGTAAACGCGATGAGTAAAGCTGTGAACGCGCGACAGGTGACGTCTTGCCGGGTGTCATTTGCTGTCGTGTGCGGAATCGGTCTCATACAATTTAATACTGTATAGTAGTGCCATCTGCCGTCGCAGCACATGCTGTTGCCGTTGTCTGCCGTTGCCGTCTGCCGTGTGCCGCGTCCTGCGGAATCACAGCTTTACGTTTCACGCTTGTTACGAGCGGTGAAAATAACGTGTGTCATAGAGAATGAGGGTACTGGTTGTATTTTACAGTTCTAAATAAAACATGAACAGAAAAACAATGGCCAAATAAAGTTTACCTTAAAATATAAAAGAATCTTCATCATATTCGGCGTGATGAAAAGAAGACTGCCTCGATGGCGTAGTTGTATTACGGTGCGACTGCAATGCTGAGGTATCGGGTTCGATCCCCGGGTCGGGCAAAGTGATATAGAGTTTTTCTATTCAGTATCAGCTCGGAGTCTGGAATTTGTGCCCGATATGGCGATGGGCTCGCCCCCTATCACATCATGGGACGGAATAATGGCGAAAAGTGGGTGCACTAGTTGCGCCTCTGCCTACCCCTTCGGGGATAAAAGGCGTGAGTGTATATTTATGTATGCATAAAAAGAAACAAAATAAAATCACAAGTTTCCGTAGTATTATAATGCTCTTTGACCACAAGTCTAAATCTAAATTTAAATTAAGAATTTCCCTGCTCTTGAACTTCGTAAAAATTATAGTCATAAAATGATTTACTGCCATTTCCGAGTTGATAAGGTCGAATGCAGAAGGCCGCTGATCAAAACAGAAGAATGACCAGTGAATATTGATTTATTTATTAGGCGCTGCGTCTACTTCCGAAGACGCGTGACGCAATGCGTTTCCATTTTTAAATGTTCGCTGGATTATTAAAATAAAACTATTTTGCGGATTTTATTGCGGGTTTTTAATTTATATTTTCTCCCGACGAATCGAAGACTTTACAGCGTTCATGGTTCGCCCTTTTATGGGTTAAACCTTATTCCAATTAAGGTTAACTATTAATTATTGCTGATAATCCAAATGCATAGGTAAAGTACAGTAAAAAAATTTTTGCTGTCGTATTTAAGAACCTTTTTATAAAGCGGATAACACTTATAGTAGGGTAGTGTGTGTGTATGTTATAGATAAGTGGTAATACTCGTGCATTCAAATAAATTTAGGGCAATATAAAGTCTTCTGTGTGTTATCTCTCCTTTACGTCATTCATAGTCTTTCACAAATGTTACCATACCATACCAGCCCTGCATTATATACTGCCTACTGATAAGCACGGGCCTCCTCTACAGCTGAGAGGGTTAAGGCCTTAGTCCACCACACTGGCCTAGTGCGGGTTGGCAGACTTCACATACCTTCGAAATTCAGAGAACTTCTCAGGTATGCAGGTTTCCTCACGATGTTATCCTTTACCGTTAAAGCGATCGATAATTCACAAAGAATACACAAATATTTTTTTAGAAACGTCAGACGTGTGCCCTTGGGTTTTGAACCTGCGGACATTCATCTCAGAAGTCCGTTCCACTCCCAACTAGGCTATCGCCCCACAAAATAATATTGCTGGAATGATTTGGAGAGAAAAAAAAAATAGAAAGTAGGTATATTTTTATTATAATACAATAGACTGCTTCCAAACCGTCAAAAAACCCTTAAAAACCGTATTGCCTAACCGGGAATATAATCAAAGACTCCACACCCCAAATTTATATACGCACTGTATCAGGTCGATAAGGACTATGTACCTTATTATTTATGTTCAATAACATACAAAGTACTTACTATAAAAAATTTCACGTTTTCGATAATATTTTTAACTACTTGAATAAATTATCATCTAAACCTATAAAGCTAGCTATGACGTATTTAAAAAATCAATAAAAGCGTAGTAATTAATGAAGACAAATCTCAACAATAATTGTATGTGCCATCTTAATACCTATATCTAGTGGCACAAGCCCACAGGGCTAGTTTCTAACGCCTATTAAGGTAATAAATAAGACAAAAATATTATGATCAGTCAAAATTAAAGCTTAAATTTCAAAACATAAATCTGCGATAGGTTATCAAATAAAAAATCAAAATACCCATTACCGTAATAAAGCTATCAAATTGCCGCGAAAACTTGAAGAAAATCGCGTGGTGGAGTTTTTGTTGGACGTCTATACAGTTACACTTACGTAAAAAAATACCTTAACACTCGGCACTGTGCCCAATTTTTAGCTATTATATCTACACCCACGTATCAATTAATAGTATAATTAATATAAGTACATTTACATAATCAATCCACACACAATGTTTTGAAAGATCCCGGCAAACCGGAGTAGTCTTCGTTGAATTTACAAGACAGCCTTGAATCTTCGTTAGTGGCGGCCTTTTCCATAAACTGAACTCGGGCTATGTGTTCATCCGTACATAATTCCTTGAAGTTTGCATCTGTAAATAGATAATACAATACGTGAAAAAGTTTTTCTGGGATTAAGAGCCCGCTATATATTTGCCTGAGATAAAAAGTAGTCTATATTCTATTCTAGACTATAATCTATTTCTGAGCCAAATTTCATCTAGCTCCGTTCAGCCGTTCTGACTTAATTGAGTAACAAACATCCAAACTTTCGCATTTATAATATAAGTATAGGTAATAATACAAGACCTGTATACTATTCCACTGCTGGGTTCGGGCATTCTTTGATATTGTGAGGGTTTACGCGTTACTGCACTATGATAGCTAACTGCTCGCAGAATTCACACTTGAAATTATTTTGTCGAAATGTAAGTATGTAATAAATTTTCATTTATATTTTGCTTGATATCGCTCGCGTTGAAATCTTTTCCAGGAATAACACTGTACTGTACCGGAGGAGCTCTTTTGAGACTTAACTTCAGGTAAGTACCTAGGCTAATTTACTGCCGTACTATAATTATCACAAAAAAAAAATTCATTCAATTTTCTGTTAGTGAATGTTGGACTAAAGAATGGAGAAAATATTTATTATTTTTTTCTTACCCACTCAATTTAATTTTACACACACACACAAACCATACATACATACACATCATACATCTATCTCCGAAGGGGTAGGTAGAATTGCAACGAGTATTTCATTTTAAATTTCACTAAAATCGGACCTTTGGTTTAAACGTAAAAGCGCAATACACAGAGTTACTTTCGCATTTATACAGGTGGCCAAAAAATACGTTACTAAAAATAAAACTATTCGAAATTGAAATTTACTTTTAAGTTTATATAAAACTTTTGCCCGCGGTTTCCCCGGCATGAAAGAGTTTTTCCGGGACAAAAGTTTAGCTTTATATTTTCCGTGGATAAAAAGTAGCCTATATCGTTTCTCAGGCTTTAGACTATTTGTGTAAGTAATAAATTTCATTTAAATCTGTTGAGTAGTATTGGCGTGAAAACGCGACAGACAGTTACTTTTGCATCCTATTAATCGTATTATTTCATATTAATATTGTAAAGGCGAAATTTTTTTTTTTTTTTTGTCCCAGACATTACTCTTTCTAGCCTGACGAGGGTCGGCTTATGAAAGAACACCGGTCTTTTGGGTGAGTACAGAAGGCGCTCGCAACCCTTAAAATTAAGCGACCACGCTGAGGGCAACCCACTAACGGGTCACGAACCTCGGCTCAGGGCGGCCACTGAGAGGATAAGACATCAGCGTTTGGGGAAACATGGTTTTTAACCTAATCCTATTCATGTGTTCGTAGTCTTCGGCACGCGGGCCGGAACTGCTAAGAGAGGTCAGGGTGACGGGGAACGCGACGAGGTCCTCGACGGCGAGGACGGTACAGCGGTCTTGTGGAGTGTAAGAGCTTTTGATGCTCGATCTTTTCGCGAATGGCCAGAGTGATTTCGTCCTCTAGATCTGTCAGTACTGAACGCGGTCGTCTCCATTTGGCGCGATCAAATGGAGTATATATAGACGCTTTACGGATAAGCGTGTTTGGGTGGTTTACCGCCCGATCGAAGTAGCGTCTGCTGGCCATATGCATAAAGTGCCTGATGGTCGGCATGTTGGTGTCCACGTGGAGATTGCGGTTGCGAACGTACCACGGGGCACCAAGAGCATACCTGAGCATTTTATTTTGTAAGACCTGCATACGCTGAAAACGAGCAGGCGGTAAATGGGCGAATACGGGCGATGCGTACGTCATGATAGGTCGGATGCATGTCGTAAAGATCCTAATCTTGTTGCGGATCGACATTTTACTGTTCCGGTTTATGAGCCAGTGCAATTGGCCCATCGCGAATGCGGCTCGCGCGCGTACCGCGTTTACATGTGGGATGAAGGTCAACCTCTGATCAAGGGTCACTCCTAAATATTTAGCTTTGTCCTTCCAGGGGAGAACCTGGTCGGACATGCGGACTGAAAGGTGTGGCACACGGACTTTCCTTTTCCGAGTGAATAGGATAGCCTGGCTTTTGGTGGGATTGACGGTGATTCGCCATTTGCGGAACCACTCACCAAGTTCATCGGCGGCGGCCTGCAAAGTGCGCACCACATTGTCGGGATCTCTACGTGAGGCGTAGATTGCGGTGTCGTCTGCGAAGAGCGCCAGATGGGCGTTCTTTGGTTTGGGGATATCACTTTGGATTTGGGGGTATACAGCGAGAAAAGAAAGGGGGAGAGGGCAGAACCTTGCGGGACTCCGGCCGTGATGGTAATAAGGGCGAAAGTTTGTAAGAATGTATGGATGTTTGGATATTTGGATGTATGGATGTTTGTTCCTCTTTCACGCAAAAACTACTATACGGATTTCGATGAAATTTGGCACACGGGTACATCTTGTCCTGGATTAACACATAGGCTACTTTTTATCCCGGGAAAACATAAAACGGGACTTTTATCCCGGAAAAACTTTTTAACGCGGGCGGAGCCGCGGGCCAAAGCTAGTTTATAATATTATTAAGGATGGATGCTCACCACACAATTCTTCAATAGTGCTCTCGTCACCACCATAATCTTTAGGCAATATTTCTCGGGGTATGTGCTTGGACAGGGACTCGAAGTCGTTGTGGGTGTAAACCCTGTTCCTTAGTTTCTCGCTAAGTCCCTGTTTGACCACACTTATGACAGTATCCAGAAACTTTGAACCACTTATGAAGTGTAGTCCTTTCATTCTTTGGCCCATTGTTTCCTAAAACAAATAAATTTTACTGAAATTATTAGTGCCTCATAGCATATTGTGGTATTCGACCATTTATAATTAATAATAAATCTGATATACCCTAACAAAACAAACAAATAAACTTGTATTTGTTCCGGAATCGTATACAGTCGGCCTTTTAAAATCGTGTTGTGAGAAAAGCGAATAATTATCAATATTATAATTCGTGCGTGACCAGAATGGGATGGAACCTTGTCTAATAAATCAAAAAAAGTTGTAAGAACACAAAAGTTTTTAAGCAATTTAAAGTTTTCAATTTATTTAGCTGACTGTGCCTAGTGTCATCTAGTCATCGCAATCATCAAGCAAGCCAGTTGCTCGTCTCATCATTCCATAATACTTACAATAATAAGTGTCGTCGCTTTGTGAACGATTACGGGGTTTAATTTGACGACCATGGAGAACGGTATATCCCTGGTGTCCACAATCACTTCACAACCTTGGCAATAATCGCAGTGCAGCATGTAGTCCACGAACTGTAACAAATTTTATCTTACTCTTACGTATTAATATTAGTAAATTGGTGTTGCTCGCGGCTTCACCCGGAGAAAAGCCTTTGCCGCTACCAAAGTCCCAAAACACAGTAAGACGCAAGCGCCATCCATTTGAAGAGTCAGATTTAAAATATCTATGGTGGATTTTAAATCTGATATTTACTAAGTTTACTGGTGGTAGGACTCTTATATGTAAGAGTCCGTCTGGGTGGGTACCACTGCAATGTCTATTCCTACCACCAAGCAGAAGTGTGCATACAATGTTGTGTTTCGGTTTGAAGGACATTGTAGCCAGCGTAACTATGGGACATGATGAGACTTGACATCTTATGTCTCAGAATGATGAGCGCAGTAGAATACACAGTACTTTATAACTCAAGGTGATGGATGGTGTTGCTACTGTTTATGGGTGGTCGTATCGCTTACCATCAGGCGAACGGCATGCTCGTCTCGTCATTCAATGCCATAAAAAAAACATTTATTCCCACGGGAGCAAATTACCGGGTTAAAATGTAGCATATAAGTTATTCCAAGGCTTATCAATACTTGTGCCAAAATTCATTCAAATCCATGTAGTTTATTCTGAGTTTACTTCTAACAAGAAATTAATGAAGTTAATGAGATAAAATTTTTAGGTATTACTCTAGACGACCACTGCAACTGGAAAGCCCATATAAAAACAATTTGGGTTAAAAACAAACCGATTTGTATACGCACTCAAAAAAATTAGGAAATTAGCGTCTGAAAAGACTGCCTTAATGGCATATCATGGGTATGTCGGATCCATTCTAAGATACGGTATATTGTTATGGGGCAACTCTACAGACATAAGTAGGGTGTTCATATCGCAGAAAAAGTGTCTTAGGGCAATATGCAGAGCCGCACCACTAGATTCTTGTAGACCTCTGTTCAGAAAATTAAAACTGCTTACCCTAACTTCAATATATATATTAGAAATTGCTATTTTTATCAAAAAAAATTCCGAACTATTCGAACAGGTAGGCAAAAATAATAAATACACTACAAGAGATCCAACCAAACTAAAGCTAAATTCAATGTCAACCACTTTGTATAAAAGGAACAGCGGCTGTATGACCATTCAAATGTATAACAAAATACCGAAAACTTTTCGAGAACTGCCTTTTACCTTATTTATTAAGAAATTAAAGAAATGGCTCATAGATAATGTTTCTATACAATCCAAGAATTTCTGTCATATAAGGATAAATAACTGTAGAGTATAATTGTAAAGTTCGCATTACCTAGATTATCCCTCTATAGAAATAAAATTATATAGAAGGGCATATGTTGTAAGCAGACAGTAGATGTACTTATAATAAAAAAAATTGCATGCCGTTGAAACGGTAAAACATGTTGCACATATGTATAATACATTTATGTTATGTTTAACACCTTGTTACATACCATGTTTATAGCAAATAAATTGATTTGATTTGAACAAATATCCAAACATTGTCCAAATGTCTAATATTCGTATGTTTGTTGGAGGTTAGCTCAGAAACAGCTGAACGGATTTGGATAGAATTTAGGATACGGATAGACTATGTCCTGGATTAAATAAGCTTTTTATTCCGTTAATTTGTTTCCGATGGAAATTATTGGATTTTTAAATAGGCGCTCTGAATTTAAATAAGCGGCGATAGCCTAGTTGGGAGTGGAACGGACTGCCGATTCAATGTCTGCAGGTTCGAAACCCAATGGCACACACCTCTGACTTTTCTAAAAAATTATGTGTGTATTCTTTGTGAATTATCGCTCGCTTTAACACACGATAATTGATAAACAATACACACGTAACTTCAAAAAGTCAGAGGTTACTGTTACTGTTACTGTTGTGGGGCTCCTTTTTCCGCACTTAGCCCGTAAAAAGTCAGAGGTGTGTGCCTTTGGTTTGAAACTCCGGACATTGGCTGGTTCACTTTATTTTATAATTTTTAACAATTTATTTTATAATATGTGAAAATTATTATGGCACTTACCACAACCATGTACCTGAAATAGTTGACGAGAGTGATCTTTTCATGGTTTCCAAACATTCTTGATATGACCACGCGATAATTGTCAGCAGTGGGCGAAGGCAGCACGCATGTTAGCCTTAAATTCACCATAACAATTATTTGAATAAAATAATAATGTCCTCAAATAATAGTCTCTTAACCCGTCAAACCCCGCTTATATATACTATAGATTTTTTTTGTCTACATAACTGGATACAAACAATACAATTACCTAGCATGCTTTAATTCTATTTACAAAGATATGATTTTTTCTATGTTTATAACCTTTTACATGTAGACACAGCATGGTTAGATGTATGGGGAACCCTATATACTCAGACGCCGGCGTCTGTAGCGAGGCTTGATGAGTCAATAATAAGATTCGTAACGACTTATTTATGCATACTAGTGAAATAGGTACTATGAATCACTATAACTAACGAGAAAAGTATCAGCTTCCCTTTTGAAATATTTTACCCTTCGCCGCTGATGTACATTTTACATGTTCAAAGATGGTAAACGTAGAGCTGAGCGGTCAATATTTTATTTACTAGATCTCAGAAAAGCCGACCATTGAACCAATTTTAATGGGAATATCATTAAACAATTTTAATGGCAGGTAAAGCTCATATAAAAAGATTGTCCATTCTAATATTCAAATCGTTGCTTGGCCGGTCTGGGAATGCCGCTCAAACACCCTTAGGCTACCAGTTCATCAACAATATGTTATAATACATTATTAAATACTTCATTATCATCATCATCAACCACACAAAGTCTACTGCTTAACATTGGCGTCCCGTTAAAATTTCTAGACAGACCTGTCAAAAGCTACCTACATTCAAGTTGTTTATATGACTTTTATCAAGTCGTCCAATGCTGCGTTTGGCAGTACGTGCTCTCTACTCGAGAAGTCTTTGCCCCATCTGCCGTTAATTTTGCCAACTATATGTTTGAAATAAATACTTACGAGCACTTAAATAAATCATCAAACTCGTTCCGTATGTCGAAATCCCTCAAAAACTCAGGCATTAAGTTTCTGAACGTACACAGTCTGTCTAAGTGCTTCTTAGCTCTTTCTACTGACCCTTTGTTGTATATTAAGAAGCGCTCCAAATATTCTCTACCTGAAAAGAAACGGTTATTTAAATACTTATTGCATGCTGTGATTACCTTAGCGTGGTTGCGTATTTAGTTTTTTTTTAATCTATCTCTACATAATAATATCATAAAACAGTAGAAACGGTGTGTCTATACATTGAAAGAATTGTGATAAATAAAAAAGAAAGGAGGCGACCAAAGAAGACTAATGGAAAGAAATCAGCCGTTTTTATAATTCTTTTCTGTTTTTTTGTTACTGCACATCTCCGAAAGTAGTCAATGAATTTAAATGAAATTTGGCGCACTGATAGATCATATTCTGGATTAACAGATAGTTTTTATCACGTGAAAATATAAAGCGGAATTTTTATGCGGAGGATATAGGCGAAGGTGCGAGTGAAAGCTAGTTTGTACAATATTTTTATAAATGTATGAATGGGAAAATTGATTGTAATACTTAAAACATTATATATTGGCGTACCTAAGTATCTATAGTACGATGTACACTCAAGATTTTTGACTTAGTTATCACTTTACACGATCTGAGTCATCAGCATGGTAAATATTAAACAACTACGACACCGATGCAATTTACGAGTCCCTTAACTTTACCTGTTCAATGACCTTACTTAAATCCTGTATTCGAAGGTATAAAAAAGAGATAGTAGGTCATTTAGCAAAATACGTACGATCCAGAGGCACAGTAAATATGAAGCAATTATTTATGTTTACACGAGGCTACATGCTAAAGGTTGAGGAAAACTGACTTGTTTTTATATTGTAATTAATTAATAACTAATTGCTCATGACATTACATTTCTTTTATTGGTAGAATAGCGTTAGCTCAGGGCTCCACCCGCATAATTTTTTTTTCCGGGATAAATGTTCCGCTTTATATTTTCCCGGTATAATAATGTATCTTTGTATTGGTGAAAGAATTTGTAAAATTAGTCCAGTAGTTTTTGAGTTAATTCGTTACAAACATACAAAAATACAAATTATTTCTCTTTATAATACCAATATTAATGATTAAATTTAGAATGTATATATTTTAGGATAACACGCCTTCGTTAAATAGAAATCCTCTCGTTAAGCGACAATCTACGTGAACCACTGCATTTACAGATGCACTAAAATCATTTTGCCGTGCTCATATATTTAAGAAATTTTTAGCGGCGAAAGCCTAATTGGGAGTGGAACGGACTGCCGAGACGAATGTCCGCAGGTTCAAAACCCAAGGGCATGCACCTCTGACTCTTCTAAAAAAAATATGTGTGTATTCTTTGTGGATTATCGCTCACTTTAAAAAGGTGAAGGAAAACATCGTGAGGAAACCTGCACACCTGAGAAGTTCTCTAAATTTTGAAGGTATGTGAAGTATGCCAACCTGCACTAGGCCAGCGTGGTGGACTAAATCCTAAACCCTCTCAGTAGTAGAGGAGGGTCATGCTCAGCAATGGGCAGTACCTATATAATACAGGGCTGGTATGGTATGGTATTTATTTTTTTAAATGTACTGGCTGGAATTTAACTCATGGAGAATCTTTGAACCCAAGACATTAATCATGATACTGTTCTTAATGGGACTAAAATAAAAATTAAATGTAACTAGTATTGCTCGCGGGACCCCCGTATTTTTCCCAAGATAAAAGTAGCCTAAAGCATTCAGGAGTAATGTAACTTCCTACTAGTAAAGGAATTTTCAAAATCGGATCAGTAGTTCCTGAGATTAGCGCGTTCAACGAAACAAACAAACAAAATCTTCAGCTTTGTAATATTAGTAAAGATGTATGGAAAATCCAGAAGTGTAGTAAAGCGTATTGCAAAAGATTACTTTGTACTACAAATAAATACACTAGAAAAAAAATATTACCTAAGAATCCCCAATAAATCATGAAATATTTTAATATTTTAATCCTAAAGCGTCCTGCATGACAGTTGCAAGGAGCGCGGATGAAAGTAGTAAAAATAATACGGTTCTATTCACATTTGAAATGGCTTCTAAGTATTAAGACTGCCTCGGTGGCGTTGTTGTATTACGGTACGACTGCAATGCTGAGGTCTCGGATTCAATCCCCGGGTCGGGTAAAGTGATATTGGATTTTTCTATTCAGTATCAGCCCGGAGTGTGGAGTTTGTGTCCAATATGGCAACAGACTCGCCCCTATATTATGGGACGGAATATGCACGGCGAAAACTGAGTGCATTTAGTTGCACCTCTGCCTACTCCTTCGGAGATAAAAGACGTGAGTTCGTGAGTGTGTGTGTTCTAAGTATTAAGTACGTTAATATAAGGTTTACGTAATGCGGAATGGTAACGACTTCAATTTCACGCTGAATAAAATTCTATAATCACTACATAGTATAAAACAAAGTCTATTCACGCTGTCTGTCCCTATGTCCCTATGTATGCTTAGATCTTTAAAACTACGCAACGGATATTGACGCGATTTTTTTTAATAGGTAGAGTGATTCCAGAGGAAGGTTTATATGTATAATTTATCCCGGGGAAATATAAAGCGGGACTTTTGTCCCGGAAAAACTCAATCACGCGGGCGAAGCCGCGGGCAGAAGTCTAGTATAAAATAAACAAATAAAAAATGTACATACCAAACTCCCTCAAGACAAAATGATTCTGCTTATGTATCCAGTCCTCTAATATTTCAATATCTTGTTTCAGTTTGTCTACATCACCATATCCGAATACTTTCCGAACATCAACCAACTGGTTCGGGTTGAACCTCAATATTTTTGTCGGCTTTAATTCTTCCATTTTATTGTGACGTCCAAATTAATAATTTCAATGCTTATGCGTCAGGCTTCCTGCAGCGCGAAGATTATAATGCGTACTTTGGAAACCGCAGCGTGTTCTTAAGTTTTTAATATGTGATGTGTTGCAGTATCCTTGTCATATCATGCGTTTCTTGATATCTGAAATATTTTTTATACATTACAGTAATTTTTTAACAAAAATAAAAATCTTTCCTCTTTATATGTTTTATATGTACATGGTCATTTTACATTGCGTTACTAAATTAAACCACATATTCGTCTATACCTCTGCTAACATCGTGCTAAAAATTATCAATGAATAACGAATACTTTCCGCCAAATATCCCGGTTGTAGTATTCCAATTTTTTATCATTTTGTAGTTTAGTGCAAATATGGTGTATGCGTAATGATCACGTTGTGTATGCCACTGAACTCCTTAACGGCTGGAACATTTTTAATGATTTTTTGTGTGTCTTCAGACGGATTCGAAAATGGTTTAGGTTAACAAATATACGAAAATATTGTTCAATTTAAATTAGGCATCGACTCCAAATATACTTATATGCTAAGCGAATACAAATTTTAATATTTTTTTGATTTGTAGTGGTTTTGAAGTCGGTTTGTTTTTTGTTATTAAAGATGTCATGTTTTAAAAATAACGTAAAGGTACACTTTGAATTTTGAAATTGAACACACATTACGTCCTTATCCCCGAAGGGGTATGCAGAGCAAACTAGACCACCCACTTTGCTCCTTATGTGTTACTTCTCATGATGTGGTAAGAGACGAGCCTATCATCATATCGGGCACAAATTTTGGACTCCAAGCCGATACCGAGCAAAAAAACCTAATATCACTTTGCCCAACCCAGGATTCGAACCAAGGTCCTCAAGGCAGAGTCGTACGGTGTAATGTTTAATTAGTAATTTTATTACTTACGACTGTGCCTACCCTTCGGAGATGGAAGGCGTGAATTTACGTACACATCATTTTATTACTGCGGTACAGTCAGCTACATAAAAATCAGTTCAAAATCAAAATTTCAAATCGCCTATATACGCTTAATTAAACAAAAAAAAAATTTTTGCTTCATAAAGCAAATCTCTTTTATTTTATTTTTGTGAAGAAAAAAAAAAGATTAGTGAGAACACAAAAGTATGTAGACAATTTTAATTTCGAATTTGTTCAGCTACTTGTGCTGGTGATTGTGTGCGTCGGAGCATATCACGAATAAGTCGGACCCGACGAGCTGACCGGTCTCGAGCAGCTCCGAACAGTTCCGATTAGCCACGAACGATCACGTTATATTCCAAGAGCTTGCGAGGTATTTTGGGAAGGTAAAGTCCCTGGCCACGCTGGTTATCAACAATATTCGGCCGGAACCCATGTTTTACCATTTTTGCCTGTATGCTACGAGCCATAATGTGTCCCACCATCATCAGCCACGTGAAGACCATCGCTGAACATAGGCCTTTGAGTGTCTTAGAGCAGTGTTGTGCAGCACACACAATACATCTACGCCACCAAATTTACACAAAGGTAACGTACAAGATAATATTATAGGTAGATAGTGTCAGAGGCGTAGTTATATTGTTTGTGGTACGCGTCACGCGTATGACTTCCGGGCTGAGGTCATGGATTCGCTGCCCAGATCGGGTGAAGTGATGTGTCTATTCAGGATCAGCCTGGAATCTAGAATTGTGCAAAATTGCTATATACTCAGCCCTATAAAACAGTGTCAAAAAACAAAAACTGTAAACGCAATCATGGTGTATTTATTTTGTAATCCAACAGCATCATTAATTTAAGAAATGTATGGATATTTTTTACTAGATTTTGCCCGCGGCTTCACCTGCGTTTTCCCTGGATAAAATGTAGCCTATGTGTTAATCCAGGACGTGATCTACCCGTGTGCCAAATTTCAACGAAATCCGTTCAACAGTTTTGGCGTGAAAGAGTTACAAACATCCATACATCCAGACATTCATACATTCTTACATCTTTCGCGTTTATAATATTATATATTAGATGTCGCCCGCGGCTACGCCCGCGTCAAAAGTTTTTCCGGGATAAAAGTCCCGCTTATCGGGATAAATGTAGCCTATGTGTTACTCTAGGACATGATCTACCCGTGTGCCAAATTTCATCGAAATCCGTTCAGTAGTTTTTGCGTGAAAGAGGAACAAACATCCACACATCCATACATCCATACATTCATACATTCTTACAAACTTTCGACTTTATAATATTAGTAGGATATAAGTAGGATTATTGGTCTCATGACATGGCTATCTTAAAAAAAACAGCAATTACCTTACACACTAAATTAATTATATAATTTGTATTATAAATAAAATTACAATGACAGTTGAAATTATTAAAAATATTTATGACAGATCAGAAGATTTAGAACTCTTTAAAAAGAGGTGACGTCAGGTCTGCCGACGTCACAGGGTTCCACATTATCATCATCGTCCATGATATGAGAGTAAAACTCCAACTTTTCCTTCATCTTTTATTTCTGAATGCTCCAAACTTATTTCCGGAGCTCCGTACAGTTGAAAGGCTCACAAGAGACTGCCCACTTCAATTTTTTTTTAACACGGACCTATCGACCAGTTGCTTGACGAGAGTCGGCTTTTCTGGCCACACCGGTCTTTAGGGTGAACGTAGAAGGCGCTCACGACCCTTTAATTTAAGTGACCATGCTGAGGGCAATCCACCAACGGGTTACGAACCTCGGCTCAGGACGGCCACTGGGAGAGGATGAGGCATCAACGATAAGTGGGGAAGATTGGTGTTTAACCTAATCCTATTCGTTTATTTCGTCAGCACGCGGGCCGGAACTGTTAGGGGGGTCGGGGGGCTAGCGTGGCGAGGACGGAACTGCAGTGTATGAGTTTCAAGAACTCGTTCTTACGGCGGATGGCCAGAGTGATATCGAATATCTGATAACGTGCTACGTGTTGTACTAATCGTTGCTACGCGCAATACGTAGTTATAGAATTGTGTTCCGTAAAGATGAGAAAGGGCGCTCATTAGGGGGGGCCTATGTCCAGCAGTGGACTGATAAAGGCTGATGATGATGATGATGATGATGATGATGATGAAAGATGAGAAAGGTGGATAAATTATAACACATGTATTTTAATTAATTTCATAAAAACGAAATGTATTTATTCCACTTATGTATGTACCGTCAGTGAGCCACATAACTGAACAAATTAAATATTTCAAATCGCTTTTGCACGTTAACTCCAGTCGAAATATTCTTTTTTCTTTATCTAAATAAAGTTAATCCTGTGAAGTTTATTTTAGTTTAAAATAATTGTTGATATTGACGCAAAGTTTAAACGCGATTTGAAATTTTGAATTTGTTCCGTTACTTATGTGGCCAACTGTACATAAACCCTCAGGCCTCATCTATATTAAAAGTGTATGCTATATAAATAACAACCCCATAACAATAACAAAAAAATAATAGAGTAAAATAAAAATTATAGATTGAAGTATTGAACGATTGTTTTAAATTATTCACACGTTTAGAAGGAAAACGACACAATTTAAAAAAATTTAAAATTGACACACACTCACGCCTGCTATCCCCGAAGGAGTAGGCAGAGGCGCAACTAGTGCACCCACTTTTCGCCGTTATTCCGTCCCATGATGTGATAGGGGTCGAGCCTATCGCCATATCGGGCTCAAATTCCAGACTTCGGGCTGATACTGAATAGAAAAATTCAGTATCACTGTGCCCGACCCGGGGATCGAACCCGAAGACCTCAGCTTTGCAGTCTTACTTGAAAATGTAACTGAAAATTGAGTTACAGTCATAAAACGACTTAAAATGGTCCCTTTTTTATAAAAAATATAATAAAAAAGGGACTGATATAATAGTTTTGTCCTGTTCCCGCTTAAATATAGCTGTGTTTGAACTATTATTGTATTGAGAATTTAGTTTTAAGTAATTTTATGACAACAAGCCAATTTTAGATTTTTTAAATTGTATCGGTTTTCGTTCTTAAGGTGCGAATTACTAAAGACGTACAATACTTCAATACACTTAGAAACAATCTGAGAAACAACATTTTTATCATGTACTCAGCTAAGTAACTTTTATGAATACAGGCGTAAATGTAGTTAAGTACCTATAACAACATTAATAAAAAACAACACACACAGCTTTACCCTTGAAAGGGTAGACAAAGATGCCAAGACACCCATTTTTTATCCAAAACCGAACCTGGGACCCCAAAACTGTGGTAGGTACTGGTGGTAGACCTCTCATATCTAAGAGTCCGTCTGAGTGGGTACCAACGCAATGTCTATTTTTACCGCCAAGCATCAGTATGCATGCATTGTTGCCTTCGGTTTGCAGGACATTGTAGCCAGTGTAACTACTGGACATAATGAGACTTAACACCTTATGCCTCAGGATGACGAGCGCAGTGGAATACCACACAGTACTTTGTAATTCAAGGTGCTGGATGGTGTTGCTACAGTTTATGGGTGGTCGTCGAACTGTATACTCGTCTCATCATTCAATGCAGTAAAAAAAATAAAAAAAGCGGTGGTCGTACCGAGCCCGCAATATAATGACACCACCGAGCCATTCTTAAACATCAATGAATAGAACACATCCTTATACTATTCTCCAGCACCACTTTAACCCGACATTAATTTGTTTCATTTTTCTATCTTAGGTACTAATCTACAGATAGCGTTCTGAACGTTCCAGGCATTCCTAGATATTCCTTGTTGAAATCCAACTTTGATCTTCGAGATTCATCTGTGCATGCGGCATTCATTTGTTTCATATACTGTGTGTGTTCTTCAGTACTAATTTCCTCAAACCATTTCTCTGAAAAAAATGTTCGATATTAATAGAATTTTCTTTCAACTATTTTTTGGTCTAGAGACCAAAAAATATCCCAATATATATTTGGTCCTGTATGCTGGACTGCGTTAAAGTACTATAGTAGAGTATTGTATTGACTATTATCAAACGCAACAGTGTGCTAACATTAGAGTATGCTGGTTTAAACATCTAAGGTCTCAAAATGAAAATTGCAGAGCCATGTAGAACTCTATTGAAATTCTGGATGCTTTCACTTCTGATTGTGACTTATCGCAAGACGAACAATTTGCTGGTGTCACCATTCAGGCGTCGCACCGACGCGTATGTTTACTTATCGCAATTGTTAAAAGTGACACGACTACTAGCGCCATCAAATGCTAAAATGGAAAACTTAAATATTCCCGCGCTCGCGAAAAATAGTTTACCCAACGTATAACGGTGGCGCACGTAAGCGAAGGAATCGCGGAGGCGAAAATTGAGTCATCGTCATAAAATGACTTAAAACTGGTCCATTTTTTATAAAAATTTAAAAAAGGGACTTGTATAAGAGTTTTGTCTTGCTCCCGCTTGAATATGGCTGTGTTTCAGCTATTGTTGTATTGAGAACTTCGTTTTAAGTTATTTATGACGATAACTGCATTTTCGATTATTTTGAATTGTGTCGTTTTCGTTCTAAAGGCTATGTGCAAAATGATGTTTGAACTTACTATTTAACTCCACAATAGACATTTCCTTGCCTCCATATTCTACAGGTAGGATATCCTTCTCAATTATGTTATAAATGCTCTCTATAGTTGAATGTACATGCACCCTCGCCGCCATTTTCGGCGATAAAATCTGTTTTAGTGTTGAAGTAAATAAATCTATCACTTTGGATTCTGTTATTATATGCATTCCTAGTATTATTGTCTTGTACCCTTCCTGTAAAATGGAATAATGTTCATTAAACTCTCGGAATAACATGGTTGGTAGGACTTACACACACATACACACACTCACGCCCTTTATCCCCGAAGGGGTAGGCAGAGTCGCAACTAGTGTGGGGACACTAGGTTTCGTCGTGCGTGTTCCGTCCCAAGATAGGGGGCGGGGGACTACTGCCATATTGGGCACGAATTCCATTCTCCCGGCTCGTACTGATTAGAAAAACCCAATATTATTTTACCCGACCCGGGGATTCGAACCTGAGCATTGCAGGCGTACCGTAATACAACTGCGCCACTGAGCCAGTCAGGAGGTTGGTAGAAGTTCCATGCCATGTATTTGGTCATATAGTTAATCACTGACTAAGCGGTGATAGCCTAGTTGGGAGTGGAACGGACTGCCGAGACAAAAATCCGCAGGTTCTAAAAATCCAAGGGCACACGCCTCTGACTTTAAAAAAAAATGTGTGTGTTCCTTGTATATTATTGCTCGGTTTAACGGTGAAGGAAAACATCGTGAGGAAACCTTCTTCTCTAAATTTCGAAGGTATGTGAAGTCTGCCAACCCGCACTAGACCAGCGTGGTGGACTAAGGTCTTAACCCTCTCAGTTGTAGAGGAGGCGTGTGCTCAGCAGTGGGTAGTATGTAATACAGGGCATAATAATTGTGCCGGCCTGTTGGCACTATTATGCCGGCCTGTTGGCACTATTATGCCGGCCTGTTGATATAATTATGCCGGCCTGTTGATATAATTATGCCGGCCTGTTGATATAATTATACCGGCCTGTTGATATAATTATGCCGGCCTGTTGATATAATTATGTCGGCCTGTTGACATACATATGCCAACCGATTTGAAAAAGTAACGTAGATCCATATTAAAATGGTATAAGAGAACATATTAGTTATTTAGTATCTATTAGAATACTTGCCATTAATATAGTTATGAACTGTTGCAGCTCTATCACATTCAGTTTAGTGACTAGATCAAAACAATTAAGATCTCTCCAGTCGTGGATGACGATGAAACCCCTCACATAATCTGTCGCCTTTATATACTCGTAAAGCTGGAATGAAAAAAACGTTTGTAAGTTTGCTGGTGCCTAGCACCAGTAACCATAGTAGCTGACGTAAGTGTCGCATTTCAGGATCAGCATTTAAGCATTCATAATAATACTGTGGCAACTAGGAACAATATTGATATGGAAAGAGGAGATTTGGCTATGTTTGATTTTGTACATTTTAGGTGTAACAGAAAATGGTACGGAAAGAAGTTCTTCTGTAAAATCCGCATCAAAATCGATTGATAAAAAAAATAAAGCAGTTATTCAATTTTGAAATATTCTTGTGAGCAATAGTGGGGGCGTGTCGGGGATATCGCGCTATCTCTTTGGCACACACGCAGCGTTATAGCCGACGGCGTTTGGTGACGTCACAACCTAGTATTGCTCTTACTTGGCAGCTATTCCTTCCACCAAATTTCAAAGCTTTATAAATTGCTTACGGTTTTTTTTATCTGCTATTATTACTTGACATGGCGAAATCACCGATGATAATCGACGGAAGCCAATTTAAAAGAAGAAGAACTTACTACTGCGCCAATTTTGAAAAATATTTTTCCATTAGATTTTGGATAGCATACATTTTTCATAGTGGTATTTAAAAAGAAGTTGTCAAATACCCTATTGTATCAACTGGCGATGGATCATCTCTCGTTAATCGAAACTATCTCCTTTTCGAAATATTATGATAGGTATTCAGTTTATTCCCAAATAAGTAATTACGGAACACGACATTTCTATTTTAATTTCGATTTTTCATATAAGTTGCAGCTCACTCCTGGTGCAACATATTTAATTTTACTGATTAATACTTTGGAATTAAGAAAAAAACTTACGACGATATTAAGTCGGTAAAAGTCCATATAATGGGACGACGTGAACTCTTTCGAATTGACTTTAACCATGAATACTCTGCAGTAATCCTGCGTCATCTTTGGTAGAGGGAGGAGCCAGCTGGAATAAAATAGTTTTAATTCCCTTAGGACATATTTCGTACCCGTCTGGATAGCGACCATTGTACATAAAGTTCCAGGATCAGCCTGTGTATATCCAGTTCAAACAGGATGGCATAACTGCACACACACACACGTACATGCAAATGCACATGCACACGCACACGCACACGCTCACGCACACGCACACGCACACGCACACGCACACGCACACGCACACGCACACGCACACGCACACGCACACGCACACGCACACGCACACGCACACGCACACGCACACGCACACGCACACGCACACGCACACGCACACGCACACGCACACGCACACGCACACGCACACGCACACGCACACGCACACGCACACGCACACGCACACGCACACGCACACGCACACGCACACGCACACGCACACGCACACGCACACGCACACGCACACGCACACGCACACGCACACGCACACGCACACGCACACGCACACGCACACGCACACGCACACGCACACGCACACGCACACGCACACGCACACGCACACGCACACGCACACGCACACGCACACGCACACGCACCCGCACATGCACACGCACACGCACTTGACAGAAACGAAATTAATGCACCCACTTTTTACCCTGCGTATCATCACCATCCGTCCCAAAATGTGATAGGAGGCGAGGCTATTGCCATATCGGGTACAATTTTTATCTATTGTAACGCATATAATAATGATCATAATCATAATAATTTATTTTTTGTTAAACATAGGTAATATTCTCGATACGTGAATAGTGCCCCTATGTTTTTCTACTAAAGAATACGAAATATATAAAGCGTACAAAATATCAATCATTTATTTATGCAGAATACTCACGCAATCTGAGAAATAGCTTCAAATTCAGTTTTTATATCACAGTTCTTGAAAAATGTTGGCAGCAACGTCTTTAATGTGCATAGCTTATCCATCACCGATTTAGCTTTCTCCACAGACCCTTTGCATTGAATAATAGTTCTTTCTATATAAGCACGAGCTGCAAAGTATGCAAATTTCATCGTCATTACTGTTCATATTTGATTTTTACTCGAAAAGCAGAACATAATTTATTTTTCTATCTTACTTAATATTACAAATGAGAATGTTGAGATAGATATTGTGTGGAGTGACGAGAATGGATAAAGTGAGAAATAAGTATATTATTTATATATATAAGGAAGAGGTGGATGGATTGTCTAAGAGATGATATGAAAGAAAAGGGCGTGAATGACTTGATGACGACAGATAGAGGAGAATGGAAGAGAAAAACATGTTGCCCCGACCCCAAGTAATTTAAGACCGGGGCCGGAAGATGATGATGACAGAGGAGACAAATGGGAATGTTAAAATGTGTCTATAATTAGTTTGAACCTGCTTTTGGTGAAGCCTCGAGAAATACCTTACTATATCATACTTAAACATTAAATAGGGGAGACTGGGGCAAGATGGGATACTTAAGGGAAAAACGTCATAATATGAAAATCAAACTGTTTATTAAAAATCTCTTACAACAAAAGGAACACTTAAAGTTTGGTAACGTTCACATATATGTGCCTCTTCATCGCCATCGTCTACACCTGCGCAGGAGTTATGGCCCCAGCCATGGCACACGCTGCAAATAACCCATCCTTCAGTGGATCGTGAATATAAATACCCACAATATATGCAAGGACAATCATTTTCATCGTCTGCATCCGAACTAGAATCCTTGTCGCTTTCTTTTTTGCGTCTTTTGTTTTCAAACTTTTTATTAACAGGTTTCTATTTGTCAGTCATCTTACTTATTTTTTTTTATTTATATCTCTAATGAGATCATTCCTGTAAGGAGAAACTATCCCATTATGCCCCGACAGATACATTTTGCAAAAGTTACAACGGTTTCTATCTACAAAATTATTATGCGAAAAAGCAATCTAAATTCATTAGTGTAACATTACTACAACAATTACGTGGCAAAATGTTACAATAGCAATAGCATTGATACCTACATTCACCAATGAATCAATAAAAATCCTCCAAAAAGCTGTTTTTTCTTGCCGCGCAGCCAAAACACGTAGCGACACACATGCATCGCCGAGACTCGTGTGACGCGATTGAATATCGCGCGAATGGCGCTATGCTAGGCTCTGTTGTGTTCACAAGTCACCCACACAATCATACTTCCCATCCTGCCCCGAGCTTCGTCTTGCCCCGATCTCCCCTAATATCATAATTGTATATTTATACATTGTAGAATAGTGATAACATTCTTGTATTATATATTGCTCACTGCTGAGCACTGGCCACCTTTACAAGGTACTGACAGGGTTTAAGCCTTACCCTCGAAACTCTTATGAAGAATTGTGTTTTAGTTCATCTCGATATTTTACCCTTCTTTTACCTTTCTTTATTAGACAGTACTTCGTAGTTAAATGAATTACAATCAACTGATAGTCATTGAATCTCCGAAAATATATAACGGCGCACAAGTCCCAGCAGGGTTTTAAAAATAGTGACGTCAGGTGAACTGACGTAACATGAATTTTCCCACGACTCTTTTGTTTTTACAACAAATCGTAGAGCATAATTAGTAATAATTAACCTCGTCAAAATGAGATTAATCTGCTGTTTATGGATGGTCGTATCGCTTACCAACAGGTGAACGGCATGCTAGCCTCGCCATTCAATGCCATAAATAAAAATTCTAGGCTTCGGGCCGACACTGAGTAGAAAAACCCAATACCACTTAGTGAAAATCAGTGGAATACTACTTACAAAAATCCTTTTTTGCAAAATGCTCCTGCTTAGCCAGCCATTCTTCAAATCTATCGATGGCTTCATTTATCCCCCTCTGATCTAGATTATAGCTTTTACGAATTACTTCTAATGTGTCAGGCTTGAACTCTAAAATTGAGTTGGTGGGTAAAGACTCCATTTTACGTACCGCACTCCGCGAGATCTTTAAGCAACTGATTAAACTTGCATAATAATATGTTACGTTGAATATAAACGCTTTGCGCTACATAGGGTGTAAACAACATTTTGGGCAAAATGAGTTTTTGATGTGGTCACACTTAATTTTTCACGCTCTTTATCTGTGTTTTCAAAATTGAGCTACGGCGAAAACAAGGGCTTTTACCCAATATTTTTTTGAAGTTTATCGTCATCTTTGTGTGAAGCAGGTCTTATAAGCCTTTTTTATATTACGAAAGCAGACCAGGGTGTAACTACAAACATTTTGAATTTGAGTAGGAAAAATAGGGGTGTTAAACACAATTAAACCAATAATTTGTTATTTACACCCCGTAACGAATTAAAAAGTATAGATATTTAATTACCTATAACTTTAACGTGACAATGGAACTCTCCAAAAGATTTCCATGCTGAGTAGATTTTTTTAGGATCTTAAACGTGTAAATTCAAACTAACATCTTTTATAACGACAATGATACGTTACTGTTATTATATGAGTCAAAAAACTGCTAAAATTGAAAACCTTTCTTCCCAGGACACAACTTTATAGTTATAAAAAAAGAAAGTTAAGTCACTTTTTTAATTGTTTTTGCTCGCCGAAGTGTGAAGTTTTGTGTACGATAGTCTAGTTGGGAATGGAACGGTCTACCGAGACAATATCCGGAGGTTCAAACCCAAGCCACACACCTTTGACTTTTAAAAATTAAGCGTGTATTGTTTATCAATTATTATCGTTCGATTTAACGGTGAAGGAAAACATCGTGACGAAACGTGCATGCTTAAGAAGTTCTTTATAAGAATTTCGAAGAACTGTGAAGTCTACCAACCCGCAATACGCCAGCCTGGTAGATTAAAGCCTAAACCTTCTCAGTGGTAGAAGAGGCCCGTGCCCAGCAATGGCACTTGTATATACAAGGCTCGGTATTATTTTATTATTTATTTTGCTCAACGCCAAAAGTACTTATTTTGAAGTTACGCCTTTTGTAGCGCTAGCAGTCGATATGCACTGTACTGTACATACAAGGCTAACTATAACTAAGACAGGTTTTTGTATCTTGTCTTTAATGTGGCTCTACTTAAAATTCATGCAGTTGGTGTGTATTCTTGATGATAGTATGATTTAAAATTACTGACAGATAAGCTTTAATTTTATTTATTGGTCTATATATTACTTGGAGCAAAGTAATTTTTATTTTTAACACAATTTCTCATAGAATAGTTTCGGACAAAATGAATTTTGTAAACAGTAAGCCATCAGATGATAAAAAAAAGTCATGATGGGCATTAATTCAGGTCCCATAAAAATTTAATTGACCCAGTTATGAACAAAATCCAGTATCTGTTTTTTTATTGTCCACTTCACTTGAAATTACCCAAATGTAAAATGCGGTTAGGCAGACGAACTGTAAATAAATGGGGACATGTCTAAGAGACTAAGAGTGGACGATTGCCTAGTTGGGAATGGAACGGTCTATACTTCGGAGATTCAAAACCCAAGGCACACACCTCTGAATTGTCGAAGTGACGCGTGTATTGCTTATCAAATTTAATTATCGTTCGCTATGACGGCGAAGGAAAACGTCGTGAGGAAACCTACATACCATAAAATTCTCTAAAATGTATGTGAAGTGTGACAGCCCGTATTAGGCCAGTGTGGTTGACAAAAGCCTAACCCCTCTCAGTAGTAGAGGCCTTTGCTCTGCAGTGGGCATAAACAGGGCTGATTGCATTGCATCGTAATAGAAAACTAAAAATATATAGTAATCCTATCCTACTAATATTATAAAGGAAAGTTTGTAAGAATGTATGGATGTTTGTTCCTCTTTCACGCAAAAACTACTGAACGGATTTCAATGAAATTTTGCACACGGGTAGATCATGTCCTGCATTAACACATAGGCTTCTTATCCCGGGAAAGTATAAACCGGGACTTTTATCCCGGAAAAACTTTTTAACGCGGGCGGAGCCGCAGGCAAAACCTAGCTATCGCAAGTATCTAAGCATTTTCTCTTAGGGTTAACCATCGTAGAAAGCCGTCTTGGTAACGCCCCCGTATTTTTTTCGGCAGTATCGTGAGATGCACGTTGCCTGAACCCTTTATTTATTTTTGTACCATGTTATAAATGTTCGCCTATATAACGTCCTGCTGCACGATGGACCGACGACTTGAAAGAGGCGGCGGGTAGCGGATGGATGCGGGCTTCTCAAGACTGGGATGGTTGGCGCTCACTAGGGGAGGCCTACGATCAGGAGTGGACTAATTGATTGAATTGATATAAATGTTTGTATCCCATTATTTTGTACGAATAAATGTTTTCTTACATTCTAAATATGTTTTCTTACTTGTGTGCAAATTGCGAACTATGTAAAGCAAGCGATGTGATTGGTGGAATTTTCTCAGATATGCAAGCGAAAATAACTAGCTTAGTTCTTGGTCTGCAACCCATGCTGCATAAAATGGGGAATAAGGCCACAAACTTTGTTCTATGACCAATAAGCCTATCGTTGGGTCGAAAGACCGGTAACCCCAATAAAGAGGTCTAAATCATTATGCTACAGCCGGTCGGAGTAGATAACTTAATTGATATTCTGTTTTAATAGCTAGTTTAATTTATAGGCATTATGAGTGTGCAGGTTGTAAGGAATCAAAAAACCATTCTAATTTTACCTTTTTAATATGAACTGTATGTTATTTTTTATTTGTATTGTGATAAAAATATGAATCGTATCAATAATTAACATTTCAACACTTTTTCATTCAAAACGAAATGACCACAGATTTTTTTTTACTAATTTAAAACAACAATTAATTTATCATTGTAAGGTATTTATTAAATTTAATTAACCATTATTCAAGTAAAATAAATTATACCCATCCTATTCCATATAAGCCTAATTTTATAAATAAATCATTTAACAATTACTCAAAATTATTATCACAATGTCGTTAATGGAAAAACAATCAGAAATGGAAAAGCTTTTATCGACTACTACTGTAGCTAGTATTTATAGCAGCAACTGTGAGTATCTGGTTATCGCGAAGTATCGACTTTTTGCCCACCGCAGAATCAGTTATATCATTAGATGCCAAAACATCCTTCCCTTCGCCTTTATTTCCTAATCTGGCAAACTACTGTTACTTCTGTTAAATCATTTACGATGACAAATTGTCCACTATCAGCCAGTCTTTTCTTTTTTAAATTTAATATACACTAATTCGTTCCTTAACATTATCAATTCTAGTTTCCCTATAAATTGATTTGCAGTAAGTATAACTTATTAAGTCCAAGTCTAGTCTTTAAATAGATATGCAGCCTAATTACTACAGTATATTAATCAATTTTTAAAGCTCTAAACGTCCCTGGCATTCCTAAGTATTCGTCGTTCAGTTTGTTTATCAATCTTCTTGATTCATCAGTTCTTGCTTTAACAACATCTTGCATGTATTCTCTGTGTTCTTTTGAGTTCAATACTTCGAACCATTTTTCTGGAATAAGAATGAGTCATATAATTCAAATTTTCATTTTGTTATTGAAATGCTTTCTGTTGGTCTTTCGAAGAGCTCGCAAAAATGAACGGTCTTTTTCATAAAAACTTTATAAATCCATTTTAGCTATCGAATGTTTTGTCTTCTTCGAACGACTTTTGAATTGCGCTTGAAGGAAGAAGACAAAATATTCTATGGTTATGTATAAGGTCGTAAGAATCTACAAAATACTTTTTTACTGGTTCGGCCAAGTGACCAGTGCACCTGATCGTAAGTGAAATGGGATCCAGATAATGCCGATTGACGAGAGTTGATTATCTTTTGCTGGATATACACAGGCTAATGGAAGGCGACACGCTTACGTGGCCCACTATGGTGTGTTTTAACTCCTTGTGTACGGTGGTCGCTATCCGAGCGATAAATATATCCTACCACCATCATATTAACAAGTTTTGCACGATAGGAAAAGAAAACAAAAGTCTATAAACAGATTATATAGCTTTGTAGGATCTTCAGCTATACTTATGGGGCTGTTTTACCCTCTAGATCGAAATTTAGAAAGGGTTTGTTTTAACGATCCTAATATCAAGCTCCGTTGGGACATCCGGTCTCGGTTTTTTTTTTGCATCGAATAACAAGATGAGCATACTGTTGGCCTGATGGTAAGCAATATGGCCACCCAGTAGAAACACAGTAGAAACACCATCCAGTACCTTGACTTACAAAGAACTTAATGCGCGGCATTCCATTGCGCTCTGGTAAATCGTGTTACGAAAATCCACGCAGGTTTGCCTAACGTAGGATTCGAACCTAAAGACTTCAGAGGAGGAGGTGCCTTACTTATCATCATTTACTTTTTAATCATTGCTTCGTCACACCATAATCTCCCAGACATTCATAACATTCTATTAAAAAAGCATACCATGAAGTTCTACTATGCTTCGCTCTTGACCTCCGTATTCGACTGGAAAGATATCCCTAGGTACTGTTTCGTAGACGTCTTCCATTTTTTTATGGACGTAGATCCTGGTAGCCAATTTTGCTCCGAAAAACGGTTTCACAAATGTAACCAGGGCATCAGCTAGCTTCGATGATGTCACTATGTGGATTCCTTTAAGCCTCGCTCCATAGACTTTCTGGAATGAATACATCGTCTGGTTATACCTATATCGATCTAACATCTATTTATAAAAGGACAAGGTACTTTATCTACATTTGGATAGTACTTCGAAAAACTAGGCCTCCGAAATAAACAGTATGATTTTAAAGACCTCCGATTTCACGATTTACGTAATTTTATTTTGTTAAAAAACTGTACTAATATGAACGGTTTTATTTAGTTATAAATGAAGATCCATATTTTTGCCCCTTTAATATCCATGAAGTTCGAGCCTGGTTAGATTTTGAGGTACAGCACCCATACAAAAAGGGACATCTCCTTTTAATTATTGTCATTCATGAGCGTATTAGCGTAGAATATAAGATTATAAATTATAAAAAGTTATTATTCTTCATAACACGTGATTATTTGTGAAAATAATTGTAGACAAACTCACTTAGGTAATTATTATATTAAATTGTATAAAGAGTCATTAGTACGATAGTGTTTTTGACTTTTGAAATGATATAAATACCCGTCGCTCGATGGAGGACGGCACACCACACACAACACATTCCGCTCTGAGCAGCCGGCTCGGACGGACCTATTGTTTGTTGTAGCGCTCGCTACAACTCTCATTGTTCCGCCCGAGTACCTGCTCGGTGCGTTCGGCAGCGACCTCGCTGCAGCCAAGGTTACACAGGTAGCAAAGGGGCAACCCTTTGCTATTTTTGTTAACCTATTTCGGGCCAAGCCGCGTCCTTTTCAGGACAGGGTTTAGCCCAATTTGTTTCTTATCGACGTTTGGCCCCTTCAGGGTATTGGCTCGGCGGAAACCTAACGGTGCTAACAAGCCGAGTCGCGTCACCGGCAACGCGCTGCGCCCCTTCAGGGCAAGGCAAAGCCGACGGGTACGGATCCGGAGGCTGCGGAGGCACACCGCAGTCTCTCCCGTATATCACCTTCCCAACCCTACCCTTTCCTTAAAATCCATCCCGTGTATCGGTTGAGCGTGCGGCCTCCGGCCAATACCGTTTACGGTACACGGACTGTTAGGAACCCTTTTGCACAATAAGACTGGCAAAAGGGATACAAGCTTAGGGCACACCTAATTCTAAGTACACCCCCCCTCGCCTATACCCGGCGGGGAGGGACACGCACTCACTCACCCCCGGGCGTTCCTACCCGGGGACTTAGTTCATCGCGTCCCATACCGCGTCGCGATCCGCGCTCGTTTCGTTTTGTGTGAACCCGCCTGGTTTCTTCTGTGTGTTCTTTACAGGCGGTGCACACCCGGGGTTAGTGAACACACACGCGGCCCCCAAATCATTTTCTACCATAGGCTCGGACTCAGCCGCCAATATGGCTGATTCTGGGCCGATGGATTTGGCTCCCGAGCGGCCTGTCGTCGCCGCTCAACCAAACGTAGATAGCACCCCTCTCGCCGCTCCCATTATTTCCAAGGAGGAAATAATGAGAGTAGTGAGGGAGATGTTCCGGTCGGACAACGCGGTCCGACAAGAAATTATATCTATGGCTAGGGAAGCCAGGGAACCGTCTGCGTCCTCAGACACCTCGGAGTCGTCCGAGGCTACGACCTCGACGGAGACCACCGAAACCTCGGGCGGCTCCGCGGAGTCTGAAGAGGAAATGGACACGTCCCCCAGCCAACCTGAAGCCACTTCTTCTATTAACAACCCTAAGAAACGGCCAATATCTGCTTCTTCCTCCGCCTGCGAATCCGGGGAGGAGTCGTCCTCGTCGGAACGCGACGAGGACGGCTTCACCACGGTGAAAAACAGCCGGAGGAAGAAGCAGAGAAGCGTCGCTGCTCCCGCACCAGCCTCCCCATCCGCGCCCTCTGCGCCTTCCGCGCCTTCAGCGCCAACCGCGTCCGCGTCTGCGTCGACGCCGCCACCACCGCCGACTCAACCAAAGAGGCCTAAAAAACCCCCGAGGTTAAATCTCCAACTCCCATCAAATATGTCCATTCGGGACATATTTGAAGAATTGCGCAAACAGCGCATAGCAATCGCGTCTAACTGGTGGAATAAGATCCACAAGCTTCTTGCCCTGCAGCCCGCCTCAATCGCGGACCACAGGGCGCTGACTAAATTCTTGGACGCATTGGCATTATTTTACGTATTCTCTTCCGGACGAGCGGCGCTTCCGCTACGTCATTCGCGGTATCCCCGTCCAAATGTCGACTCTCGAGGTCAAAGAAGGCCTCGAAGAGAAAGGCATAGTCGCCCTAGAAGTGCACAGGATGCACAGACAGTCCCGCGCCTCCCGGCCGGGAATTCAATATGAAATGGTCCTTGCCATTCTTCAGTCCCCTTCCGACGTCAAACGTCTGTTTGAGATTAAAGATATCTCGGGGCTAGGCGGCTTCACCGTCGAAGCCCCACACAAATCGACCCAGATAGGGCAGTGTCACAACTGCCAGAAATACGGCCACAATTCTCGTGGCTGTCGCCTCCCCGCCAGGTGCGTCAAGTGCCTCGGCGAGCACGGCACATCCGAGTGCCCCCGTCCCAAGGACCGCTCTCAGTGCACGGAGCCGCCTTCGTGCACCAACTGCCGGCAAACCGGCCATCCAGCAAATTATCGCGGATGCCCTCGCGCCCCCAAAAGAGTTGCCAAAGCTCCTAAAGCTGCGGCTCCCTCGGCCCCTCAGGCCACCACATTCAAACTGGCACCTGCGCCAGTGCGCAACCCGTGGTTTCCTCCCACGGCGCGCGCTGAACCCATTTCACAGGCCCCCAGCGGAGTCACTCCCGCTGCCCCGGCCTCTACTCGACCCTCTCCTCCCCCAGCTGTGGCTCCTTCTTCAAAGGCAGCCCAGCCCAAACCCAAACCCACCACCCCTCCCACCCCTTCTCAGTCGGCGACGGTGGCGGCGAAGGCAAGCGACGCCTCTTCCTCAGTCGCCTCACTGTTAGGCTCCCCGGAGATAATGATTCTCCACGGGAAACTTTTCGAGCGTTCCCGTCTACTCACCCGTACGGGAGTAGAAGACCCCCTCTTAATCGCTGAGATCGCTCTGATCCAGCAACAAATCTTCGAGGCTACAGTTAACGCTGTGCGTCTCCCCTCTTTAATTTCATAAATGGCTACCAACGCCAGACAACTCCCCCAGCGGACAAAACCTCGCTCCCTCAGAGTGGGGTTTTTCAATTGTAACGGCATTCGGGACCAAAAAGCCGAAATTTCTTCTTTTGTCCGCGACAACCAAATTGACGTTTTCCTCATCCAGGAAACGTTCCTTAAGCCCTCTCACCGCGATCCCAACATCCCAAACTTCAAACTGGTGCGAAATGATCGTACCAGTGGCCGTTTAGGAGGCACTCTCATTTATTACAAAAGGTCCCTTCATTGTATTCCATTAGAATCACCGATAAGCTTGAGCAACATTGAGGCTTCGGTCTGCAGGCTAGCCATGACCGGACACCCGCCGATCACCATCATATCGGCCTATCTCTCGCCCACTAAGGAGCTTCACTCCAACGAACTCGAAACCCTATTTGATCTGGGGGATTCCGTCATTTTGGCGGGAGACCTCAATGCCAAGAACACTCTCTGGAACTGCAACTCGACCAACGAGCGAGGTGCAGTCCTAGAGAGCTGTCTTGACACAATCAATCTAAGCCTATTGGTTCCCTCAGAACCTACCCACTATAGTTACAACGACGACCACCGACCGGACATACTCGACGTGGCACTTGTACGGAACGTAAGCCTTAGCGTGCGTTCCATGCAGGTGTTACAAGAGTTAGACTCTGACCACAGACCTGTGATCCTCGATCTAGTCCCCGAAAACAGTCCAACAGACACAGGTCCTAATATCCCGATGAAGGTGAAAACGAATTGGCGTCTTTTAGGCACCAAGCTCGCGGACACCTCATCCACTGATCTTTCCGCGATCCCGACCAACATCGTGACTCCTGAGGAAACGACCAGCGCGATACGCGTCTTCACCGACCACCTTCAGAACGTTTTGAGCGAAAGCTCCGAGAGGGTGCCAGAGACTGTTCACAGTCACTGGCAACTTCCCGAAGACGTTCGGTGGTGGGTGAGGTTGCGTAACGCTACGCTCAAAGCCTGCGCGACGAGACCCATCCCGGAACGACGGCATCTTGCGCGCTACCTCCAACGTGAGGTCAAGCGTCGCATAAAAGAGGTCGTCGATTCGAGGTGGGACACTCGTCTTGCCGATATCGATCCGACTCATACCGCCTTTTGGCAACTGGTTCGTTCCTTCAAGAGAAACGATGTGGCCTCCATGCCTCCGCTCAATCGTCCGAATCAACGCCCGGCGTTTGATGACGACGAGAAAGCGGAACTACTGGCCGGCAGCCTGGAGTCTCAATGCTCGCTCACCTCTGTACCCGTAGATGACGACATTCTTGTTGCGGTTGACACCTTCGTCGAAGATAGGAACGCGGTCCGGCCACCGCCAGTCTCTATACCGCGACCGTTATACGATAACGTCGACCCGGACGTCGACCCGCCGCCCGATCCCCTTGCGCCGGTGACGATCGAAGAAGTCACCACTCTGATCAAGGCACTCAAGCGTAGGAAAGCCCCCGGGGGCGATCTAATCCCTACTCGTATGATTAAGATGCTCCCGGAGCATCTAGTTCAAATCCTAACATCCATTTATGACGCCGCGTTTCGTAACTGCATCTTCCCAGAGGTCTGGAAAGAGGCAGTTGTGATAGGAATCCACAAGCCGGGGAAACCCGCTTTCGAACCCTCCTCTTATAGGCCCATCAGTCTGCTCAGTACTCTGGGCAAAATCTACGAGCGGATCGTCCTCGACCGCCTTAAAATAGTAGCTTTCAATCAAAATTTGATCCCTCCAGAACAGTTTGGCTTTCGCCCTAGACACAGTTGTGTCAATCAGGTGCTCCGCATCACGCAGTACGTCCACGAACAATTCCGTAAAGGAATGCCTACCGGTGCTATTTTCTTCGATATCGAAAAAGCATTCGACAGGGTGTGGCACAACGGCTTGCTTTTCAAGCTGTACACTCTCAACGTGCCCACACAACTCGTGCACATCATACGAGATTTCCTGTCGAATCGCGGTTTCAGATATCGCGTGGAGGGAACTCTCTCTTCCCGACACACCATCACGGCCGGAGTCCCGCAAGGCTCCGCCCTGTCCCCCTTTCTATTCTCGCTGTACACAAGCGACATCCCTAGACCACAAAACGCCCATCTGGCACTATTCGCGGATGATACCGCAATATACGCTTCACGTATAGACCCCGACAAAGTGGTGCGCACTTTGCAAACCGCCGCCGACGAACTCGGTGAGTGGTTCCGCAAATGGCGAATCACCGTCAATCCCACCAAAAGTCAGGCCATCCTTTTCACTCGGAAAAGGAAAGTCCATGTCCCTCACTTTTCAGTCCGCATGTCCGACCAGGTTATTCCCTGGAAGGGCCAAGCCAAATATTTAGGAGTAACCCTTGATCAGAGGTTGACCTTCATCCCACACGTAAATGCGGTACGCGCGCGAACCGCATTCGCGATGAGCCAGCTTCACTGGCTCCTAAACAAAAATAGTAAGATGTCAATCCGCAACAAGATTAGGATCTTTAAAACATGCATCCGTCCGATAATGACATACGCGTCGCCCGTATTACTATTAAAAAATATTATCGCAGGACTATTAAAAAATATTATAAAACATACAGCAAAATATTAAAGCAGAGTATACAGATTTCAAAAAAACTAGGATATATAAAACAATATAAAAAATCAGATAATAAAATAAAAACTATGTGGAACATTATTAACAAAAAAACTGGTAGAAAAAAGAAAAAACTTTATAATAATATAACTCTAAAAAATGAAAATAAAACTATATCTTGTCCGACAACCATATCAAACATGTTTAATGAATATTTTGTGACAGTTGGTGTAAACTCGGGCAATTATAATTCAAATAATTTTGGACATCCAGTTATAAATTCACCAATTAATTCACTATACCTGCATCTTTTGCAGGAAAGAGAAACCATAAAAATAATACAATCCATAAAGAATAAAAATAGTAGTGGCATAGATGATATACCGCCTACGTTATTAAAATCATGTGCTGAAGAATTTTCTATCCCTCTAACTTCCTTAATCAACCAAAGCTTCCAAGAAGGTGAATTTCCCAACTTATTAAAAATCTCCATAGTTAAACCCATCTATAAGAAAGGAGAATTAACAAGCCCGAATAATTATAGACCCATATCACTTTTGCCTACCTTTTCTAAAGTATTTGAAAAAGCCATGTTTAACCAACTGTACACATTCCTAGAGAAATATAACATACTTGATGAGTGCCAAAATGGCTTTAGAAAATCGAAATCTACTATATCTGCTGTTTATAGATATGTACAAACTGCCCTTCAGCATATAGATGGCAAAAAATGTGCTTTGGGACTACTACTTGACATGACAAAAGCCTATGATAGAGTTTCACATGCTATACTACTGTCAAAATTATACGGATCGGGTATTCGCGGATCTGCTTATCTTTGGTTTCAGTCTTATTTACATAATAGAAAACAAATAGTACAAATTGAACATTATGACATTCAAACACACAAAATTAAATATACAAGATCCGATATGAAAACTCTCACTTGTTCAATCCCGCAAGGAAGTGTCCTAGGGTGCATTTTATTTCTGATATATATTAATGACCTACCAAAAACCCTAAATAAGGAAATAGCGTTACCAATACTATTTGCAGATGATATTTCTATATTAATCAATTGTGGAAAAAATGACAACATTAATACAATTATGAGTAATACTCTGGATACTATAACACTTTGGCTTAATGAACATAATTTAGAAGTGAATTATAATAAAAGTAAAATTATGCAATATAAATCGTATAAAAGCCCACCACTTATGATAAACTTTAATTACTTAAATACCCATATCATAGAAAAAGTAGAGTCATTCAGCCTGTTAGGTCTTCATATTGACACACATCTCAATTGGAAATCCCATATAGAACACATGATTAGTAAATTATCTAGATTCACGTATGCACTCTTTGAAATTAAATATAGTACAGATATACAAACTGCGCTATCGGCATACTATGCTTATGCTCACTCGTGGTTGAAATATGGAGTTATGTTATGGGGAAACAGTGTAAATGCAAAAGATTTATTTATTATACAGAAGAAATGTGTGAGAATCATAGCCCAAATAGACAATACACAAACCTGTAGGCCGTACTTTATTAAATATAGAATATTAACATTACCATCTTTATATATTCAAGATCTATGTACATATGTTTTCAAGAATTGTAATAGCTTTACAACCATAACTCAAATCCATAGCATAAATACTAGACACAAGACAAATCTTTACTTACCACCATCCAGAACAAAAATGCTTCATGATAGTCCGTATTACATGGCAGTTAAATTGTTTAATAAACTACCAGATGACATTAAAAAAGAACAAAAATTTTCCTTATTCAACAAAAAACTTAAAGCATATCTAGTAGAAAATTGCTATTATACAATAGAAGAATACTTGAAGGTCACTTAGAAAATAAATATCATATGTCATAAATATTATCTATATGTATCTTAAAAATAATTTTGTTATTGTATGTTTATATAGAATATAATTGTTATATAGCGCCCTCAAATTTGCAATGTCTGAAAAGGGCTACTAAGTTATAAGCACATAAAAAAATGTAACAACAGCAACTATTGTACACTTAGTATGCAAATAAATAAATAAATAAATAAATAAATAAATAAATAAATATTCGCTCATTTACCGCCCGGTCGCCTTCAGCGAATGCAGGTGCTTCAAAATCGATTCTTACGACATGCACTTGGTGCCCCGTGGTACGTTCGCAATCGCAACCTCCACGTGGACACCAATATGCCGACCATCAGGCACTTTATGCAGTGCGCCAGCAGACGCTATTTCGACAGGGCGGTAAACCACCCGAACACGCTTATCCGTAAAGCGTCTATATATACTCCATTTGACCGCGCCAAATGGAGACGACCGCGATCAGTCCTGACCGATCCAGAGGACGAAATCACTCTAGCTTTACGCGAAAAGAACGAGCATTTAAAGCTCATACACTCCACAAGACCGCTGTACCGTCCTCGCCGTCGAGGACCTCGTCGCGTTCCCCATAACCCTGCCCTCTCGTAGCAGTTCCGGCCCGCGTGCCGAAGACTACAATCAACACGTTAAATAGGATTAGGTTAAAAACCATATTCCCCAAACGTTGATGTCTTATCCTCTCAGTGGCCGCCCTGAGCCGAGGTCGTGACCCATTAGTGGGTCGCCCTCAGCGTGGTCGCTTAAATTTAAGGGTTGCGAGCGCCTTCTGCGCTCACCCACAAGACCGGTGTTCTTGTATAAGCCGACCCTCGTCAGGCTAACAAGAGTTTAGTCAGGGACAAAAAAAAAAAGGAGGACGGCAGATTCGAACATTCTATCGTGGGCCGCCGAGCTGAGCAGTACTAGGACACTGGCAAGTTAAGTAATTTACTTTATTTGATCCTTAGTATACCAACCATTTAAAATGTTAAGTATTTGTATAAATAAACATTTAATTTATGGGTCATGTGATTTAGAAGTGGTACCTATGATAAGGTACATAATTGTTATATACACATTGATGTGTTATTGAGTATAGAGCTATGCTTATTGGATTATAGTATCTAATAAATATATTATGTAAAGAATATAGTGGTTCTTGTATTTTACCAAACTCATCCGCCCTTCCACCCTTAAAACATTATATTTGCTAGTATCATGATGGTATATTAGCGATTCGATGTATTAATACATAATTATATTCTTTTAAATGTAATTTGCTTATATAAACGATTGCTGTAGAACATATATATTAATATATATATGTCCTAAAATCTAACATCAGAAGTGGGATTCACTATCGCCTTATATACTAATACCATGAAGTCTGTTTCAGAATGGATCCTATAATCTTCGAAGGTCTACTCAATGCAATCAGTGAGGCTGCCTCGGGACGTCATCGCTTGGATGACGACGTGGCGCTCCCTGTCTTTGACCTAGCAACAATGATGCCGACGCGACGGCTGGTGCCACAGTATCGAGGACCTGGATGGAGCAGTATCTAAACCAATGCAAAAGCCGGCAAGGCTTTTAAGGGGTCAGTGTTATCATGGCTTGAATCCTGGGAACCATCTGGAACCTGGAATAACTTCCGTACGGAAGAAAATTTTCAAAAGCGGTAATATACCTCCGATTCTAAAAAAAAAAAAAAAAAAATGCTGGTCAGAGCATAGTGAACACACACCCCTTCTCTCTCATTTAAGACCAAATTGATAAATTAGGTAAGGCTCTTTCTTTATTTCAATAGACATGAAAAATGGGTTTTGTCAAATAACAGTCTCTGATGTCATATAAGTATACAGCTTTCTCAACCCATAATGGCCATTAAATTTATAAAAAAAAAATGTCGTTCCGTATTGGCAATGGACCATCCGTATTTCAAAGGGCTATTTCAAAAGCCGTTGCATATTTAACTTCCTTAAGTGTATTTTTTTGTGAATAATATTTACTATTTGTATATTGGAAATATCATAAGGTGGCAGGCCCAGTGCATCCAAAGTTTCTGCACTGGTAAATACACCCATTCCTGTGTAACATCAAACAAGTCCGCCAGGTTATGGCGCTGGCTTCTTATTTTGGGAAATTCATTCCAAATTGATTTTTGGCCCTTATTCGAAAAAGGAGCTTTACACCGATACCAGGACATGATGCCATTTTAATTCAGGTATTCGGTAAAGAGTCCAAAGTTATCTCTTATTTTAGTAGAAGACCGACACCCGTAGAGTTGAAATATATTAAAAAGATTTATGGGTTTATCGCTAGAAGACACATATGCAAGATTTCCATTTTAAAATTACTTTTATCCATGTTTTCCTCAGCCACAATTCTGTTAAGACCCTTTCCAGGACTGTTAAGAAAACTGTTAATGTAATAAATAATCCCCAATCTTGGTTAGAGGTAGCACAGCAAAGTGACCCTGGAATATTATCTATTATGAACAGAGTTCAGACTGGTGAGATTTTAATAAAGCAGTACACTTACGTCTGGAGAGTGGTACCTCTGAGCTAACCTATGTGTTACCCTTGAGCTAACCACGGATCCTTGATGCATCCACAAGTGAACCTTGAGATACCGTAGGGACGCCTTGTGGAACTATGGGTAGACATGTACACACCACAGATTCTAAATTAATAAGGCAGTACACTTGAGATGTCTTTGTGTACTGTTGCAGCAACAATAACTATTTGCTAACAAACTAGCTAGGGGCTAGCTTGACGCCAACTACTGATCAAGGGCTATACCTATATTTTTTAGGAAAATGTCTCCTTGGTTGATAAATGTTTGGTCTGGGGTCAGATTGGCCGAACGTTTTATGGAACACAATCACTGTCAGAATAAGCCGAGCTATGTGATGCTGCTGTGTTATTTTTCTATTTGCAGGTTTCTACGAGGTTTCTTCAAGGATTCTGTGGGGATCCCACGAGGTTACCATGTCGTTTCCACGAGATATTCCACGAGGCATCCACGAGATATTCCACGAGGCATCCACGAGATATTCCACGAGGCATCCACGAGATATTCCACGAATATTTTAAAAAAATATATATATAAAAAAAAATGATAAAAGACCTACGCTGAGTTTCTTGGTGCTTCTTCTCAGGTCAGTGGGATTTCCGAAGCACTGGTAGAATCTTTTAGTTTATAAAAAACATTAGAAATCACATACAAAAGTGCCCTTAGCGGCCTAATTACTTAATAAATTATTTAAATTTTGTTGGGCATAATCCAATAAGCTGATAGCTAGACCTTTTTCAAGTCTCAGTCAAATTCAAAAAACGTTTAGACATTATTCGTCGTAATATAAATAATAACCTAATATGTCTAGGCAATTAGCAAAACATCAAAAGTAGTCTGATGAAAATAAATGAGGTATCTGATAATTATAATAAATGCTGTTGTACTTGTTTGGTGTTGGTCTATCTCAAAGCAGCAATTGAAAGGGACCAACATGGCTATGCAAGTACTATGTTATTAGCTGCTAGCCACACGTTTGGTGTCAGTCGGTCTCACCTGCAGCTGGTGAATGTGACTGGCATGTCTAGGCGTTTGGCAAATAAATTTAAATAAATGCTGTTGTACTTGTTTGGTGCTGGTCTATCTCAAAGCAGCAATTGAAAGGGACCAACATGGCTATGCAAGTACTATGTTATTAGCTGCTAGCCACACGTTTGGTGTCAGTCGGTCTCACCTGCAGCTGGTGAATGTGACTGGCATGTCTAGGCGTTTGGCAAATAAATTTAATATTACCTAGAAGATAGAGGCATCTCACTACCAAACCTTCATTAGTGGAAGACACTACTTGTGGTACTTCGAGGACGAAGTAGTGTCAGTATGGCCGTATTAGCGTAGAATATAAGATTATAAATTATAAAAAGTTATTATTCTTCATAACACGTGATTATTTGTGAAAATAATTGTAGACAAACTCACTTAGGTAATTATTATATTAAATTGTATAAAGAGTCATTAGTACGATAGTGTTTTTGACTTTTGAAATGGTATAAATACCCGTCGCTCGATGGAGGACGGCAGATTCGAACATTCTATCGTGGGCCGCCGAGCTGAGCAGTACTAGGACACTGGCAAGTTAAGTAATTTACTTTATTTGATCCTTAGTATACCAACCATTTAAAATGTTAAGTATTTGTATAAATAAACATTTAATTTATGGGTCATGTGATTTAGAAGTGGTACCTATGATAAGGTACATAATTGTTATATACACATTGATGTGTTATTGAGTATAGAGCTATGCTTATTGGATTATAGTATCTGATAAATATAATAAATATATTATGTAAAGAATATAGTGGTTCTTGTATTTTACCAAACTCATCCGCCCTTCCACCCTTAAAACATTATATTTGCTAGTATCATGATGGTATATTAGCGATTCGATGTATTAATACATAATTATATTCTTTTAAATGTAATTTGCTTATATAAACGATTGCTGTAGAACATATATATTAATATATATATGTCCTAAAATCTAACAAGCGCATCTTTTGTAAAGGTTTGCACCGATTTAAATTTTTTTTTTTTTTAAGTAATGAAATTGGTTCACACGGTTTTTCCTCTTTTTATTATTTGATATTAGTACCAGTAAGTTTAGTAAAGTTTCAGTCATTAGTACATATTAGTAAAGTTAAAATATATACTTTGTAAGTACCTACGCACGCACGAGTGCCGTGGTTCACTCGGATGCGTATCGGTAAACGATTTCCAAAATACAAATAGATATTCCAAAAATTTGTTACTTTTAAAAATAAACATTTAAACAAACCAAACGTGTATTCATTTTTCCTTTAGATTCTTGCGTAATAAATATTAAACAGTGGGAGGGAGTCGGCCTATTCTTATTTTTTCTTATAAAAGGGAGAGGGGGTCAAAAACTAACGATAATAGTCTTACGTAATAAATGAATGGCCCTTAAAAAGTATTTTTTACTGTAGAAACTAAATTTCAACACTATTGACTGGTCAAGCCCCGCGACGAACGCCGGCGTCCATATTTTTATTTTTTATTTTTTTTTATTTATATATATAGGGTTTCCCCATACAACTATATATAAGCGGGGCTTGACGGGTTAAATAGTTTACGGACTAAATAATAAGTAAGTAAGATGAGATTAATCACTATAACGTGTGATAGTGTGACAAAACACAAAAATAACTATATTAAGGATCATTAAGGACTATTTAGGATCTCTCTTTTGTAAGCAGTGATAGTGTTTTGATATATATAGAGAAGGATACTTAATACTACGTTAATTAGGCTTTTGACACATTTGAACAATAGGATTTTAGATTTTTCATAGAATTTGTAGTAAGATGCATTATTATAAGCATCTTCAGTCCGTTGGTGAACATAGAACTCCCGTTAAGGTGACCAGATCAACCTGCCACAGTAAGTTCCCGCGATGTTTTACAAGTCATCTGTCCATCTTGTAGGTGGGCATCCAACGCTGTGCTTCCCGGTGTAAATTCTCACTTACCATATAAGCTACTATATGCTGGTGTAGTTCACTAGGATTATTGTTAGTGATAAGCTCCATAATATTCATATCTTTGTGCGTAAAATCAATGACCAAAATGAATCCACTGAAGTAGTCATGCCTCATCCAATATTCACAAATCTGAAAATAAAGAAAAATTGTTTTGCTGTTAAAGTATAATATTACAAGTTTGTTCTTTTTATTGCTGAAATCGCCTTTGACCCATTGGCTGTTTATATCATGTACTGTGGACTAGGAGATCTTTGGTTCTATTTCCAGGTTGGACAACAAAAACAATAAGCTAGGATTAAATTACGGCAGGAACCAACTGTAAAAACTAAGCCAAATGTTTCTGCAATATGCTTAAATAATTTTGTTGCGTCAACTCCGCGCTAAATTGGCAATAAGGATTTGAAAGAAGTTGGTTGGTGGTCCACGTGATCCCATCATCAGATGTAGTTGTCAAAGAAAATAGAGTGTTAATGGTAGGATTTGTATATCGAGAGCTAACACTACATACAAGCCGTAAAACTACCCATAGAAGCCCAGGTGTAACACTTTCCGGCATCAGTCTGCGTTCTGTATATTAAGTTGCGAACATTTTAATCATTATGACTGGCAAGGTTTCTCTCTCACACACACACGCCTGTTATCCCCGAAGGGGTAGGTAAAGGCGCAACTAGTGCACCCACTTTTCGGCGTTACTCCGTCCCATGATGTGATAGGGGGCGATACTGAATAGAAAAACTCAATATCACTTTGCCCGACCCGGGGATCGAGCCCGAGACCTCAGCTTTCCAGTCGTACGTCTAGGATTTCTCGTCAGGATATAATATAAAATTGTGATGTGAAATGGGTTGTGACTGCACTTACCCTAATACTGTACTTGTAAAACACCTGGAAATCACTTGCTGTTACATGTTTCGAGACTCCTTTCACGAAGTATACACGATAGTGCTCCGGCGCGAATTTCGGCAGGACGAAGAATTTGCTGTTTAAAAAAATATATTTTAGTACTTGATCTCTAGTATATTAGTAGTAATGGGTTCAAACCGTGGTGGGGCGACATGAATGCGTAGCGTCTTATATTTTGCCTAGAAATCTGTTTTTACAAGCTTTTATTTAACTTGCAATGTATGTATGTTTTTTCGAGTGAAAATTGCAAGTCAATTTTGAATCAGATACCCTCAACCGATTGTGTTGAGTTGTTGAATACACGTTCAGTTTGGATGGCAATGCTTTGTTAGGTAAGTGACGTCATTTTGAATTCTATATTTCGGAGGATTATAACTTGTATGGCCGCGATTTTATCAAAAACTACTGATCCAATTTGAATGGCGTTTTTGTTGTTCAAATGTATACTTTTCAGGTAAGTTTGAAGTATGTAATTTATTATGGTCTGATGAAGATCGTCGGAGACAGACAATAGAACTGTATATTAACTAACAGCAGATGTCCCGCGAATGCTGCAATCGTATAACAATAATGTATTGTTTGTACCATTTCATAATTAACTAACAAAAAAGCATTGCTAAAATACTATCGAATTACAGAAGAAGTCGATTTCTGGCCAGATGGGTGTGCGTGACTTTATTGTATTCATGCGCTATTCTACCTATCCGTGCGTATTTACTAGGTAGGTCTGAGCTCGGGGTTCAATAATGGACAAGATAAACGTGGAATCCTAGGAAACTTGATGCAGACCTTGTTCAGCAGGTCCGGACAATCATTACCATGGTGCAAGAGCTTGTGCAGAAAACTAGGTCAAATAAACAGGTAACATGTCAGCAAAGCGAATAGCGGATTTAAAGGTCAGCCCGTATCAAACAGGCCGATAATTACGTCAGTACTAAACTCGTTCCGAAGTACGATACTGCAAAATGTGTTGTACATTTTTATTATGTTTCCACAAAACTCCGAACGACCTACGTTGGTAAAATAATGTATGCAACATTATTATTCTAAAAACGCGTATCCATGACGCATAAGTTAGTAAAGTTATTATCCAAACTGAGACAGCTTCGTGACCAAACTAACCATGAATAATGTAGAGCGTAAACAGCTTAATTATTTTAGGCCCTGTATCCTTCAATATTAAATAGTAAATACAGTATTTTTTATGTATGACGGCCCCGCGTACGGAATTATTCTGCCAATGTCAAGGAAATATAGTTATTGTCTACTATAAATACCAATAATATTATTAAAAAGAAAGCTATACGACCACCCATAAACAGTAGAAACACCATCCAGCACCTCGAGTTACAAAGTACTCTGTGTCATTCCACTGCGCTCATCATCTTGAGACATAAGATGTTAAGTCTCATTATGTCCAGTAGTTACACCTGCTACAATGTCCTTCAAATCGAAACACAACAGTGCACACTGCATCTTGGTGTTAGAAATAGACATTGTGGTGGTATCATCCACCCAGACGGACTCTTATATAGGAGAGACCTACCACCAGTAAAACTTGGCTCCAGAAAAATCGTGTAAGAAAACCCATATAATCATCATTATCATCATCATCATCAGCAACATGACGTCCACTGCTGAACATAGGCCTCCCCCAAAGATTTCCAGATGGACCTGTCAAAGCGGCTCGCATCCAGAGCGTTCCTGCGGCCTTTACTAAATCATCGGTCCATCTTGCAGGTGGACGGCCGACGCTGCGCTTGCCAGTACGTGGTCTCCACTGGAGAACTTTTTTGCTCCATCTGCCCTCAGTTCTTCGAACTATGTGCCCTGCCCACCGCCATTTCAGCTTGCTTATCCGTTGGGCTATGTCAGTGACTTTCGTTCTTCTACGGATCTCCTCATTTCTGATTCATAAAAACCATAACCATGAACCCATATAAAATGTTGTGTAATGGACAAATATAAATAGTACTTACAATCCATCTAGAACATGCTTCACTTCTCTCAAATCTTGATCCTGGAAATATTTTGGGGCCAGAGTTCTCATCGTACAAATTTTATCCAAGCGTACTTTAGCTTTTTCTATGGATCCCTTGGTAGAAATAATTATCCGTTCTAAGTAATCTCGAGCTGGAAAATTACATTATTTTTATAATATTATTGTCAATCATCTACTCCTAATATTTGCTACTATTTAATTTATTTCTTATTGGTTTTTTAACCCTATTTTATTTTTGTCATAATTTGTATGTATATTATAAGCGTTAGTTGTGCATGATGTGTTAGCCTTTAAGTAGTTGTTGTACATAATAATGAAACCAAATACTTTAAGTTTGTTATGAGATGTGTAAACAACTGTTGAATGAACTTAAATAAATAAATAAGAACAAAGGCAAGTTTAAAAATAACATATTGTTAGAAAGTTAGAAACAGAAGCGATTTTGATTTAAATAAAAACGATTTATTACTGATTTTTACATAACACATTTATCACTCATTTTACATAAGCACTTTTATTATAAGAAATACTTTTACACAGATAGGTATCAACAACTAGCCGACCAGTATGAAAATCAATGTTCAACTTACGCAACCGAGATTGACGATGAGACTGAGCTCCAATGAGCGTCTGAGCACGAATGAATCCAAATGGCGGCCGGGCACCTTTTTTATACACACAACTGTCATTACTTTGACGTCTCGACTGGTTTTCATATCTGGCAACCCGCTACAAATACCGTCACAAAACTTTTATCCGAACACGGCCTCTCCTGACAGGAGTCCGTCCTCGGGCTCCATCTTCTAGCTCTGAAGATCAGTCTCCAGAACTGATGATGAAGTCGCCAAAATTTCTTCACTCGCCATGACGCTGGATGATGCAGCAGGCTCTTCAATGCAGCTCTGCGTACAAAAATAAAACAGAGCACAAAAACATGTCCAAAAAGATAACAAAATAAAGTACAACAGCTCATATGACTTGAGAAAAAATTACTCAACAGTTCAACGTAATAAAATCTAAGTACAGCGGATATAAAACATCCTGATATCTGTACCAATCACCCGAGGCAGATCCAGTCATAATAAAATCTAAGCACAGCGAATATAAAACATCTTGCTATCTGTACCAATCACCCTTGGCAGTTCAGTCATAATAAAATCTAAGCACATCGGATATGAAACTTCTTAATATCTGTACTAATCACCCGTGGCGGTTCCAGTCATAACAAAATCTAAGCGCAGTGGATATGAAACATCTTGATATCTGTACCAATCACCCGTGGCAGTTCCCGTCGGGGGAGTGCCACTCACGACTCGTTAGAGGTCTACGTAAACATACGTGAGACATAGCTTTGCGTTGTGAATCGGTCCCACATAAAAACATGTTTCCACCCAACCTCTATCTAAGCACAGTGGATATGAAACATCCTGATATATGTACCAATCACCCGTGGCAGTTCCCGTCGGGGGAGTGCCACTCACGACTCGTTAGAGGTCTACGTAAACATACGTGAGACATAGCTTTGCGTTGTGAATCGGTCCCACATAAAAACATGTTTCCACCCAACCTCTCAATATAAGACAAACAGTGTTTGCCAAACAAATACATCACACGCCAGAAGCCCGTTTATGACATGACCCTGCGTGTACCGAAACTCCAGGACCACATGTCTGAGCAATCCTCGACAGTGTCCGAGCACACAACCCCACAAAGTACGTCCCATATACTAGGATCGCATGCCCGAGCGCAGTCGAAAGCAGCATCCAATAATATGACACCGTACCTCACTTGAAGTGTATCCGTCGATCAGGATAGCATGCCTGACATAAGACATTGACTATACCGACCGCAAGACTAAACTTCCCTTAAACGTGTTCCCCCTTAGGAAACTTTAAAAAATGTGTTCACCCCCTTAAGAACCTTAAAATGTGTTCACCCCCTTAAGAACCTTAAAATGTGTTCACCCCCTTAAGAACCTTAAAATGTGTTCACCCCCTTAAGAACCTTAAAATGTGTTCACCCCCTTAAGAACCTTAAAATGTGTTCACCCCCTTAAGCACCTTAAAATGTGTTCACCCCCTTAAGAACTTTAAAATGTGTTCACCTCTTAAGAAACTTTAAAATGTGTTCACCCCTGAAGAAACTTTTCCATAAAAACTTTAGCTTTACAAAATATACAGCACCCAATGGCGCTTTTCCGCAATCACCTGATATCCATGCCACTTGAAGCATGATGGAGCGCGTGGTTCCGCATTCACGCAGTTCAGCAGCGCAAGGAACACGCAGTTCGGCAGCACACCGCATCACCAGGAGCGCGCAGTTCGGCAGCGCACCGCATCACCAGGAGCGCGCAGTTCGGCAGCGCACCGCATCACCAGGAGCGCGCAGTTCGGCAGCGCACCGCATCACCAGGAGCGCGCAGTTTGGCAGCGCACCACATCACCAGGGGCGCGCAGTTCAGCAACGCACCGTATCGGCAGGAGCGATTTTCAATTACTGCAAACATAAAATATACGCAGCAGCATCACATCGCTCGGCCTATTCTGACATTACATTAAATTTGGCGTTAAACTTTCTGAACATCCATCTCATAACTACAACAAATAAATCCACTTGCAAAGTGGTCAAAAATGGTGAATTATCTTTCAGACCGAACACTATGCACCTAGATCACTTGTCAACCAAGGCCATGTACAGTCACTGTTTACTACAACAGGTATTTTTAACTCTCCAAGTCCTTAAGTTTAGAGACAGCTCTGTACCAATAATAACCACGAATTGCTCGTTAATCCATGTCTGCACATGCCCTGATAAACAAGATCTCAATATTTGTACAAGTTACCAAGAAATAAAAAAATCACATAAGTTGAACTAAGGACTTCCCTTTAAGGAATCTTTGTGCTAAGTAGTTGAAGCTATTTAGTATCATCCATTAAAATTTAATTTTTACCTATTGGCCCATGTACAATATTTTTTTAGTTAAACTGCCATTTAACGGAAAATATTTGAACCCCATAAGTATTCAACTCAAAAGTCAAATATCACTGCCATTATATCTGGTCAGCATTCTCATTGCCACAAACACACATCCACTATGCGAATTACACATGAAAATGGCTATACTTTTCTTTTTACACTATACGGTACTTGACTTACATCCACAAATCGATTATTACGTCCAAAATCTAGGTACATGACTAGTAAACAAAATCCCCAATGTTTTTAGAGATTACCAGAAATAATAAAGGAAACCATAACCTTCAAATAAGGATTATGGGTCATACGATACCAAACTTCCTTTACAGTCATCGATGATCATTCTCTGTGCTGGAGCAGTTTGCTTCAACCGCCAGTTGCCACCCGCGCAGTTACTTTGCCCAGGACACCAACTGTGACACCATACGCAGCACATCTACCGGAACACTTGCACACCAACAGGAACGTTTGCACACCAACAGGAACGTTTGCACACTAACAGGAACGTTTGCACACTAACAGGAACGTTTGCGCACCAACAGGAACGTATGCACACCAACAGGAACGTATGCACGCCAACAGGAACGTATGCACGCCAACAGGAACGTTTCAACACCAAAAACAACGCACGAACAGTTCAATTGTGGTACACGGACACACTTGTTCATTCGTAGTCGTACACATGACGTCATCACAAATTTGTACACCACACGACTAGTTTTATTCACATTGCAGTCTAATTCTTATACCGATTCTTATTCCGATATTACTCAGCGCAATTTCTTTTTCTTCACGTAAATTGCGGGTAGTCAAATATCTCGATCGTACCATGTATGGATTCCACATAGCGTACATATGTATTGAACACAATCCACTTCTATGGACATCGATTAATTATTCCGGTATTCTTCAGTGCACTTAATTGTTCTCCGCGTTATATACATACGGGCACTAAATATCTATGCAGTAGTAGCACATACCGTAGGTATGTAATGCACACAATCCACTTGTATGGACATCGATTGCTTATCCAGGTATTTTCAGTGCAATCAATTGTTCGCCGCGTTATATGCGGGTAATGAAATATCTCCACAGTCGTATTGATGGCACATAGCGTAGGTACCTATGTAATGCACACAATCCACTTGTATGGGCATAGATTACGATCTCACTTCTGATGTTAGAAAGTTAGAAACAGAAGCGATTTTGATTTAAATAAAAACGATTTATTACTGATTTTTACATAACACATTTATCACTCATTTTACATAAGCACTTTTATTATAAGAAATACTTTTACACAGATAGGTATCAACAACTAGCCGACCAGTATGAAAATCAATGTTCAACTTACGCAACCGAGATTGACGATGAGACTGAGCTCCAATGAGCGTCTGAGCACGAATGAATCCAAATGGCGGCCGGGCACCTTTTTTATACACACAACTGTCATTACTTTGACGTCTCGACTGGTTTTCATATCTGGCAACCCGCTACAAATACCGTCACAAAACTTTTATCCGAACAATATTATATATAAATAAATAAGTACCAATTTTGTTTTAATAAAAAACAACACTTTTCAAACACATCTAACTGTATCCTATAAAAAAGATACCATCAGGTGAGCGGCATGCTCGTCTCGAAATTGAGATACAATAAAAACAATACAAAAAGCCTACTTACATTCTACAAACAAAAATAATTAAACACATACGAAATTCCTTCCTGACGAAATGTTCCTGTTTCTTTATCCATTCGCACAATATATCAACGGCTTCATCCATCCGTCCAGGCTCGTGCAAATTATGACTCTTCCTGATGCTGTCCAAAGCATCTTCGGTAAATTCCAGTATTGGTAATTTTGGTAGCGCCTGCATTCTGCTCCAGTGAAGAGTCTGCGATGAAGTGACGCGGGTTATTACTGCATTATAAATACGGGCGGTTTTATCTGTTATGTTAGTAAGACTGCTACGGTGTAGTTGTATTACGGTACGACTGCAATGCTGAGGTCTCGGGTTCGATTCCCGGGTCGGGCAAAGTGATATTGAGTTTTTCTATTCAGTATCAGCTCGGAGTTCAGAATTTGTGCCCGACATGGTGATAGGCTCGCCCTCCATCACATGGGACGGAATAATGGCGAAAAGTGGGTGCACTAGTTGCGCCTCTGCCTACCCCTTCGGGGATAATAGGCGAGCGTGAGTGTGTGTGTGTGTGTGTTATATTAGTAATGCCAAAGTTACTCTGTGCGTCTGTCTGTCTTTCACGGTTGAACTACAGAACCGATATTGATGAAATTGGGTATGGAGTTCGAGACCCGCATGTGGGGATAATTATAAAGCTGAAGAGTTTGTTTGTTTGAACGCGCTAATCTCAGGAACTACTGAACCGATTTTGAAAATTCTTTCACTAATATGAAGCTACATAACTCTTAAGTGCTATAGGCTACTTTTTATCCCGGGAAAATATTTTTGTCCCGGTAAAACTTTTTCACGCGGGCGGAGCCGCGAGCACTACTAATATTTAATAATTTTAAAGTTACTTTCCCTTTCCTCATGAACGCGTAAAGGTATTGAAATCCATATCAAATAAGTAGGTCTATAATACCTTTAAGCTGTAACAAAATTAAACTTCTATGTCAACGCAACCACCTGCAAGTTTGTACGGAACCCTCGGTGCGCCCGTCCGACTCGCACTTGGCCGGTTTTTATTGATATTGCCAAAGTAAAAATTATTTTGAATGCAATACGCGTTTAAACAAACAGTAGGGTTTCGTCAGACGTATTAAGCTCACCCTATTTTCCCGAAGGGTGAGACAGAGACGCAACTGCTACGAAATTTAGTAACATTCCCACAATTTGATAAATAGCAGTTAGTAAGTCAAACCAGAGCGGATATCGTGCCACCCGCGCAGCTGAAGTCGAATCGAAAGTTCAAGGCACTTATAATTATTGGCTTGATAATTTAACCGCGATCTTTAAGTTCACAAAGAGTACGAGGTTCGCATTGACTGTTGAACGTAGCTCCAGCCAACCATTTTTTGTATTGTACATGAAATCCTCCTAGCCAGTTTCGGCCACGGCGGCCAATCTCAACGGAGATCAGCCAGGTACGCAGGAGATATTATAATGCACAAGTGTGTGCGCAATACACAGGTGCACTCGCTATTCCTTCACTCTCATAGTCCGATGAGACGGCAATCCGACATGACCGGAGAGAGATCAGGCGCAGGACCAACGGCTTTACGTGCTTTCCGAGGCACGGGGGTATCACACCGCCAACTTCCTGACTCCGAGCTGCGACTGAGTAAATTTTAAGATGGAAAAACCCAGTCACAATTTGTTTTGGCTCGACCCGGGATTCGAACCCAGGACCTCAGCGCGCAAATCGTACTCGTAATGCGTACGCAATACCACTACGCCACCGAGGCAGTCATACATGGTACATACATGGTACATACATGGTACATACATGGTACATACATGGTACATACATGGTACATACATGGTACATACATGGTACATACATGGTACATACATGGTACATACATGGTAATGTAAAATAGTACTTAATCGTTACTTTACATTAATCATAATTACCTACGTAATATAAATGTGCATATTTTGCATACATGTACATAGTATAGGAGGAAAAAACTTGCTAAAATCAGGACCTCTTTGGTTTTAAAAAACAATAATTATTTAAATGAACAAGAAACTAATTCATGATTTTAAAATTCATAAATTTACATAAGCTACTTCGCTCGGGAATTGATACTTTTGATTTAATATGACACGGTTCCATCCCATTACCAACGTGCGCAGATAATAAAGTGTTTTTTGTTTGTTATCACGTGTTTATTTATTGTTTTTAAAATAAGGTAGGGCATCGACCGAAGCACCAGACGGTTGCCCAGTTTGCCCTCCGAAGGTCACCACTGTCCACAAAAGCATTATTAAGAACAATGAGAAAGGGCATATAAAAAAAAACAAATTGTATGTTCATAATATTGTATTTTATACTCTTAAATTAATTAAACTGCTCTAAAATTCACAATTACAATATATAAAATTAATCCAATATTTTTCATAAGACTCACATATACATACACACACGCTCTTTATGCCCCAGATGTAGGCAGAGGCGCAACTAGCGCACCCACTTTTCGCCGTGTATATTTCGTCCCATGATATAGGGGGCGAAACTCTCGCAACATCCGGCCCAAATTCCAGACTTCAGGCAGATAGGTACTGCTAAGAAAAACCCAATATGACTTTACAAAAAAAAATTCAGAACTAAAACACAAACGAGAGGTTGTAAACTTAGACTGTCAGCGTTTAGAGAAATTAGTCTTCGTGGATCGCATTATCTAAATCCAGTTTAGAAATCAATGATTGTAGTCACTTCAGTGATTAATATTTAACGAAGGAAAGCACAGCTTTATTATTCTGAATGCAGTATTCAGTTTACATCGTATGACTGTTTATTTATTGCATCGAATGACGAGACGAGCAAGCCATTCAGCTGATGGTAAGCGATACGACCACCCATTAACAGTAGCAACACCATCCAGCACCTTGAGTTACAAAGTACTGTGTGGCATTCCACTGCGCTCGTCATCCTGAGATATAAGATATTAAGTCTCATTATGTCCGGTAGTTACACTGGCTAGAATGTCCTTCGAACTGAAACACATCAGTGCATGCACACTGCTGCTTCGAGGTAGAAATAGACATTGCGGTGGTACCCACCCAGACGGACTCTTACATATGGGAGTCTTACCACCAGTAAATTTAAATGTAAATTATAGTGATATTGAGTTTTTTCTATTCAGTATCAGCCCGGAGTCTGGAATTTGTGCCCGATATGGCGATGGGCTCGCCCCCTATCACATCATGGGACGGAATAACGGCGAAAAGTGGGTGCACTAGTTGCTCCTCTGCTTACCCCTTCGGGGATAAAAGGCGTGTGTGTGCATTCTTAATAATATAGTAACCCAAAGCATACAACACACACTCCCTCGCCCTCCTTAGCAGACCACAACGTGAACAGATTTTTAGTAGGCCCCACAAAAAAAATAGTACTAGGTTCAACCACCCCATTCTAAGAAAAAAAATCACGTGAGTCAGTCCAAGAAACTTAATTATTTGTAAGTCAGTAGTGGATAACCAGCCGCCATAATTACTACATTTATGATCTATAGGGTAAAACCGGGATAGATGCCCAACTTTTAGAAAAATATTCCTAATTTTATAAATATTTATATCATTGAATGACGAGACGAGCATGCCGTTCGCCTGATGGTAAGCGATACGACCACCCATAAACAGTAGCAACAACAGTCAACACCTTGAGTTACAAAGTACTGTGTGGCATTCCACTGCGCTCGTCATCCTGAGACGTAAGATGTTAAGTCTCATTATGTTCTGTAGTTACACTGGCTACAATGCCCTTCAAACCGAAATACAACAGTGCATGCACACTGCTGCTTGGCGGTAGAAATAAAAATTGCGGTGGTACCCACCCAGACGGACTCTTACATATGAGAGTCCTACCACCTGTAAATAATTAATAATTTCTATGCATGTAGCTACTTTAATCATTTGTGTTGAATTGTCATTTGTTTTTTCTGACCTATCGATTACAGATTTTTCACAATGTTGCTTTTTGTGGAAAACTTTTTTGAGGATAGATGCCTACTTGTATGGATAGTTGCCCCACCTTGGTAATAATAAGAAGGATAGGTGCCTGCAGTGCGGGGTACATGCCCTTCATAATGCGTAAAACAGCAATTTTCTTTAAACAACAATTGTCTCTAATGAACATAGTTGTAATTACGAAAAACATTGTGCAGTTTTTATAAATCTTTTAATTGTTGTCGTTATAACATAATAGTTATATGACAGAAATAACCATAATTATTTTTTTTAAGTATATTTTCAATAAAAATATTAATTCGTTGTCATTATAAAATATTAGTTATTATGGTTCAACAAACTTAATCATAATTTTTTTTTAATTAAAACATTCATTTAAAATAATCAGTAAGTCTTAATTGTTATAATAAAAACTTTTTAACAAAAAATAACACCGACTTCAAAAACCACTATAAGGAAAAAAATAACTTGTGCTTTGCTTATGGGTTATAAGGAAATTTTAATAATACCAATATTATATACATTGCCATTCGTGTGATTATATTAATGTACAATGAATAAATCTTTGGAGTCGGTGCCTGAATTTTTGTACTAAATTGTCACTCGACTAGTATTTTTTATTTCATTCTTTTGTTAAGTAACTGGTTCATATTACAATTTAATGTGTGTATTATAAGGATATTTTTATATATTATGTTTGCGTATACAGCTCTTCTATGACGCGTTAGTTTACAGTTGCACGATTTTTTTTTATGACCGGCACCGACTCCAAAAAATTTAGTTGAGCCGTTAATCTGATTTCTAGAAAATCATTAAGCAGTTAGATTAGATTTTGGTTTGAAATATACATTCCCCGATTCTCTAGTAGATCCTGTAATGAGTTGGAAATTTGAATGCTCCATTATGTAGCAAAGATTAATAGATTTATTAAATCAGGAACTTAACACTCCTTTCCTTTAGTTGAATCACAAACTCGCATGGACGTTTTGAGTTACATATTACGGTAATATACGTACCTATTAAAATCATCCTGGTCCTCATCCTAATATATTCGTTCTCAAGACTAAGCAGCTTATATTTATCATACTTTGAGGCCCATTAGAAGCTAGATATTATAGTGAAATAGGTACTAAACACATTCTATCGAATCTGTCAAAAAGCGCCTACTCATTTTATGAAAGCAATGTGACAAATCTAGGTTTTCTGCGATTTATGCCTTTTTATAAATAAATGGTTTCATATACCTATTTATCCCTTACCATCTAGTGGAAGTCCTTGTTACTCTTATAAAGGGTCATCATGCATGTTTTTTATCTTTTATTCAATAAAAAATAGCTCCAATTTATGTATTGCTAATCGACTTTCTTAAGGGCACTTCTAAGTCGTCCAATGAAATTACTCGTATTATTCAGGGCTATTCAGTCTGTTCCATAAAATGATGAACCCTAAACCAAGATATACTGAAATGGGACCACTTCGCGACCCTTATTTACTTAATAAAGAAGGAATCAAGGAAATATGCTCACAATTTTTAGAGAAATCAATGTACATACATAAAAAAAAAAATACAAACACACGAAGTGAGAATCTCCTCCTTTTTTGAAAGTCGGTTAAATGTTAATAATTAATGTTTTCGATGGGATCCCAAATCGTCGGGATATTTCGTTTATCCCCACATTTTTTTTATCCATCTCGAAAGCTGACTCTAGTTGTTCCGTAGTCCAAGAACATACTCGAGCCCGCACTCCTTCTTTTCTTACGTATTTTCGAGGCATAGTCCTGCTACAATCAGTAAAAAGACTAATTATAATAATTCTTAATAATAAGAAAACATGTATTTATTTATGTATACGTAAATACATAAAAATATAACAGGACACTAAAGTATTTCAAAAATATACACTGGCTCCTCCATATGGGTATATACGGTGTATGGAGGGATAGATGCCCTGAGGGCACCTATACCTCGAATATCAGGGCAACTAGCCTTTCTGATAGGGATAGATGCCCATGTAACTTTTAAATAAATTAAATATAAAATACCAACTATTCACATCTAAATTCACACTTAATAAATCAGAATACTGACGTAATAAAAAATATATCCGAATTTATTACTATTTATAAAGTTACACAACAATAAAATGCTACCCTTTAAATTTTTGACGTGTTCGTGAAGTTCGCCGCGGAGATAACTACACATACGAGCGAAACGAGTCCTCAACACACGATAAGGCGTGGACAAATTAGGCGCAGGGTGACTACGGCTTCTTATACCATTAAATCTTAGTCTCGAGTTTTGGAAACTAGGTTTTTTGAAAATGCGGCGTCTATCCCGACGCGGCATCTATCCCGGTTTAACCCTACCTCATACATATTTAATCTACACTAAGAGTTCTGAAAGATCCTGGCATTCCTAAGTATTGTTCATTGAATTTGTCCGTTTGTCTATATGCTTCGTTGGTGGTTGCTTTGCTCATCTCTTTAAAATATTCCGTGAATTCCTCGGATGTGATAACTTCGATCCATTGTTCTGAAATTACAGTTTTAATATAAGGAATAATGTATACATTTCGTAGCGTAGATAGAAGTAGGCTTAGAATATAGTAAAAAAAGGAACTCGCAAGACGATGTTTAATTTTGATATTTGTCGAGAAACCAATACACTAGTATCGCTAAACGCGGCAGACGGCAGACGGCAACAGCATGTACCGCGACAGCAGACGGCACTACTATGCTGTATTAAATTGTATGAGACCGATTCCGCACACGACGGTAAACGTCTGCCGCGTCCAACGGAATCACAGCCTAAGTATCTCAACCAATCTCAATAAAATGAAACTAAGTTGTGTCGTGTATTTTGCCACATTTCAAATCTGCATTTTTTTTAAATTCTAGAATGGAGATTGTTCTAGTATCATCTCCTGGCTGCTTTTTGACTAAAGAAGTATCGACTTTATACAATTCATGCACCAAGTTAGTATTGCATTAAACAAATGCAAATATTCAGACAAATACGTCAACGCTGGCATTAGAATACAAAACACAAAATCACTTACGATGAAGCTCTCTCAAAGATTTCTCTTCTCCATCAAACTCTGCAGGTAGGATGTGTCTAGGAACGTACTCGTAGAGCGTCTCCAATGATTTGTGAACGTGTAAGCGAGTGGCCAACTTAGCGCTTAGTATTTGCTTAAAGATGGTAACCAACGCGTCTACCATCTTCGAAGGCGTTACGATGTGCAAGCCTTTAAGTCTCATGCCGTATCCATCCTGAAATAAATCTACATTAGTGTATTTTCCTGCTGCTGTAATAATTCAAATCTTTTATCATGTCGTTGGGGATAGTTACAGCGTAACTAGGATTGGTAAATGCCGCGTAAGTGAAAAATAAGTATGAATCATAAGTTTAGTGTTGTATCAATTTCTATACGCTTGCATTTATATGGCCTGCGTAGAAAAAAATCATCAGGTTTTTTAGCAAACGTCACGGTCAAGTAAATTTTGGTCGACAAGGTAGTCACATTACACACACTCACTCACGCCTTTCATCCCCGAAGGGGTAGGCAGAGGCGCAACTAGTGTACCCACTTTTCGCCGTTATTCCATCCCACAATATGATAGGGGGCGAGCCTATCGCCATATCGGGCACAAATTCCAGGCTCCTAGTTGATACTGAATGGAATAATTCAATATCACTTTGCTCGACCCGGAGTTCGAACCCGAGACCTCAGCATTGCAGTCGAACCATAATACAACTACGCCACCGAGGCAGTCATATTATAGAGAATTAAATTCCAAAAATGATCCAGTAATTAACAGGATCTCTCAGTTTTGAGATCATTAAGAATTAGTTTAGTTACATCACCGACCGAATGTAATAAATAAATATTATAAATCAAAAGGTTTTTATTGCGTACGACAACGCGCTACAACGAGCTACATCAACAGAATCATCATATAATCATAATATCATTTATTTTCTCTTTACAAAGGCAAACTTTGAGTAACAATAATTTGTATCTTAAACTAGATTCCGCCCTTGTGAGAGACTGGTGCCTGATGTAGGTTTTCGAGAAAACCTGTGTTACAGGTCACCAGGGCCCCACCCGCGGATCAGATTAGGATTGGTTAAACAACATAAAGAGTACAATGACATAAAAGGAAAGAAAATAATAACTATTACAGACAACAGAGATAATGATCTATGTGAATCCGTATCTACTTATAAGACGACTGCAGAAATTATCGAAATGATTGTGTGAGTCGAGGATGTTGTTGTACCATCTGGAAGATGTGTTATATAATATTATATTGAGTGAAAGTTGTGTGTGTGTGTGTGTGTGTGTGTGTGTGTGTTTTCATGTTTATGTGAGTGCGAGTGTATATTAGCGTAGGTACTTAACGAGCGTGAGTAAAAAAACAGCTATGTACGAAGGACAAGAGAGCGTCTGCTTATTTAGGAACAGTTAGGAGATGTTCTGTTTTATCATAGTCTAAAGTTTTTAGAAAATTATTTACTGTAATTTTACAGCTATACTTGGTTTTAGGGTATATATTAAGCAAACTATTAAGTTTGTTATATAAATATGGTCCGAGAAAGGAGTAAAATTTTTGAGAGAGTGCTGATTTATATTGAAGGGTGGGACATACCATACATTTCCGCCGCTTATGTTGGAAACGATTGCAATTGTATACGAGCTGTGTGTGTTTTTTAAGTACAGTATGTAATATGTATAATTGCCTGACAGTGAGAATATCCCATTGTTTATAGAGATCCACAGTTGGGAATCGGAAAGGAAGACCAGCGCTAACCTTAAGTAGGGTGCGCTGTGCTCTCTCCAACTGGATCATATGAGTTTTTGCGACACCTCCCCAAGATGTAATACAATAACCAATTAGCGACTGACATAGAGCATAGTAGACCATCTTAATAGTCTTACGATTGGCACAATGGTGCAGTGATTTAAAGATATAGATAAGTTTACGCAATCTGGTTACAAGGGATTCAATTTGGGGTTTAAAAGTTAGATGCTGATCAATAATGATTCCAAGGTATTTCATATTTTGTGTTCGTTCGAGATTCGGGCAAGAACATGAAGTTTTGTCGTCACATACATGGGCCACGATATTAAGAAGGGTTGATGGGAGTAAGTTAGCTCTATGTGCAAATGTCATATATTTGGTTTTTGACACATTTAGTGTTAGGATATTACTTTTCAACCATTGGCATACTCTATTTAGTCCCAGTTGGGCACTGTCGAAGACTGTTTCCCAGCTATTACCACTAAAGAAGATAGCAGTGTCATCAGCAAAGGTGAATGTCTTACCATTGCAGAGTGGGAGTTGGCAAAGTTCATTGATGTACACCAAAAAAAGTGTCGGCCCAAGTATGCTACCTTGGGGTACACCATATTTAATAGTAACCTCCTCACTTATTCTATTTTCGATTTTGACACGTTGCCTTCTATCCGAGAGATAATCTTCTAATAACTTAAGGGGAATTCCTCTAACGCCGATCCTATACAACTTATTAAGGAGATGCGGGATAGAGACTGTGTCGAATGCTTTTGCAAGGTCAAGGAACACTGCTAGGCATTTCATCCTGCCATCTAAACCATCAACGATAGAGTTCACCAACTCGAGTACTGGGTCGCAAGTACTTTTTCCACTTCGAAAGCCAAACTGTGCAGGTGAAAGGAGTTTATTAGCTTCTAAAAAATTTATAAGTCGCTGATTAATAAGACGTTCCAAAATTTTGGATAAAGCTGGTAAAGTGGAGATGGGTCGGTAATTGTTAACACAGTCCTTCTCTCCAGTCTTATGTATGGGCTTGAGAAGCGCTATTTTAAATGCTTTCGGAAAGACTCCTTTTGCTATTGCTAGATTGCATATGTGAGCAATTGGATAAGTAAGGATATACTCATATCTTTTTATTATTCCACTACTAATTTGATCTATTCCCACCGAACATTTGTCCCTTAACCCTTTGGTTGGTATTGTTACAATATATTGGCATCATGCACTGTGCATTGTCTATTAATATGCTAAGCAACACAACTCCTTTTCCCTACCCTTATCCACTCAAGTTTGAATAAGAAACGCGCGCTGGCAACAAACTCTTGTCTATTGTCTTTGGACACTTAGTTGTCAATTTTATTGACACTTGCCATCCGCCTGCCGTCTCATCACCACCATTGAAGATCGGAAGAACCGGGATCCCGGGGAGCTCCAGGAACAGGCAGGTCACCGCGCCTCAGTAAGTCCCTTATTTTGTTCCCGTATCCTTTATCAGTTGTTTTAGCATACTACCTATAATAGAACACTACCAGTGCACGTAAAATAAGCCTTAATATCAATACAGTCCGTTAAAATTTTCAAATTGTGGTATTTTTAACTACCATAATTTTTTGGTCCGTTCGAACCGCGATATATTGCATTGTGCAAGATATCAAACGCATATTTGCCCCGATTTTACAATCCCGCTAAATTACGTATGTGAATTTTGTGCTGGTCAGGAAATAAAATCTGTCAAGTTTTCGTACGCTTTTATAGTGTTTTTAAAACTTTAATTTTCCGCTTTGACAGACTTATTTTGTTGTATTTATTATTGAAATAAATAATCATCGCAAGATCAGTGCAAAAATATTGGTTTTTACGTACTTACATTTTTTTTTTCCGAAAGTCGAGGGTAGATTTGTGTAAGTGTGAATAGTGTCTGTAGTGTTCGAATAATTAAAATTCAACTGTTTTAAAGTGACTACAGTGTTTTAACACGGATTGTACCGCTTAAGGTTGGTAAAATCAATTATTATATATTGTTTTAACTTGTGGAGGTCATTTGAGTAGGTTTCGATAATGGCTAAAAAACAGTCGGAAACTGTCTCTCAAAATTTTCAAGATGCCATTGATGTTGAAAATAATCAGCTTAGGGTGTATCAGGCCAAGAGAGATGCACTTTTTCAACGTATGCAGTACATATACGACAAGTCAAATGATTTAGATGATCAAGGTAAATGTAAACTTTTTGTGTCAACTGCGTCTTGTATAGACAACTTGCGCAAAGAGTTTGAAACTATATTAGATGATTATAACTTGCTTTTTTTAAAGTTAAATCCAACCGCTACCATTAGTTACCAGTCATTTATTTCCTTTGATGAGTTGTACTGCCATGTAAAACAAGTTTTGTCGGAATTAACCGACCAAAACAAACCATGTAATGAAAATAGTGCACAACCTCAGCGCTCAAAAAAATACCTCCCTCCAATTGATTTGGTTTCTTTCTCAGGGGATGTTCGTACCTGGCCTATATTTTACCAACAATTTAAATCTGTGGTTCACGATAATGTAGATTTGTCAGACGGGGACAAAGTTCAATATTTAGTAGGCAAGTTGTCAGGCCCCGCTTTGACAGTTTGTTCCGGATTGGCACCTACCGAAGAAAATTATTTAATTATTTGGAATGCTTTAGTTGATAAATATGATGATCCACGGTCTTTAGGTAATTCTTACCTGAACCAAATATTAAATTTTAAACAAATAAATAATAACAGTGGAACTAATTTAGAGTCATTTTTAATAAATTTTGATTCAGCGGTTCAGGCATTTAAACAATTAAAATTAAATGACTTGTCTGATTTCATATTTTTACATCTTGCTTTAGAAAAATTAGATTCCAATACTGTTCATTTGTTTGATATTATGCACCGCAAAGACAAAATACCTTCTTATAGTGATCTTGTAACATTTGTGAAGGAGCAAAGTAAATCTTTGTTACGTTCAATTGGAAAGCCTGCTGTCACCTCAAAGGTTACTACACATAACAATAAAAAGAATACACTGCTGCAGGTTAAATATACAAAATCATTTGACAATACTGATTCGGCGTGTAGTTCTGGTGACAAGTTGAGGTGTGATACAACTACTTATAATACAAATAAATGTACTTTATGCAACAGCAGCCATGAACATCTTTATAAGTGCCCTTCTTTTATAAAATTAACTCCGCTCCAAAGGTTTAACTTTGTTAAAGCAAATTCATTTTGTATCAACTGTTTAAGCATTAAACACAAAATTTCTGTATGCAATTCTAAAGGTAGGTGTTCAAGTTGTTCTGGCAAACATCATTCATTATTGCATTTTAAGCAACCTGCTAAATCAAAAAAATCTAATGATGTGGTCGCTCAAGACACATCTCGCTCCGCTCACACTGAGGTTCTCAATCCCGCTATTGCAAGTGGCTCTATGCATAGTTTAAAGACGCCCGAGTCACAACATATCGCATCCGCTACTCTCAACTCTGCGTGCAGTACGCACCATGTTGATTCACCGCATTTAAATAAGAGCAACCCATCAGTGTGCACTATGTCTTGTGATAGTGTTGATCGTTTATATAAAACTACTTTATTAGGTACCGCTAAAGTTAAATATGTAGATAAATATAATCACACTCATTATTTGAGATGTTTAGTGGATGCTGGCTCTCAAAGTGATTATATTACTGCTGATTGTTGTATGCGCTTAGCGCTGAATGTACACGATCAAACTCGCTTTTCTGAGGTCCAAGGTATAGGAGGGATGAAACAAAAAATTTTAGGTGTTACCAATATTTCAATTACATCTCGCTTCGACAATGGGTATGTGTATAATGTCGAACCTTTGGTTGTGAACGAAATAACGTCACAACTCCCGGACGCTCGCGTCAATCTCGGGTCTTTAAAACATCTTGATAAGCTGCCCCTAGCTGATGATACTTTCTTTGAACCCGGCCCGATTGACATGTTGTTGGGCGTAAACACGTGTTGCAAAATTTTGCGTTCCAACAAAGTGATTGGAGATACGAATTCACCCTCGGCCTTTGAGACTTCTTTGGGATATATCATCATGGGTGACGCACCTATTGTATCCCCTCCCGCAACCCGCTGCTTTTGTGCATTTATTAAGGAACCTCTTCAGGACTCTGTTGAAAAGTCCTGGGTTATGCAGAAACTGCCTTTTCAAAGGTTTAAGAGCCCTGAAGATGGTTTCCGTTTTCGCAACCGCTGTTCCACCAACACTTTGCACTAAGCGTATAACTCTTTCAGTAACCGCACATTTGTATGATGTTTTAGGATTGGTGGGACCTGTCATTCTTTTCGCTAAGTTGTTAATAAAAGAGTTATGGCTTCAAAAAATTGATTGGGATGTAGTACCATCCTCACGCATAGTTAACATTTGGAAAAAATATTTATCCGAGTTGCCTTTGATTTCTAGCCTTAAATTTCCGCGTTATATGGGTATTGAAGATGGCTCAGAGATATCGCTGGTTGCATTTTCTGATGCAAGTCAGCAAGCGTATGGTTGCGTAATTTACCTACATGTCGTTAATGGCGATCAACCTCCGCTCGTCTCGCTCGTGTGTTCGAAGTCTCGAGTCGCACCTGTAAAACCTACAATAACGTTGGCTAGGCTTGAACTCAACGGTTTGGTGTTACTTGCGAAATTAGTGCGCGCCGTTTATATTAGCTTATCGAAAAGATGTACTATACAAAACGTATCCGCATTTTCTGATTCAGAAGTGGCGCTCTGTTGGGTTAGCTCTTCGCCACACCGGTTTGGCACATATGTAGCTAATAGAATCTCGGAAGTGCAGACTACTATGCCTTCTGGGGAGTTTTATCATGTGCCTGGGTTTCAAAATCCTGCTGACTTTATATCCCGCGGTATGTTACCCTCGCAACTTTCTGGTAACCAATTGTGGTTTCAGGGCCCTCCATGGTTGTGTTTGCCACGCCAAGAGTGGCCAATTCAAGAATTTTCTTCAAAATTATCAAATTTACCAGAAGAAAAAACAGTTTCGCATGTTGCCACGAAGTCAGAGGAACATTTTTTAATAACTCTTGGTTCTAAATTCTCTTGCTGGAACAGGTTTTTGAGATCCACGGCATATGTTTTAAGGTTTTTGAAACTTATTCCGCGCTCTAGTGTCATAACGGCTGAGGATCTTGACGCCGCAGAGTTGAGGGTGGTGCAAGCGATACAACATACTTATTTTGTTGATGACTTGCACAGTATACAGAATAACAAAGTTTGTTCTTCCGCACTTCGGAAATTATTTCCATTTGTTTCTGGGGGTATTCTTCGGGTAGGTGGTCGCTTGTCGCAATCCTCCCTGGAATACTCACAGAAGCATCCCGCATTGCTGCCTAAAAGCGGACACATTGTAGAAATGCTAGTTGATTGGTACCACCGTAATAACGCACATGCTGGACCTCAACTACTAATGTCAATTTTACGTCATAAGTTTTGGATTTTATCCGCTAGACGTCTGATTCGCAAACATATTTACAGATGTCGTAACTGTTTCCGCACGAATCCAAAACCTACTTTTCCCGCTATGTCAGATTTACCGAAGTGTCGTTTAGAGGAATGTAAGGCTTTCACACATACCGGCGTCGATTACGCGGGCCCTCTGTATATAACGTTAGCTAGGAAACGAGGTGTGCGCAGTCAGAAGGCATACTTGTGCATTTTTATATGTCTTGTGACAAAAGCTGTTCACATCGAACTATCCTCTGATTTAAGCTCCGCTTCTTTTCTAGATGCGCTTAAAAGATTTCTATCTAGACGTGGCCCTTGTAAGTTTATTTATAGTGACAACGGTACGAATTTTATCGCATCCAAGGCCTACTTGAATGACCTTCACAAGTTTTTAACATCTGACGATTATTATAAGGTTTTTTGCGATGAACTTTCTAAGCATCGAATAACCTGGCGTACGAATCCTCCCACTGCTAGTCATTTTGGTGGTATTTGGGAATCAAACATTAAATGTGTAAAGTCTTTGTTATTCCGCATAATTGGTAAGCAAATATTAACTTATGAAGAGATGTTCACAGTTCTCACCCAAATCGAGGCTGTGTTAAATAGTCGTCCATTGTATTGTTTAAGCTCTGATCCATCAGAGCCTTCCGCATTAACTCCGTCTCACTTTCTTACTACTACGCCACTGGCGTTCTTGCCCGCACCTGATTTAACTGGGAGCCATACCAGACTTACCACACGCTTTTCTCTAATGGACTCGCTTGTCCAGTCGTTCTGGAAACGTTTCCGTGCTGAATACCTGCACACCTTACAAACTCGTGAAAAATGGAATACTCCCAGTAGTCCAATACGGGAAGGAACTGTTGTTCTACTAAATGTCGATAACGCTCCGCCTCTCCAGTGGCCTTTAGGCATTATTACCAAGTTGTACCCTGGCAAGGATGGTGTAATTCGCGTAGTTCAAGTAAAAACTAAAACTGGTATTTATGATCGTCCTGTTGTACGGCTTTGTCCTTTGCCTATACAGTAGAGAGATAGTGTAAGATGCATTTAGTTGTAGTAAATTAAGCTATTATAATGAATTTTTGATAGTAAGTACAATGTTTTTAACTCTATTGTCATTATACCGCACAAACATTCACATACCTACGAGTTTTGTTTTGTCGGCGCCTTAATGTATATGCGTTTGATTTCCTTTTAATTTTTTTTTTTTTTTTTGAAGGGAACCTTCAAACCCCGGGGGAAATGGTTGGTATTGTTACAATATATTGGCATCATGCACTGTGCATTGTCTATTAATATGCTAAGCAACACAACTCCTTTTCCCTACCCTTATCCACTCAAGTTTGAATAAGGAACGCGCGCTGGCAACAAACTCTTGTCTATTGTCTTTGGACACTTAGTTGTCAATTTTATTGACACTTGCCATCCGCCTGCCGTCTCATCACCACCATTGAAGATCGGAAGAACCGGGATCCCGGGGAGCTCCAGGAACAGGCAGGTCACCGCGCCGCAGTAAGTCCCTTATTTTGTTCCCGTATCCTTTATCAGTTGTTTTAGCATACTACCTATAATAGAACACTACCAGTGCACGTAAAATAAGCCTTAATATCAATACAGTCCGTTAAAATTTTCAAATTGTGGTATTTTTAACTACCACCCTTTAATGAGTTTGGATATTTCTACCTCATCCGTAGGGAGGATAACTAGTGAATTAAGGGACGTTTCATAATGATCATTGATATGTGGTGTGATTCGTGTTAGTGAAACAATATTGTCAGCCAATCTTGCTCCTACATTGGCAAAGAAATTATTGACTTCGTTAATGTCCCTGTCTGGGCTAGAAGGAGACAATAGTAAAGGAGAGTAGTCAGTTTTCACATTAGTCCCGCTTATCTTTTTAATAATTTCCCATAACTGTTTTTTATTACCGGTTGCATTTTCAATTAACATCTTATCGTAACTTCTTTTAGCTCTCTTCAATAGATTACTACAAAAATTTCGGTAACGTTTGTAGGTAATTTTATTAATTTCATCATCTGGATCCCGTTTTAGTTTTTTATATAAGTTATCACGATTTCTCATACAACGAAGAATTGCTTTAGTAACCCAAGGTTTAGATATATATTTTCTTTTAGGAGTTTTAACTGGTTTTGAGTTAGTTTCAATGGCTTTGGATAAGTAGGATATAAGTAGATCAGTTGACTCATTTACATCTTGGCATTCAAGGATAGGTTGGAAGTCTATGGTATGCATGTATTTGTCTAGGCTTTCCAAGTCAAGTGAGTATTTAGTTTTACAAACATATTTAGAGTACGATTGCAGATTACAGCTAGTAGCTACACTCTCATGATCTGTGATGGATGTTTCGAATACAAAGCATAAAGTTTCCTGTTTGGTCTTAATCATCATATGATCGAGACATGTACGTCCATGCGTTGGCATATTATGTCCAGGAAGCATGCTATGACTTGCCAAAATGTTTAGATAGTCATACGAACGTTTATCGGTGCTATTTATTGCTATGTTAATGTTAATATCACCACACAGAAAAATGTTCTTGAAGCTTTTAAGGCCAGTTAGAAGTGTGTTTAATGACTCAAGGAAGTTCACTGTATTACTTTGACTCGGCGGGCGGTATATTCCTACGATACAAGTGTCTCGATCTATTTTTAATATCAGGCAGTTAGCATCGGCTATCTCAGGCTCTTCGTATGACAATATACTAAGACTTTTGTTATAATAGATAACAACTCCTTCATTTTGAGATTTATGTATGGTTGTCGTTGTATGATTGTAGTTATCAAGTGTGGGTATCAACTTAGCACACGGTAACCAGCATTCCGACAGAACTAATATGTCCCAGGTTATTTCAGACCTTTGCATAAGCGTGATGAAATTAGGCATGTTGCAGTTGATGCTACGAATATTTTGGGATAATATATTTAGAGCGCAGTTATTTATTTATTTATTTATTTATTTATTTATTTATTTATTTATTTGTATGGACAACAAAACAGATAACAATCGAATACATTGTGAGATACATGAACATAACATAATCAGTCTTATTCTAGATTGCAATCCTAACTATGTTGACACATAATTGTTACTAAATCTTTAGATCTAAACAGCTAAGCACTTAGCAGCAGGTGTGTGAATATAAAGAAGAAAAAATTACAATAATCTGAAACTATAATGACTAATGTAAGACAAACGATATGGGAGTTGTATCTGACTTTGGTGCTGAGAATATGTGTTTGACTGATCGTCGGAAAGTACTATATTTTGGAGTGTGTATATCAAGTGCGGAATGTTTTATAGATAATTCATTATACAGGCGGGACATTCTTGTAAGAGGATTATAATAAGATGTATTATTTTTGCATACTTGTAAGTTAAACTTCCTCATGGGTATACGCGGATTATACTTGGTGTTAAAATTTACTACGCTTAATAGGTATGGCGAGTCAAATTTGTTGTGGAGTAATTTATATAAGTGTAATAGATCTTGTTGCTTGCGACGAATTTCGAGTGGGGTTACATTAAATTTTAATAATCTGTCAACGTGACTAATGAGTTCGCGACCAAAACCACATCTGTAGCTCAGAATCTTGAGACACCTCTTTTGGACACTTTCAATATTTTCAGAATGAACAATGTAACACGGGGACCAAATAACAGCGGCATACTCGAGAATACTGCGTACGAGACTATAATATAAAGAGAGAAAGCTTTTCGGTGTTTTGAAACCCTTCGTACTTCTAGTTATGAATCCAAGTAATTGATAACCTTTGCTCACAACATATGCGTAATGATCACGAAATGTAAGTTTCTGGTCAAATAGAACCCCGAGATCCCTTACTACACTTTTTGATTGGAGATTATAACCTTGTAAATTGTAGGTGTGTATCGTTTTATATCTCTTGTTCGTGAAGGTAATGACAAAACATTTATTAATGTTTAAAAACATGTAATTTTCATTACACCAATCATAGATAGTATTAATGTCGCTTTGAAGCTTGAAGCAGTCAGACAGATTATTTATTGATTTATAGATTTTTAAATCGTCAGCATATAAAAGACAAGAACACGTTAGATTGTAAATTAAGTCATTAATAAAAGCAACGAAGAATAATGGCCCTAAATGTGATCCTTGTGGTACCCCAGACGTGATGACTATAGGCGAAGATGTGAAACCTTTGAGGGCAACTAACTGACTCCTGCAGCAGAGATATGACTCTACCCAACGCAACAAACTTCCATGGATACCATAACCAGCCAGTTTTCTAATTAATAAAATGTGATTGACTTTGTCAAAAGCTTTTTTAAAGTCAGTGTACACAGCATCCACTTGACCCCCTCTGGCAAACACTTCACAAAGATAGTTTTTGTATTCTAACAAATTCGTCACTGTTGACCGATTTTTCACAAACCCATGTTGTTTACTGGAAATGTATGGTTTTAACTGATAATATAATTGATCATAAACCGCAGACTCGAATAATTTTGCTAGTGCTGACAGAATGCTAATGGGTCTATAATTTTCACAGTTTGACTTATCACCCGACTTATGAATAGGTACAACATGTGCTGTCTTCCATATTGCAGGAAAAACACCCAGTTTGAGCGATTTATTAAACAAGGTAGTCAAAGGATGGCATAACTCATTAGCACATCGTAAAAGGAATTTAGCTGGAATACCATCAGGACCCGGACCTTTTCGCGAATCAAGATTCTTTAGTAAACGCAAAACAGTTTCGTAATCGAGTTCAATATTATGAGTTACATTGTTAAATTCAAACTTCTGATTGATTGTCATATTTGCAACATCTTCTTTGACTGAGGAATGCTCAAAAACAGAACCAAAATACTTAGAGAAGAGTTCACAGACTCCTTGTGTGTCAGTAGCAGATTCATCCTGAAAGACCATAGTTTGAGGTACGCCTACGTAGCCTTTTCTATTGTTGATATAATTCCAGAATCTTTTAATATTATGCGGTATAGCGTTCTCAACATGAGATAAATAGGATGAATGAGCCCGATGAGTAAGCAACTTACACCTTGTACGTAGAAGTGCAAAGGTGTCATAGTCTCTAGGATTATCATACCTCTTATAAAGGCTGTGATATTTATTTTTTTCCTTCAATGCTTTAATCAATGGTAGTGTGTACCATACAGGATAATTATGTCCATTATTTTTTATAAGGGGGGTATATTTAGCTATAAGGCCATTAAGGGTACTATAAAAATTATCGACAGCCACATCCACATCAGAAGATGACAATAATAAGTGCCAGTCAACATTATTTAATTCGAGTTTCAATTTGCTATAGTCACATTTATTAAAATTATAGCGCTTTGTTTTAGCTGGTTTTATATTTTTTCTTAAGTTAACGCTTTTAAGTGTAATTTTTAATGGAGGATGATGTAGATCAGTTCGTGTAATGGGGTCAGTAGACACAACTTCGACCAAATTATCAACATTAGATAAAACCAAGTCTAAGAGCCGATTGTTAATGTTACGAATATATTACGTTATTACGTAATTATTACGTTATTGTTAGTTATATATTTATTTGCATTATCAATGTCACAGATTATAGTTTTAGCCACATGAATTGAGTCCAGATCAAAGTTAATGGTTTCAATTTCTTGCATAATACCTACTATATTAAAGGATAATATAATGTTTAGTATAGTCACGTCTAATGCGTGACTTTAGTTTGTATATTATATTTTTGACATGAACCTTGATCTGAAGAAAGATGGCTTTAGTGACAGCAGATGATTGAAATACAAATATTGGTGTTAATGAAGAACTAATACAGTTACAATTGATAAGGGGTTTTGCTCGCTCAAGTAATGTATAATGATTGTTTAAATGTGTTTGTGAATGTTGAGTGAAGTGTGTGATTGTAATAGATAGTGTATATATAATTTTGCAGTCCATTAAAATTCTATGCGACATAATACAAAACATTAACTTAAAATAATGTATATTAAGGTAAATTATAAACTTAAAAACGTATTTGTATATAAAACAAAAAAGTATAACGTTATAGGATAGACAGAGGCAAAAATCTACGGCTAGTCACAGGGTAATTTTGCCAATGTCTGATTCTTCTTTGACATGCACTGGCGCTGAGCCCTCTTCTTTCTTAATGTACACCTTACCATGTGTGGTCCATGCAGCGTTGATTTTCTTGGCTTTGATGTTTTGGCGCGCGATGTAGAAAATCCGTTTTGCTTTACTCGTTAGGTATTCAGAAATGTATATTTGCTGCGGAGAACCCGGCAGTTTTATGTTTTCGGTATTGAATTGCGGTTCTTTATTAACCCTTCTAGTTTTGTTATATGTTTTATAGTTTGATATCAAGGTTTCCTTTCTTATCATGGTAGTGAAGTCAACGACCACTGTTCCTTTATTAGTGCGGAAGATGTCTTTAATCTCAGACTGGTGAATTGGGGTTTCAAGATCAATTGACGAACTAATCTGTTGTATTATTTCTGTTAATACTTTTTTACTTTCGGTATCTTGCTTGGGTAAGTTGCGAATTTCGATTTTAGAACAACAGAACAATAATTTATTACATTCATTACTCATGTTTTATTTATTTTTCTCTTCTGATATATGGACTACACTTATTATATATACTATATAGGTACTTAATGATAATTATGAACGCAGTGCATAATTATATGCGAAAGGCCTCTTCTATCTACTACTGAGAGGGTATAAGCCTCAGTACCTACATCACGCGTATACTCAAAACCTGCAGACTTGTATATCAGTAGTCCGTTCAATTCCCAACTAGATTATGAACTATATCCACGGTGGAAAGGTTGATATTAACAAATCGCACCTTTAGAACGAAAACGACAGATTTAAAAAAAAAATAAAATTGAGTTATCGACATAAAATTACTTAAAAAGAAGTTCTCAATAGAACAATAGTTTCATCACAGCCAATATTAAGCGGGCACAGGACCAAACTGTTATATCTAGCCCTTTTTATTAGAATTTTATAGAAAATGGGACAGTTTTTAAGTCATTTTATGATGATAAATCAATCTTTTTTTTTTTTCCGAATTGTGTCGTTTTCGTCCTGAAGGTGCGATATATTTTCCGATATTAAATACACATATTACGAATCAGCGAATCCTTGTACGCCTAAATATAACCTTTTTTTAAATGTACATTAATTAACACTTTAAAGGTCGAAATATAATGCCAACTAATAAAAGATGTATTACGACTTGGGGCAGGATTTTTCATCGATTGCCAGGTAAAGTTAAGGATCTTATCACAGTGGCGATTTGCAAACGAATTCAAAGAAAGGTCAAGGTGCTACCAGCTCGTCCAGTGTAATAAGACTGATGACTTTACTTGATTATGGATGCATCAACTCAGGTTTACAGCTTCTAAACGACAAAAAGTGATAAACGTACCATGAAAATCGCCAAAGCTTGCCGCAGCTCACTCGGATTCAATTTGGTGGTAAAACTCATGACGTTGATATCCCTGTAGTCCAAGACTAATATGAACCCGTTGCAGTAGTCATGAGCCTTTACGTACTCGCTAAACTGGAAGAAAATACTAGTAATTATAGTGTTCATTTTTTTATGACATTGAATGACGAGACCAGTATGTCGTGTTTTTTAAATCCCTTTTAAGTATGCATTTACGTTTTTCAGATATTTTTATTTACATGTGTTGTTAATACCTTGCCTCTTGCCAAATTTTACGATTCTAGGTCAACGGAAATTATCCTACAGTTTTTGATTCCCTTTCAAAATATGCGACATAAACGCTCATATCTTCTGATCGCGTTGACTTAAAAGTTTTCTATTCAGTATCAGCCCGGAGTCTGGAATTTGTGCCCGATATGGCGATAGGCTCGCCCCCTATCACATCATGGGACGGAATGACGGCGAAAAGTGGGTGCACTAGTTGCGCCTCTGCCTACCCATTCGGGGATAACAGGCGCGAGTGTATATGTATATGTATATGTATATGTATATGTACTAAAAGAAACTCTAGAGTCTAGACACAAGTGTTTGATATAAAATTCAACATGATATCTTTATATTTTTATGGAAACATTGAAAAAGAAACAGTCGAAAGCAGGATTTGGACCCGCGACCTCCAGCGTACCGTGCCGGTGCTCTGCCAATGGAGCTATTTCGACCCTACCTTCGTCTGTCCAATTTCAAGTTCACATTTTATCTCTTAAAGGAGATGCTCAGCGACATCTGTTAGCAATGATTACAATTACTAACTCAGCGTTACTCCTTTACAGGCGCAAATTTACTGAAACGACGTCACCAACTTTTTCTAATCCTATATTATGATATCTTTACGCGTTCCTGACAACAACGGTCGTGCCAGTCAGACAGACGGACAACAATGTGATCCCACAAGGGTACCTTTTATCTTTTTGATGTACGGAACTTTTAAAGTTGACATAATCGACCGACCCGAAAACCGAATCGAAGACCAATTACATCAATTCAGGTAAACTACCATGAAGGTCATAATTTAACGTAGAAAACTATAAAACATAAACGATTAAGTGTTTTGTTGTGATTTTTCTATTTAGATGCTAATAGATTTGGCGATCAAAAAGTTTGATCTTAGCAATTTAAATGCTAAAGTTACATTAAATATAAATGTTGATGTTTGGATGTTTATTAAAAGTAAACACAGCAACCGTTAAATTAATTTGGACAAAAATAGACATACACAGAGGTCAAGACATGGGTATTTATTATTAATTGTATATAGGCTAAACTCGCTGCTTTTAAAATATTAAATAAATACCAATGCAATCAAAACATTTCTCTGTGAGTTATTTTGTTGTACCTAACTTTAGGTACCGTTCAAACTAAAGGGCCGCTGTTTCATCCGTAGTCAAGTAAATTTAATGGTCCATTCACACTTACGAATTGCAAGCAAACTCACAGCGAGGCGCTGCGTGCTCGTCTAGTATATAAAGGCTGTTAAGTTCACCTCCCCCCTTATTCTCCATGACTGTCGTAACTCATAACGCAACCGCGTTACGTTAACTTGGTGTAATTAGTGTTAAATGGTATTCTGTATGCCAATTACCATAGTGATAAACGCGATGAGTTTGTTATGCGCTTGTTGCAACGGTGAAAATAACGTGTGTCATAGAGAATAAGGGGGCTGATCATTGTTGGATAAACGCTCTTCTTTTTTTCTTCATGGATAAACGGCACCTAAGCGTATAAAGTTTGTGGCGGCATAATTAACAAAGCCCTCACCTATCAACATTGGCTGGGAACTACTAAATTAAGTTGTCAATTAGAAGACCCGAAACTCATGTATTAGACATCGAAGTGGTGGCAACTAGCAGATGACGCCCAATAATACCATTAGAAAGCATCACGCGGATTCCGAAAGCAATATATGCTCGAAGCGCAATATATTGTATACCACCTCCGAGTAGGGGTGAAGGAGTAGTCGAAGGGAGCCACGGCCGATCAGGCGCAACATCTGCCTGACTGAAATTCTTCCCCTTCTATAGAGGAACGCATTTTCCATCTCTCCGGGCGGCTCAACGTCGGGTCGTAAGGCACGGTGAACCCAACATAACCGCTCAGTCGTTTCCCTTGAACACTGGGCGGTAGTAATAAGTCACTTTCTCCGCGTAAACAAAAAAATAATAATAATAGAGGAACGCAACCGTTTCTCTACAGCGGTGACGACATCCTTTCGCTTCAAAAAAAAAATATCTTGACTTATTTAGAAATAAACTTATTGCCATTTCCACTGCAAATTAACATAGGTAATGTGAGGGTATGTGACCGCACTAGACCAGCGTGGTGGACTAAGCCTCTCAGTTGTAGAGGAGGCCCGTGCTCAGCAGTGGGCAGTATATAATACAGCGCTGATTGCATTGCATGTATTTTCATTGTCTTCATTATCATTTTTCACAAGACTAGATGTAAGGTTACATTAAGTGCACCTAGCTGCCTGTGATCTCGTCTATTATTATAATTCTTTGGTTAATTACGTGGAATTTATCAAGTACTATGTGTATTTTGCTGGTGACTGGCTGTCTGTCCGTATGAATGTAATAAATTCTAAGAATAAAAGTCCAAGTCGATTTTTAACGGGATAAAGGGAGCCTAAAATAAAAAAAAATCCTCCTAACCAATTTCGGTCACGGTAGCTCATCTCAACGGAGATCAGCCAGGTATGCAGGAGATATTATAGAGCACAAGTGTGTGCGCAATACGCAGGTGCACTCGCTATTCCTTCACTCTCAAAATCCGGTGAGACGGCAATCCGACATCACTGAAGAGAGATCAGGCACAGGACCAACGACTTTACGTGCTTTCCGAGGCACGGGGGTAACACACCGCCTACTTCCTGACTCCGAGCTGCGACTGAGTAACTTTTAAGATGGAAAAACCTAGTCACAATGTTTTAGGTGCGAACCTCAGCGCACAAATCGTACTCGTAACGCGTACCCAATACAACTACGCCACCGAGGCAATAAAGGAAACCTATTACATAATATTCAAGGCCTCTAGATGTATAAATCTAATCTCTAGATTTTTCCATTTTCTGCATATATTGCACCTATTTTAGACAATCAACAGTTAGATGAAAATTGTTTTAATTGAAGGAAATTGTTTAAAGCAGCTGTGTAGTGTAAAAAAAGAAAATAGCGAATAACTTTTGCCATTTTGTGTTTGTGCCTCGTCAGCGTTTGTGCAGAACCTTATTGCAAGTATACTTACAATAATGCTATTCCGGTAGTAGTCGAATATGTCTGATGACTGCAGTTCGTCGGTGTGAATCTTCAAAGCATATACGCGGTAGTGGTCGCTTGTAAGTTTCGGCAGGTGAGCGTGACTTCTGTAATTTATTTCCAAAAAAAAACACATAATTCGCTTTTATCCCAGAAGGCAGAAGTAAATAAGGATCTTGAACCAAAAACGGTTCTCCATCCCTAACTTAATGCATAATTACGTTATCAAAAACCCAATTTAATTGAATAAAAATATTACACTCACATCATTTCAGATATCAATTGATGACGCTCCTTGTCCAGATTTTGAAAAAAGTTTGGCAGCAATGTCTTGAATGTACATAATTTGTCTATACGTGTTTTAGCACGCTCGACGAGTCCTTTTGTTGTTATTAAAGTCCTTTCTAGGTATTCCCGATCTGTAAACAAACACTATGGTAAAATAAAACTATGAAAAATTTATTAATAAAAAAAATTAAACTAATATGATCCCTTTTTTATTGCGGGGAAAAACGCGTTATCGGTACCACCACTGGGAGGTGACTGGAACGGTTATGTTGGTTTCACACAGTCTTACGGCCCAATGTCGACACTCGGGAATACGGCTTCATCCTAGCGAGCATTGGACCGAGTCCCTAACACTATGTACACCCTACACCGGCATACCAACCAAAACCCGCGGTGGTCTTCTTGGGCGCATACGGAACGGCCTGGGGTATCTTGTTGCACGAAGATAGCTGCACGGAGCCGCCCCTGCGCGATGCCGCATTGCGGCCCCTCTCTAAATAAGGAGGCTGAGAAGCCTCCGAACTCTAGATCACGCTTTTGCGTCTACGACTGCAGGAGACCGACCACCCGCATTGTCATCCACCTCATAGTCGCTTACATTGGAAACTAATATTATCCCTAAGGAAAGTTGGTTACATTTTGCTACGCTTGGCTTACTATTTCCACGAAAATTAGCATCGTAAGTCGTAATGAAATATTTATCTATCTATACATATTAAGTTTACGATTATCCATGACTGTACAATAAATATTTTCTGAAAAAAATTACTAGTAGATGCGTGAAATAAGTAAATAATAAATAGTTTAAAAAATGACTGCTCTTTTCGGTGGCGTATCAAGTCATAACTTCTTAATTGAGAGTCCAATAACTCAAAAATATTAAGTTTAATTCTGATATACAGCGTCATTTTGAAATTGCGTTAATAAATGAAACCACATACTTATCTCGTTGAAAATAACACTTTCCATTAAGTTACTTTAACCATAGATACACGATAAAAAAGTGTAAGTTTCGAACAAAATAATAATAATAATAATAAACCAGTTTATTGCCTTATAACACTAATAATAACATAGGTATTCTTATACTTACACTATAGTAAAGGCAAAAGGAGGCGGCTCAACTTGTGCTGACCGGGACAGTAATTCCGAGCAGCGCTGGTTTTCAATAAATATCAATAAAATGTAAGTTTAAGTTCACACGCCCTAATGCCATCATGACTGCTCTAGGAGAAGTCCTCGCAGCAGCAACATTACAATTTCAGTCACAAATACACTTACGCATACACCATATTCGCACTAAACTACAAAATGATAAAAAAAAAATCGAATACTGCAACCGGGATTTTGGCGAAAGTATTTGTTATTCACCGATAATTTTTAGCACGATGTTAGCATAGATATATACGAATATGTGGTTGCGTTTAGTAACGCAATGTAAAAATGACCCTGTATAAGGCAAGCCGGGGACAGATGGCTATACGGGGAGACGGGACAAGCGCGTCCCGCATGTGTAATGCGGAGGCTTATCATGGCGATACAACAAGCTTTTTTTTTTTTTTTTTTTTTTTTTTTTTTTTTTTTTTTTTTTTTTGTCCCTGACATTACTCTTTCTAGCCTGACGAGGGTCGGCTTATGAAAGAACACCGGTCTTTTGGGTGAGTGCAGAAGGCGCTCGCAACCCTTAAAATTAAGCGACCACGCTGAGGGCGACCCACTAACGGGTCACGAACCTCGGCTCAGGGCGGCCACTGAGAGGATAAGACATCAGCGTTTGGGGAAACATGGTTTTTAACCTAATCCTATTCATGTGTTCGTAGTCTTCGGCACGCGGGCCGGAACTGCTAAGAGAGGTCAGGGTGACGGGGAACGCGACGAGGTCCTCGACGGCGAGGACGGTACAGCGGTCTTGTGGAGTGTAAGAGCTTTTGATGCTCGATCTTTTCGCGAATGGCCAGAGTGATTTCGTCCTCTGGATCTGTGAGTACTGAACGCGGTCGTCTCCATTTGGCGCGATCAAATGGAGTATATATAGACGCTTTACGGATAAGCGTGTTTGGGTGGTTTACCGCCCGATCAAAGTAGCGTCTGCTGGCCATATGCATAAAGTGCCTGATGGTCGGCGTGTTGGTGTCCACGTGGAGGTTTCGGTTGCGAACGTACCACGGGGCACCAAGAGCATATCTGAGCATTTTATTTTGTAAAACCTGCATACGCTGAAAACGAGCAGGCGGTAAATGGGCGAATACGGGCGATGCGTACGTCATGATAGGTCGGATGCATGTCGTAAAGATCCTAATCTTGTTGCGGATCGACATTTTACTGTTCCGGTTTAAGAGCCAGTGCAATTGGCCCATCGCGAATGCGGCTCGCGCGCGTACCGCGTTTACATGTGGGTACAACAAGCTGAAATACATCAAGTCTATGTAAAGTTGTTGGCAAACGTAGGTTAAAATAAATCAAAACATACAAGGGATACGAAATAAATGTCAATACTGGCAAAAAAAAAACTTCAAAACCACTACAAACCAAAAAATAATTTTAATTTATATTCGCTTAGTATTTAACTGCCTCGGTGGCGTAGTTGTATTACAGTACGACTGCAATGCTGTGGTCTCGGGTTCGATCCCCGGGTCGGGCAAAGTGATATTGAGTTTTTCTATTCAGTATCAGTCTGGAATTTGTGCCCGATATGGCGATAGGCTCGCCCCCTATCACATCATGGGACGGAATGTCGGCGAAAAGTGGGTGCACTAGTTGCGCCTCTGCCTACCCCTTCGGGGATAACAGGCGTGAGTGTATATGTATATGTATGTATTCACTTAGTATTTAACTGGTGGTAGGACTCTCACATTATGTAAGAGTCCGTCTGGGTGGGTACCATCGCAATGTCTATTTGCACTGCCAAGCAGCAGTGTGCTTGCACTGTTGTGTTTCGGTTTGAAGTACATTGTAGCCAGTGTAACTACAGGACATAATGAGACTTAACATCTTATGTCTCAGGATGATGAGCGCAGTGGAATGCCACACAGTACTTTGTAACTCGAGGTGCTGGATGGTGTTGCTACTGTTTATGGGTGGTCGTATCGCTTACCATCAAGTGAATGGCATGCTCGTCTATGCTACAAAAAATATATATATCTATAAGTGTGTTATTATTCTAAGTGTATGCGAATAAGTATTTGGAGTCGGTGCCTAATTTAATTAGTTGAACACTGTTTTCGTATATTTTTTGTGTATATCCTTAGCCTGGCCGGCAATTTAAATTTTGAATATATTCCAAATATACGTATATACTAAGCGAATGTCGAGTAAAAATATTTTATATGGTTTGTAGTGGTTTTGAAGTCGGTTTTATTTTTTGTTAAAAAGTTTATTTGTTAGTTAAATATGAAATGGTGTAAATAATACATCATCGATTTACGATTGCAGCATTCGTGGGTCATCTGCTGTTAGCTATCGAAGAGTTCATCAGATCCTAATAAATAATATGCTAAAACATAATCTGAAAAATATACATTTGAATAACGAAAACCCCATCCAAATCAGATCAGTAGTTTTGAGAAATTGCCGGCCATACAAATTTACATACATACGTACAAACATACATATGGATCTAATACAGAACCTCCTTTTTTGAAGTCGGGTAATAACGAACGTTTTCCATATATTTAATGCTGCAAGGTTGACAAACAGGATTGTAATGTTAAAGTTTTAATATGTAAATATTTAAAAAATCCGGTTTTCTATCATAAAAAATAGTTTAATCTATACATTGTATACACCTATACATATAAATAAAATTGGAGTGTCTGTTTGTAATATTGAAATAACCATTTTTTACTACATGTATATGAGTATATATATACGGTACATACACCAAAATAACATTTTTAAAATTTTTGTCTGTCTGTCTGTTTGTTCCGGCTAATCTCTGAAATGGCTCGAACGATTTTGACGGGTCTTTTCTTGGCAGGTAGCTGACGTAATGAAATGAAAATCCTCCTAGCCAGTTTCGGCCACGGCGGCCAATCTCAACGGAGATCAGCCAGGTACGCAGGAGATATTATAGTGCACAAGTGTGTGCGCAATACACAGGTGCACTCGCTATTCCTTCACTCTCATAGTCCGGTGAGACGGCAATCCGACATGACCGGAGAGAGATCAGGCGCAGGACCAACGGCTTTACGTGCTTTCCGAGGCACGGGGGTATCACACCGCCAACTTCCTGACTCCGAGCTGCGACTGAGCAAATTTTAAGATGGAAAAACCCAGTCACAATTTTTTTTTGGCTCGACCCGGGAATCGAACCCAGGACCTCAGCGCGCAAATCGTACTCGTAATGCGTACGCAATACCACTACGCCACCGAGGCAGCTGACGTAATAAGGAGTAACTAAGGCTACGTTTTATCCCGGGAAATTATAAAGCGGGACTTTTATCCCGGAAAAAAAATTAACGGGGACGGAGCCGCGGGCAACAGCTATTAAATAATAATAATAACACCAGCCCTGTATTACATATTGCCTGCCCACTGCTGAGCGCGCGTCTCCTCTACTACTGAGAGGGTTTAGGCCATAGTCTAGCACGCTGGCCTAGTGCGGATTGGCAGACTTCACATAATCTCGAAATTCTTATCGATACTATCTATACTAATATTATAAAGCTGAAGAGTTTGTTTGTTTGAACGCGCTAATCTCAGGAACTACTGAACCGATTTTGAAAATTCTTTCACTAATAGGAAGCTACATAACTCTTGAGTGCTATAGGCTACTTTTTGTCCCGGAAAAACTTTTTCACGCGGGCGGAGCCGCGAGCATGGAGAATAAGATAATAATTTCCTTGTAGATTTACTCAAGATGTTTTCCTTCACCGTTAAAGCGAACGATAGCTGATAATTACAGTATCAAGGAAACACGTCATTAGCATGTTTTACAACTTTGTTTTTATGGTAGGCCATTTGAATTACAATGTATTCAGATTACAATCTATCTCTTCTTCACGTATAGAACAAAGTATTATGAATGTATTATTTGTTATCCTTACTTAATATTATAAATGCGAAAGTAACTCTGTCTGTCTGTTGCGCTTTCACGCCAAAACTACTAAACCAATTTAAATGAAATTTGGTACACAGATAGTCTAGAGCCTGAAAAAAGACATAGGTGACTTTTTATCCCGGTAACATATAAGCCGGGACTTTTATTCCGGATTTTTGTTATCGCGAGTGGACCCGTCACGGGCAAACCACTGAACCGATTTCGATGAAATTTGGAAGGGACATAGTTTAAGACCCTGGGAAGGATCTAGGCTACTTATGCCGGGAATAAATAAACCGGAACTTTTATCCCGGAAAAAAAAGAACCGGGAATTTTATCCCGGATTTTTTTTTGTCTCGCGAGTGCAGCCGTCACGGCCAAACCCTTGAACCGATTTCGATGAAATTTGGAAGGGACATAATTTAAGACCCTGGGAAGGACCTAAGCTACATCTTATCCCGGAAAAACCTAAACCGGAATTTTAAACCCGGTTTTTTTTTCTCACATTATTTTATTTTTTTATTTTTAAAGATATTATGTCCTTACATTACTACTTATTATAAAACAAAGTCCCCTATCGCATGTGTTTGTCTCTTGAACGCGATAAACTGGAACACCATCGAACGGATTTTCATTCATTTTTCAACAATATTACAAACGCGAAAGTTTGTAAGAATGTATGTATGGAAGTATGTTTGTTACTCTTTTATGAAATTTGGCTCACGGGTAGATTATGTTCTGGATTAACTTTTATCCCGGAAAAACTTTTAACGCGGGCGGAGCCGCGGGCAAAAGCTAGTAATAAATAAAACAAGAAAAAATCAATGAGATTTCTTCGCTATCTCAATGCATCGTACCTATTAAATAAATTTAAAATCCTAGAGGGACATCAGCATTCACCGACGACTTACTGTGCGATCAAGGACCGTCGGCAACGACTTAAATGAACCGCTCTGTGAGAAACTGGTGATCCAATGGCACACTTTTTTAGGAAGTGGGAAGAATGGAAGCTTTGATGGAAACGCTTTATCCCAGACCTGATCAAAAACTATGTCCAAGTTTTTCTCCTTACTCTCAACTGCATCTGCACGTTGGTGGTACCTAAAAACTGACAATTTATAATCTATTATGTTATGGAGGAAAAAGGCCTGGTGGCTTAGGAATCCTACAGTCGTCCTCAATGCATTCATGCAGGACCTAGACATAGTGTTGCCGCGATGTCACAGGTATACGTTACACAAATAAGTTACAAACACACTCTTACTCTTGGGCTACAGTGATCTTCTGCAACACCATGTCTACAAATGAAAATTTGCGAGGGCTAATACATAGGCACCAAATATTCGTTTGGTGAAAACTCAGGCATCGACGTGAAACCATAGAAAAATAACGTCTATTCTAAGCGTGAAACTGAATTCGTCCAACTCAAATAACTTACGAGGCGTTCCGTCAGTATCCTCTCTAGAGTCGGGTGTTTGATCATTCAAAAAATTCACGAGGCGTGAAGTAAAGTGGCGCTTTTAACATACAAAAACGTTAATAGCTGACGATAATTAATCCCACCATCAAATAATTAATCCACTAATTACGTTAATTAATTATAACTAGTACAATATAATATTATATTTATGCTCACGGTCACACCGGCGTGAATCAGATTTCCGGGATCAAAGTCCCGCTTTATATTTTCTCGTATGAAAGTAGTCTATGATACTCGCTGACTGGGTAGCTTTATTCGCATAATAACTTAAAAAAAAGTTTTTAGGTTTATTCGTTACAAACATACAAAACACAACCCTCCTTTCGCAGAAGGGTAAAAATACAAAACTTTTCTCTATATGATATTGGTGTAGACAACTAATCATTCAAACCTCACTGTGAATAAGTTTGATATTATAAATTACTAGACTTCTACTCGCGGCTTCGCCCGCGTGAATGAGTTTTTCCGGGATAAAAGTCCCGCTTTATATTTCCCTGGGATAAATTATACATATAAACTTCCCCTTGAATCACTCTATCTATTAAAAAAAGCCGCATCAAAATTCGTTGCATAGTTTTAAAGATTAGGGACAGACAGCGGGAAGCGACTTTGTTTTTTACTATGTAGTGATAATGATTTTAATTTAATTGTTATGGCTAAAACCTGTGAAACTGGTCTTAAGACCAAACTCGCTACGAGCTCATTACATAAGTAGCAGCAATTCTCACAAAGAATTTTCACTGCGAAGTCCATGAACTGGTAATAAATGTACCTATGAATTATTATTCCAATAAACTAAGCTCTGCTTGTATATACCACCGTACAAGGTAAACTCGGCACAATGGCCAACGTAAGTGTCTCGTCCCGAGATCCGATTGTGCATATCCAGTTTCATATAGGCCGGTAGTCTATCGACCACTGTTGCCAGCTCCAAAAAACAACAGATGACTTATAAAAAAACAGGAGAAAACAGTAGATCGAGGATTTTACCGACGATCTAAAAAAAAAGGTCCTCCATTTCTATTTTTCCCCCAGTAACGTCCGAGAAGTAGAGTAAGTCCATAGCCTGGCGACCAAAAACCAAAAACTTGAAAAAAAAAAACAGTAAAAATTCGACTCTTATACAAAAATCAGGGATGAAAAAGCAATAACAGTATCTACTGCTTTTGCTGTAAAACAGTAGGGTTGACAACACTGCTGTCGATTGTCCATAACTCTAATCACACTCTATTCGGACATTAATCAACTTACCAACAATTATGACGGTTATAAATAGTACTGTACAAGCTTATTCCGTTGAGTGTCACACGTAAGCTACTACGGCGGTTTTACCTATTACACGGTGGTTGTATCCTGGCTTATATACCACTAACATGAGATCGTTTTCTTTATTAATCAAAATGTTCCCAACACACACACACATACACTCATGCCTGTTATCCCCGAAGGGGTAGGCAGAAGCGCAACTAGTGCACCCACTTTTCGCCGTCATTCCTTCCCTTGATGTGATAGGGGGCCTATCGTCATATCGAGCACAAATTCCCGACTCCGGGCTGATACTGAATAGAAAAACTCAATATCACTTTGCCCGACCCGGGGATCGAACCAGAGACCTCAGCTTTGCAGTCGTACTGTAATACAACTACGCCACCGAGGCAGTCTGTTGTTCCCAACGTTCCCAACCTGGAAATGCAACCTCACAGTCCACTGCCCAAACACTAAACCAAAACGAAAAACTCACCAAAATCCTTTTTGACTAAATGCTCCTGTTTCTTAATCCAATCTTCAAGGATTTTCAGGGCTTCTGTCAATCTTCCAGGCTGATCCAGATTTAACTCAGTTCTCACAGCCTTCAGCGTGTCAGGGTTAAACTTTAGGATCTTATCACTTGGTATTTCCTCCATGTTGATCCGTTCACAGTCAATCAAATACTAAAGGAATTATATTAGATTCATAGTTTATAACGCGTTGCTACTAGAATTCGACAGATTGGTTCGTCTTAATCGCTGATGTCATTAATTGGCTGCAATTTTTTTTGTAATGCGTGTTATATTTTTATTGAATATTGTATTGCTATTAAAAATATTCTTAAGATGATAATTGTTAATTACTACCAATTATTTTGCAGGGTCATAAAGGTAACGCGCACAAGTAAAATAGACGTTATACGCCGCTCCGAATAAGTATTTAATAAATTGTATGCCTAAAAAATAAAAAAGGAAAGCAGTATTGAATATAATCTATACTAATATTATAAAGCTTAAGAGTTTGTTTGTTTGTTTGAACGCGCTAATCTCAGGAACTACTGGTTCGAATTGAAAAATTCTTTATGTGTTGAATAGACCATTTATCGAGGAAGGCTTTAGGCTATATAACATCACGATGCAACTTTTAGGAGCGAAGAAATAATGGAAAATGTGAAAAAAAAACGGGGAAAATTATTCATCCTTGAGGGCTTCCATTGCGTGCGCTGCGAAAACGGTTCAAGATACCAAAAATATATGTATGAAAGAATTATTCCTCTTGAAATGATCTAAAAAATGTCCGTGACAGTATATGTCTATCTTTTAAGATTAACTCACTAGAACCGTTTTTATGGTAATCAAATTTGGTCGAAATTAATGCATTATTTGTTAAGAGTTGTATCAACGTCATAATATTAATCTTTATCCAAATAAATGTGTTGAATAGAGTGATTTAACGGGAAGGTTTTTATGTACTTTTAGCCCGGAAAAACTTATTAACGCGGGCGAAGCCGTGGGCAAAAGCTATATAATCTATACTAATATTATAAAGCTGAAGAGTTTGTTTGTTTGAACCCGCTAATCTCAGGAACTACTGAACCTATTTTGAAAATTCTTTCATTAATAGGAAGCTACATAACTCCTGAATGCTATAGGCTACTTTTTATCCCGGGAAAATATTTTTATCCCGGAAAAACTTTTTCACGTGGGCGGAGCCGCGAGCACTACTAGTCCTACTAATATTATAAAGGCGAAAGTTTGTAAGAATGTATGGATGTTTGGATGTATGGATGTTCGTTCCTCTTTCACGCAATAACTACTGAACGGATTTCGATGAAATTTGGCACACGGGTAGCTCATGTCCTGGATTAACACATAGGCTTTTTATCCCGGGAAAACATAAAGCGGGACTTTTATCCCGGAAAAACTTTTTAAGGCGGGCGGAGCCGCGGGCAAAAGCTAGTATGAAATATAATTAAAAACTGTTCGCTTGCGTCACTTGGAATAAATTTCCTGTATTACTTAAAAAAAACTTATTTATGATGGTTTTACTAGATTTATTTTGACCTTTATTTTTGAGTAGGATAGAAGGATCACTAAGGGTAATAGTAGGTTTAATTTAAATTAATACACGTGTATCAGTCAGACTGCCTCGGTGGCGTAGTTGTGTACGGTACGACTGCAATGCTGAGGTCTCGGGTTCGATCCCCTAGTCGGGCAAAGTGATATTGAGTTATTGTATTCAGTATCAGCTCGGAGTCTGGAATTTGTGCCCAATATGGCGATAGGCTCGCCCCCTATCACATTATGGGAACTAATAATGGCGAAAAGTGTGTGCACTAGTTGCGCCTCTTTTTTTTTTTGTGGCCATCTTCGGCGCATTAGGGCCGGCTGCGGGCTTCCTCCGACTCACGTCTAAGTTGTCGTCCGCAACCGCCCCTGCGCGTACCGCTGTTGCGGTCCGTCTCCTGTTGCTGCGGGGGCTCAGAAGCCGCCGTACACCGAAGGACCCCCTTGGCGTCCGAGGCAGCGTATGGCACGCTGCCGTCCATCACGGGGGTCACAGAAGTTGGCTAGACTAATAGGTGGACGGCACCTCCCGCCCACCCGTGACCCCCGGAGGCCCCTATTAGTCGCCTTTTATGACAGGCAAGGGATACCGTGGTGGAATTTTCCAACGCCCCCAATCCACAGGGTGGGAGACGTCGGTCAGTCGTCCATCCGACGCCTCCTACGTCTCGTCTGGCGGCGGGAGGGATCACCACTGCGCTGGCGATCCCTCTCGGCACTCTCCTTCCGCGAGAGGACCACCTCGCAGAAGTGGGCCACCGCCTGCCAGGCCTCCCGGCCACTGACCATGGAAACGACCACGGCCGGCAGCGAGAGGTCTTCTCCGACGACTGCTCTGAGAGCGCTGCGTTCTTCATCCCAGGCTGGGCAAAACTCCAACATGTGTTGGGCCGTGTCCGTTGGGCAGTTGTCACAATAGTGGCACACGGCCGACTCCTCTATCCCCACCAGCAGCCATGCCCGGTGAGCACCTGCGTCAGGCGGTATGTTGCCGCTCCGTGGCGCCTGTCCAGCCATTCGGCAAAGACAGGACGCACTGCCTCTACGACCCTATGCCCCCACGACGGGGCCTCCACCCTGAGACGCCATAGTTGCGCCTCTGCCTACCCCTTCGGGGATAACGGCGTGAGTGTATATGTATGTATGTATCAGTCTGTGACGGTCCAGAATATCATCCGAGCGAGCATTGGAGCGAATACCTATAGAAACTTATGTGCATGGTGCACACCAAAACCCGCGTGGTCTTCTTCGGAGCAAGCAGAACAGCCCCGCGATACTCTGCTGCACTAATATAGCGCGGAAGCGTCCTTGCGCGATGCCGCTTTGCTGTCCGACTCTAATATTACAAGATTCCAGGGCCCCTATATGTTACTTATTTTCTCATAAATAAAACGTATAGAATAACATAGTGTTAGTATATACTATGACTGTATTCATAGATAGCTTGTGCCGACGGCCAATTTACAGGTACCAGGTGCTAGAGGTAGGTAAAAATAGTACTTACATTTCTTAAAGTGTCAGTGCTGATTTTTATGTATGTTTTTGAAAGTATTATTAAAAATTTATTATCAATATCGCCAGACTCATTTCGACGGCGGTAATTTTTGCCAGATGCTTTAAAACTTCCAAAAAAAATTATGTAACTTTACTTATAATCTCAATCTTGGTTTTTACATAGGCATGAGACTCAACATCCATATGAAAAGCGGCCATCGCCTTTGGCACACGAATGCACCATGTCTATTGTCGACGCCAACCTTTTCTGGAAAATCTTATCTGATAAAATACTTGCAGAATTTGAGATTTAAACATTTTTTTTATTAAATACTAGTAGTGCGCGCGGCTCCGCTCACGTGAAAAAGTTTTTCCGGGATAAAAATATTTTCCCGGGATAAAAAGTAGCCTATAGCACTCAGGAGTTATGTAGCTTCCTATTAGTGAAAGAATTTTCAAAATCGGTTCAGTAGTTCCTGAGATTAGCGCGTTCAAACAAACAAACAAACTCTTCAACTTTATAATATTAAGTATAGAATAGGAACCTTGAATCGTTTGGATACGTTTTGACATGTTTAAATAGAGCTAAGTGCATAGCAAATAATCATTTCTGAGATTGATCAATTGACTTTTGATCTATACAAGGCGAACAACCTCTTATTGACGTTAAGGTTTGCGCCAAAACACATAGTGAAGCAAATACATCTTGGAGATAAAATATTAGACCAGCCCTTTATTATATACTGTCCGCTGCTGAGCACGGGCTTCCTCTACAACCGAGAGGGTTTAGGCCTTTGCCCCCTACGCTGGCCTACTGAGGGTTAGCAGACTTCACGTACCTTCGAAATTTTTATGTAGAATTTTCAGGTATGTAAGTTTCCTCACGATCTTTTCCTTCACTGTTAAAGTGAACGGTAATTTATATACAATACAGTATACACACGAGATGCGTTCTTTGGGTTTTGAACTTGCAGACGTTCGTCTCGTTCGTTCGTTACATTCCCAACTAGGCTATCGTGTTACATTATGATTTTTAAACTGCTGTTTCCATTGATATATGGTAAATCCTAGATAGAATGACGCGCTGCAATGAATTTAAAACAAAAAGTCCAACTTGTCTTAAGCTAGTATGCGTGACAGATGTAATTATTGCCGTACATTATTTACCAATCTTGACCTACCAGCTTCATCACACCTTAGATAGAATTTCGACCGACGAGAGATTGTTATTTCTCGCCTTTCATAACTATGCCGGGCTATTCGAAAACAGATACTCAGAGTGATCTCAAATAGCTATATGACGGAGGAGAAGGTCCAGAACTCTTTAAAAAGAGGTGACGTCAGCTCTGCCGACGTCACAGGGTTCCACCTCATCATCATAACCCATGATGTGAGAGTAAAATTCCAAATTCTTGTTCATCCTTTATTTCTGGATGTTCCAAACTTATTTTCGGAGCTCCGAACAGTTGGGAGTCTCACAAGAGACTGACTATTTCAAATGCGAGGCACCCTATTTATACCAACGATTTGACATCTCGACTAGTTTTTTGCACGATTATTATTTCAAAATACCCGCCGCTTCGTCCCAAGACTTCCGCACTGCAGTCGCATCATAATACAATTACGCCACCGAGGCAGTCTTCTATCTTTTGTATGGTCACCATCACAGGTATACTTAAGCATCCTAGGAGCAATATTCCGGTAACTTTTTTTAAACAAGTCGAGTGTAGGTATCATCGTGCGCTCTCTTCAAAGGTCAAGTAAGAGAAAAACACTGTAAACAGTGTGCTAGTATGTTGCTCGAGTCGAATGCAATATGCACTATAAATTAATGGCTCTTACATATTTTAACTAGTAGTGCTCGCGACTCCGCCCGCTTGAAAAAGTTTTTCCGGGACATAAATATTTTCCCGGGATAAAAAGTAGCCTATAGCACTCAGGAGTTATGTAGCTTCCTATTAGTGAAAGAATTTTCAAAATCGGTTCAGTACCTAGTTCCTGAGATTAGCGCGTTCAAACAAACAAACAAACTCTTCAGCTTTATAATATTAGTATAGATGTGTCCCTAATTGTAGCTTTTGTGACTTATGTTTATTAGTTACATTTATAATAACAACTGCTGAGAGTACTTGATATATAATCCTACAAGATGCCTAACGCAGTACTCCTTGTTTTGTAATCCTACTAATATTATAAAGACGAAAGTTTGTAAGAATGTCTGGATGTATGGATGTATGGATGTTTGTTCCTCTTTCACGCAAAAACTACCGAACTGATTTCGATGAAATTTGGCAAACGTGTAGAACATGTCCTGGATTAACACATAGGCTACTTTTTATCCCGAGAAAACATAAAGCGGGACTTTTATCCGGGAAAAACTTTTTAACCCGGGCGGAGCCGCGGGCAAAAGCTAGTATGTAATAATCCCACAAGATGCCTAATGCAGTACTTACTCCCTGTTTTGTAATCAAAATTTCTTGGTGATGTTAACCTTCTCCAAAGCGATAACACACTAATACTCTTCCTGGATATGAAAAGTATCAGTTTCAGGATTTTCAGAATTAGGCCAGTAGTTTCAATATTTGCTCTCGTACTATGCATCTTTACCTTACATCGAAGCGTACAAGCAGATAATACCTGGTTATTATTAATAAACTAAAAATAAATGTTATATTGATGTAAATCCGTACACAATTTTTATCGGCTATCAGTCATTAGCTTTAATATTCACTATTGTTTACAGTTAACTTAGTTGACATTTTAGAAGTGATTAAATACGTCAACAGGATAGTTATCTTAGCTATGTGGTTCTGGGTTCACACGGCATTGTTTTGCACGTTTTTTTTATATTTATACGTCTTTATAACGAATAAATAGTGGCATATACGTTTCCATAGAACCTTTTACACGGCGTTAGTAACACAAAAACGTATATTATGTTTATAAGTTTAAACGAATACTCAACGGACTTGTCAAGAAAATAGAATGGACTTCAACGTATTCGGTTTGCAGTGGCACATAGTAAAGTCTCTTTCACACGGCATGATCTCATACATTTTTTATCGAATGGCAACCGAACAAGCGTATAGTACTTGAGCGTATTTTAAAATGATCGTGCCTATTTTATACTTGTTATTTCAAAATGGTCGACGAATCTTCTATAGACAATGAATCATTAATTTCTTTAATGGAACAAAAGTCGGTTTTGTGGGATAAAACTACGGAACTTTATAATAATCGAATGAACAATGTATTCAGTTGACAGTAGCACATAGTAGTGCGACTATTATTAATTAATTAAATAATTATAAATTAATTAAATACGAATGAAAATTTACCGTGTGAACAACAAATATTCTTTATTGTAACCATTTCAAAACAGGAAAACAATCAAAAATTATATAATTTCCTTAAATTAATAGTGTACAATGGGCGGCCTTATCGCTACAAGCGATCTCTTCCAGTTCGTGAGGAAACCTACATACCTGAGAATTCTCCGTAAGAATTTCGAGAGGGATCCCTTGATTCGCCTATTTTTTTTACTATTATTTTTTCGCATATTTGGCTTTGCATAATATGTATTGGCATATTAGTACTAGCGCATAGTAATATTTTGGCCTACTACTTTTTGTGTCATAATAAGCTAATGGAATAATTTTAGCTTGACTAATTTGTATTAGACTAATACACATTTTGCATAATATGTATTTAGAATAAAATAGGTTAGCGAGGAACGAAGCGACGAGCGTATTAGGTGCACATGAACCACCGACTTTAGAGCGTTTCCAACTGAGAAAGAAACCAAACATTAATGATGCTTTATTTTTATGACTTTTGATATTTATGCTATTTGACGTTAGTCGTTCTGATGGTTGTGCTTTTTGTATTTACGCTTTTTTATTTTATGCTAAAACAATTATGCGTAATGATTATTATGCACATTGATATTTAGGGCTAAAGCTAAGATGCGTAACAACATTATTACAAATACATTTATGCAATTCAATAGGGAACCATTTCGAGGGTATGCGAAGTCTTCCCACCCGCTCTAGGCCAGCGGGGGGACTAAGGCGGGCAAGGCCTAACTCCTCAGTAGTAGTCGTTTCTAATGAATAGAAGATATAAATAGACATAATATAATATTTTTAATTTAACGATTATAAGTTACACTTTGAGGCCATTTAGCGATCTGCTTCAGTTAATTTGCCGATCAAGGAGAAACTTTGTATGACTACTTACAATTTGCCTTAAAAGCAACTGAATTCTGCTATTGGATCAATTATTTCAAAGAAACGCGCTAATAAGTATCCTTTCAACGAAGTCATGATGAATTCGTTAATAATGATGTTTTTAGACTTTATATACAAAACAATGTATAACAACAAAAAAATATGTAATTCACTCAGTTTAATTATTATAAACAAAGGGTTATTGTATTTATAAAAAATATACAACAAAACATAAACTTATTAAAACATAAACTTATAAATTTTATGCCAGTTAATACTGTTTACGAACGTTTATAGGCCAGAGGACTTGTTAATGAGTTGCTAGATTTTATATTGCAGTTTGAATGCATGATCATCATATTTTATAGGATCGCTGGCTAGTATTTTTTTGGATAATGTATTGGGATATAACCTCACTATTATAATCTGTCATAACAACCATCAATGCGTTTCTACATTACCTATCTGCTGCAGTCCAATAATACTGACAATACCATACGACCGTTCCCATTCACAATCGCCTAAATTGGAGCCTACGTTGGAGCGGGAGGTCTTGTGGCTACGATTAGAGGGGGAATAACACATTAGATGATGCCGTCTTCACTACTTTACTAATGATTCTTCAAATGTCCTCCACATACCTCTGACTTCATCCACTCTTCTTTCCACGTTCAGTCCATTCTTCGGTGGAATGCGCTCCTTTCGAAATAAGATCCACCACTACGCTGGCTAGTTTTAAAACAATGGTACGGAGACTGCGCCTTGATAGTTTGGAAGAATCTTCTACAGGTCGGTTAATATTATATATTTAGTATATGTAGGTGTGTATATAATATCTATATTTATGTTAGGTACCACGATATTTGTTGTTTTTTTTTTTACTTTTTGTTATTTTCTAATATTATGTAAGTAATAGCTTTTGCCCGCGGCTCCGCACGCGTTAAAAAGTTTTTCCGGGATAAAAGACCCGCTTTATATTTTCCCGGGATAGAAAGTAGCCTATGTGTTAATCCAGGACATGATCTACCCGTGTACCAAATTTCATCGAAATCTGTTCTGTAGTTTTTGCGTGAAAGAGTAACAAACATCCATACATCCATACATCCAGACATTCTTACAAACTTTCGCCTTTATAATATTAGTAGGATCATATCTATAAATGTTATTAGCCTTTATTATATTGATGTTTGTCCACTAACTTGGCACTATGTGTACACTTCGTGTACACCACTTACCTTGTCTTGTCTCTGTACCACCCAAAAGTTGACTGGTAGAAAATGCCTTCGTCATTAAGTCCGCCTTTATACTCGTTGTATATAAAGTGTAAATAAATTAAAAAATGAAATAAATAAATTTTGCTCACCAAGATACAGGCCATGCTTAGTTTAAGGCTAATTTCTGTTTAAGCACTTACAATTTTATGTTATTGACTGTTTTATATTGTTGTTGATATAATGTTGTAGCAAATAAAGATATATTATTATTACCTATATTATGGCAGACTAGCTTTTGCCCGCGGCTCCACCCGCGTCAATGAGTTTTTCCGGGATAAAAAGTAGCCTGTGTTTTAATCCAGGACATGATCTACCTGTGTGCCAAATTTCATCGAAATCTATTAAGAAGTTTTTGCGTGAAAGAGTAACAAACATCCATACATCCAGACATCCATACATCCATACATACTTACAAACTTTCGTCTTTATAATATTAGTAGGAAGTAGGATTATGGCAGATAAGTTCCGAATAGGGTTTCAAGGGCTTGATCAGCATTTGGTGAATGAAGTTTTTATTCAAATAGTGGACGATAGCCTAGTTGGGAATGGTATCGTTTAGCGAGATACGGTCCAGAGATTCAAAACCCAAGGCACACACCTCTGACTTTTCGAAGTTACGGGTGTATTAAATTATTGTGCGCTTTAACGACGAAGGAAAATATTGTGAGGAAATCTACCTGAGAATTTTCCACAAGAATTTCGAGGGTATGTGAAGTCTGCCAACCCGCATTAGTACAGCGTGGTGGATTAAGGCCTAACCCCTCTCAGTAGTAGAGTAGGCCCGTGCTCAGCAGAAGGCAGTATAAAATACAGGGCTTATTGCATTGCATTGCACAGTGGCACGATGTGGAAAAATGAATTATTTGTTTATTTTTACATAATTTTAAAACTAAAACTAATAAATAGAGACTTACAAAAAAATTTCTTGTCAAAATGTGGTTGCTTCTTTACCCATTTACCTGGAATGTTAATGGCTTCATTCAAGTCGTCTTCATTGCCAAAATTGTATAATTTTCTGATGTTAGATATTGTATGTGGATGATACTCTAACAAGGGGTCTTTTGGCTTTAAATAAAACAAATTGTCTTCATTGTTTAAAAAAATATTTGTTATATTTTTAACGAATAACATATTTGATGGGAAAATCGGTCCCAAGTACATAATTATTTAATCCACGCTAAGAGTTCTGAAGGTCCCAGCAATGCCCATGTATTGTTCCTTGACGGTATTGTTGAGTCTAAGCTCTTCTCGGCTTCGAGCTTGGTTCGTCCTTTGCATGTACTCCATAAATCCTTTCGTTGCTAGAACATTAAGCCATTTTTCTGAAACAAAAAAGGTTGATTAATTGTCACTTCCTACCGTGGTATATCAATTACCGCTGATTTGTGAACCTCATTTTCATTCAACTATCCAGAAGTCAAGAAAGAAAGTACCAGAACATCAATTTGATAGAACGCTTAAGAAAAAAAAATATGACAAATTTTAATCTTCTTCCTTGAACTGCAATGCGGATTCACAACAAACTTCTCAAGAAAATTTCAGAACATTTAGGCAAAGATTTAACAATCGGCCGCCTCGAACCAGGGGAAGACCCTTCAAATCAAATCCCGATACCGGGGTATTAGCAAAACCTACACAACATGTTAGATCTCTTACCGGTTGACATATTTTTGGGCTGCACTTCATGTACCATCAGGTGCTGTGAGATTAAATTGCTGTGAATTCGACAAAAAAACTGTGTTCGATTCGAGCTCAGGATCTTTTGGGCTACAACCCACTCCACATCAAGGACGACGAAAGGTATAAAACTATTTACCATAAATCTTGTCAAATGACTCCTCAGATCCTCCATATTCTACAGGCAAGATGTCTTTCGGCACCACCTCGCACAGTGACTCCACGCTTCTGTGCACGAAGATGCGATCGCCTATCTTGGCGCTGAACATTGACTTCATGATCTTCGTTAGCATGTCGATCGTTGTTGATGACGTCAGCATGTGAATGCCTTTGATCCTAAACCCGAAGCCTTCCTATAAGGAGAAAGACATATTGGTTAATGCGGTAATCATCTTAATATATTCATAGCATCACACTTTTTCCCTTTCAAGAGTAGGCAGAGACTGGCCTGCCTCCACACCTACCACTGCAACTCCTGTAAGCCAGAATCAGCAGTGGCACGCATGTTACGACACCAAATGTTGAAGCTCTGCGAGTACCAGGGAACTAGTGTGTATTTAACCCGCAACAAAATTAATCAAATAGATAGGATAGAATAGGGAAGCGTTGGAAATATTAATTTAAGGGTAGATAATCTACGACACCCACAACGTCAGCAATGGCATGTCTCACATTAGATGGGGAGAAGCTATTCAGAAAACAATTCCTGGTTGCGGGTTAGTACTAAGCAGAAAACCCCAATATCACTTTGCCGGATCCAGGTTTTGAACTCAGAACCTCAGCCTTGCTCTGATACTTGGACTAAATCTTACGTTAGAATGAGGTGACGAACAGAAACGGCTCATTATGATGTGCTGTCAAATTTACCTCGTATGTTCAACGCGAAAGGGGACAATATCCTAGTTGGGAATAGAACGGTCTGCCAAGACAATGTTCGGAGGTTCAAACCCAATACACACACGTCTGACTTTTGGAAGTTACGTGTGTATTGTTTATCAATTAACGTTCGCTTTTACGGTGGAGGGAAACATCGAGAGGAAAGCTACATACCTTAGAATTCTTTACAAGAATTTCGAGGGAATGTGAAGTCTGCCAACCCGCACTAGGCCTGCATGGTGGACTAAGGCCTGAACCCTCTCAGTAGTAGAGGAGGTCCGTGCCCAGCAGTGAGCAATATATAATACAGGGCTGATTGCATTGCATTTCATTGCATGTTGCACCGTGATTAGTTTCAAAGTAATTTGATTCGATTGTGGGCTTAGAATGTGGTAACAAAAACACGACACAACTCCATTTATTTTTATTGGGATTGGTTTAGAGACTAACACGTGACTAACGAATACGTCCAATCAACCAATAGGTAATACCGACCAATAGGTCTCTAGATCAATCACAAATATAAAAATTAAGCGACATCGTCTTACGAGTTACGTTTTTTTTTCACATTTTAAGCCGTCCACTTTTGAACTTTATTATACTAATTACCATTAAAACTTACCGTAGCTATCGTTATTATCTGACGTAACTCGAGAAGATTTATCTCCCTTATAATATCCATAATATTAGAATTTCTCAAGTCAGACAAAATTACGAAGCCGTCACAGTAGTCGTGTGATCTCAGATATTCAGAATACTGAAATAAAAAGTACTATATAATAGTGGTCGTAATTTTGTGGCGGCACAATTATCATACACCGCCACTTATCAAACAAGGCTGAGACCTACTAAATTTAGTAGTTAGCAAGATGACCTGACACTCATCCATCGAACATTGAAGTGGTATCGACGACTAGCAGACGACGCCCAATAAATAATACCAGATGGCACTACACGATCCCAGATTGCACTTGCAATATTGAGCGATGCAAAACATATACCACCTCCGAGGAAGGACCATCGGAAGGGCCGCGGCCGGTCAGGCGCAACATCTGCCTGACTAGAAATTTCCCTTCCATAGAGGAACGCAACCATCTGTTCCTCTACAGCGGCGACCATCCTAATGCCGCCAAAATTTAATAACTCATCATCCTTACTACTTAAAGTGGTATACAGGGGTGAAATAAATGTTTCTACAGCGTTTTCTGCCCGCCCGAGTTGGTTTTTTGTTTATTTATCATCATTGATTTTACACCCAATAACATTTTCGGTAGTTATATTAGTGACCTTTGGTACTAATAATTATTATTAATATAATAAATTTGAGGTATCTACGCAATTAATATTTTTTTCTAGAGGCCTAATTATATGCCTTTAGGGTACTTTATGATCGTGAACACATCCATGTTTTTCATGGCATTAAATGATGAGACGAGCATGCCGTTCGCCTGATGGTAAGCGATACGACCACCCCTAAACAGTAGCAACACCATCCAGCACCTTGAGTTACAAAGTACTGTGTGGCATTCCACTGCGCTCGTCATCCTGAGACATAAGATGTTAAGTCTCATAATGTCCAGTAGTTACACTGGCTACAATGTCCCCCAAACCGAAACACAACAGTGTATGCACACTACTACTTTGCGGTAGAAATAGACATTGCGGTGGTACCCATCCATATTTTTATTGATCATCAATTACTCACACTTAGGCACGCCTTTAATTCTCAAAGAGCACACATTTTTCACCGTACGTATTACGTCCCACGACGTAATATAGAGCGAGCCTATCGCCATATCGGGCACAAATTCAGGCTCCGGGCTGATATGGCCTGGGGATCGAACCCAAGACCTCTGCCTTGCATTCGTACCATAATACAACAATGCAACCGAGATAGTCTATCATTAATTAGGTGCCGCGCATGCGCTTGTTATAACCAAACACATGGCATATTATTAAAATGAGAAATCAATGTTCAATTACTAGAAAACTACATTTGCTTCAAGTTTAAACTACTAGGCTTACATAAACAGTTCATTGTTTTATAGTGACCTTTTGTACCTATCGTATGATATAACTAGTAAACAGTGTCTTTGCGGGGACTCCACCAAGACCGCTTATAATCATCCTGTCCAGTATAAAATGATCTCTATTACGTAGAAATATTTATAAAATAACACTTACTATTATAATCATTATGTAAATCTTCATGTAAAAATTAGGAGCCAATTTGCCATTGATGTTCACTTTGGCCAAATAAACTCTGTGGTGTTCGGGAGTCAGTTTTGGCATAAACGCATGGATGCTGAAAAATAATAAGTAATACTTAGTTAAAACTTAAAATAAAATAGGTAGTTACTTTGATTAATAATACACAAAGGGTAGTTACTAAACTCAAAATTTACATAGTTCTGATTATAGGTGTCGCGTATGTGAGGGCAGAATAGGTACTACCCCAATGTCTATCGCCGCTAAACAGCAGTGTGCATGCGCTGTTGTTTGGCTTGAAGTACATTGCAGCCGGCAATTACCGTACCATACCACCATACAAGCCCTGTATTATATACTGCCCACTGCTGAGCACGGGCCTCCTCTACTACTGAGGAGTTAGGCCTTGCCCGCCTTAATCCCCCCGCTGGCCTAGAGCGGGTTGGAAGACTTCACATACCTTCGAAATTCAGAGAACTTCTCATGTATGCAGGTTTCCTCACGATGTTTTCCTTCACCGTTAAAGCGAGTGATCATTTACAGAGAATACATCGACGGTCCCATATAACAAAGCCGTATATGCAAAATGAAGCTTTTCAGTAGAGCGCTTTGAAAGTTGTAGTCTGCCAGCACTAAGCTAGCGTGGTAGACTAAGGCCTTAACCCTCTCAGTTGTAGAGGAGGCCCGTGATCAGTAGTGAGCAGTATATATTACAGGGTTAGTATGGATGAATGGAGATGTTGTAGAATCACTTTGCTGTATCTCTATCTAAAGTTTAAAATACACTTATTTCGCGATCTCGTAAATAGCAATACCATACTTACAATGAATCATTCATATATGAAGCACAGTCTTTCTTAATATCATAATGCTCGAAAAAATGAGGTAGCAAGGTTCTCAGAGTGCAAAGTTTGTCCAAGTGGGATTTCGCTCGTTCCACTGACCCTTTATTTAGGATTATCAGCCTCTCCAAATGTTCACGGGCTGGAAATAAAAGAACTTTATCGTTATATGAAAATAAATAAAGCAGTTCCGATGGTAAGTCTCTCGTATGCGAGAGGTCATCTTGTAAAGTACCAACGCACCGTTTATGACTATCGCCAAGTAGTATGTATGTATTGTTGTGTTCCGATTTGAAGAACATTGTAGCCAACGTAATTACTGGGTATTATGAGGCTTAACGTCTTATCGTCAGAGTGGCGAGGGCTTTAGAGTGCCAATCAGTACTATGCTACTAACTATAGGCGGTCGTATCGTTTACCATCAGGCGAGCGGCGTCCTCATCTCGTCATTCAACACACACACACACACACACACAAACGAAATCCTGGTCATTCAACTGCAAAAAAAAATAAGATCCACCTGTGCACAAGCTTATGTGAGCGCAACCAGCGGAAACATTTAAAAATCAACAGTTGCTACCGTATAGAGCAATTATTTTACCTATATACAGAGGACTCTGACGTATAACGCTGTTGATAAAAATACTCTTAATGACTCACATGTGTGGAACAAAATATTATCAATTACATGTTCTGTGTAGAATAATTCAAACAAAAAATATTTTTCTTTCTTATCAATTGTAAGTGCAATGTTCTATTTATAAAATACGTATTATAAAGAGGGCTGTCTCGTTGACGCAGTTGTATTGCGTGTGTGGTACGACTATTGCGTTGAGGTATTGGTTTCGAATCCCGGATCAGGCAGTAATGTTGGGTTTTTCTACTCAATGTCATCCCAGAGTGTAGAAATGATTTTTTTATTGCATTGAATTACGAGACGACATGCCGTACACCTGATAGTAAGCGATACGACCACCCATAAACAGTAGCAACACCACCGAGGACCTTGAGTTACAAAGTACTGTGTGGCACTCCACTGCGCTCATCATCCTGAGACATAGGATGTTAAGTCTCAATATGTCCAGTAGTTACACTGGCTACAATGCCCTTCAAACTGAAACACAACAGTGCATGCACACTGCTGCTTGGCGGTAAAAATAGACATTGCGGTGGTACCCACACAGACGGACTCTTACAAATGAGAGACCTACCACCATGAAACTGTACACCCAATAAAATGTTAGTGTTATATCCACATAATATTAATAATACCAGCCTCTTATAATATACTTAATACAAATACAAATACAAAACATTTATTCGCACAACACCATGATAAAAACAAATTACACGTAAATAAAACGAAATATATACAATAAGACAAAAAACATTAAAATTTTAAACTAAAACTACACCAGTACACATAAAAAAAAAAAAAAAAAAACCAAGAAGGAAACGCAGTACTAGTATAAACCGTCCCGAATGTCATGGTGTGAGTGCGAAAACTTCCCACTACAGAGCACGAGCCTTCTCCACTATTGAGAGAGTATAGCCCTTAGTCCACCACGCTAGCCTAGCGCATGTTGGCAGACTTCACATACCCACAAAATTATTTTTGGAGAATTCTTAAGTACGCAAGTTTTCTCACGATGTTTTCCTTCACCGTTAAAACGAACAATAATTGATAAACAATACAACCGTAAATGCGAAAATTCAAAGGTGTACCTTGGGTTCTGAATCTGCCGACGTTTGCCACGTCAGACCGTTCCATTTCCAACTAAGCTATCGAGCACTTCATACTTCAACATATCCATATACTCTACTAAACCATAACTCCTCCCTACTCTAGCACAGTCGGGTAAAAACAACTTACGGTACTCCTTCTGAGTGAAATGATTCTGCTTCTTCAACCACTCTACGAAGACGTCTATAGCCGCATCCATTTCTTCTTTCCTTTCAAAATTGTATTTTTTTCGTAGAGATTTAAAAGTATCATGATTATATTCAAGTACTGGGTCTTTAAGTATCGACTCCATTGTCACCGTCTTTGGTATAACGGAATAAATTTTAACTATTTATTTTATAATTGAATTATAATTATTTATGAAGTTATTATAGTGACTAATGTGTTAATTATAAAGACACATTTTTTATCATGGAATTTAATTGTCAATATTATTAACACAGCTTATTCGTAAAACGTCGTGTTACGTACTGAAGGGCAGTGTTTGAAGAACCAGTTCGTCAAGTGCGATATAGTTTTATTATATTCTAGGTACTAAAATTTACATCTCGTATAAAATTGACTGTGTAAGGATTTAATTTTAAATTCAGTCATAATACTACCGGACCAATCTTTTAGCTGATATAAAACGAAAAAATATATATTACTATCGATAAGTCAATTTGCTTGAAGTGGGGTATATGTCGTGTGCGTCTGCAAAACGGTTTTTAACCCCCGACCAAAAAGAGGAGAGTTATAAGTTTAGGGTGTGTACCTGTATGTTTGTGGCATCGTAGCTCTCAAACTAATGGACCGATTTGGACGCGGTTTTTTTTGCTTGAAAGCTGATGTGACTGCGATGGTTCTTAGCTATAATTTATGAAGATCTGTTCAGGCGTTTGATGATTATCAGCTCATTTCCGACTTTAAAGTCTAAATGATGTTAAATTTGGTGTATTGTGACTTTGGAAATAATTGGAAACATGAGCTGATGCTGCGGCATCAAGTAGTCTGCGGGATACCTAACTCCTTAGCAACTTATAGCAGATATAGTGTGTTTGGGCTCATAAGGATGGGCTCAACGAGTAGGTGATAGATAGTTGATTATCAAGGCCCCATGATGGAGAATAAAGTAATTTAAAAAGTATGAAAAAAAAAAATTAAAATTTAAATAACCCGCGACACAAAAAATCTCTAAAAAGTAAAATAATGATAGTGTCTTTGTCGTTTCAGTACCTACTAATATTTTGACCCAAGCGTTAAATTTTAATTTAATTTTTATATTCCATGCATTGAAATAACCAGTTTTCGCTAATCTCATTTTTAACCGACGAAAAAAAAACAGAGGAATGTTCTCAAGTCGATGTGTATATTTTTTATGTATGACCACGCATAACTTTTTTCAGAGTAACCCGATTTGTATTTTTTTGTATATGGCATTGTTTCTGTGGTCCGCAGACCCCTGGGGTTCGTGAGTATGTGTATGGGGGTCCGCCAACTTATCTATGGACATTTGAATCAATAAATAAATGCCAGCAAGTCTCGTAATGGCTACGCTTACGTAGCACGGCGAGCGTGCGCCGGCAAGCGGGATTGCTGCACTTGTATACATCAAAAACAAATAATTGGAATCCGATTTGAGATTCCACCTTAGTACTTGATAACATCAACCCAAATGTTACTAATTTAGTTGCAAAAAGCAGCACCAACCTTCTCATTGATACAGTATTTTTTATTTTTATAAAATAATATTTTTTGTAGCACTTAAGTAAATTGTCCTTAACTTATTGCTGTGTTAAAATTCTGCTTAATTTTATAGGGGTCCGCGGACTGAAAAAAGGTCAAGAAACGCTGGGATAAGGTATTTAATATTTTTTTTACATACATACATAATAATATACACTGCCTTTTATCCCCGAAGGGGTAGGCAGAGGCGCAACTAGTGCACCCTCTTTTCGCCATTATTCCGTCCCATGATGTGACAGGGGGCGAGCCTATCGCCAATCGGGCACAAATTCCAGACTCCGAGCTGATACTGAATAGAAAAACTCAATATAAGACGAGCATGCCGTTCACCTGATCGTAAGCGATACGACCACCCATAAACAGTAGCAACACCATCGAACACCTTGACTTACAAAGCACTGTGTGGCATTCCCCTGCGCTCGTCAACCTAAGATATAAGATGTTAAGTCTCATTATATCCATTAGTTATACTGGCTACAATGTCCTTCAAACCGAAACGCAACAGTGCATGCACACTGCTGCTTGACGGTAGAAATAGATATTGCGGTGGTACCCACCCAGACGGACTCTTAAATGTGACAGACCTACCACCAGTAAAGTATTGCCAGTATTACCTCGTCATTGGTCCCATGTAAATTTAGAAAAAATTATTCTACCCTAAGGGTGGGAAAAAGGGGTGATTTATTGTTTACCCACAGATTTGAATGCTGATTTGTGTATTGATAAAAATTAAGTATGTAATTTATAAACACAAAAAATATGAAATAAAGACATTGTACCTAACAAAAAATTAAACCGCCGAAAAAACTGTAAAGCAAAAAATAATAAACATTTTTTATTTAACCTTAATAACTACCTAAGTTTTTAACCTAATGTAAGTATACCTACGTAATTTTGAGTCGTACCCGAGCGTCGTGGGACCGAACTCCGGACCAAGGAGATGATAAGCGAATACAAATTTCAATAATTTTTTGGTTTGTATGGGTTTTGATGTCGGTTTATTTTCTGTTAAGAAGTTTTTTTTTTTTTTTTTTTTAAGTTAATTATAGAATGGTGTAAACAATACATCATAGATATACGATTGCAGTATTTGCGAGTCATCTGCTATTAGTTATTGAGGAGTGCCATTGTGTATCTCCGAAGATCTTCATCAGATCTTCATAATTTATATACTAAAACCTTCCCTGAAAAATATAAATTTCAATATCGAAAACCCCATCCAAATCGGATGAGTAGTTTTTGAGAAACTCGCGACCATACAAATTTACATACATACATACAAACATACATACATACGGATCGAATACAGAACCTCCTTTTTGAATTCGGTTAAAAATACTTCTTTAGCGCTTGTTGACTGCCTCGGTGGCATATTTGTATTGCGTACTCGATACGAGTACGATTTACGCGCTGAGGTCCTGGGTTTGAATCCCGGGTCGAGCCAAAAATATTGTGACTGGGTTTTTACATCTTAAAAATTACTCAGTCGCAGCACGGAGTCAGGAAGTTGGCAGTGTGATAGGCTCGTGCCTTAGAAAGCACGTAAAGCCGTTGGTCCTGCGCCTGATCTCTCTCCAGTCATGTCGGAATGCCGTTTCACCGGACTATGACTAATGAGAGTGAAGGAATAGCGAGTGTACCTGTGTATTGCGCACACACTTGTGCACTATAATATCTCCTGCGTACCTGGCTGATCTCTGTTGAGATTGGCCGCCGTGGCCGAAACTGGCTAGGAGGATTACGTTTGTCACAGTTCAAACCAAATTAAGTAGAAGTACCTGTTTTATTTTATTCTCAGAAATACGTGAAGCATTGTAGGAAAATATTGAAGGTTAACATTGTATGTTAATCAGCAATATGCGTACTGAGCCTGGTGAGAAACGGAGTAGGGTCTAGATGGTGTATCGACTGACAAAGATGGTTCCCCTCACAAGACGACACAATTACGCCGGTCTGTTTCAAACATAAATCTTACAATGTTAGAACTTGGAGTAAGGATTTTTACTCACCTGGTGAAAAATTTTCTTGCTCTCCGCTTCTTTAAAATAAAAAAGAAGTAGGATGATTAACATATTTAGAATGTTGAGTCATTATCTAGGGGTTGCAAGTAGACGGTTGGAATGGGGCGTTAAAAGAATTCCTCCACAGTAACCCCTACCTGTCATAAGAGGCGACTAATAAAGGCCATTAGGGGTTCCTCGGACGTAAAGTGTCTAAGTCGTCCCGTCTCGTTTTGTGGGAGAGGGGGGGGGGGAGATCAGAAGCCCCCGCGCTCTGAAGGACGTTCTCAGCGTCTACGGCAGCGTGAGGCGTACGTGCCATGCTGCCGTTCATCACGGGGGTCACAACAATGTACTAAATCAAACACCAAACTAAAGACGGACAGCCCCATACCGTGACTCCCGGTGGCCCCTATTAGTCGCCTTTTACGACAGGCAAGGGATACTGTGCACGTTTTTACCGTGGTGGAATTCTCCAAACGCCCCTTCGTCTCCTCTGGCGGCGGGAGGGATCATCGCGCTCCCGATCCCTCTCGGCAATCTCCTTCCGCGAGAGGACCACCTCGCAGAAGTGGGCCACCGCACACCAGGCCTCCCGACTGCCGACCATGGAAGCGACTACTGCCGGCAGCGAGAGGTCAAAAGTAGGTGTCCTAGTTTTACCTCTGCCTAACCTTTCATGGATAAAGGCGTCATTTATGTTTTGTTTTTATGAAAATATAATAAAGAGATAAGGAAATGTATTTATAGGGAATGGACTGTAAATCATTGCGAGGAGTCATTCACACAGTATAGCTGAGCGGAACACCTATTAATAAATATATTTTCGTAGAGTAACAAAACAACAAGTTTAAACTCTTATATCAGCCAAATAAAAAAACTCAGGGACCCGCGTAAAAGTACATATAGCTGACGCAAAACACCGATGCTCTACGAAGTCTGCAGTTGCTGAGCATTCAGGACAAGGCTCCAAGCATTACCTTAGATTTGACAAACCACAAATCCTTGCTAAAGAACACCGATTCCTACCTAGGATGATCCGCGAGGCTATTGAAATTAAACAACATCCAAATTTCAATAGAGAATATGGTTGGAAGCTTATACAAGCCTGGGATCCAGTTATACTTACATCTTATTAAATTGGACTCCAAAGGACCAACTGCCAGACTACGATCCGGTCTCAAGACACTGTGAGCTTTCTGCGTCGATCGGACCAATAACAACATTTTCTTTTATATTGTATAATTAAAAACGAAGGTAGATATTGTAACATTAAATTTTCGGACCACCTACACCTCAGTCCGCCCCGTGACCACGAAGTGCTGCAAAGCCTTCGAAACGTCGAGAGAAAATATAAATTAACTTGTAATAAAGTCGGTTAAAAATATCGTTGTTGTCAATTTCGACCATGACGTCTCCTTTCATTGAGCGAAAATCGTCGTTCCTACCTACGCATAAGGTTTTAGTAAAAAAACAAATATCAGCCGACGTTCTACGGAAAAGTAACGGGTTAAAAAACCGCGATAAAATCAGCAAAATAGTTTTATTTCAATGTTCTTTTAATAATATTTAAATGCCAAAGTGTGTAAAAATGCGTAGGTGTTTTTGTGTTTGTTAGAAGAAAAACTGAATCTAAACGCAAAAATATCTGAACCGATTTGGATGGAAATTGGCACACTGGTACACCATGCTGGATTTACACATAGGCTACTTTTTATCCCGGCAATTTGCTGCCACTAAATATAATGAATACTTTTAATCTGATACTTTAAATAGAAGGCGCTCTGCGTCGTACTGTGATTTATGGACTTTGGTAGCGGGAAAGGCGTACCACGCGAGCGAAGCCGCGAGCTGCACCGTGTATTATACAAACGCCTGTCTACTAACAGTACCAACAACACCAAGAACTTCAAAATACATCATGCTGCATTACACTAGGCCCTAGTGATCAAGACACAAGCTTCAATGTGCATACACTTTATTTTGGTTTGGCGTAGAAAGTATATTAATACTACCGCCCAGCCTTCTTGGAGGGTGACTGAGCGGTTATATTGGGTTCATCGCGCCTTGGCAAGCAAGGCATACCAAATATAACTCCGCGGTGGCCATCTACGGCGCATTAGGAACGGCTGCGGACTTCCTCTGACGGAAATGTCTAAGTTGTCTGCAACCGCGTTGTCGCCTGTGCGACCCGTCTCTTATTATAGGGGGGGGGGGGAGCTCAGAAGCCCTTGCGCATCGAAGGACGCACTAGACGTCATCGACAGCGTCAGACACAACCGCCACGCTGCCGTCCATCACGGAAGCCCCAACAATGTACTAAAAATTATACAATTTGCATACAATGCTGTTGTATGATTATGTATCACGATGCCTAGTAATGATATTGACTTCAAGGTGCTTAATACGAGAATACTTCGACATTACAAATCTGCTTCCAAGATCCTGTTCAATTGAACTTAGGTGCCTGCCTCTACCTATGTAGGTACCTCTTGTAAAAATAAGAGTTCATTTTACGAACATTATTTTTGCTCTACAAAACATTAAGGCATTTATTAAGACTATAGATGCAATGGTGAGAGATAGCATTGACAGATGGTGCCACAGCAATTTGATTGGAGTGAACTTTCCGTAGTATTATAATGCTCTTTGGAGTGAACGGCCTACCCGTTTGTCAGTTCTATCGTAAAAAGCCAACAGGTCGAAATATCTCTCACAAAAACGAAAAAATTACAGAAGGTATAGAGAAAAATCACTTATCTGTCTATGGAACCTTTTTTTAAATGTCTTGCATTGGACTTTAAATTATTATTTTTATTTTGTTATCAGGCAAACAGTTTGTTCAATTGATATGCCCGCAGCCTGCAATTCTCAACAACGGTTTCATTTTCTTAGGAACTTGATCAGTCGGTTCTAGAAAATGTTTACATTTCCCGCTGAGACCACATGGGATCCCATTCCACGTTCTGACCACTCTGTTCGTTAGGAAGTGCACGTGCGGCTTGTTTTCCCATATTATTGCCATGGTAATTAGTCCATATACACAGTTTTACCTACCCCTAAATGTTCAAGAGCGACCATAATCATTGGAATTAAACAATTTCTCGGATGTTATTGCGTGTATTTAAGATTATTTTTCGCGCAACGTTTCGAGAGATTTACCATTTTCATGGTCTACTACTAGGTGTTGGTCGCGGATTCGTCTGGGTTTTAAACCATTAACATATTGCTGGTGTTACTGTTAGGATACATTTCGTATCCGCCCGGATGCCCACTACCTTACATAAGGTGTTAAAACCCTCCATAAAGGTAAGGTAAATGTACTGAGTTCCGGGATCATCTTGTGTATATCCGGTTCAAACAGACTGGCATGATTGTGTCGACTGGCGAGCAATAATACAAAACATTTATTCGCACAACACCATGACAAAAAACAAATTACACGTAAGGAAAACGAAATATATAAAACAAGACAAAAACATTAAAATTTTAAACTAAAACAACATCAGTACACATAAGAAAAAAAAAACATAAAAATAAAAACCTTTTTTTTTTTTTTTTTTTTTTTTGTCCCTGACTATACTCTTGTTAGCCTGACGAGAGTCGGCTTATACAAGCACACCGGTCTTGTGGGTGAGCGCAGAAGGCGCTCGCAACCCATTAAATTAAGCGACCACGCTGAGGGCGACCCACTAATGGGTCACGACCTCGGCTCAGGGCGGCCACTGAGAGGATAAGACATCAACGTTTGGGGAATATGGTTTTTAACCTAATCCTATTTAGCGTGTTGATTGTAGTCTTCGGCACGCGGGCCGGAACTGCTACGAGAGGGCAGGGTTATGGGGAACGCGACGAGGTCCTCGACGGCGAGGACGGTACAGCGGTCTTGTGGAGTGTATGAGCTTTAAGTGCTCGTTCTTTTCGCGTAAAGCTAGAGTGATTTCGTCCTCTGGATCGGTCAGGACTGATCGCGGTCGTCTCCATTTGGCGCGGTCAAATGGAGTATATATAGACGCTTTACGGATAAGCGTGTTCGGGTGGTTTACCGCCCTGTCGAAATAGCGTCTGCTGGCGCACTGCATAAAGTGCCTGATGGTCGGCATATTGGTGTCCACGTGGAGGTTGCGATTGCGAACGTACCACGGGGCACCAAGTGCATGTCGTAAGAATCGATTTTGAAGCACCTGCATTCGCTGAAGGCGACCGGGCGGTAAATGAGCGAATACGGGCGACGCGTATGTCATTATCGGACGGATGCATGTTTTAAAGATCCTAATCTTGTTGCGGATTGACATCTTACTATTTTTGTTTAGGAGCCAGTGAAGCTGGCTCATCGCGAATGCGGCTCGCGCGCGTACCGCATTTACGTGTGGGATGAAGGTCAACCTCTGATCAAGGGTTACTCCTAAATATTTGGCTTGGCCCTTCCAGGGAATAACCTGGTCGGACATGCGGACTGAAAAGTGAGGGACATGGACTTTCCTTTTCCGAGTGAAAAGGATGGCCTGACTTTTGGTGGGATTGACGGTGATTCGCCATTTGCGGAACCACTCACCGAGTTCGTCGGCGGCGGTTTGCAAAGTGCGCACCACTTTGTCGGGGTCTATACGTGAAGCGTATATTGCGGTATCATCCGCGAATAGTGCCAGATGGGCGTTTTGTGGTCTAGGGATGTCGCTTGTGTACAGCGAGAATAGAAAGGGGGACAGGGCGGAGCCTTGCGGGACTCCGGCCGTGATGGTGTGTCGGGAAGAGAGAGTTCCCTCCACGCGATATCTGAAACCGCGATTCGACAGGAAATCTCGTATGATGTGCACGAGTTGTGTGGGCACGTTGAGAGTGTACAGCTTGAAAAGCAAGCCGTTGTGCCACACCCTGTCGAATGCTTTTTCGATATCGAAGAAAATAGCACCGGTAGGCATTCCTTTACGGAGTTGTTCGTGGACGTACTCCGTGATGCGGAGCACCTGATTGACACAACTGTGTCTAGGACGAAAGCCAAACTGTTCTGGAGGGATCAAATTTTGATTAAAAGCTACTATTTTAAGGCGGTCGAGGACGATCCGCTCGTAGATTTTGCCCAGAGTACTGAGCAGACTGATGGGCCTATAAGAGGAGGGTTCGAAAGCGGGTTTCCCCGGCTTGTGGATTCCTATCACAACTGCCTCTTTCCAGACCTCTGGGAAGATGCAGTTACGAAACGCGGCGTCATAAATGGATGTTAGGATTTGAACTAGATGCTCCGGGAGCATCTTAATCATACGAGTAGGGATTAGATCGCCCCCGGGGGCTTTCCTACGTTTGAGTGCCTTGATCAGAGTGGTGACTTCTTCGATCGTCACCGGCGCAAGGGGATCGGGCGGCGGGTCGACGTCCGGGTCGACGTTATCGTATAACGGTCGCGGTATAGAGACTGGCGGTGGCCGGACCGCGTTCCTATCTTCGACGAAGGTGTCAACCGCAACAAGAATGTCGTCATCTACGGGTACGGAGGTGAGCGAGCATTGAGACTCCAGGCTGCCGGCCAGTAGTTCCGCTTTCTCGTCGTCATCAAACGCCGGGCGTTGATTCGGACGATTGAGCGGAGGCATGGAGGCCACATCGTTTCTCTTGAAGGAACGAACCAGTTGCCAAAAGGCCGTATGTGTTGGATCGATGTCGGCAAGGCGAGTGTTCCACCTCGAATCGACGACCTCTTTTATGCGACGCTTAACCTCACGTTGGAGGTAGCGCGCAAGATGTCGTCGTTCCGGGACGGGTCTCGTCGCGCAGGATTTGAGCGTAGCGTTACGCAACCTCACCCACCACCGAACGTCTTCGGGAAGTTGCCAGTGACTGTGAACAGTCTCTGGCACCCTCTCGGAGCTTTCGCTCAAGACGTTCTGAAGGTGGTCGGTGAAGACGCGTATCGCGCTGGTCGTTTCCTCGGGAGTAACGATGTTGGTCGGGATCGCGGAAAGATCAGTGGATGAGGTGTCCGCGAGCTTGGTGCCTAAAAGACGCCAATTCGTTTTCACCTTCATCGGAATATTAGGACCTGTGTCTGTTGGACTGTTTTCGGGGACTAGATCGAGGATCACAGGTCTGTGGTCAGAGTCTAACTCTTGTAACACTTGCATGGAACGCACGCTAAGGCTTACGTTCCGTACAAGTGCCACGTCGAGTATGTCCGGTCGGTGGTCGTCATTGTAACTATAGTGGGTAGGTTCTGAAGGAACCAATAGGCTTAGATTGATTGTGTCAAGACAACTCTCTAGGACTGCACCTCGCTCGTTGGTCGAGTTGCAGTTCCAGAGAGTGTTCTTGGCATTGAGGTCTCCCGCCAAAATGACGGAATCCCCCAGATCAAATAGGGTTTCAAGTTCGTTGGAGTGAAGCTCCTTAGTGGGCGAGAGATAGGCCGATATGATGGTGATCGGCGGGTGTCCGGTCATGGCTAGCCTGCAGACCGAAGCCTCAATGTTGCTCAAGCTTATCGGTGATTCTAATGGGATACAATGAAGGGACCTTTTGTAATAAATGAGAGTGCCTCCTAAACGGCCACTGGTACGATCATTTCGCACCAGTTTGAAGTTTGGGATGTTGGGATCGCGGTGAGAGGGCTTAAGGAACGTTTCCTGGATGAGGAAAACGTCAATTTGGTTGTCGCGGACAAAAGAAGAAATTTCGGCTTTTTGGTCCCGAATGCCGTTACAATTGAAAAACCCCACTCTGAGGGAGCGAGGTTTTGTCCGCTGGGGGAGTTGTCTGGCGTTGGTAGCCATTTATGAAATTAAAGAGGGGAGACGCACAGCGTTAACTGTAGCCTCGAAGATTTGTTGCTGGATCAGAGCGATCTCAGCGATTAAAAGGGGGTCTTCTACTCCCGTACGGGTGAGTAGACGGGAACGCTCGAAAAGTTTCCCGTGGAGAATCATTATCTCCGGGGAGCCTAATAGTGAGGCGACCGAGGAAGAGGCGTCGCTTGCCTTCGCCGCCACCGTCGCCGACTGAGAAGGGGTGGGAGGGGTGGTGGGTTTGGGTTTGGGTTTGGGCTGGGCTGCCTTTGAAGAAGGAGCCACAGCTGGGGGAGGAGAGGGTCGAGTAGAGGCCGGGGCAGCGGGAGTGACTCCGCTGGGGGCCTGTGAGATGGGTTCAGCGCGCGCCGTGGGAGGAAACCACGGGTTGCGCACTGGCGCAGGTGCCAGTTTGAATGTGGTGGCCTGAGGGGCCGAGGGAGCCGCAGCTTTAGGAGCTTTGGCAACTCTTTTGGGGGCGCGAGGGCATCCGCGATAATTCGCTGGATGGCCGGTTTGCCGGCAGTTGGTGCACGAAGGCGGCTCCGTGCACTGAGAGCGGTCCTTGGGACGGGGGCACTCGGATGTGCCGTGTTCGCCGAGGCACTTGACGCACCTGGCGGGGAGGCGACAGCCACGAGAATTGTGGCCGTATTTCTGGCAGTTGTGACACTGCCCTATCTGGGTCGATTTGTGTGGGGCTTCGACGGTGAAGCCGCCTAGCCCCGAGATATCTTTTATCTCAAATAGTCTTTTGACGTCGGAAGGGGACTGGAGGATGGCGAGAACCATCTCGTATTGAATTCCCGGCCTGGAGGCGCGGGACTGTCTGTGCATCCTGTGCACTTCTAAGGTGACTATGCCTTTCTCTTCAAGGCCTTCTTTGACCTCGAGAGTCGACATTTGGACTGGGATACCGCGAATGACGTAGCGGAAGCGCCGCTCGTCAGGCAAGGAGTAAGTGAAATAGTGCCATTTCTTGGCATCTAAAAATTTGGTCAGCGCCCTGTGGTCCGCGATTGAGGCGGGCTGCAGGGCAAGAAGCTTGTGGATCTTATTCCACGAGTTAGAGGAGATGGATATGCGCTGTTTGCGCAGTTCGTCAAATATGTCCCGAATGGACATATTTGAGGGGATTTGGAGGTTCAACCTCGGGGGTTTTTTAGGCCCCTTTGGTTGAGTCGGCGGCGGTGGCGGCGTCGACGCAGACGCGGACGCGGTTGGCGCTGAAGGCGCGGAAGGCGCAGAAGGCGCGGATGGGGAGGCTGGTGCGGGAGCAGCGACGCTTCTCTGCTTCTTCCTCCGGCTGTTTTTCACCGTGGTGAAGCCGTCCTCGTCGCGTTCCGACGAGGACGACTCCTCCCCGGATTCACAGGCGGAGGAAGAGGCCGAGATCGGCCGTTTTTTAGGGTTGTTAGTGGCTTCGGGTTGGCTGGGGGACGTGTCCATTTCCTCTTCAGACTCCGCGGAGCCGCCCGAGGTTTCGGTGGTCTCTGTCGAGGTCGTAGCCTCGGACGACTCCGAGGTGTCTGAGGACGCAGACGGTTCCCTGGCTTCCCTAGCCATAGAAATAATTTCTTGTCGGACCGCGTTGTCCGACCGGAACATCTCCCTTACCATGTTCATTATCTCCTCCTTTGAGATAATGGGCACGGTGAGGGGAGCGCTAATGGTTTGAGCGGCGACGACAGGCCGCTCGGGAGCCAAATCCATAGGCCCAGAATCAGCCATATTGGCGGCTGAGTCCGAGCCTACGGTAATATTAATTGGGGGCCGCGTGTGTGTTCACTAACCCCGGGTGTGCACCGCCTGTAAAGAACACACCAAGAAACCAGGCGGGTTCACACAAAACGAAACGAGCGCGGATCGCGACGCGGTATGGGACGCGATGAACTAAGTCCCCTAAAAACCAAGAAGGAAACGCAGTACTAGTGTATACGGTCCCGAACGTCACGGTGTGAGTGCGAAACGGGTCCCATTCAGCACAAGCCGCGAGCGAGACACACCATTTCTCGTCAGTCGAGACTCTATCTGGACCTCTCTCCGCTTAACATCAGTGGGCTCCCTATACGAACAAAATCTGTAAGACGCAAGCGCGTTCCATTCAAAAAAGTCAAATAATTTCTTCGGAAGAAAATTACCGGATTAATGCAGCCAATGTGTTAATCCAGAACATGGGATATTTGTGAGTCAAAGTTCATCAAATCCATAATAGTCTAAGCTACAAATTAAAAAACGTGACAAATAGAGATAAAGGGCCTAAAAATATATACGATTCATTCGATTCGTAATCACCTCTAGAAAAATGTTTTTGAAGGATTTTGGTGCAGGTTAAAAATTGCAATTGTTATTAACAAAATAAGATGAAAAAAAAAATGATATTTCGTTTTTGTTAATAACTCAAAATATATTCACATTTAAGCAATTTTGAAAAAAGCTCATTAAAGAGGAAGAAATTTCCAATAAAAAAGTTCTAACTCCCGGAATTCTGTCTCAATTATTTATAATTTTAATTAGACGTTGAAAATAGGGCTCCGCGCGGCAGTTACGGCATGCGCGCGCTGCCACTAAAGAGAGTTCAGCAATAAAAATAATTTATTTGTAACATAAAATGTGATTTTAAAAATTTGAAAAAATTTTAGCATCTTCTTAACACTTGAAAGAATCGAGCCCTGAAGAAAAAGAAGTTTAACCACCATTTTTCAAAAAGTTATTCAATTGTTAACTAATAATTTTTTTCCCAATCTCCATTGGCATAAACAATGTGATGAAAGGTATAAATAATTGGCCTATAAATTTTAAACTTCGTGGAGCCCTTTTGATATATGTACTTTATACGATCCTGCGGTAAATTTTCATTAAAGTTTATGAATTTGTTAATTATGATTTTTTATAACTATTGAAAAAGTACAAAATTTATAAAATTAAGTAGTTAACATTATTCTAGAGGTGATTACGAATCGAATGAGCCATCGCTCATATTTTTAGGCCCTTTATATCTATTTTTAACGTTTTTGAAGTTGTTGCTCAGACTATAAGATGTTTCTGAGTTTCCTTTCAACAAACATCTAAACATTTTCATAAACTTTCGCAGTTGTAATATTAGTTGGAAAGAAGTAAGATTAATGTTTGGGATCAAATAATTTAACACCTGATTCACAACATAATATTTTTTAATGATTCATCCTACTAATATTATAAAGGCGAAAGTTTGTAAGAATGTGTGGATGTTTGGATGTATGGATGTTTGTTCCTCTTTCACGCAAAAACTACTAAACGGATTTCGATGAAATTTGGCACACGGATAGATCATGTCTTGGATTAACACATAGGCTACTTTTTATCCCGGGAAAACATAAAGCGGGACTTTTACCCCGGAAAAACTTTTTAACGCGGGCGGAGCCGCGGGCAAAAGCTAGTCTAGTATAAAAGGACCAAGAAAACATTAAAGTTTCTGTCAACTATTTTTCAGTTTTTTTTTGTCCCTGACTAACCTCTTGTTAGCCTGACGAGGGTCGGCTTATACAAGAACACCGGTCTTTTGGGTGAGTGCAGAAGGCGCTTGCAACCCTTAACACTTCACTTCAAATATGTAGCAAGAACACGATGGGTGCGAGACGCTTTTGACTAAAGGTTTAGATGAGGCCTGAGAAGTTGACTACAAGGCTGATGATGATGAATCTCATATGAGACGTCAAACGTTACGATCATCATCGTCATCACTAAGATTGAGTTCCGGTTGAAACATAGCGTTCATCCAAAGATTCTCAGACAGACCTGTTAGAGCGGAATTGCATGTGCAGTAATATCAAAGTTATTCAAACCGGATTGTAAATGATATTTCTTGGTGGCAACTGATAAAAAAAGCGGACAAGTGGAAGTTGGACTCTCGTACTGAGGATTCTGAACAAACATACAGGTAATATATACCACCATACCATACCAACCCTGTATTATATACTGCCCACTGCTGAGCACGGGCCTCCTCTACAACAGAAAGGGTTAAGGCCTTAGTCCAGCACGTTGGCTAGAGAGGGTTGACAGACTTCACATACCTTGAAAATTCAGAGAACTTCTCAGGTATGCAGGTTTCCTCACGTTGTTTTCCTTCACCGATAAAGCGAGCGATAATTCACAAATACACATATTTTTTTAGAAAAGTCAGAGGTGTGTGCCCTTGGGTTTTGAACCTGCGGGCATTCGTCTCGGCAGTCCGTTCCACTCCCAACTAGGCTATCGCCGCTTTAAATTTATTAATAAACTAGCTTTTGCCCGCGGATCCGCCCGCATTAAAAAGATTTTCCGGGATAAAAGTCCCGGTTTATATTTTCCCGGGATAAAAAGTAGCCTATGTGTTAATCCAGGACATGATCTACCCGTTTGCCAAATTTCATTGAAATCCGTTCAGTAGTTTTTTCCGTGAAAGAGGAACAAACATCCATACATCCAAACATCCATACATTCTTACAAACTTTCGCCTTTATAATATTAGTAGGATTAATCAAATTTAAAAAGTTTGTAAATACGTTTTTCTTATATTGAAGTACATATTTGCGGTTTTCATGTTTCTCTTTACGTGTGCCGAAGACCTTGGTTCTTGCCAAATTTCATTTAATTTTTAGGTCAACGGGATGTACCCTATAGGTTATGATTCCCTTGAGAAATCGCAAAGTATGGACAAAAATGGTCATATTTATGTTTTGATTGCGTTGACTTACAAATTGTATATTTTTAAAAATAAAAGAGATCGTTGACTTGAGTATTTCATATAAATTTCAACTTAATATCTCTACGAGTTCCAAAGAACAGGGTCTTGACAGACAGACTGTGTGTCGGACGGACAGACAGACAGATGGACAAAAAGTAACCCTATAAGGGTTCTTTTTTACCTTTCGAGGTACGGAACCCTAAAAACAAAATAAAATAAGTACACCTCAGACTGAATCTCGCTTATAAGTCATATAAAATATGACAATCTAGCAAAATTTCAAAGTAACTATGTATATTAATTGCTGTTATTACTTGATTTCGGTGTAGATATCAACCAAGGTCGCGTCGGTTAAATAATAACAAAAACATAATTAGCATAGCTGTTTTGCCTAAGTAGAATCGCAGATACAACGTCATTAACATCTATTATTATCATTTTATAAGTTTTTAAAATTAAGTTAAGTTCATTTTTGGGCCAAATAAACCGAATCTATAAAAATTACTAATATAAAACTACACTGTCTCGCACTTGATCTCGTTATGTGTCTTACACAAATTAAAGTTAAAAAAAAATAAAGTTATTGAACGAATAGGCTAATAGGAACCAAAATGCACACACACACACTCAAGCCTATTATCCCCGAAGGGGTAGGCATAGGTGCAACTAGTTTCTCCAAAATTGGTTACCAGTATATAAGTAATGCTATTTTATATTTATTCATGTATTTATTATGCAGAAATTCAAATTAGTCACGGAATATAGGAAATGTTAAATTATTTTATGGTTTTCAGTTTTTTTAATCGTTTTTGAAGGCAGTTAATTTTTTGTTAAAAATGGGTTTAAAAAAAATCTTTTTTAGGATCCGAAATTCATATTTTTGCTCCTTTAATATCCATATAGTTTGAGCTTGGTAAGATTTTGAGGTCCAGCACTCATAGAAAAAGCGGATATCTCCTTTATAAAATTATGTTTGTTGAGACAAAAGGGTGGGAACCAACAGAACTATTATTATGCTAATATAATAACCAAAACTACACCATTATACTGTACTTAGCCAACTGTGAAGTTGGGAATTTAAGAGATAGAAAATAGTATATTGTACTTGTAATAAATACCCTTGATAAATACTATGTTTGTCTCTCTTCCTCTTACGTTAAATGTCAGAGAGAGATAAGAGGCCACAGTGACTGTCTATCAGCTAATTGAATCTATGGTAATAAAGGTTTGTTTGACTGAGCGCGCTAATCTCACGAGCTACTGAACCAAATCTGGAAAATATACTCACTTATTATATAGGAAGCTATATTACTCCTGAATGCTATTTATTTATTTATTTGGGAAACATACAATATTTTAATTACATAAAAAATATTTATAAAATAACAAGTGAATGCTAAATGTAATTATAGGCTACTTTTCAGCCCGGGAAAATATACTTTGCCTAGAAAAACTGTTTCACGCGGTCGGAGCCGCTAGCAATACCAACTCTTACGGCCTGGCCACGGATATCCGCGATGCGAATTGCGTCGGGAGACGCGACGCGCCCGTCGCGTCTCGCGATGAGCGATGGTATGCCTCAGCTCGATTAGCTGCGACGGCGGCGGCGTGAACGGTGGACGTATTCAAACATATACATATACACTCACGCCTTTTATCCCCGAAAGGCTAGGCAGAGGCGAAACTAGTGCACCCACTTTTCGCCGTTATTCCGTCCCATGATGTGATAGGGGGCGAGCCTATCGCCATATCGGGCACAAATTTCAGACTCCGAGCTGATACTGAATAGAAAAACTCAATATCACTTTGGCCGACCCGGGGATCGAACCCGAGACCTCAGTATTGCAGTCGTACCATAATACAACTACGCCACCGAGGCAGTCAATTTATATAATTTTGTATATATATATATTGTATTATAAAAAAATGGCGCTATCAAAAGTGGCACGGTATTGCCTTGAAACAAGTGCTCTTTGGGCAAGAATTAAGTCAAGATTAGATATGCATCTAGTCAACCAAGAAACGAGAAACTAATACTAGGAAATAGTTGTTTTATTTTGTCCCATATATTTTTACTACCGGAGTCACCGAACCTTGCTCGGATGATTGTTTAATACTATACTTGGTATTTATTACTTTAAAGTAGGTCCTAATAATATTTTCCATTTCAATAAAATAAAATTAATATTCACGACTGAACTCAAATGACTCGATATTTATAGTTACCCTAGTATATAAGGTCGCTAGATGCCTTACGCATCCAAAATAATAATGTATTGCGAATGATGTTGGGACTTCCCCGTTTTTGTAGTGCCTCTGAAATGTTTGTGCATAATAGGATTGATGGATTTCAGGCCATTATCCGCATAAAATCTGTGTCCTTGCTGCGCCGAGTGAGGGACAGTGACAATAGCATCCTGCAGGCAGTAGCGCAGATTTTTTCCTGTCCTATCATAAAGCGCCGCCGAAACAACGCCGTTGCTTAGTTGTTTACTCTCCCACTTGTTTTTGTTAGCATAAGTTTTTTGTTTTTTTTTAGTTAAGTTGTTGTCAGTGTTTTTTTGTTTTTTTTTTATATTTTTATGTACCCAATTTAAGAAATAAATAATAATAAATAAAATAATTAAAAAAAATATTAAAAAAAATTGTTCTTCAGCGGCTCAGATTTTCTATTAAATCTCAAGTTTCATATCATGGTTTAAGATACTTAATTAAATCCGCACCAAATTTGGTCTATATCATGTTTTTCGGTTTAGTTTCTCCCTCCTTTTACCTCCCTTAAATAGGAGTTAATCAAAAAATGAATATTCCATATTTGTTTTCAACGTTCAGTATATCCCCATACCGAATTTCATTACAATCGGTTCAACGGCTTAGAATCTCCGCCCTTCTAACCCCACAAGTTTGGGGTTGATAAAAAAACTGAATATCTCAATTTAATTTTCAGAACTCATACTATACAAACGCAAAATTCGTCCAAATTCTGCTAAGTATTTTACTTATAAAATGTTCAATACTCCTCCATTATTAATTCATCGCAGTCGCGCGACTAAAACAAAATATTTTGTTTTGGTCGCGCGATGCCGAGTGCGTCCAGTGCCGCCGCCGCGACCGCTGAGCTGTCGCCAGCCCGGTACTGGCTAGTATATTTGCAGGGTGATCATCTCAAAAATGGCGAATACTGGCATAAAATCTGCCAAAATTTGCCAGAGTATGCCTAAAATATGCCGATAAAATTTATTTAAATTAGGCACCGATTCCAAATATACGTATATAAAGTTAAATTATAATTTGGTTTGTAGTGGTTTTTTGTTAAAAAGTTTTCTATTCAAATTCGAAATTATGGTCATTTTCATTATGCATTGATTTTATCGAAATCCTTTTAATCATTCCTTACGTGGGCTTAAATGAGATGTAGTCTCCATGTTCTTTTATACCTTCTTTTGTTGTGATGTAAGCGGATACATGTTTGTTTAGGAGCCTATTCCTTGTTTTTATTTTATTCGAGTTTACTTGGGAGAATATCCATCGGCAAACATAAGACGGCTTTTGTAAAGTTTGCAATATTAGGATATTTTGTAGTTCCATTTGCATTGCGTATTTTCCCAATCAATCCCCAGAATTTGTGCACACTTAAAATTGTACTGGTACTACTTTCACCAGATTCCAAAAAGATGCTTACACTATTGACGAATTTAATTTCGAAATTCGTTGTCGACTTTCTGAAGAACATATTTTCATCTTCTATATTGGGAAATTTATTTGCAATGTATCTTTGTAAACAACATTTTGTTGGTCTAAAAATAAATATTACATACATACATATATATACATATACACTCACGCCTGTTATCCCCGAAGGGGTAGGCAGAGGCGCAACTAGTGCACCCACTTTTCGCTGTTATTCCGTCCCATGATGTGATAGGGGGCGAGCCTATCGCCATATCGGGCACAAATTCCAGACTCCGAGCTGATACTGAATAGAAAAACTCAATATCACTTTGCCCGACCCGGGAATCGAACCCGAGACCTCAGCATTGCAGTCGTACCATAATATAACTACGCCACCGAGGCAGTAAATAAATATTAAGACATAGAAAATTATAAGTAGGTACCTATTCTATTTGTATTTTCAAAATAATAAATAAAATCTTGAAATCTGCCAAATTCTGACACTATTTTTAAATCGTCAGCTTAGTCTGCCATTATAAAAATTTAGGTGCCAAATCTGCCACAAATGGTCACACTATACAAACATTTCGTCGTGATCGTAGAACAATGACGGATCTGCAATTTAGCATGTTTACAGGAGAGCGCTCTAAAGTTTCGGAATCAGTTTTCGTCCCATATTTTTAAAACCGCTGATCCCATACACTTGAAAATTGGGAGTATTGATGTATGCCGAGACCTTTGAACAATAATGTACCAAATAACTATCTATTGTGCTTAGATTTCCTTAAAAATCAGATGCGTTGATATTCTACGTATAACTATGCGACGTATGTATCAATCTGTCATTATTCCACGAATGATCACTGCGGAAATTATGACGGATAGTCGTTTCCGTTCTTATTTTATGGAGTTTTGTTTAAATGTCTTGGGCGGATGTACATTCAACAAATAGAAAATGAAACAAAACAATAATTAAAAGACGATTTTATTATTTTAAAATAAGGCAAGTATTAAAATTTGTATATAGGAACAAAGGAAAACGTAAAGAAACAAAAAAAAATATATTTTCTATAAATATGAGTAACTCCTATTTATCAGAAATAAATAAAATAATATAAAAAAAATAGTAACAGTCATAGCTGGTTTTTGCTTAAATCGTATAAATTTTGTTATTTTTAGGTAACAAAAATACTAAGTAACGTACAGGAACTTCTTTTTATTTAAGTCCAGGCCCTATCAGATCAAGATTATACAAGCAATAATCATTTAAAATAAATTAATAAAACAATTACTTATTTAGATTCATCAGCCTCATTAGTTTAAGTATTACCGTGCTGTAACGCCTTATAAAACTCATGGTATTTACTGGATATGATTTTAGTATCATAAAGACTAGCAAGATCTTTAAATTTATCATTAGAAATAGGTATCGGTTCTAGATAAGCATTTTTCAGGACAGTAAAATTATTATAGTTTTTTGTCTCCTTATAACCAAATTCATAGAATCCTCTTCCAAATTGTATTTGTATCTCATTATATTACAGAATATTTCCCTCAGTCCGGCCATTCCTTGTACATTTCAAACATGCGTGTAATATTTAAAAATGCTATCTAAATACAGTCCTTTTGAGGATTTACGACAGTAATGTGATTCAACAGGTACAAAAGAATTAACGTAAGCACACACAGATGATATATCAACGATTGATAATTCATTTCTGATTAATGTGATGTCCACTTATATCTGGTTCAACAGCTGCACTTCTGTCGTATTTTTTCCAGGCAGTCCGAGTTGGTCGTTCATTTATGCCAAGAGTACTTAAAAACATAACTTTACAAAATTTTATCTTAATATTAGATTTGTGTTCTATTTCTGTTTTAGGTAAGAAATATTTGTAAGTGCAGTGTCTATTGTGTTTTAGATCACTTCAAAAGTTCTACATGTAGGTTATTTTTTCATCTAGTTAGCAACGTAAAGCCATTTTCCCTGTCGCCTAATTTCCGTGTCGCTCTTCTTTTGAAAGTTTAGCCCCACATTGGAATTTAGCAGTGGCATAGTGGACCCATAATATTTTTTTCAATAATTCGACCTTTCTTTGAGCAATATACCTTCCCTTGATTCGTAAGTTTCTTTCTTTGTATATCTATCCAGTTATCAGGGTTTCGTAAAAGTTTTTTATCACTATTTTTTTTAAAGTAGCGCTGCTGGTGAATTTTTATTAGAATTCATGGTAATGGTATCTACAAATGGATAATCATAATTATTAGTCTCGATTTGGCAGCAAAATGAATTATTACAGTGTGTATGATGGTTGAGTGGAGATGGAATTGGTATAAGTGAGAAATCTGTTTGATCAGGATCTTCAATTACAGCAGAGGAAAGTTCAGGTGGTAATAAATTGTTAAAGATTAGTGCCAACGGCATTAGAGAACTAGAATTTATCTATAACTGGGAATTAAGTGATTGCGGACAATCAATTAAAAAAAGGGGTGTCATTGGTTAGTAGGTAGGTAGGTAAGAATATTTTCTTTCAATGGATGCTACTTCATGATTATCCATATCTCCGTTATTCAAACAAGATGACATGATTAGTTTCGTTAGTAGCTGTCAATGATTCTTGACAATCATCATCAACTGAAAAGGCATCGTTGTATATATCGTGTATCTCTTCAGCTATGGTAGCCATTTCTGGTCTAAGTGGCGAAAAAGATCGGTCAACTGTAAAAAAGTAAAAAAGAAGACAAAATATGCAAAAAAAAAAAAACAATCATGACATTATGCATAGTCCACACTTACTAGAATATTAGAATATTGTAGGTATTCAGATAAGAAATTTTAAACTATGAACATTATCTAATAAAATTATTTAACTAAATGATAAAAAAATATATGTATCATACAAATTTGACCTAATTTATAAACAGAAAAAGGACGGCAGAGATAATGTATCCATAGAATAAGGTCGGTTGTACCTAAACGACTGTTATATGTCCATGAAATAATAGCGGTTTGTATTATCTGCTTATGGCAACTGCTTAGAATATAGTCGCATGTGTGTGACCGTCGCCAGTAAAAATGTTTAAAAACCGTTATAATTTACGTTTGTAATTAATAATATAAGTCATAAACACGATTATTTCACAATAATTAATACGACAAAAAATCAACACTGACAGTTGCCAAGAATAATGTCGGTTTTAATGAATCGCCGTTTTAAAGTATGTAGGTAATAAGAGTGGGATTATCTTTTAAAAATAAAATGTAATACTATAATACAAACATTTAAAACTTACCTACGTTGCATAGAGGATATTTGTCTTCGTTATTTGTTCTTATTTCTTCAAATAATTGGCTATTTGAATCTTGATCAGTTCTATCCCCAATGTAATTATCGTGCTTTACTAAATCTAGTATACGTTTAAACCGTTTTGATGCCATGCTTAAATAAATATCATGCCAGTAACACAAATAATTTATCGAATAATGGGCAAACAAAAACTTTCGTGGAGTGAATGAAATAAACGCGGCCTTCCGTAGAACACCGACGACACTAAACATTCGTCGAGTGCGACAAGGGTGCGAGGGGCGGGAATTAGCGTAGCATACGGACGGATGCATTAATACGCCACTTTTTTACGCATAGAAAATCAAAACCGTCAGTATTCTATGGCATTACTCGTAAGTTTTTAATAATTTACAAAAATAAAAAATGTCGAACTATAAAGCACCTTTTTGTAAGTTGATTTATGCAAAAAAAAGAAAATGCTATTTTTTCAGAACCGTCGTTATTCTACGATCACGACGATTTGTTTCATTAGCGTCGCAATTCTAATCGCGCGGGGCCGTGGCCAGGCGGTTAGAGTATTTATCCAATGGAGACGATATGGCAATAATGCGCAAACATTTTTTTCTGCCAACCCTATCGGGGGGCGAGGTAGACACGGATAGCACACATTTAACAAAAAAAAGACGTTTGGCACTCGGAGACTGCCGCGGTAAAGCTATTGTATAGCATTTTTTATCAACTTATGTAATTATAATTATTTATTAATTTTATTTTTTTTCTATTGTCCAAATTTCACTCGTGCCCTAACGCTGAAACTCTAAGCAGGCAATTTTAATATTTATAACCTCTTTGAACAGGTATAAAATAAAAACTTTTTAAAAATTAAAACTTAGAATCACGTCATCCCGCCACGGGATTATTCTCATCAACTGCGCGCGTTTGACATTTCGATACGTTTCACTGACTGGAACAATTTTTAAATACACGGTAATTTCGACCTTTTATCGTTTAACACTCAGCTCATATCCTCTTACATATTGTATTCTTACAAGACTGCGATATTCAATTTACTTATGGAATTTTACACTCTACATGGTTGTGATAGAGTTAAAAATAAAATATCACCGCTGTGCCGGTCGGAGTGAGGGGTATCAGGTTATTTTTCGTTGCGGAATTTCTGGATTCGGTCTCCACGCTCAAGGCCCGCGATAGAAGCTATGCAATAGCTTAAAAAAAACACACGTGCAGGGCGGAATATAAGGTCGCTTTTGACACAATAACACAGTAACACAGCTGCGCATTTATGACCGACGGAGGGTTCGACCGGTCATCCCATCTCCGTGTTAAATGCTCTAAGTACTAACTAGTTCGAAATAAAATCCGTATAAAACAAAATAATTATACTGACCATTTACAAATGCATTATGGAGGGGGGCTCGTTTTTTCTGCGACTAGTTGTATAATATAAGCAACGACTTTTGATAATTGCCATTCTACATTCTAGGAAGTTCGGAGGTACGTGTGTTTTACTTTACAATTTCGTACGGAATGGATGATTACGAAAGAAAGAGCGATGCTGATGAAACTTGTTTTTCGGTAACTCAGATATGTCGACTTAATTGTTATTCATAGTTTGAATTAAAAATTTAAATTCAGTTCAAATAATCATTTTGTATCGTTATTCGGTTGTTTATAATTTATGCTAGTTTTTTTTATCGAATCAGTGCTCAAAGGAAACATAGTTTTTGCGTGTGCGTTCTTCCATTAAATTCATTAACTAATACTTAATATCATTAAAAACTCTGGTAGTAGGTCTCTTATATGTAAAACTCCGTCTGAGTGGGTACCACCGTATGTCTACTTCTACCGCCTAGCAGCAGCGTGAATACATTGTTGTGTTTCGATTTGTAGCCAGTGTAACTACTGGACATAATGAGACTTAACATCTTATGTTGAAGGAGTTTTGGCGGGAACTTGGAAGTGTCATCAGGTGCTCTTGTTTTAATTCATTATTTTGGTGATAGTGTTATATTGCATAATTATGGTGGTATATTGTCCAATAAAGTTCTATTGAAGGCTATGAAGTGAATTGAAATAACAGTGTTAATCAAGTGCTTTTTTTGTTGCCACCAAAACTTCTCGTCAAAGTCTTGGTAAGGTAGCCGCTGCTTTACTTCGACATAGTAGTCAGTACTGAGTATAACAAAGAAACAATACAACTGCAACTTATATCTTTAAAAAATGTCTAACCTAAAACTTTGACACTGGCAGATGCACAAACCGCGCCTTGCCAAAGAGAAAAAAAAAATCATCTTATGTCTCAGGATGACGAGCGCAGCGGAATGTCACACAGTACTTTGTAACTCAAAGTGCTGGATGGTGTTAGTACTGTTTATGGGTGGTCGTATCACTTACCATCAGGTGAACGGCATGCTGGTCTCGTCATTCAAAGTAATAAAGAAAAACTGGAACGAATAGGAGTAGTTCCCTTCGTTCTATTTTGTACATTATTTTATACTAGCTTTTGCCCGCGGCTCCGCCCGCGTTAAAAAGTTTTTCCGGGATAAAAGTCCCGCTTTATGTTTTCCCGGGATAAAAAGTAGCCTATGTGTTAATCCAGTACATGATGTACCCGTGTGCCAAATTTCATCGAAATCCGTTCAGTAGTTTTTGCGTGAATGAGGAACAAACATCCATACATCCAAACATCCATACATTTTTACAAACTTTCGCCTTTATAATATTAATTTTATAATTTTATTACATGTAGTAGAAAATAATACCAAAATATATTAAAAATAAACAAAAAATCCGACTGCATCAATATCTGCCATCTTTATTACATTCACTGAAGAACTGAAAAGATTGGAAAAAGATTTTATTTTTGTTTTATTTATAATTTTTTTTTATTTCCACCGTTTTAGTTTTCTAGCACCTTTATTAGCATTTCCTATTACAAACCCCAATAAAACATACAAGTTATATGTATATTCGTAATTATCGTTAAAAATCCTTCATTTTGATACTCGAAGTATTTTGAAAACATAATTTTTTTTAGATTACTTTTTGCCGCCAAAAATACTCAATTTTGTATTTTTTTAGTTTAGATGTACTAAGGGCGATATTAATAAAGCAATCTCAAGTTTGAGTTACATCTCAAGTAGACATAATGTATTAAGCTATTCATACATTACGTCTAATTGAGATGTAACTCAACCTTGAGATTCATTTATTAATACCGCCCTTAGTGTCACTCTCACGGCTAAGACGAATCTATTGACACCACTCACATAAAAATACGACAAGCCGTTTAGGCTCTATGGCTAGCCAAAAAAAATATAAATACATACACTCGAAAAACATAACCCTCCCCCTCCTTTCGCAGTCGGGTAAAAAGTAGTCGACTACTCTATTATCACATCATGGAACGGAATACACACGGCAAGAAGTGGGTGCACTGGTTGTGTCATTGCCTACCCCTAAATGGATAAAAAGTGCGTGCGCGTATGTATGTGTGACTGTAACATACGATACTGATCATAAAATAAATTGAAGCCGATTATAGAATATTTTGTAATTATTTTCATGAAATAAATACTTTTCTCAGAATTAAGGGCATCATGGACGCGTTGCCAGAAAACAAATTATTACGATTCAATCCCGACACTATGCAGACGTTACGAAGGCTGTATAATTTGGACAAACCTGGTGATATGGACTCTGCCATCACAGCAGTGCAGGACTGGTTGAAGAAACAACATCATTTGACTAAAAAAGATTACCGTAAGTTTATTTCATTTCATTTAACTACTAGTTGTTCGCGGTATCGCCCGTGTGTTAGATCTGCCCGTTAAACTACCAGATAATGATCTACCTATATGCCGAATTTTATCCAAATCCGTTCATTAGTTTTTAACCGAATTAAAAAAGGAGGAAGTTCTCAATTCGACGTGTATTTTTTTTTATGTTTGTTACCTCAGAACTTCGTCATTTAATGACCGATTTGAGATTTTTTTCCTTTGTTACAAAGAATATGCTTCCAGATTAGTCCCACAGAAGTTTTTATCAGAATCGGTTGAGTAGTTTTAGTTTTAAAACCAAAATAACTTGAAAATAATGTCGTCCAAGTACCTATACAAAATTAATAATTTTGCTTTTCTGTGACTTTTTCTTTGGTGTAGTCGCGTTGAATTTTGTTCGGTCTTATTATTGAGTACATATAAAAATAACATCAAGTGTGTTACGTTTTCGGGGGGCAGGAAGAGGCGTAACATGTCAGCGCTATAGTCGTAACGCGTGCGAAATACAACTACGCCATCGAGGCGGTATATTTCTTACTAACGCAAAAAAGCAAAAAATAAAAACATTTGTAACAAAAAATTACCGCCTTCAAAAAAACTACAAAAAAATATACGATAGCATTACCTATATACTGGTAACCTATTTTAGAGTCGGTGCCTAGTTAGTAAGTATCTACTAACTCAGCTAGGTAGACATTATTAATATGCAAAAACTATGTTTAATTTAAAATTCTTACATAATTATTAATTAGTATCGGAGAGATGGACCATATCCTCGGAAAAGTCTTCGAAATTATTTAATATTCAATTTAATTTAAAGGTGCATAAAGTTTAAAATGTTATGTTTCAGCAAGGTCCTATTTGGAGAGATTGATAATTCTACAAAAAGGTTCGTTGCAAAGAACAAAAGCTCAAATAGAGAATATTTGCGCGATGCGAACGTTATTGCCTGAATATTTTGAAGCGAATGAGGACGAAGAAATAGTAAAAGAGGATACGTTGTAAGTTTTAATTATTATAATTCGATATGCTTCTTCAATATACACTTATTTATTTTTTAGTATTGTGTCTAAAATATATAAAATCTAACAAGTCCAAAGGGTTTTCTGAAGTCCCTTCAAATATAACCTTAGTTGATAGCCTTTAAAATTTAATAGAAGAGGTCATTGTCATAATACTCTAGTAAACAAGTTGAAAAACGTGAAAAATAGAGATAAAGGTCCTAAAAATATGAACGATGGCTCATTCGATTCGTAATCACCTCTAGAAAAATGTTTATGAAGGATTTTGGTGCAGGTTAAAAATTGCAATTTTAATTAACAAAATAAGATAAAAAAAAATGATATTTCGTTTTTTGTTAATAACTCGAAAAATATTAACATTTAAGCTTTTTTGAAGAGAAGGAAATTTCTAATAAAAAAGTCCTAACTCCCGGAATTCTATCTCCATTATACTTTTAATTAGACGTTGAAAATAGGGCTCCGCGCGGCAATTACGACATGCGCGCGCTGCCGCTAAAGAGAGTTCAGCAATAAAAATAATTTATTTATAACATAAAATGTGATTTTAAAAATTTGTAAAATTCTAGTATCTTCTTAACACTTGAAAGCATCGAGCCCTGAAGAAAAAAAGGTTAATCACCATTTTTCAAAAAGTTATTCAATTGTTAACTAACCAATTTTTTCCCAATCTCCATTGGCATAAACAATGTGATGAAAGGTATAAATAATTGGCCTAAAAATTTTAAACTTTGTGGAGCCCTTCTGATATATGTACTTTATAAGATCCTGCGGTAAATTTTCATTAAAGTGTATTAATTTGTTAATTATAATTTTTTATACCTACTTAATTTTATAAATATTTCAATTTTTCAATAGTTGTATCGTCCGACTATTGAAACTCAGCGTAGGTCTTTAATTGTTATCTTATTTTCTTTTTAAATATATATTATATTTTACAGATTGCAAGTAAAAATATAAATTCAAATTATAGAACATGTGTGAATCCAGCAACCTAATCCCAAGTATCTTCTAGATAATCTTCTGTACTGTAAACCTATTTTGCAAAGACGTTCTTTGACAGCGTTTTATTTATTTTTTTACTGGAAGTTTAACAACATGCATAGGAAGTTTCTTCAAGAAGCGTTCGCATTGACCAACAAAAGAATTGTTTATTTTATGGAGACGAATAGCATGTACAAGTTTATTTTTATTCCTAGTATTTTTATTGTGTATATCGCATATGCGGTCAATATAATCAGCCTAGACTGTATTTGTGCCCGATATGACGATAGTGCCGCTCCCTTCACATCATGGGACAACACTTGTGGAGTAGTGGGAAAAATGTGTAGCTAAAAACGATACGTGTTTTTTTTAATTTTCTAGAATATGCAGCAGGCAGTACTTTATCCATGATATTGTATAATGTATCTGTGTGGCCTGTTTCATCCAAATTCGATCAGCGGTTTCTGCCTCTCCTAATAATCATTCAAACATTTTTACGAACTTTCGTTTTTTTTACTGCTGTTAAATGATGAGACAGCATGCTGGTCGCCTGACAGTAAGCGATACGATCGCCCATAAACAGTAGCAACGCCGCCGAGAGCTCTGAATCACAAAGTACTGAGTTGCACTCCACATGTCTTAGTCAACCAAAGACATGAGATGTTAAGTCTCATAATTCCCAGTAATTACGTTGGTTACAGTGTCCTTTAAATCGGAACACAACAATGCATGCATACTGCTTCTTGACGGTAGAAATAAAATTTACGATGGTATCTAACCAAGGGGCCCCTCGCATACGAGAGACTTATTATTGACTAGCTTTTGCCCGCGGCTCCACCCGCGTGAATGAGTTTTCCCGGTATAAAAGTCCCGCTTTATATTGTCCCTGGATAAAAAGTAGCCTATATGTTAATCCAGAGCATGTTCTACCTGTGCGCTAAATTTCATCGAAATGCGTTCAGTAGTTTTTGCGTGAAAGAGTAGCAAACATCCATACATTCTTACAAACTTTCGCCTTTATAATATTAGTAGGATAATATTTGTAAAATCATCTACTTGATGTATCTATGCAGTTCTGCTGGCTTGCTTCCAATGCTCACAGAGGATAACTACAGAGTCTTGGCAGTCAAATTCCATGCCAAAGAAATCGACGCTAAAACATTTTTCAAAATCTACAAATACGCTATTTATGTAAGTACCATTTTTTACCTGGCCATGCAAAGGTACACTGAATCTAAAGTATTATCTACCAAATACATGAAACATGGTGTATCGAGACGGTCCCTCGAACTATACTTGGCGTAGGGAATGCTGGGTACCTTCGGTTGAAGACAACTGTCCACTTAAGCCGCATGTTATGTACACGCTATTGTTAATTGATGCTTGATCGCAACTTTCTAGTATTTTGCCATTTTGCGTAGAAACAAACAAAACCATATGTCCACGTCGCCATTGTTTGTACACACGACGTGTGGTTTATGTGGACGGTAGGCCCAAATCATTGACGATACCGTGAATGTTGAGGATATTTTTTCAAACGTCTGGCATTAGATTTACTAGAGGAAGGATTCAGGTTAGATTCACAATAACATACCATTAAACCGAATAGCTCTTTTAAAGCCAGTCTGTGATATCTATTGGCGAGTATTGTTTCCGCGCTGCCTATTATTATCTATCAATTATCTACTGCCTCCGTGGCGTAGTTGTATTACGGTACGATTGCAATGCGAGATCTCTTCTCGGGGTCGTATCCTGCTCGGGTAAAGTGATATTGGGTTATTATATTCAATATCAGCCCGGAGTTTGGAATTTGTACCCGATATGGCGATAGGCTTGCCCCCTTTTACTTTATAGAATGGAATACTCACGGCAAAAAGTGCATTACTTTCGCCTCTGCCTACCCCTTCGGGGATATAAGGTGTGAGTATACCGGGTGGAAGGGAAACGCTCTCGGAAACGAATACAGGTGATAGTATTGGTGATTCCTGACGTGATGGCACAAAAAAAATCGCAATCGCATTGTTACAATTTTAGTAGGATTTTTTCAAATTTTTGTACAGTTTCACGTATGGATAGATAAATCAAACTATTATTCTGAAAAACATAGTAAAAAATTTCAATATTTCAAAAAATTCGTAATGAAACACGTACATCAGCTGATGGGTCAAGGACCGCGCACAGCCGGTGCCGGCGCAGCGCGGCGGCCGCCGACTTGTCAGCGTTTGCTTTGTAGTTTGTACCCTATCCAGTTTTTTGTACGCTTTACATTGCGCGCGCATGAATTACGGAAATACTAAAATCGTAAATATTATCGCTTAGCTTTGCAAATGAATATAGTTTTTCGTTAATGTTATGGTTCTTCTCTCTTACCGTTCCGGTATAGACAGCGTTTCCCTTCCACCCGGTATGTATGCATGTAATTACCCACATGTATGATTTCTTTTTAGGTGGCTGAATACCTGATGTCCAAAGACTACTGCTGTGGCGTAATATTTATTATAGACTACAGAGACATCAATATTATGAACTACATAGCTGCAGTCAACGTTTTAGAACTTTATCAGTTCATAAAAATAATCACGGTATGTTATCTAGCTTCCTCAGAATTTGAGCTCCAGAAGGAATTGGCAATTTTAATAAAAAAATCCTCTGCATTGCCCTAAGTAATTTTAATATGCATTTTTTAAATATTTTGTTTTGCTAAAAGAACATAATAATACTTTAATAATACTTTCGTGTTATATATAATATGTCGGAATTAGAGGTTAAAAGTACTTACTGAATTTGTCTCTTCTTGCTTTTTTTAACCGACTTCCAAAAAGGAGGCTCTCAATTCGTGTGTTTGTATTTTTGTTGTATGTACACTGATTTCTCTGAAAACTGTGAGCGTATTTCCTTGATTCGTTCTTTATTTGGTAAATAAGGGTCACGAAGTGGTCCCATTTCAATATATCTTGGTTTAGGGTTCATCATTTTAGGGAACAAACTGAATAGACCTGCATAATACGAGCAATTTTATTCAACGACTTAGAAGTGCTCTTAAGAAAGTCGATTAGCAATGCATATTAAATTGGAGCTATTTTTTTTTATTGAATTAAAGATAATAAATATGCATAGTGACCCTTTATACGAATGACAAGGACTTCCACTAGATGGTAAGGGATAAATAGGTTTATGAAACCATTTATTTATAAAAAAAGTCATAAATCGCGGAAACGTAGATTTGTCGTTTGGCTATCATAAAATGAGTAGGCGCTTTTTGACAGATTCGATAGAATATGGTTAGTATCTCACTAACGTATCTAAATATAGGCTTCTAATGGGCCTCAAAGTGATAAATATGAGCTGCTTAGTCTTGAGAACTAATATATTTGGATGACGAGCAGGATGCTTTTAATAGGTACGTATATTACCGTAATATGTAGTATGCGACGCAAAACATCCATGCAAATTTGTGATTCTATTAAAGAAAAGGAATGTTTAACTCATGATTTAATAAATCATTAATTATTGCTACATAATGAAGTATTAAAATTTCCACCTAATTTCAGGATCTACTAGAGAATCAGGGAATGTTTACGCCAAACCAAAATCTAACTGCGTAATTATTTTCTAGAAATCAGATTAACTGCTCAACAGTGAGCATCGGGCTGCTTTACCCAAATGATGGTTCATCTTTTACTTATAATATAGACCTGAGCTGTTGTCCTAGCGTGACACTACTTTTATTTATCTTTATTTCTGTATTAACATTATGATGATCACTATTTTTACTAAAACATTCAATGTTTTGTCTTACCTCTCCTTCGTCAATGAAGGACAAGTTGGAGTTTTACTCTCACATCATTGATGATGATGATGAGGTGGAACCCTGTGACGTCGGCAGAGTTGACGTCACCTCTTTTTAAAGAGTTCAACATCCTCTCCTTCGTCAATGAGGGACAAGTTGGAGTTTTACGCTCACATCATTGATGATGATGATGAGGTGGAACCCTGTGACGTCGGCAGAGCTGACGTCACCTTTTTTTTAAAGAGTTCAACATCCTCTCCTCCGTCAAGTATAATTTTTTCAAATATTTTACTCAGTGCCGGTAATATAGAAATAGGCCTAAAATTACTAGGGTCACTTTTATTACCACTTTTAAACAAGGGCATTATTTTGCTATAATTCATGAGGTCTGGGAAACTGCCCTCATCAACACATTTATTAAATATTAGTTGGGGCGATAATATAAATAATATTACTAACTAAACTGACTGAAATTCCCCATAAGTCAGAGGTTTTTTTTTTGTTAATTGACTTAAAAGCATTTACTATGTGGCTAGGATTTATATGTCTTAAGCAAAAGGTTACCGAGTACTCATTTATATTTTTTTTTAAAAGTAATTCAGCTTTAGATGGGCATGAATTCAAAGAACTTGTAGTGGTTATAGGTATACTACCAAAAAAGTTATTAAAAGATTCAGCTATGTGAACGATGTCACGGACGTTTTTATTATCAACGTTCAATTCAAAATTATGATCGCGTAGCTGAGTCCGTCCAGATTCGGAATTTATAATATCCCAAGTTGTTTTTATTTTATTATTTGACTTTTCAATTTTTTTACTTATGAACAATATTTTGCTGCAAGACAAGCCTTTTTAAAAACTTTAGAATAAGTTTTAACATAAGTAACAAAGGACGGGTCATGCTTATATCGCCTCATACCATATAACTCATACAGTCAAGCTCTACTTCTATGTAAACCTACAGTAGCCCAATCACAAAATTTCGTCTTTATTGTCTTATTCACAGATTTAATTTTAAATATCTTATTAAATTCTATATTTATTAAGTTAAAAAGGTCACCATAAAGCCTATTCGGGTAGCGCTCGGACTCTATTTTGGTAACCTTAGAAAAGATTCTCTCTTTAAACCTATCTAAGCGATTAGCAGTGTACAGTCTGCTTGTAATTGTAATATTAGACAGTTTATTCTGTTTTGAGACACAGAATACTGCTTTTTGGCCACAGTGGTCAGATGTTAAATCACTCAAATAAGCTTTACACAGACATTGACAGCTGCAGAAAATGTTATCCAGACAAGTTGCTGTGGTAGCTGTGATTCAAGTAGGCTCACAAAATAAATTTTTCATGCCAAAGTACATAAATAGATTAATGAGTCTATCCTTTAAGGATGACTGTTCCAATAAATTAATATTAAAATCACCACATATTATTATATGCTTATTACTAGAACCTATACGTTTTAGAGCATCTTCCATAACACCTTCAAATACATTCAGATTGCTCAACGGTGGGCGGTACACACAAATTATAATATGTTGCTCAAGCTCAACACAGGACAGTTCAGCAGTGCGCTCAATAGAAAGTTCTAAATCATCTTTACGTTTCTTACACTTAATACTGTTATTTACAAAAATTAGTGAGCCACCATGTATTGCTGTCTTTCTTATGAACGCACTTTTTACAGAGTAATGGCTGTTATTAAATATCATCTGATGATTCTGTAGCCAATGCTCTGTGACACAAAGAATATCAATTTTATGATTTTCTATAAATAAATCTATTTCTAATTGTTTGCCAGATAAGCCTTGTATATTTTGGTGACTGCCTCGGTGGCGTAGTGGTATTGCGTACGCATTACGAGTACGATTTGCGCGCTGAGGTCCTGGGTTCGAATCCCGGGTCGAGCCAAAAAAATTGTGACTGGGTTTTTCCATCTTAAAATTTACTCAGTCGCAGCTCGGAGTCAGGAAGTTGGCGGTGTGATACCCCCGTGCCTCGGAAAGCACGTAAAGCCGTTGGTCCTGCGCCTGATCTCTCTCCGGTCATGTCGGATTGCCGTCTCACCGGACTATGAGAGTGAAGGAATAGCGAGTGCACCTGTGTATTGCGCACACACTTGTGCACTATAATATCTCCTGCGTACCTGGCTGATCTCCGTTGAGATTGGCCGCCGTGGCCGAAACTGGCTAGGAGGATTTCATTCATTTCATTTTGGTGAGCTATAGTTAAAACAAATTGCTTATCTGTTGCCTCACCTAATAGTTTAAACTATTGGGTGTGTCAAAAACTGCATTAGTAGTTCTACTAATGTTAATATTAGATTTACTAATGTCATTTTTTATAAACTAGCAATTGTGTTCTTAAATCTACCAGGCAGATACGTAGTATCTTTTGTCAATTTATAATTCTGTATAAATTTATTAATGTCAAAATAAAAAATATTGTCACCATGACGACATATCAAATTATGTATATATATATTAAGATCATATATGTGCCTATTTTGTTTATCGGTTAAGTTCTTTCCATATGGTAAGGCACATAATAATTTGCATTTAGACTGCTGTTGGATGGTCAATAACTTATCCAAAGATTGCATTAATTCTTTTCTATTTATATTAAGACCACTTCCAAACAGCAGCACATCTTTGGTCAATGGGTCTAAATTAGTTGGTTGCAACTTATCTACTAATTGACTGTAACTGGCCCCAGGAAAACAATTATTGATAATTTTATGATCGTTCATACTATTATGTAAAAATGAACCAAAATCCTAACCTATCTGATAAAATAACAGTTTTATAGACTTTCTTTGGTGAAAGATGACACTGACTATCTGATACATGTGAAGTATGATGTGCGCCCCTATAACCGGTGTATCTGCTAGCTGTGGGGACAGATCTTGTGATGTGTTATTACAATTACAATGCATAATATGATTATTTGTCAATGAGTCAAGTCTGTCCATATTGTAATTGCTCATTTTTACAAATTCATTTGCAGCCAATATATGTTCTCTGATTTGGTTCTGAGAATCCTCATAGTTGCTAGTCACTTTTTGTAGATCTAGCTTGAGTTTTAATATCTCAGATTCCAACTGTTGAGTGTCTCTATCATAGACATATTGGTTATTTTCAAGCTGATTATAATATGATTTAGTTTTTCTAATTAACTGAGAACGCTCTTTTTTTAAAGTATTAATTTTACTTGATGCATGTTGGTTTCTAATGCATTTCATGTTTTTTTTTTATAATCTTATTGATTTTATATATTTTTTGAGCTTTTTATGGCTACCAAATTGAACCGGTTTAGTTTTTGAACTTAAGTCAGTGTGATCATCTAGAGTACATATTCTGCTACTATTGTTGGATAACAGTTCATCATACAGGCTCTGTGTGGCATTGTGGTCAGATATATATTTTGGATTCTAATAATTGAATTGATTTATGAGCACCACAGAGGCTCATTTCTAGTTCTGAAATGCGACTCAGAGCCCGCTCATGAGTATTACTGCAATCCTGGAAAGAATGAACTATCTCCTGCAAGTCATCTCTTTGGGTAACAACATTCAAATATGATACATGGAGTTTTGCTAGTTCACTCTTCAGCGCTGAAATTTTATGGACTATCTTGGCAATTTCCTCTTCACTCTGTTCCCATTCTGCTAACAGTTGGTCGCAGAGCTCTTTGGATGATTTGAGCTCCTGCAGTGCCAACTTTAGTTTAATTTCGACATCCTTAGCGACAGCCTTACGGGTCATCATGATGGTGCCAAGGACGTGGGTAGGTGACTGAGAAAAAAAAATAAACCTCTGTAGGTACCTATAGATAAATATAGATCTCTAGGAGTTAAATTTCTTTATTTAAATATTTTTTTCCTTTGTTTATTACTTGATATAAGCCTATAATAATCGTAAGAATTACTTGTAACTTATATGCAATAAAAATTATACATTATACATTATACTTATCGTAATATGAATCTATATTTATGTATGTGTATTTATAAGTTTATATTATCTCGAAGTACCTCTGTTGCACCTACCTTATTAATCTCTGCACCACCCTAAGGTTGACTGGGAGAGAATGCCTACGGCATTAAGTCCGCCTTTATACATTTGTATATGAAGTGCTTAAATAAATAAATAAATAAAAATATATTATTACTTATAGTGGGAACAATCCGTACGGAAATGAATTTTTTTTACGTATTGTTATGAGGTTATATACTCCGTACTTATGCTAAGTTTAAGACAAATTAGAATTAATTTGAAATTTATATTATAGACGACAAGATTTTAACACTTATCGGGGCCAGTGTTGCCAGTTCAGTATTGTTGTTCAGTTACTACTAAATAATGATGCGCGGGAGTAGTTTCAATCTTTTTTCATTAATTGGCAGTAGTATGTCCCATAACACTAGTTAGTAAAATGAATATTAGATATTATAGTTTCGGCTGTATTGCTGCTGCTCTATTGCGACTGCCTCGGTGGCGTAGTTGTATCACAGTACGACTGCAAAGCTGAGGTCTCGGGTTCGATCCCCGGGTCGGGCAAAGTGATATTGAGTTTTTCTATCCAGTATCAGCCCGGAGTCTGGAATTTGTGCCCGATATGGCGATAGGCTCGCCCCCTATCACATCATGGGACGGAATGACGGCGAAAAGTGGGTGCACTAGTTGCGCCTCTGCCTACCCCTTCGGGGATAACAGGCGTGAGTGTGTATGTATATGTATAGTTTCGGCGGAATATTTATTTATTTGATTGTTGCACCAGTGCAACGTTGCAAAGTAAAGGGTTAATTGTGAAGGAAAACGTCGTGAGAAAACCTACATACCTTAGAGTTCTTCATAAGAATTTCGAGAGTATGTGAAGTCTAACAACCCGCACTAGACCAGCGTGGTGGACTAAAGCCTGTCAGTAGTAGAGGAGGCCTGTGCTCAGCACAGGCACAGCAATTTTGCGAAACACGCTATTTGATTTAGGTATACAAGAGATCAGAGCCAACGTTTGTATTAACTTACTTTTTAAATTTACAGATAGGGTATGCTTTGAGGATTAAGCATATACATTCAATAATACCATCAACAGCAGCAAATACTTTCATTAACTTTGTGAAGAAAATGTTCAGTACTAAGATAGCAAATCGCTTTTATGTACATAGAACGATAGAACCATTGTACGAATACGTGCCTCAAGGCATACTGCCTTCAGAATATGATGGACATGGCAAGTCTCTAGCTGGTTTGTACGGTAAGTTTTTCTTTTCCAAATATATCTAATCTTACTCCTTTCATCTCTCTTTCTTTTATCTTACTATATTATAAAAGCGAAAGTTTGTGAAAGAATTCGAATGGTTGTGTGTTCAGATGTTTGTTATAAATAAACGCAGAAACAACTAAACGCATTTGGATGAAATTTAGCACATGGACATATCATATCGTCGATTAATACATAGGCTATTTTTTATCCCACGAATTTGCCCCCATGGGAAATAATGTATATTTATAATCTCATTCTAAAAGTAGTACGTAATCATACTGAGCTTTAGTGACTTTTGTAGCGGGAAAAGCGTTTCACGCGGGCGAAGCCGCGAGCAAGACCTAGTTTATGATAAAAATACCAACTACCATAATAAACAGTCATTTCAATGGTTATAACTTACTTCAAACTGGAAAACTAAGAACTAGTTCATAGCCTTTTGGCGCCAGAAATAGACAATTACCACTATATTATCTATTTACTACTTAGAACTTTCGCTTACGCAATGTAGGCACATATTATACTTAAACTATTCGAAGTTTGGCAAGATATATTAATTATAAAATAATACGATCTATTTCAGCGGAATGGAAAGAAGCATTCATGTCTGAGGAGTCTATACAATATTTAAAAGAAATGAGTGAAGCGAAATCGACACAGGCGTACAAAATGAAAGACGCAATAAATGATTCGGATTTAGGAATATCAGGAAGCTTCCGATCGTTGAATGTGGATTAATACCTTATTTATAACACTTCGTATACGCAATAAATTAATAAACTAAAAATATATATAATTAAACAGATGTATTTTCAGATTTCAGTCTGCTGGATTGATCTTATAATACCTAATAGTTCATGATTTTGCAAAACGCTATACTTGTCTCTTAACTTAATCATACAACTGAATGGAGTTTAAAACAATTGTACATCCCTATTCAAATGTAGCGCGTGAACAAATTGAAAAAGAAATTACTTCGGTGACACTCTGATCAGATAAAATGTAAAACAAACGGCTAAAACTTGTTCAGGAGAATCCGTAGGTAGAACAATAAATGAAACATGCGATTTTATTCCTTTTAACTGTTAATTTTACCCTGAGGCTAAGTTCGTCTAAATCAATTTGAAAATCGTATATTTCGGAAAATCCAGTTTCGCATTGACATTCGAAAAGAGGTTTTGTTCTGAAGGCGTAAGGAGTAATTTCATTTTGGCAAAGAAATGAATTTGATGGCTCTTTAGCATGATTTAAATCTGAGTTTTTCAAGCGTAAAGTTTAACTATTGTTTTGAAGGTGCACGTATCACTGACTTTAATGGAATTTTTAAATGGGAAAGTGAATCGGTGTTTTTAGTACTTGATACAATTTGAACATCAACTTGATCACTTTTAAGTGTTTAAAAATTTACACTCAAAATTGTATATTCTTTTATGTGGTGATTACACGCATTCTTTAAATTCTGTTTCGTTCTATTGCTATTATATTTTGGCGAATACTAGTTTAGATTTAGAGGCAATGACAAAAACTAAATTTGAGGGCCACGCAGACGCTATCAAATTGTTGCACGGACTAGATTAACATGAAACTGATCATTGCTCAGGTTGCTAAGATATTAATAGCATTTCGGCTATCTTGAAATGCGAACGCCTTAAACAGTAATGAATTTGAAAAATATCCTTTGTTAATCTTACTATTTTATCTTATCTTACTAATATAATAAATGCCAAAGTTTGTGTAAATACAGGGTCATTTTGACATTGCGTTAATAAATACGATACGATCGCACAAGATACGATCCAACTTCAACTAGACATAGATGCTGTTAGTGCTTGGTGCACAAAGAATAACGTGGCACTAAATCAAAATAAATGTTATTTTATCAAATTTACTAGGAAAAATATTCCATATAACATTTCCTACTTAGTCAACAACATCCCGCTTCAAGAGGTCCAAACCATCAGAGACCTCGGTATTTTACTGGATAGCAGCTTAAGTTTTAGAAGTCACTATGATCAAATCATTAAACGAGCATCTAAATTATCAGGATTCATAGTAAGAGAAATGAAATTTTTTAAAGAACCTCATCTCACAATTACCATTTATAACAGCATTATACGCAGTATACTGGAATATTGCAGTACGGTTTGGAACCCATATTATCAGGTACATGTTGTCATTTGCCAATAGCATTCGTAATGATATTGATGTCTTCACTGGTTCTGTAGCTTCAATAAGGTCTAAACTTAATGAGTTAATCACTTAGCGTTAAAAACAGGTTTTATTTTTTCTTCAGTTCTTATTTTTCCTAAACATTTACTAAGTTGTATAATTTTAGTTTATATTAATCACTAATCATTGTTTGTGTCTTACAAAGAATACCTAGTGCATGTCGGATTCACATCTAGTAGATGTCAACAAAATTATTGTATTGTTCATAACTTTTACTTGTAGCATGCATGGTTGAACATCAGTTTTGTGATGTTTTGTGTTTTGTGAAAATAAAAAAAAAATGATACCACATTCTTATTTCGTGAAGATAACACTTTTCATTATGTTATTTTAACCATATATGTAAAATAAAAAAGTGTAAGTTTCGAACAAAATAAATAACAATAAAATGGAACTTTAAGTTTATACGCCCTAATGCCACTATGACTGCTCTTAAAGAATTCGTCGCAGCAGCAACATTACACTTTTAGTCAGAAGTACACTAAAGTACACTTACGGACACACCATATTCGCACTAAACTACAAAATGAAAAAAAAAATGGCAACATTATAACCAAGTTTTTTGGCGAAAATAGTATTCGTTATTCATTGATAATTTTTAGCACGATGCTAGTAGAGGTATAGACGAATATGTGGTTTCATTTAGTAACACAATGTAAAAATTACCTTGTATTTGGATGTTTGTTAGAAGTAAAGGCAAAAGAATTTGGAATACGGGTAGATGTCCTTGATTAACACATAGATTACTTTTTATCCCGGTAATTTGCCCCCATGAAAAATAATAGATATTTTTAATCCGATTTTTTGAGGGGATCCCTTTGATTCACCTACGTTTTTTTAAACTTATTTTTTCGCATATTTGATTTTGCATAATATGCATTGGCATAATAGTACTATCGCATAGTAATATTTTGGCCTACTACTTTTTTGTCATAATAAGCTATGGGAATAATTTTAGCTTGACTAATACACATTTTGCATAATATGTATCTAGAAGAAATTAGGTTAGCGAGGAGCGAAGCGACGAGCGTGTTAGGTGCACATGAACCTCCGCCAGAACCGATTTTAGGGCGTTTCCCACTTAGACAAAATCAAATACGAACGATGCTTATTTATTTTAATGACTTTTGATGTTTATGCTATTTGACGTTAGTCGTTTTGATGGTTGTGCTTTTTGTATTTATGCTTTTTTATTTTATGATAAAACAATTATGCGTAATGATTATTATGCACATTGATATTTAAGCTTAAAGCTAAGATGCGTGACAATATTATTACAAATACATTTATGCAATGCAATAGGGAACATTTTTCGAGTATATGGCGCTGGCGTCGACTGTGTTTATGGAAATTCTTTTCAAGCGGGCGTAGCAGCGAGTAGCACAAAAATACAAGATCTATGCCCAACAGAGCTCTTCAAAAGAAACAAACTACGTAAAGATGAAACAACACACGTGTTTCAAGTCTTTTATAGGTACAGTCAGCCACATAAGTACCTAACTGAACAAATTCAAAATTTCAAATGATCTGTAATCTCTTTTGGCTGTATCAACAATAGTTTTTTCTTCAGAAAAATAATCTTCACGGGGCTTACTTTATTTTAGATAAAGAAAAAAAGAATATTTCGACTGAAAATAACGTGTGTTTTGTGGCTAACTGTACATATTAAACCGGCATCTACGGTAGTTTTGTTTGGAAACTCGCGGCCCCCGTTATTCTATGCACATATTTGCTCTCGCAGTGCAACTTTTGCTATTGTTCCGGAGTTATTTGTTGCAAATGAGTTTACTAGAACTTTCTAGAAGGCACAATTGGTTGAATAATTGTGTTGTGACGATATGTTGAATATTGAGTGTTTCACTATTAATAATCAAAAGTGAAATATACACACGTACACTCACGCCTTTTATCCCCGGGTGTAGGCAGAGGCGCAACTAGTGTATCTACTTTTCGCTGTGCGAATTTCGTCCAATGATGTGATAGGGGGCGAGCCTATCGCCATATCGGGCACAAATTCCAGACTCCGGGCTGATACTGAATTTAAAATCCGATATCACTTTCCCAACCCGGGGATCGAACCCGAGACCTCAGCGTTGCAGTCATACCGTAATGCAACTGCGCCACCGAAGTATACATACGTAAATAATAGGTTATGTTTTTTATTATGACGTCCTGGTAAAGTTGCACCGAGAAAGTTTGATTAAAAGAAAAATTTTTTCATAAAATGTCAAAACCCACGCGTATTTATTTCGAGACAAACCTTTAGGACAGAATCAACAAAATTCACCCTGATTCGAATTCGATATTCAATGAATTTAACATAAACCACGAATAACGAAAAGGTTAATTTCACTGTTGGCTCGAAATGATTATCATTTACCCACCATTCGAGCGTTCTCGATTTTCCATTTAAATTTTTCACCATGTCGATTTGAATATTTAGAGTGTGTTGACGAAGAATTCGATTATTTGGAAGACGCGGCGAAATCTTTAGGGAAGACTTTTTGGAGATTTTGAAGCTGGAGCTACAGCCAAGACGTCTTATTGTTAACGCTAGTTTTGTCTATGAGAAGGGCATATCCTAGCGATAGAATTTACGATAGGATGTGTTATTTCTATAATTTTTTTCGGTATTTTGTGGCTACGGTCCATGGTGATCTTAATACAAAGTATACAGATTCCTTTCATACTACGAAATAAAAACAATCAGCAAGGCACTCGTTTGATAGTAAGCTGTACCACAGTATAAATATATTTTATGCTGTACGATTTCATGAAAAACTTAGTGACACTACTTCAAACATTTAAATAGCAGTGGGGCTAGGATGTGAAAAAAAAACACGATGCGTCTCCACTTCGTTTTATTGTGATTGGTTGAGTGACTGACGTATCGGTATTTTGATGTTTGTGATTGATCGAGAGACCGATACGTCAGTCTCTCAACCAATCAGAATAAAACGAAGCGGAGACGCATCGTGTTTTTTTTTCACATCCTAGTCCCACAGACCTGCATGACACTAAATACAATTCCGACAGACATTATAGGATTTAATTTAAGGGCCGATTTCACCTCTTGCCGCGTATGATCCGACGAAATACAGAAGTCGCACTCTCATCTATGCTCCTAAATAAATCGGAATAAAATGAGTACTGTCTCTATTAGCTGTACATACGATAACTTTCAATTTCTATACTAATATTATAAAGCTGAAGAGTTTGTTTGTTTGTTTGTTTGTTTGAACGCGCTAATCTCAGGAACTACTGGTTCGAATTGAAAAATTCTTTTTGTGTTGAATAGAACATTTATCGAGGAAGGCTTTAGGCTATATAACATTACGATGCAACTATTAGGAGCGAAGATATTATGGAAAATGTGAAAAAAACGGGAAAAATTATTCATTCTTGAAGGCTTCCATTGCGTGCGCTGCGAAAACGGTTCAAGATACCAAAAATATATGTATGAAAGAATTATTCCTCTTGAAATGATTTAAAAAAATGTCCGCGACAGTATAAGTCTATCTTTTAAGATTAACTCACTAGAACCGTTTTTATGGTAATCAAATTTGGTCGAAATTAATGCATTATTTGTTAAGAGTTGTATCAACGTCATAATATTAATCTATATCCAAATAAATCTGTTGGATAGCGTGATTCAACGGGGAGGTTTTTATATATGTACTTTTAGCCCGGAAAAACTTATTAACGCGGGCGAAGCCGTGGGCAAAAGCTAGTAAAATATATTTGAATCCTGTTATACAGGACAATGCTAGGTGGTGCATCAATGCTTGCAAACTCAAGCTGGTGGGCAAAAATAGACAAACTCAGCAAGACTCTATTTGAGCGTCCTTAAAAGAGTCAAACGAATATTATGCATTATAATCGTAAATGAGATAATGAGCATAAATATTTGTATTGTCCAAGTTCGATATAACTCAAGTCTATGATACAAAACACATAATAACCTCAAGGGGAATTTCCCCGAATTTACACAATATTGTGATACCATTTCCAGCCACGTCTTAACATGAGGTCCATAAAATAGAATGAGAAAGGTCTCGGACATGTAGCGATCCGCTGGCTATAAGAGCATTCTGCATATTGATGGAACGGTGTTGCTTTATGTCTGGATGAAGGACAACAGTGGTTCACATTGGTTAGAGGTATTTTCTTCTGTACGTAAACATTGAAAATGTATTACAACGAATCTTACTTAATACTATGAATGCAAGAGTTCTTGAAAATGTTTGGATGTTCGTTAGAAGTAAGTGCAGTAACCGGTAAACAGATCTGGAAGGTTTCCTTTTTTTTTGCTGCACTTAAATGATGAGATGAGCTTGCCGTACGCGTGATGGTAAGCGACACGACCACCCATAAATACTAGGAACGCAGCACAGAATGCGTCAACGTCGTCATGCGTCATACTCGTGAACGGGTGCTGCTTGCGTGGACTGGTCTGCTCTGTTTGATTGTTGACTTTATTATCCATACTTACAAACGACGACGACGACAAGCCGTAACGACCAAAGCAAAGAATCTATTTCAATAAAATTTTGTAAAGAGATAGTTTAAGACCCTGAGAAGGACTTAGGCTACTTCTTAAGCCGGAAAAACATTACCTGGGAATTTTATCTCGGATTTTATTTTCTCGCAAGTGGAGCCGTCACACCCAAACCAATGAACGTATTGCGATGCAATTTGGTAGGGAAATAGTTTAAGGCCTTGAGAAGGACCTAGGCAAAAGTCTTATCCCGGAAAAAAATCGGGTCTTTTAACCCGTAAAATATTTTCTTGCGGGAGGAACCGCAAATAAATAAGTATGGAAATAGTTTGAGACCCAGGGAATGACAGAGACAACTGCTTATTCCGGTAAAATATAAACCAGGAATTTTAACTCGGTTTTTTTTTTATCGCGTTTATTATATTTTTATTTTTAAGAATATGTCCTTACATCACTCTTATCATAAAACTAAGTCCCCTATGGCATCTGTTTCTCTCTTGAACGCGATAAACTCAAACACTACCGAACGGATTTTTATTAGTTTTCACCAATGGTCGGTGTGTCTACTCATATTATAAATGCGAAAGTTTGTAAGAATGTATGTTACTCTTTCGTGAAATTTGGCACACGGGTAGATCATGTCCCGGATTAACACATAGGCTACTTTTTATCCCGGGAAAATAAAAAGCAGGTCTTTTATCCCGAAAAAACTTTTTAACGCGGGTGGAGCCGCGGGCAAAAGCTAGTAAATAATAACAATAATAATAATACCTGCCCTGTATTATATACTGCTCACTGCTGAGCACGGGCCTCTTCTACAACTGAAAGGGTTTAGGCCTTAGTCTACTACGCTGGCCTAGTTATGCAATAAAAATTAATCTTAAGGTATGCTTTTTCTGTTTTCGTATGATATTGATGACCGTTTAGACTCCCAAAATATACTATTTTCTATAGGAATAAATCCCATTTATAGAAAATAGATTTTTATTGAGGTGTTTGTTGAACATTTAATGTTTTCCACTAAATCGAATCTTGTCTGACGTTCTGTTCAATGTGTTTTTCACTTAGGTATACCTATGTAGTTGTGATTGGTCGTCTTTTTGTTAAAATGTGAGGTCTGCTTATCTTTCTACTTTAAAAAATATACCATGTATTATTTACTAGTAGTGCTCGCGGCTCCGCCCGCGTGAAAAAGTTTTTCCGGGACAAAAATATTTTCCCGGGATAAAAAGTAGCTTATAGTACTCAGGAGCTATGTAGCTTCCTATTAGTGAAAGAATTTACAAAATCGGTTCAGTAGTTCCTGAGATTAGCGCGTTCAAACAAACAAACTCTTCAGCTTTATAATATTAGTATAGATTTCAAATCAAACAATTCTGAGTATATTACTGTCACCTTCGTGTTCTGGGGAAGGATTACGCGTAAATCTATCAGGAATTAATTAAATTTAGATGGAAACTCGTCATACTTCCCTTCAATCCTTCCGGAAGTAATCACATTATGTGATTGGAAATTATTAACCGTGTTATACCCACTATTCACACAATACAACTAGACCACAAAAGCAATTGTACTATAAATCTATATCTATACTAATATTATAAAGCTGAAGAGTTTGTTTGTTTGTTTGTTTGTTTGAACGCGCTAATCTCAGGAACTACTGGTTTGAATAGAAAAATTCTTTTTGTGTTGAATAGACTATTTATCGAGGAAGGCTTTAGGCTATATAACATCACGATGCAACTATTAGGAGCGAAGAAATAATGGAAAATGTGAAAAAAAAAGGGGAAAATTATTCATCCTTGAGGGCTTCCATTGCGTGCGCTGCGAAAACGGTTCAAGATACTAAAAATATATGTATGAAAGAATTATTTTTCTTGAAATGATCTAAAAAAATGTCCGCGACAGTATAAGTCTATCTTTTAAGATTAACTCACTAGAACCGTTTTTATGGTAATCAAATTTGGTCGAAATTAATGCATTATTTGTTAAGAGTTGTATCAACGTCATAATATTAATCTATATCCAAATAAATGTGTTGGATAGAGTGATTCAACGGGAACGTTTTTATGTACTTTTAGCCCGGAAAAACTTATTAACGCGGGCGAAGCCGTGGGCAAAAGCTTGTAACTAAATAATTATCTAAGTGTTTTTACGAGATATACATTAGTCTATTGGAACGATTATCCTTAACTTGTGCGATCTCTGGGCCAAATTTCAAATCTTTACAGTATTTTCTTATAAATATCCAAACATCTTCACTGACACCAGTTTTTACAAACAAAATTACGAGTACGCACAATGCGCCTGAACGCATAGTATCGGATAGTTCTCGTTGGCTTTGTTAAATTTTATTTCTCTGACAGTGGACTGAAGCCATAAAATAAAGATGCTTATAGTCCTTATTCTGAGACTGAAGCAAAGTTGTATCTCAATATTAGCCAATTACAGCTCCCCTATTCCTTCGCATTGCGATTGTCATGTCATAAGCACTGAGAACAGACTTGTTACCATGACATTACTTCTTATTTAGTCAAGTAACATTAGCGAATACAGGCCTTGGGCATTTATCAAGGGAAAATACAAAATATCCCGGGACTATCTCGAAATCTTAGCACAATAATCCAGCGATAAAGCGAATGTAAAGAAAAAACCGTTAAAGGAATCAGCGGAATCCAAAAGAAAACGTCTTAAGAGATATTTATCGATAAAATGTTCCCACAAAACATTGGCCGCGCTGGGAGCTCATAAAGAGGCGTCCACAATGGCTTTCGATCAAAAGTTCTAAGATTTTTTCCTTTTTTTTTTATTCTGCCACAGTGACTGCACCCCACCTGATGGTAAGCGCGATGCCGTCCAGATAGAGTATCGAATGGCAGCAGATGGTTATTTCATGCCTGAGATGCTTCTTCACGCTACGGCGACAGGACCCTGGATTATAGTAAGAACGGAACACGCACCGGTAAACTATTCCAAAGCCTGATGGAAGATTATATGAATAGACATTGGGAAAATTGTCATACAAACATTTTGAGCCTGTTCGTCAGTAAGTCAATCTACTGTGAAATGAAAATGAAATCCTCCTAGCCAGTTTCGGCCACGGCGGCCAATCTCAACGGAGATCAGCCAGGTACGCAGGAGATATTATAGTGCACAAGTGTGTGCGCAATACACAGGTGCACTCGCTATTCCTTCACTATCATAGTCCGGTGAGACGGCAATCCGACATGACCGGAGAGAGAACAGGAATACCAATATACCTAAGTAAAAAAGAAATCATTCAGGACCTCATTGAATGCATGAATCAAGAAATACATTAAAACGGGGTTTTTAATACATTAATGACTAAAACATAGACTTTAACATGATTGTATGGCGCAAATTATCCAATTTCCAAAATATTATTTTATTTCTAAAATTTAAGCACACCGAGACAGAGTGATAAGACAGACTTATTACTAACTAAAATAGTCCCCTTTTATATTTTCCTGGGATAATAAGTAGCCTATGTGTTAATTGATCTACCCGTGTGCGGGATTTCATCGAAATCCGTTCAGTAGTGTTCAACAAACATAGGTACATCCATACATTCTCACAAACTTTCGCATTTATAATATTAGTAGGATAATTACTAATAATTGTAATAATTAATAATCAGTCTATAACTAATTATACTATAATATTTTAATGTCATTGCTTTGGATCTATTTTAATTTAAATTTAGAACATTCAACATAATAATCTTATCGCCTCCTTGGTCTAATAGAAATTTATATACGCTGCAGAATCTCGTCATAAAAACATAACATGACCTTTTCCCTTTTATTGGGTAAACAGAGGCATAACACATCCAACAGTAATAAAGAACATTACATAATTTAAACCGAATACTAATAAGGATCAAGTTCTAGTTTGTTTATGAGTACACTAATCTTTTAAAACTACTAGGCCTTCTTAATTAATTTTCACAAAAAGAAACCTACTTTATTCCCAAGTACTAAAAGTTTTAAAAGCGGCAAAGGAAACTTTTCGCCAGGAAACCACGACCATAAGCAACTTACAAATATTTGGCCCAAACAGCAACTAATAAAATAACACACTCCAGTGTGAACAAGCCTGCAGACAGAATGTGAATATTATCCACAATGGCGTTCACCAAACAGCTTTACATAATGAAATGGCTTCTAAACTGCCCAGGAATGCCGCACTCAAGTGCTGACTCCTAGTTTGTATATCGAATGTTCTCGAACACTATACTAGGAACTTAAATCCTGTTGCACCGTATTACGAAAATATCGACATTGATAATAATTAAAGTCTCAGTAGGTACACTTTTTCTAAAAATTATAATATTTTCTGAAATTGGCTACTTGACAGTTTTAGGGAAATTGTTTTACAAATTACCTACACATGTTTATTTTATATGAAACCATTTTTGCGGGGAAAACACTTCATCGCTACCACCGCTCGGGGGTGAGTGGATCGGTTATGTTGGTTTCACACAGTCTTACGGCCCAATGTCGACACTCGGGAGTATAGCATCATCCGAGCGAGCATTGGATCGAGTTCCTAACACTATGTACCCCCTACACCGGCATACCAACCACAACCCGCGGTGGACTTCTTCGGCGCTCCAGGGACGGCCCCGGGGTATCTTGTTGCACGAAGATAGCTGCACCGCTAAAGAAGTAATTTCATCTCCTTGATTTGGAGTTAAGTCCCCCGACGCGAGGACGCTTGGGTAAGACTCAAAATTACGTAGGTATACTTACATTACTTTAATAACTTAGTTATTTGGATTAAATAAAAAGTATCTATTATTTTTTGCTTTTCAGTATTTTCGGCAGTTTAATATTTTAGTTAAAAAGTTTTTATTTTATATTTTTTGTGGCTATAAACTGTATGCTTATTTTTTATTCCTACACCACTCAGCATTAAAACGGTGAGTAAACAATAAATTACCCCTTTTTTTTACCTTTAGCGTAGATTTTTTTTTTCAATTTACATGGACCAATTTTAGGTATATCCTATCCTATAAAAAAAAAAATATTAAAATCGGGCGACTCTGTAAAAAGTTATACGTGGACATAGATGAATAAAATATACACGTCGACTTAAGAATCTTGCTCCGTTTTTTTTTTCATGGTTTAAAAATAGCAATGCTATTTAAAAAAAATGCAATTTATATTGAAGCAAAAAAACTGTATAATTATAGTTTGCTTGTAAATTTCCATATAAATTTAATATTTTGTTGTTACAATTGAAGGAGGATTTTCGTATTTGATAGGCAAAATTTTACTCAAGCTTTATCACAGGTAAAGCATGTACAGGCCGTAATAGTTATAGACTTCAGTTCAGTGTTCAGAGGCTATAAATTCATACCTCGGCGATGCAATATGCGTAGGCACAAACACTCCTGCCACTGACCTAATAAAGCAGCTAGCCCAAGGTAACCCACAATCCATACGTTGGGAGGCATCGATTTTTTTGAGGTTTACTCTGCAATTTATCTTATTTTCTTTGTGTAAGTATATTTGTATGCAAGCAAGCATGAACTCCCTTCCTAGCCAATTTCGGCCACGGCGGCCTATCTCAACGGAGATCAGCCAGGTACGCAAGAGATATTATAGTGCAGAAGTATGCGCGCAATACACAGGTGCACTCGCTATTCATTCACTCTCATGGACATATCTGGTGAGACGGCAAGCCGACATGACCGGAGAGAGATCAGGCGCAGGACCAACGGCTTTACGTGCTTTCCGAGGCACAGGAGTATCACACCGCCAACTTCCTGAACTCAGAGCTGCGACTTAGTCATTTTTAAGAAGGAAAAACTCAGTCACATGTTTTTAGTCCGACCCGGGATTCGAACACAGCAAGTAAATCGTACTCGTAACGCGTACGCAGTACAACTACGCTACCGAGGCAGTCAACAACCAGTGGCAGTCACAAGCATGAACTACCGTGTGTTTGAATAGTTCCCTCGAGTAAAAATACATAGAAAGTATATTTGAACGTTTATTATCCTTGATACGAATGAGTCACGGAAGAAAGCTTTTAACAAACAATACAAAGAATCATTTCTCTGTTGAGAATTTTCGTTTTCCTCGTAATATCCAAGATTTGTTATTTCTTCCAATACTACGCTTATCTTAATCTTAAGATAGAGGATCTTACTAATATTATAAATGCGAAATTTTGTGAAAAAAATTGGATATTTGTCAGAAGTATACGCAGAAACTACTAAACGGAATGGAATGAAATTTGGCACACGGTTAAATCATGACCTAGATTTTTTTTTTTTTTTTTTTTTTTTTATATATCCTGCTCAACCTTGCAATCTGTCATTGACATTTAGCAATTCATTTGTCTGGACTTTGCCTTTTTTTGTTTTGTCTACGCAGTGAGGATTTGCCCTTTGACAACTCTCACTATTCTATGGTGAACCGACTTATAAGGGTAGGAACGCTGTTCCTCCTCAATCTTGTGTGAATAACACTTCCAACACCCGATAGTTTAGCAGCTAAAGCATTGACATGTGTTGTTAATTTTCGTTGGTAGTTTCGGCTACGAACAGCTATTTCTTGTTTCACGGTATTAAGCCTTAAATCATGCAGAATGTATTTATTGTGTATGCTTTTTGGTATTTTGAACATTGATCTAATAGCTTTAGTCTGAAACCGTTCTAGTATTTCAATGTTACTGTTGCTTGCTGTTCCCCAGAGCTCTATTCCATATGTCCATACTGGCTTCAGTATAGCTTTGTAAATTGCCATTTTGCCTTCATTGGTCAACTGCGACCTTTTACCAATCAACCAATACATGGATCTAAGTTTTGCGTCTAAAGCTTTTCTTTTATTCCAGATGTGTTTCTGCCAGGTCAGTCTTCTATCTAGATGCATGCCTAGGTATTTCGCGGTGATGTCGTGTGGTATTTGTTCTCCATTCAGAGTGATTGGTGGGCAGTCGCCTTTTCTCAGAGTAAAAGTGACGTGCGCTGATTTGCTTTGATTAGCCTTTATTCTCCATGTTCTTAACCATTTTTCTATCTCTGTAATGTATTTTTGTAAATTTTCTGAGGCTGTTACTGGGTTGGCGTTTACCGACGTTATTGCAGTATCATCAGCGTACGTGGCAATAAAGATGTTGTCGTCAACTGGGATGTCAAGAGTGTAAATGAGATACAGTATGGGCCCCAAGATGCTCCCCTGGGGTACTCCTGATTTTATTTCATACAAATCCGACGTAGTGTTGTTCAATTTAACCTCAAAGCATCTTTTGTTTAGGTAGCTTTTTAATATGAGGTAGAATGTATGAGGAAGGTATTTTTTTATCTTGAACAATAGACCATCATGCCAGACCCTATCAAAAGCTTGGCTTATGTCTAGAAATACAGCCGAGCAGTATTTTTTATTTTCCAGCGTATAGCTGATGGTGTCTACCAGTCTATGGACTTATTCAATGGTTCCGTGTTTTTGTCTGAATCCAAATTGGTGCTCAGGAAGAATAGCATTTAGGTGGGATCTCATTCTATTAAGAATAAGTTTTTCAAAGAGTTTTCCAATAAGCGGAAGAAGACTAATTGGTCTGTAGGATGAAACTTCTTCGGGCTGCTTTCCCGGTTTAAGGATCATAACTACTTGAGCTAATTTCCACTGAAATGGATAGTGGGAGAGCCTCAGACATGAATTAAAAAGATGCACTAAGAACATTATTCCTTTCTTCGGAAGATTGCTTAAAAGTGTGGAATCCAATAAATCATATCCCGGCGCTTTCTTGGATGGTAGATTCTTTATCTCGCGGTATATTTCATTGGGACTAACAGCTTTTAATGGAAGGCATAGTTGATTAGGTATCTGTAAGTAGTCGGTTATTTCTTCGTCCTTTTCTGCATCGGTACAAGGTAGTGGTGTAAATACCCTTTCTAAGTGTTCAGCGAATACTTTTGCTTTTTCAGCTTCAGTTCTAGCCCAGCCTCCATCTTGTCTTCTCAATGGTGGGATGTGATTTTTTGGGCGCTTGAGGTTCTTGGTTGCACGCCACAGCGAATAATCTGTATTTTTGTGTGCGGTGAGTTGAGATAGGTGATGTTGTAGGCATTGATTTTGGTGATCTTTTATCATGTCTTTCAGTTCTGTTGTTGATCTATTAAACTTTGTTTTGTCCGATGGGTATCTGGTTCTATGCCATTCTTTTCTTAAGTTTCGTCGTTCACTGACCTTCTTGATTATATTTTTTGGGTATTCCTTTTGTAAAGTTTTCGCCTTTCTATTTTTAGGAGTTGAGACAATGGCTGCTAAGTGTATAATTTTATTGAATTTTTCGATATTGTTTTCAATGTCCTCATTCGTTTTTAGTTTAATATTTAGGTCTGTGCTACTTTGTATGATTTCCTTGTATAAATCCCAGTTGGTATTTTTGTTGTAGATATTTGGGCGTGGCTGGATGGGAACAATCTGTTTATACATATTTAGGATGACGGGAGTATGATCTGATGATAGATCTTCACATTTTTCGATTTTTAAATAATCATGTCCAATATTTCTTGTTATATAGAAGTCTAACAGATCTGGTATTTTGTTAGTATCTGCAGGCCAGTATGTTGGCTCTCCATGTGAGATGCATTCAAGATTAAGGTCTTGAATCACTTTATATAGCAGTCTGCCCCTTGGATTGATTAATCTTGAACCCCAGAATGTGTGTTTGGAATTCCAGTCTCCTCCACAAACAAATGTTGAATCTAGTTGGTTGAAGAACTGTTTGAATTCCTCGACCTCGATTTTGTGTCTTGGAGGGCAATAAATTGCAGAAAGAGTAGTCTCAGTGTCCTTGTGCTGTAGTTTAATTGATGTTGCCTCGATTTTTTCCGTTAAGTATGGTTCTATAGGATAATGCTTGATGTTGTTTTTCAGTATTACCGCAGTCCCGCCATGATAGTTGCCAGAAGGATGATCGGTTCTATAGATTGTGTAGTTATCAAATTTAACATGTGATCTGGGTGTAAATCTTGTTTCAGATATCAAGGCAACATCTATATTCTCAGTTCTCATAAATAGTTCTAGTTCTTTTCGTCTGTCGGTCAGCCCGTTGGCATTCCAGATGATGATACGGATGTTTAGTCCCTCCGTGTTGTGAGTCGTGTGATTAGTTTGATCATCTGATCCATCATGCTGTCTATCATGTCTTTCATGATTGCTTGGAATTTACTGAACATTGCGTCTAATAAGCTTGTTAAATTCTGTTGACTTGTGTCTTGAGCGGTGTCACACGGTTGAGGAACATTGTTGTCACGTTTGGTTTTCAGCACATTGGCATAGTCAGGTCTTGAGTAGTGTGTTGGTTTGACGTTGTCATTTATGTTCGGTATTGGAAGTGTTGTCGCATATGGTTGTTTGGGTTGCTTTGAAGCAGGTTTTAGCTTGAGTATTTTTTCTTTGTATTGTTTATATTTTATGCATCCTTTATAGCTGGCCGGGTGTTTGCCTTGACAATTAACACACTCTGCTTCTGTCTCCGGAGATTTGGCACACGTATTTGTTGGGTGTTCATTCCCACATTTAACACAACGGTAAGGTCTGAAGCATTGATTTTTGGAGTGCCCAAATCTTTGGCATCTCTTACATTGTAAAATTTCTTTTTTCTTATTCTTCTTCTTGATCGTTTTCTTCATCACTGAAGGTCGTGTCCGTCCTGAAATATTTTCATGGAGTCGATGACGAGCCGTCTCCATGCCCCCCTATCTTCGGCTTTCCTCAGGGCAGTGGCAATAGGCAGTCCTGTTATGGCCCTTATTTGGTCAGACCAGCGGGCAGGTGATCGTCCAGGTGGTCTTTTACCTTCCACTTTCCCTACCACCAGCAATTTGTCCAAGTTATCTGGCTGTCTTCAGGTGTCTTTTTTCTTATAGGGTGCTTCAATTGTCACTTTAACATGATTAATGTATTTTATGTCAAATATATCCTTGTTATTGGACTGCGGCTCTAAGTCTACGAAGTAGAGGGGTAGTTTTTCTTTTGTTGTTCGGTGCAATACGTTGACTATTTGGCGTATCTGATGTCCTTTGGCTTGTAAGTCTTCTTTAATTATCTCAATGTTCTCAGTGGCATGCAAGCCTCTAATTACTACTCTGTATGCCCTCTCACACTTTAGCTTGTACGTGTAGTGGTTGATGTTATTTTTTATTAGATTGTCCCTTATTGTTTTGTAAGTTACGATATTAATTGGCATTATCTTAATAATATGACCTGATCTCAGCGTAGTCATGGTAAACAGTTCTATGTCTACAACATTAATTAGGAGTTCTCTTAGTGGGGCTATATTAACTATACCAGTTACAAAAATTGGTTCAGGTTTTGGTACATATTCTTTGGTTTTGTTAACAATTTCAGCGGTTTCGTCATTGAGTATATCAAATTGATTCTGTACAGGAACTGTGTAGCTGGTTCGCTTGATGTTTGTCTGTTTACTCATATCTTCTTTTGGGCTGTCCTGTATTTTACGTTTTTTATTTGGAACGTTATTTGGGGTTTTCTTTTTTTGTTCTGAAGTGTCCTTGTGAGGTGTTAGTGTGTTTGTTTGTTTGTTGGATACGTTTTGAGTTTGACTAGTTTGGAAGAGTTCTGCGTTACCTTGTGATTCTGGATATTCAGACTGTATGTCACTACTTGTGCAGACACTAAAAGATAAGGACCTTGGTCTGGCTTCGAAAAGTCCCTTGTGGAAGAGTTGTTGTGTGTAAGATTTTTGGGTTTTGTTTTCATTCTTTTGCATTTTGAATCCCACGAGTATGGACGATAGGGTGGTCGCTCACAGGGTGACGCCACTCCTGTGAGAAGGCTATATACAATGGTGTTCGCCAGGTTCACCAAGGTTGGCGCTTGAGACTGAAGCCCTCAGCCATGCATCCTCTAGGCACGTTCCCACCGTAGGATTGGGGTAAATTTTTATTGAGGCTTTCTACCTTCCGGCACAGGCAATAAAGCCAATGTCCCCGATTCAGTAATATCGTTACTAAGTAGCGGGTGATGATGATCATTTCCTATCTTCATCCGTTGGTCTTGGTCGGGTTAGTTGACCGCCGCCCGATACTCGGCGTTGACCTCTTACGACTGGTTTGGTCTAGTCGCAGTCAGCCCTCCTCCTTTCACATACGGGCTTGGGACCGTCAATGGCGGAGTTAGAATTGACCTAGATTACCTAGAGACCTAGATTAAGATGACCTAGATTAACACATAAGATTTACACTTTTTATCCCGGTAATTGGCTTCCTTGGTTAAAAATGGATATTTAAAAATAGATTCCTAAAGTACGTGGCGCTGGCGTCTCATCGTAGTGTGTTTTAAGGACTGTTGTATGAAGAAAAGTTTTTCACCCAGGTGAAGCCGCGAAGAACACCTAGAATATCATATTTTTATGGTACTGCGAAGACGGAAGTCATTCGCCTGACAGTAACGCCGGGTGCAGACCAAGTACTGGAAGAACTACCCAAGTACTGAGCACAAAAACTCAATAACACATTGCCCGACCCGGGATCTGAACCCGGCACCTCGGAGCGGTACTATACTGTACGTGCATTACTACGGCACGGAAGAAGTCTTTTACTTTCGTTGTTACTGTTTATACATTTTCATTCATTTTTCGTTCACGAAGAAAATATTAAGACTAGATAGTAAATATCGATACTTACGAAATATTATTTTTAGCTCACTAAGGGACTGTTTCACAAATTTCAAGTAAGTAAAATTTATTTGACAGTTATCATATTAAAGAGCAAATGACGCGCGGCAAGTGACGTCCTGCCGGGCGTCATTTGCCGTCGTGTGCGGAATCGGTCTCATACAATTTAATACTGTTACATGCTGTTGCCGTCTGCCGCGTTTTGCGGAATCATAGCTTTATTTAAGAGCGTAGATTGTATCTCACTTTTGTATTTGGTCGGCTTATACAATTAGGACAAGCATTTATCTGGAAATCGTGGAATTGGTTTAAAATATTATTTATTCCCTAAAAACCACTCTAAACTTATAGAGCGTCTAATAAAAATTTAATTGGCACAAGTGTTAGGCAGCGTATAAAATCATAACTTACGCTAAGGCTCCTACGTCTGAACGCGCCTCCAATTACGCTGATTTACTGCAGTCGTTCAACGGTGATCATTATGTTGATACTAGAAGGGACTATTAAGTTTTGATTTTGTTTGATTCTTCATTTTACCTATATCCTGGATTAAGGACTAATCCCTCGTGTGGTCCCTGCTCAGCAGTGTGCATATAATATAGGGCTGGTTTGATTATTAATGTGTCATAATTTTTATTTTTTTTTCTCAGTTTTCTTTGTACTGTAAATTATTCGCTCGTACCTGAAAATTATACTTAGTATATATTCCGTGAAGAACGTAGTAGGTTGTATAGTTATAAAATGTTATGTATGTCCTTATTTAGTCTATCGAATGTACAACTGTTTGTATACACTCACGCCTGTTATCCCCGAAGGAGTAGGCAGAGGCGCAACTAGTGCACCCACTTTTCGCCGTTATTCCGTCCCATGATGTGATAGGGGGCGAGCCTATCGCACAAATTCCAGACTCCGACCTGATACTGAATAGAAAAACTCAATATCACTTTGCCCGACCCGGGAATCGAACCCGAGACCTCAGCATTGCAGTCGTACCATAATACAACTACGCCACCGAGGCAGTCAACTGTTTGTTTTTCCTTAATAAAATAAAATAAATAAAATAAAATAATGTCCAGTAATTGTTGGCTACAAAGTCCTTCAGAGCGGAATACAATAATCAGTGCCGGATTAGCCCATAAGCAAATTAAGCAATTGCTTAGGGCATCACGTCTTGGGGGGCACCAGAAACAGCACAAAAAAAATGCTAGCACATAAAAGTAAAGCTGTTTGAAAATCCACGCGTTAAAGACTGATGTTAGTTTACTTATGGTAGGGGGGCCCCACAGGCGTGAATTGCTTAGGGCATCAAGTTGTCTTAATTCGGCACTGACAATAATACATAATATGTGTTTGGCGGTAGTAAAAGATATTGCGATGGTACCTATCCAGACGGCCCCTTGCGTGCGAGAAACCTACCACCAGTATTGTTTCATTATTATTACAGATATTACAAAATATTGTGTTTTTTATCATTAGCTCGGCCATAGTAAACCAAACTAAAAGTAGTCTCACTGGGCCGTGTCCTTGAAATAATTACCTACAACCGCGCGGTACGTAAACACGCATAGGGCTGCCCGTCTACAGTATTTTAATTTAATCTAAGATACTTGAGTTTCTTTCTAGTTTTGAGATTGTACATACATGTTTTTATATTTTTATGGAAACTTGAAAAAGAAACAGTCGAAGGCGGGATTTGAACCCGCTGAATTTGGGTTCTAATCCTGCCTTCGACTATTTCTTTTTCAAGTTTCAATAAAAATATAAAAACATTATCCAGGCACTACATGACCATTAACATGTATAAAAAAAACATAATATAGGATTGTACATACATACACACTCACGCCTTTTATCTCCGAAGGGGTAGGCAGAAGCGCAAGTACCTAGTGCACCCACTTTTCACCGTGCGTATTTCGTCCCATGATGGGATAGAGGGCGAACCTATCGCCATTTCGGGCTCAAATTCCAGACTCCCGGATGATACTGAATAGAAAAATCCAATACCACTGTGCCCGACCCGGGGATCGAACCCTAGACCTCAGCATTGCAGTTGTACCATAATATAACTACACTATCGAGGCAGGCAGTTTTGGGATTGTAAAAGATATTATTAAAAAATCGATTTTTTTTTTGTGAATGAAATAATATGTTCAATTAAAATACATGTTGAGTTTTTTGATTAGTAGATTTGATAAAAAAAAACACCTTTATAAATTTGAGACTGAAAAACACTTGCGCCTTGACAGAGACGTACGAATAGCTTTATTGTTAAACTAGCTTTTGCCTGCGGCTCCGCCCGCGTGATTGAGTTTCTCCGGGATAAAAGTCCCGCTTTATATTTTCCCGGGATAAAAGCCTATGTGTTTATCCAGGACATGATCTACCCGTGTCCCAAATTTCATCGTAATCCGTTTAGTAGTTTTTGCGTGAAAGAGTAACAAACATCCATATATCTGATACATTCTGACAAACTTTCGCGTTTATATATTATAGTAGGATTCAATTGCGTAAAAAATCTGCATTCGGATAAAAAGTTCAATTAAATATACTTTTGGGAAATATGGACAAGAATTCAAGCAACCAAAAGCAGCACAAGGATATCCCGCGCGGCGCTTGCCATTACGTGGTCTCTAGTTTCTACTCGAGAACTATTCTACCCCACCTGTTGTCAGTTCTACGAGCTATGTGCTCTGCCCACTGAAACTTTAGATTGTTCTTTATTAAACACTCCGCCCACGTGAAAAAGTTTTTCCGGAACAAAAATATTTTCCCGGGATAAAAAGTAGCCTATAGCACTCAGGAGTTATGTAGCTTCCTATTAGTGAAAGAATTTTCAAAATCGGTTCAGTAGTTCCTGAGATTAGCGCGTTCAAACAAACATACTCTTCAGCTTTATAATATTAGTATAGATAAATAATTTTGTATATTCGTTGATCCTTATTTGGGTTATAACACGACTTTTAATATTTCTACATAATGTTTATATTATTTATTTTACAAGAATAAGACAACGTTTTTTATTATTTCCTAATTCTATATGCGGCTGGTAACATTCATATTAAATTGTTTCGTATAAAATAATCATAAATTTATATAAATCCTTGCATATGTATGAGTAATATTATTGAATTACAGTATTTTGAAATGAGAATATAGGCACATTGTGATGGTTTGCCCTATATACCTACTAGGCTTTGGTGGCGTAGTTGTATTACGGTACGACTGCAATGCTGAGGTCTCGGGTTCGATCCCCGAGTCGGGCAAAGTGATATTGGGCTTTTTTTTCAGTATCAGCCCGAAGTATGGAACTTGTGTCCGATAAGGCGATAGGCTCGCTCCCTATCACAACATGGGACGGAATACAAATGACGGAAAGTAGGTGCACTAGTAGCGCCTCTGACTACCCCTGCGGGGATAAAAGGCGTGAGTGTATATATGTATGTATGAAAGAAGCCCAAAGGAATAGACCAACGCGACGTAAGAAATAATAGACAGTGTAAGTAGTTTACAAATAACCATAGGAACTTAAAAAAGTCTTTATTATGAAGTAACTGCTAGATCTCGACTAATTTTTCTTTAGGTTTTATGTACACACCATCCTGAGCCGAATTAATTACATCAAAACGTTTGCAGTCACTTCTAGTATTCCGAACTCTACGACAAATGTCGGCAGGAGGTACAAATTAAGGGTAACGCAGTGTGCAGCTTTATTTATTTACCTTAATTTAACGTAAGACACCATAATGACCCATTTGGATTTTAAAACGGCCCGCAGTATATTTATGGTGGTTTTTGGTTTCTTCTGCCATTATTCCATCGCTTAAGTTGTATCAAAGTCATTAATTAGTACCTTGTCTTTTTCAACAATAATGCTGTGGAGTACTGTGGACTTTACAATTCATGTTCTTTTTTATGGCATAAAATGACAAGACGAGCATGCCGTTCGCCTGATGGTAAACAATACGACCACCCATAAACAGTAGAAACACCATCCAGCACCTTGAGTTACAAAGTACTGTGTGGCATTCCACTGCGCTCGTCATGCTGAGACATAAAATGTGAAGTCTCATTATGTCCATTAGTTACACTGGCTACAATGTCCTTCAAACCAAAACACAACAGTGCATGGACGCTGCTGGGCGGTAGAAATAGACATTGCGGTGGTGCCCACCCAGACGGACTCTTGTATATAAGAGACTTACCACAGTAGTGCTTACCCTTGAAAAGGTAAAAAAGCGTAATTTTATGTATGTATAAAAAAAAACAAGCTAATATCTTATTCTCAAACTACAATAACCATGCGTACTATATATTTAACATCTGCCTCACAATATCATTGTTTTGAACTTAGGTTTTGAATAATTCCATATTGAAATTGAAACTTCTGTGGGTTCATAAGATTTACACAAGTCCTATTTGTTAGGCGTAGGGCTGCCAACTTACCTATGAAAAAATAAATTTAACATTCACACACACACTCACGCCTTTTATCTCCGAAGGGGTAGGCAGAGGCGCAACTAGTGCACCGACCTTTAGCTGTTACCCCCTCCCATAATATGATGGCGAGTCTATTGCCACGTCGGGCACAAATTCCACACCCCGAGCTGATACTGAATAGAAAAACTCAATATCACTTTGCCCGATCCGGATATCGAACCCGAGACTTCAGCATTGCAGTCGCACCACAATACAACCACCGAGGCAGTCACAGTACCGGATCAGCATAGACTCTTCATTCCGGTAATTTTATGACGTGGGGATTTTTTCTATATAATTTTTTTACAGCTAGCTTTAGCGTCTAACAGATGGCGGTATGGACAGTGAACTTTTTATAGCGAAAAAGATTTTTCACGAGAGCGAAGCATTAAACAACACCTTTTTTTTTTTTTTTTATCGCGGGTAAAAACGCGTTATCGCTACCACCACTGGGGGGTGAGTGGAACGGTTATGTTGGTTTCTCACAGTCTTACGGTCCAATATCGACACTCGGGAGTATAGCTTCATCCGAGCGAGCATTGGACCGAGTCCCTAACACTATGTACTCCCTACACCGGCATACCAACCAAAACCCGCGGTGGCCTTCTTCGGCGCCTACGGGACGGCCCCGGGGTATCTTGTTGCACAGAGATAGCTGCACGGAACCGCCCCTGCGCGATGCCGCATTGCGACCCCTCTTTCTTTTTATCTTATTTATGTATTAACACTTTATAGACATCGAGTATAAAGGCGGACTTAATAACGAAGGCATTTTCTACCAGCCAACTTTTAGGTGGCGCAGAGACAAAACAAGGTACGTATCTTGTTTTGTTTTTGTGTCTCTTGTTGTACGCAACGTGAGAAGGTAGTGGACAAAACATGAATATAATAAAGAATAATATTTTTTATAAATATGATACATCCTACTATAATATTATAAAGGCGAAAGTTTGTAAGAATGTATGGATGTATAGGTATTTGTTCCTCTTTCACGCAAAAACTACTGAACGGATTTCGATGAAATTTGGCACACGGGTAGATCATGTCCTGGGTTTAACACATAGGCTTCATATTGGTAATTTGCTCCCATGGGATATAATGGAACTCTTTAATCTGATTATTTATGTAGATGGGGTACATCGTCTTGTCGTCATAATGTGTTTTAGGTACTTTTGTAGTGGGAAAGGATATGCGGGCGAAGCCAGGAACAATACTTAGTAGCTTACTATCAATAAGCACTATATCACTAATCAAAACACACGGGACTTCAATATTAATTGAGTTGTTACTCTCAAAAAATCCTATATATTTCGGGTAATTTTTGAGAACCGCTGTCTTACGATTTATAGGACCCCTGTGGCATAACAAACAAATTTTGTTGTGAAATGGGCAAGTATATTATATTACCAGTAGATATTTATTTCCTCATACTTTGTTCATATACCAAAAACAATCATTGAGTTTTGGGTACAGAGAATCCATAATTGAAGGGTTGTAAGACTAGAGGGTCTAAGTGCCAATTTTGCTTTATAGAGATATAACATTTGGATATTATTACATTTGGCACATAGATCATATTTTTGTAATAATATTGTTTTATTTTTTTTGGCACATAGACCCTTTAGAATTACAACCCTTAAATTTTTGTACGGATTTGTTGGTTATTACACATCTCTTAGTAATGTGTTTAGATTTGTCTTTTTTAACCGTCACGCAGCAGTGTTGTCTTCTATTTTTTTTATGGCATTGAATGACGAGACGAGCACAACGTTCGCCTGATGGTAAGCGATACGACCACTCATAAACAGTAGAAATACCATCCAGCACCTTGAGTTACAAAGTACTGTGTGGCATTCCACTGCGCTCGTCATCCTGAGACATAAGATGTTAAGTCTCATCATGTCCATTAGTTACACTGCCTACAATGTCCATCAAACCGAAACACAACAATGCATGCACACTGCTGCTTGGCGGTAGAAATAGGCATTGCGGTGGTACCCACCCAGACGGACTCTTAGATATGAGGTTCCTACCAACAGTAAAGTATTAGGTAAGTTAGGTTCTAGATTGAAGGAAATTATATTAACGAAAATTAATAAGTATTATGAGACATAATTACTTATAGGCTTTTAGTATGTCAGTTACAGCCCATTCCAACGTCAAAGGAAAATACCTGCCAAGAATTCTCGATAAGAATTGCAAATTTCGAAGTCTGCTCTTTCACCAAGCCAGTGTAAATGACTAAGTAAAGGAGTAGAGGATCCAGTGCCCAGAAATGGGTCATTCCGAAGCTGCTCTTATGAAAATCATTTCAATAAAAGTGCCAACCCTTTTTTTTTTTTTATCGCGGGTAAAAACGCGTTATCGCTACCACCACTGGGGGGTGAGTGGGACGAACCCTAATAAAATAATAATATCAGAATTCAACCTAACTTGACCTATTCGATTCGTTGTATGCATTCTCATTGTAAATGCAACAAGCTATGTTTCTATCAATTTTTTGATACACACACATACACTCATGCCTTCTATCCCTGAAAAGGTAGGCAGGCGTGCAACTAACGCACGCAGTTTTCCCCAAGCGAATTCCATCCCACGATGTGATAGGGGGGCGAGCCTAGCGCCACATCGGGCACAGACTCCAGACTCCAGGCTGATACTGAATAGAAAAGTCCAATATCACTTTGTCCGACCAGGGGATCGAACCCGAGACCTCAGCATTGCAGTCTTACCGTAATACAACTACGCCACCAAGGCAGGCAGTCATCAATTTTACGATATTACATTATAGTATCGAAATAATAAAATTTTCGACTAAGATTTTTCCAGAAGGGACATGGACTTGGTCGAAGGACAGTCGAGGTTTTGGTGAAAAAGTAGAGCATTATGATTTTTTTCTGTTTAAATGTAGAAATGCAGCCACCGCCATGGTAACATCTAAGTGTGCAATTAATTAAAATAATTAAACACATTACTCACACACTACGGCCACACTGCATTTATATTTTTAATGGCTTTAAAATCCTCGATTTTACGTCGACAAGAACAAAACAAAGAAATAAAAAGAAAATGAGAGGTGTCAAGGGACACCCAGATGGAACGAAGTTCTTTTCCATTAATTAGTGAAGATATTGTAGTAAAATTTTATTTCTTTTAAGTTATAATAATAATTGTATATTTTATTAAAACGTTACCACATCAATGAAAACATTTACTTCTACCTATCATCACCTAAGCAAGCATTGACATTAAAATTAACATACAACAAACGAAAAAAGAACTACTCAAAAAAGCATTTAAATTGTCTTTTTTTATCTAAATTTCGAATGTCACTTTTACGGCCAGTTCTTTATTGTTACTGGCTGGTTTCACAGGACAAGTATAAAAGTGTCGTTACAACTTTTCGTGAGATTTTTTTTCGTCTAGCCCCCTTTCACAACGCGCGATGAGGAACTTCGTTCCAATTAAATTGAATAAAAACAAAATATTATACAGGTGTGTTATATAAAAAATACTGGCGTGTGCATAGAAGTATTTTTTTTTGTTTTCTTAAGTCTGTTGCCTTATTATATATTATACTTTTTATTAACTCAACTCGTTAATGCCAATATAATCCTACTAATATTATAAAGGCGAAAGTTTGTAAGAATGTATGGATGTTTGGATGAATGGATGTTTGTTCCTCTTTCACGCAAAAACTACTGAACGGATTTCGATGAAATTTGGCACACGGGTAGATCATGTTCTGGATTAACACATAGGCTACTTTTTATCCCGGGAAAACATAAACCGGGACTTTAATCCCGGAAAAACTTATTAACGCGGGCGGAGCCGCGGGCAAAAGCTAGTAGAAAATAATGGATACGAATGATATATTTACTGGTGATAGGACTCTCATATGTAAGAGTCCGTCTGGGTGGGTACCACCGCAATGTCTATTTTTACAGTCAAGCAGCAATGTGCGTGCATTGTTGTGTTTCGGTTTGAAGGACATTGTAGCCAGTGTAACTACAGGACATAATGGGACTTAACATCTTATGTATCAGGATGACGAGCGCAGTGGAATGCCACACAGTACTTTGTAACTCCAGCTGCTGTATGGTCAGGGGCGGTTGAGGACGACAACTTAGACGTGAGTCGGAGGAAGCCCGCAGCCGTCCCTAATGCGCCGAAGATGGCCACCGCGGAGTTTTAGTTGGTATGCCGTGCGGTGTATACTGGGTGGAAGGGAAACGCTCTCGGAAACGAATACAGGTGATAGTATTGGTGATTCCTGACGTGATGGCACTAAAAAAATCGCGATCGCATTGTTACAATTTTAGTAGGATTTTCTCAAATTTTCGTACAGCTTCACGTATGGATAGATAAATCAAACTATTATTCTGAAAAACATAGTAAAAAAGGTCAATATTTCTAAAAAATCGTAATGAAACACGTATATCAGCTGACGGGTTAACGACCGCGGGCCGGTGCCGGCGCAAGGCGGCGGCCGCCCAGTATTTTGTACGCTTTACATTGCGCGCGCATGAATTATGGAAATACTAAAATCGTAAGCATTATCGCTTAGCTTTGCAAATGAATATAGTTTTTCCTTAATGTTATGGTTCTTCTCTCTTACCGTTCCGGTATAGAGAGCGTTTCCCTTCCACCCGGTATAGGTTAGGGACTCGGCCCGGCGGTCGCCCGACGTTTTCCATCTCTCCGGGCGCCTCAACGTCGGGTCGTAAGGCACGGTGAACCCAACATAACCGCTCAGCCGTTCCCCTTGAACACTGGGCGGTAGTAATGTCACTTTCTCCGCGTCAACAAAAAAAAAAAGGTGCTGTTTGGTGTTTCTACTGTTTATGGGTGGTCGCATCGCTTACCATCAGGCGATACGCATGCTCGTCTCGTCATTCGATGCCATAAAAAAACTCTTATCGAGAAGTCTATCGCAATGATACGTCATACCCATACATTTCTTCTATTCTATTCTATTCTACGCTTGTAGACAAACATCTTTGCTACGGCCGCAGTACCTCTTAAGTTCGAATGCGCTTTAAGACTCAAGCATTCAGAAAATAAGACTCCGACTGAGGTAGTAGTAGAATGTAGGTTTCTTTTATGCAAGAGGCCGTCTGGGTAGGTACCACCGCAATGTCTGTTTCTACCGCCAACCAGCAGTATGCAAGCACTGTTCGGTTTGAAGGACATTGTAGCCAGCGTAATGACTGGGCATTATGAGACTTAACATCTTATGTAGCATGGTGATGAGCGTAGTGGAGTACCACACAGTACTTTGTAATTCAGAGTTCTCCGCGGCGTTGCTACTGTTCATGGGCGGTCGTATCGCTTACTATTAGGCGAACGGCATGCTCGTCTCGTCATTTAAATGCAATAGAAAAAATATGGGCTTAGTAAAAGGTTACCTATAGATTTGGATTGACATATTTTTTTATTATAGCCTAAACAGTAACGTTCTGGCCACCTATACTAGGCCAGTGTGATGGACTAAGATCTAAATCCTCTCAATAGTAGAAGAAACCCGTCCTCAGCAGTCTGCAGTATATAAAACAGGACAGTATAATTATTAAATTATAGCCCCAGCCTCCAATCGAGTTCAGTCTACGAGTCAAATGCCCTTTCCATGTTTACATTTGACAACACAAATCATTTTGAGCATTATCTATATGCGATTTCCACAGCAACGACTGACAAAGTTGGTCGCCCAAATGATTTACGACTTAACTATAGAATAGTTGGTAAAAATTGTAGATGCGACAAATAATAGAGAGACGGGAGGACTGGCCTATGTATGCCTAAGCAAGACTGTAAATATTGTTCCGTTATGATTTAAATGATATTTCTGACTTTTTATCCTCCAAAGACGAGCTAACGGTCCACCTGACGGTAAATGGTCGTCGCCCTTCGACGTCGGTATATCCAGGGCCACAGTCACGCCGCTGGCTGTAGTAAAAAACCTCGTTTAAAGAAGGACGTGTCATAGCGCCGAGGAAACAACCAGAAGTGTAATTACTAGATGTTATGATAATTAAATTCTAATACAATTAGATACAGTATTTTGTTATTCAAAGATAGCATTACTAATGAGCTCACCCCGAAGAGTTGTATCATACAACGTGTATGTATTCTTTTTTTCTGTATTTTTTGCTGTAGGTATTGTGTTAGCTTATTTCATATTAAGCTTACTAGCCACGCTTCTGTTTGCACTTTGGAGTTTAGATATGTGTGTATGTATTGATGTGTGTGTGGTACGTTTATACCATAATCATAACAAACTGACTGATCGAGTTCAAAAAGTGACAATAAATACGGGCTAAAAATTGTAAGATATATCTATGCTAGAATCCTATAATAAATAGTCCAGGCATAGGCCGCATAATCACCATGTCTCTTGTAACATAACCGTTAATTTTATGAGGATAAAGCCCAGTTTTTATTGTTTCTATGTTTATGTTTAACAAAACGTGTGGATTGTCAGTTCTGTGTGTTTTAATCTTTGCCAGCTCACGCTTTATTGGAGATTTAGCTATTATAAATCAAATTTGGCTAAACTGTCGACCTCCTATTGTTCGATCGAAATACTCCTATCTAAAAATATGTTATTTGTGTTTAATAGAGGACTACACACATACATATACACTCACTCGTTTTATCCCCGAAGGGGTAGGCAGAGACGCACCCACTTTTCGCCGTTATTCCATCCGATGATGTGATGGGGGCGAGCCTATCGCCATATCGGGCACAAATTAGAGGAATAAAATATGAATACTAGTACCTACTTTATGTATTACGACCACTACCACCAGGCCCATATTATATACTGCCCATCGCTGAGCACGGGCCTACTCTAGTACTGAGAGGCTTGAGGCCTTTCTCCAGCACGCTGGCCTATTGCGGTTTGGCAGACGTCACTAACCTTCGAAATTTACCGTTAAAGCAAGCGATAATTCGCAATATAACTTCAGAAAAGTTAAGAGGTGCGTGCCCTTGGGTTTTGAATGTGCGGACATTCGTCTCGGCGGATTCACTCCCAACTAGGCTATCGCCGCTCACTATTGATATATTACAAAGGTGACTGCCTCGGTGGCGTAGTTGTATTGCGTACGCGTAACGAGTACGATTTGCGCGCTGAGGTCCTGGGTTCGAATCCCAGGTCGGGCCAAAAAAAAAACTTTGTGACTGGGTTTTTCCATCTTAAAAAAATTACTCAGTTGCAGCTCGGAGTTAGGAAGTTGGCGGTGTGATAACCCCGTGCCTCGGAAAGCACGTAAAGCCGTCGGTCCTGCGCCTGATCTCTCTCCGATCATGTCGGATTGCCGTCTCACCGGACTATGAGAGTGAAGGAATAGCGAGTGCACCTGTGTATTGCGCACACACTTGTGCACTATAATATCTCCTGCGTACCTGGCTGATCTCCGTTGAGATTGGCCGCCGTGGCCGAAACTGGCTAGGAGGATTTCATTTTATTACAAAGGTATAAACTATTACATTTTGATTCTGATTTGATTCTCGATGGTGAAAATGTCGCCAAGACCATCGCTTATATGAGTAAAATACATTACTTAGAAATTATATATTACCATGCGTTCAATAGTATATTTTAGTCGAGGACTTGGCCTATTTTTATATCGATCCACATACAATAAACCATCTACTAAGAAACCACTAAATTTACAAAGTACCTACGTCATTTAATTCAAATAAATCCAGAGGTTCAATAACTTTCATCCCATTGGAATTCACAATGAGCATTCGAAAATGAAACTCACTCAAAAAAGCACTAAAAAATTACTGCACAGTAATAAAATTGACTGCATTATTTTACTGTGAGAAGGCAGAATTAAAGCAATAAATAATCAATAATAAATCACGCGCCTGCGGCGAAATATATAAAGTTGCTTTTTCAATACCCTATTGGAAACAACGAAGTTGAATAATTCAACGTTAAAAATGTTATTTTCAACTTTCAGCGTTGGTCATAAGTTGTAAAATTTTATATCAACTTTTACTGTATTGGTGATTTTTGACGTACCTTTTTCGACCCTTAGTTGTTTATGGTTGTTGTATAGTCCCTTAACCCCTAATGGTGGTATCATATCAGAGGTATGAAAATGCTAAATTAGGAAATAACTTTAGGTTTTCCATATGTTTTTTTTGTTTCATAGAATAGTTCTTAGATCAAAAATGAGGGATTTAATTTGTTTTAGGTCCATCATCCTACTAATATTATAAAGGCGAAAGTTTGTAAGAATGTATGGATGTTTGGATGTATGGATGTTTGTTCCTCTTTCACGCAAAAACTACTGAACGGATTTCGATGAAACTTGGCACACGGGTAGGTCATGTCCTGGATTAACATATAGGCTACTTTTTATCCCGGGAAAACATAAAGCGGGACTTTTATCCCGGAAAAACTTTTTAAGGCGGGCGGAGCCGCGGGCAAAAGCTAGTTCATAATAAATGCTGCAACACATAACAAATGTTGGTGAAATCTAATTTTCCACACATCATACCTTTATCTTTGAAGAGATGCAACTAGAGCAATCATTTTTAGAGAAAAAAAACCAATATCACTTTACCCGGAATTTGAAACCGAGACCTCAGAGCCGATGTCGTAGTGCGTATGCAATACAACTACACCACCGAGGCAGTCAAGAGCTAAATGATCTATTAGGAATTTCAAGGCGCAGCCCTAAAGGGTAAAAAAAAGATCCTTAAATAAGTTCTACACTGGACGAGTAAGTGGACGATAGCCTAATTGGGAATGGACATGCAGAGACAATGTCCGGCAAAAACCCAAGGCACACACCTCTGACTTTTCGAAATTACGTGTGTATTGTTTATCAATTATCGTTCACATTAACGGTCAAGGAAAACATCGTGAGGAAACCTACATACCTGAAAATACTTCATAAGAATCTCGCGGGTATGTGAAGTCTGCCAACCCGCAGTACCCCAGCGTGGTGGACTAAAGCCTAGCCCCTCTCAGTAGTAGAGGAGGCTCGTGCTCAGCAGTGGGCAGTATATAATATAGGGCTGATTACATTGCATTGCGAGTTCGACGCTCCATATTTTCCTAAATAATACTAGCATAAAGCTACAAGAAACATTTGTGTTTAAACGTGGCAAAACTCATCTCCATATGCAAATTTAAGCAGTGCGCTTAAAAGTACTAATTGATCGACATATCCATAATGGGGGAGAGATGTTTTGAGATGGCAAAAAGGTGGCTGACGGGTAATATAAAATAAGACTATTTGATATAGTTGTACCTACAGGAATTTGTATGATTTTGTGTTGCTGCGTTGAGTAGTGACGCACCAACAAGCCAATCCTTGTCCAATTGAAGATTAAGACTAGGCCATCCAAAATATGCTACCAACGACTCTTAAGTTATTTTGGTCACATCGCTCGAAAACAGACAGATAACTTACCAAACTGCTGGATTTAGGAAAGAGGACCGTCAGAAAGCACACAGCAATCATCAACCCGATGATCTGATCAAGAACTTTAACGGGACTTCTTACTACCACTGCCCTGAGTAAAACCGAAGACGTGGAAACAGCTCGTCATCGACTCCAAAGCCTTTCAAGACGGACAGGACCTTCGGTGATGAAGAATACCACTAAGTAGAAGTTGAGTTATTATAAGATTCAATGTCAATGGAAGCAAGATAAAGTACCTTAAAATAGCTATGAGACTGCCTCAGGGGCGTACCTGTTTGTATTACGGAACGACTGAAATGCTGAGGTCTCGGGTTCGATCATCGGGTCGGGCATAGTGATATTGGGGTTTTCTATTCAGTATCATCCTTGAATTTGGAATTTGTGCCCGATATGGCAGTAGGTTTATCCTCTATCACGTCATGGGACAGAATAGGGATGACAAAAAATACGTGCACTAGTTGCGGCTCTGTCTACCCCTTCGAGGATTAAAGGGCTAAGTGTGTGTGCTTTTTTTATTGCATTGAATGACGAGACGAACATGCCGTTCGCCTGATGGTAAGCGATAAGGCCACCCATAAACAGCAGCAACACCATTCAGCACCTTGAGTTATAAAGTACTGTGTGGCATTCCACTGCGCTCGTCATCCTGGGACATAAGATGTTAAGTATCATTATGTCCTGTAGTTACACTGGCTACATTGTCCTTCAAACCAATACACAACAGTGCATGGACACTGCTACTTGGCGGCAGAAATAGACATAATATGTGTGTGTATGTGTGTGTGTGTGTGTGTGTGTGTGTGTAATAGCTATAATAGGCGAATGAAACTTTTTTTATAAGATCCTAACTAGTATTGGTAGTTATCTGATTTATACCATTGCAATTACGTCAACAGATCTGATAAACAAACTTCCAAAGTCCGATATTGAATGGGTGATTTATCCCTGACAAGCCAGTGTAGTGATCTCCGCTAAGCCAAGTCCGACGTTGCGGTTGTATCGACAACTGCCTTTGGCCGATAGGGTTGTCACTCAGCACACATAGATTTCGTATTTATTTTTATTATAATTTATTCATTTAATGGTTTATGACTTTACTTCGAACAAATTGCAAAGTACAGTCAGTTGCATACATAGCTGAACAAGAACAAAATCTCAAATGGCCTATGTACGCGTTTGAAGTTAAGTAAATATCTTTTATTTTATGTTTGTGGAGAGGAACAAAAGATCAGTAAGAACATAAATGTATGTAGGCAATTCGAAATTTTTAACATGTTGAGTTAATGCCTGTACATCACAATCTTTCACGTAATAATTTTAGTTATAAGTTTTGAAAGACTCATGCCTGCATCACTGAAGGGTCAAGCAGAGGTTGATTAATACCCTTATATTTCACCAAGCAGCAGTGTGCATGCACTGTTGTGTTTCGGTTTGATGGACATTGTAGCCCGTATAACTACTGGACATAATGAGACTTAACATCTTATGTCTCAGGATGACGAGCGCTGTGGAATGCCACACAGTACTTTGTAACTCAAGGTGCTGGATGGTGTTGCTACTATTTATAGGTGGTCGTATCGATTACCATTAGGAAAACGGCATGCTCGTCTAGTCATTCAGTGCAATTAAAAAATAATCTTAGTCTCATAATAGCAATCTTAGTTTCATACTAGCAATTGGTTCTTCGAAAAGGACACAAAACCTTAAACGAGAAACACTTGTTTTTTAAAGTTTTGAAAAAAAATAAAATTATATGATCAATCACACCCAGAACATTGTTTTACCTGAAGTACGCTATAAGTGCTGTCGAACAATTTAACCCTGTAGACAGAGCTTGAATGCAGTGCATAAGGCAAAAGTTGCCTTATCTATCAATCGTTCAGTAGATACGCTGGCGCCCCTCGTGCGTCCCTGTACACAGATGTCCATTTGTAGGGACATCTACAAGCGATGAACATGATGTTTGCTGACAGTTATACCAATGAGGCAACTATTTTTTTATTTTATTTTTATTGCAGTAAATGGTGAGACGAGCATGCCGTTTGCCTAAGGGTAAGCGATACGACCGTCCATGAACATCAGGAACATCGCACATACATTATTGCGTAGCACAGAGCACTCCACTGCACTCGTCAGAGACATAAGACGTTAGTCTCATAATGCCCAGTAATTACGTTGGCTGCAATGTCCTTCAAACCGGAACATAATGCATGCACACTGCTGTTTGGCGGTTTCCGGTACACACAACCCTAGCCCGGGTGTACGATGTCAAACGCGCGGGCAGGCAGTGTTGGCGGTCGCTTATCGCCACGGAGCCAACTTCATGTTTTATGGAGCCTCCCAATTGGCTTCGTGTTTCCTCTCACGTTATTTACCATTGTTTTAGTTAGCTTTGTTGTTTTTATTGGAATCGAGAGGTTTTTTTAAATGCAGTAGTTCTAAGTAAAATAGTCGAACAATTTGAACAAAATTAGATGGTCTTCGCTTACGTTTGTATTGAGATCGATAAGTAGATAGGTAGAAGTAATTTTAAAGCATACATTTTTGTGCAAACGTGTTGGAATAAGAGCGGGTAGGTAGTGTATAAAAGATTAATAATCTAGTCTTTGATATGCAAAACAGTATGTTCATTTGTTGACGACACGGTTAGTATCTAGAGGTATTAAATTTGAGTATCTAGCAATGCAAAGGAGATAGGATGACCAGGCGAACCCATCGTTGGTCATACATCCGCAGCTGGTCATAAACAAATATTAAAACTTATGTGACTTGCGATCGCTGTCATAACATTCTACGATAATGACATTCAGCGGTACTCCACAGAAATTGTGTGTTACTGGGTAAAAAGCAGCCTTATATTCAGCCCTGCACGAGTGGATTTTGTTTTGTTAAATGTGTGCTATCCGTGTCTACCTCGCCACTCGTCAGGATTGGCAGAAAAAACTGTTTGCGCATTATTGCCATATCGTGTCCACTAGTTAATTAATACTCTAGGGGTATTAATGATTTCTCTTTATACGAATTTTCGACATAGAAATAAAATACTTACTTTTTTAATTCTGCTCCCGGTGCGAGGTTTCGAAGACATAACAGCCTTGATGTGCGCCCCGTGGCCCAATATATCGTGAAAAAACTCGATAATTAGTTTTATATTCATCAATGGAAGTGTTGCTTTGATTCTCAATATAGTTTCTCTAGTGGCAATGTGGTTTCATAATCCCATATTCATTTTATCCCGGAACTAGAGTTACAAACATAAACTTTTAAGCTGTGAATCTACAGAACGCGGCAGACGGCATGCGCCGCGACGGCAGACGTGACGTCCTGCCGGGCGTCATTTGCCGTCGGGTGCGGAATCGGTCTCGTACAATTTAATACTGCATAGTAGTGCCGTCTGCAGTCGCGGCACATGCTCTTGCCGCCTGCCGTCTGCCGCGTCCTGCAGAATCACAGCTTCATATAAACGAGTATTTGAACTCTGAAGAACATGTCTATCGCAACTTGCAAGTTTGTTAATAAATCTGCATGACGCGAAAAAATCAATTCCATCAGATTTGCAAAAGGTACGGTGAGAATATGCAAAATCCGTGAAAAATAGGGTATCGGTGACGGAAAATCTGGTGTTGAAACATTTTTGACGATATTCCAATTGTTTTTATTTTAGAACTGTGATAGAAACACAGTGTTTTATACAGGCAGTAAAGTGTGAATGCACTGTTGTGTTTCGGTTTGAAGGATATTGTAGCCAGCGTAACTAAACATAGAGACACAACATCTTATGTCTCAGGATGACGAGCGCAGTGGAGTGCCACTCAGTACTTTGTAACTCAAGGTGTTGAATGTTGTTGCTACTGTTTATGGGTGGTCGTATCGCTTACCATCAGGCGAATGACATGCTCGTCTCGTCATTCGTTACCTACTGGTAACTGGAGAGGAGTCCAGATAGAATGTTGACTGGTTAGAGATGATTCCCCCTCATCACACTAGGTTAGCCTGTTTGAACCGGATAGAAACAGGCTGAAGAATCAGTAAGAAATGTAACTTTTTCCTTTGCGAGTTTTGCGACTTTCAAAAAGGACTTCTTGATTTTTTTATTGTACATACTAATATTATAAAGCTGAAGAGTTTGTTTGTTTGTTTGAACGCGCTAATCTCAGGAACTACTGAACCGATTTTGATTCTTTCACTAATAGGAAGCTACTTTACTCATGAGTGCTATAGGCTACTTTTTATCCCGGGAAAATATTTTTATCCCGGAAAAACTCTTTCACGCGGGCGGAGACGCGAGCAGAAATCTATTTGTACATATAAATAATATGAATATAAGTAGATATTGAGCTATCACTTTTAATAACCCATTTCCAAAGAAAAAGTATTTATTTACTTTATAGAGGGTTTCAAAGTCGGTTTCGAGTTAAACTTTTTCTTGGAAATAGTTTGTCGCTACATACGTAGTCCGGTTGAGTATGAATGTTAACTGCGAAAAACATTGAACAAATATTGTTCCATTTTGGAGGACATTATTGCCAGTTTAGGGCCGGCCCTTAGGTATAGGATGACGAGGGCAAGGTCACGCAGTGCTATTAACTTCAAAGTATGTCCTGACAGAAGCGCAGCGCATCCTACCTGCAAGGCGGCCAGACTACTTGATAAAGATCGCAGGAACACGCAAATCTTTAGATGATGCCTATGTTGGGGCTGTCCAAGTATTACGTAATCAGAATTTTTGTATTTTTAGCCCCCCCATCCCCCTCATTAGCAAAAGTAAGCAAAGCTCTTACCCCCTCCTTTACTTACGTAAGCATAGGTAAGTATAAGCTTACCAAGTCTAATTTTTATATTATGATTTTTTTTATACATGTCAATGGCCATGTAGTGCCTGGTTAATGAATGCTCAATTGGAAGAGCACCGGCACGGTACGCCGGAGGTCGTGGGTTCGAGTCCCGCCTTCGACTGTTTCTTTTTCAGGATTCTATAAAAATATGAAATCACTTACAAAGTCGGTTCAAATTTCCCTATTGTTATTAAAAAATATATGTCGACGAGGATTTCACAGGAGCCAATAAAACGTAGCGCACACTTTGCAATGGTCATAATTGACTTTTATTTCTTCAACTCATGACTCGTTTATCACTCATCACTTTGTCAGGACCAGCATAATAACCACTAAGTTACTATAGCGACTATTGACAACTAATTGAACACTGAACGACGACCAAACCAATACTGTGCTCCTCAACTGGCGAGCGCTTTATTTATACTCACAACTATCACCCCACTAATACTTTAACATCGAGACCTGTGTTGCAAGACTACTATTTCAAAATTACCCGACGCTCCGACACGGCCGTCCTGACAATGTGATCGTCCTCGATCACGAGTTTCTTTACAAATAGACAGCACCCCCAAAGCGCCCTTCCGCCATCACCTCCTAGTGTCATAGCCATAGAGAAGAAGTGATGGTAACAAACTCTAGTGACACAGCTGTCAAATAGTTACTAAACTGAATACAATTCAAACAATTCTTATTTAAACGGTGTACTATCGATCACCAGGCGAAATCTTCAATTGAAACAGGCATGGCATTTGTGCTACAACTAGCTATTGCTAACAATACACTATTGTGTTCATTCTTATAAAAATAAAGGAACAGCAACATCTTTTAGCTTGGCCTTTCCTGACCTTAGTGAGTAATTTTTAAAAGGTATCGTCACTTCAATTTCAATATCACAAAAACAATTTAAATTCTATATCACAATTTCAATTTCATATTTTCAACGCCAATATCATAATTCAAATTTTATTCTTTCAATTTCAACATCACAATTTTAATTTCATACTTTCAATTTCAATTCGACTATTTTAGTTTTACAATTTCATAATTTCAATTACAATCAGTCAGCATAAAAGTATAGTCATCGCTTCACAAGCGGCATCACTTAACCAGCGGCATCGCTTCACCAGCGGCATCACTTAACCAGCGGCATCACTTAACCAGCGGCATCGCTTCACCAGCGGCATCGCTTAACCAGCGGCATCGCTTCACCAGCGGCATCATTTTTACCAGCGATCATCGCTTAGCCAGCGATCATCGCTTAGCCAGCGGTCATCGCTTTACCAGCGGCATACTGAAAAAACTTGTCGCGTAGACATTTTCCTAATTATTTCGCACTTTGATCAATCTTTCGAACAGCAAGAAGGTCGTTATTGTGGAAGTAATCAAAGTAGTTCCCATATTACTTGAATGATCACTAAACACACTATATCATGACAACCAGGGCTCCCTCCATCTGGCGTCTGACAATGGCTCAAGACAACCTTAATCCGGTGTCCGATAGTCATCCAACATTAGAATACCCTGACATACTTCGTCAGACTTCAAACTATCAATTAAACGTTAACAAAAGGAAAACGTGCTGTTCGGAAGATGTTTCAACCTCTCGCAAACAAATGGGTCGAAAAATACTTGGATACGGATTACTCATAAACAGAGCTTCTAGTACTCTTGTCTTCCGCGATTACCATTAGGCAATGCGTTAATTATAAGTACTCTGTTCAACAGCTTACTCTTTCTCAACTTTGTTCTATCATCGATAGTCTCAGCTAAGATTTAACCTTCTGGCACTTTCGCTAACCATCATGGAAACACTATAAACCTTGACACACACAGAATGAAACTACTGACCAGGGTGCAAGGAACTTGTTTGCGAACCTGCAAACTTACAAAACAACTGTTTGAGATCTGTCAAAGCTTTTCCATAGAGACTCCTTAATGGCGCCCTCTATGGCGAATACATTGGGTACATCCTGTATGGATGTTCAGTTCTTGTATTTCCAAAGGCTCCTGGGTCAACCTGCATCAATTATTGCAGTATTTGGTCACTATCGCCACAGAATACTGAATAGTACTACGTACTATTGCGCATAAGCCTCTCAGGACAAACTCCACCGAGAGTTCTACTACTAGTGCCTCCCGCAGGGCACAAACCACACGGGAACACGCTTTACATCGAGGTTCCAGCACGCCTACATAGAGGTTCCCATACTCGTGTTTCCTGCAGTGAAAATACCACACTGCAGCACGCTTTTACTGAATATCGTGGCGATTATAGCTTTGGCTAGCACATAGCAGCGTCATCGACTTTACTTCGAGAGCAAGAAACTTTCTTATGGAGCTGCAAACTCACGAAGAGCCACCATTAAATGGACAGCCTAAAACGCCCATTGACTAACTGTAGAGGCATTCCCACAGAAGCTGCTTAATAGTTACGCGGTACATCGCCCTCCAACCGGGACAGTTATGTCTTACCCGATATGACTAGCATTGATTTCAAAACTCCTGATATGCATTGTAAAATGCATCTATCAGGCCAACGCCTGCTTCCATCTACCAGGTCAATACCTGATTTTATCTACCAAGCCAACGCCTGATTGCATCTACCAGGGTAACGCCTGATATCCACGGCGTCCTGCCCTGCCTGAAGCAAATTGTTCCGTGTCGGCCCGCACAGCCTGGAGCCACGATGGGCACATACCGCACGGATCTCTTGGCAAGCAAGAACAGCTACAAACCGTTCGGCCTATTCTGACCTTTGATCAAGACTTATGACAAACTTCCTGAACAGCAATCTCATTGCTATAACAAGCAATCCACCTACGAAGTAGATTGGACATCATCTCAAGTCCATGAACCAGTCAAGTTACCAAATGGTAAAACGAGATCGCAATATTTGCGAAGGGTATGGAGAAATAATAGAAACCAGCACCCTCAAGCAAGGCTTATGGGTAATACTATACTAAATATCCTGGATCACTCTCGTAAACGACAGAACCGCCAAGGGATCCCACAAAGGCTCTTCAGGAATCACGCTTTACAAGAGTACAGACTTTCTAACGCTGATTACATTGAATACTTCCTGCAAGAATCTTCAGCTCTTGCAATCAAAATATCATGATAGCATCATACTGTTCAGCTCGTTCTAGCCTTAGTTTGAGTCTCACCTCAAACTTAGACCAACAGTTTAGTTAGCATCCTCAAAATTACCATAAAGAATCTGGAGTAGTTCTGTTACCATGGGTAATAATGATGATTCGATTATAATTGATCAGGGCAGCAAAAAGGTAGGACTTATCATGAATGTGCCATTACTATTGCCATTCTATGTCTGTAAAATTACAGAGATACCATTTTTAGTTTCCCAGTCACAAGGACTTTATAATCGTTCAGACATTCGTGATGTTGGAACTTGGAAGGTCATGACACTCTAGCTGAACAAGACTGCTACTTGACCTCAAGCTAGGACCCAAGGATAACTTCAGAATTATCACACGACCCACAGTGCAGTGCCGTTATCGAGAACCCTGACCAAGGTAGGCCAGCAATCCTACAGACCGAACACTATTCACCTAGATCAAACTTTGGTCAACCAAGGCAATGCACGCAGTCATTGTTTACTAAAACAGGTATTTTTTTCTTTAAGTTTAGGGACAGCTCTGTACTGACAAGTATCACGAATTCCCCGTTAATCTATGTCTGCACGTGTCCTGTTAAACAAGATCTCAATATTTGTAAAGATTCCCAAGAAATAAAAGAAACCAGATCCCTCACACAAGGGTAATGGGTAAGAATACCAGATTCTTTCTACTGATACAATCACGGATGTCCAGTCCTTCTGTCCTGTAACTAGCACCACCACGGTACCTGTCACTCCGATTGCATAACAAACGGAATGCCTTCAGGAAAGTTTCAGCACTAGTTGCCCAATCATGGTAAATTTACACACCATTGCCATCTTGATTCTATATTGCGAACCTCGGACTCTGTTGTCTGTGACAACATCCTCATATCCAAAAATCCCATGTCCATATTACACATAGCCACTACTTTACGTCGGTAGTAAATTCTTATCCCGGTATTCCTTGATGCAATTTCACTATTTTTTTTTAAAAGAGTTCCAGGTATGCAAATATCTCCATAGTACTAATTATATTCCACATATCGTAGATATGGAGTGGACATAATTCATATCTGTGGGCATTGATTACTTATCCCACTTCTGATGTCGACGAGGATTTCACAGGAGCCAATAAAACGTAGCGCACACTTTGCAATGGTCATAATTGACTTTTATTTCTTCAACTCATGACTCGTTTATCACTCATCACTTTGTCAGGACCAGCATAATAACCACTAAGTTACTATAGCGACTATTGACAACTAATTGAACACTGAACGACGACCAAACCAATACTGTGCTCCTCAACTGGCGAGCGCTTTATTTATACTCACAACTATCACCCCACTAATACTTTAACATCGAGACCTGTGTTGCAAGACTACTATTTCAAAATTACCCGACGCTCCGACATATATATTGTTAACGTTATGACTGTTCAGACTCCCCGTCTCACATGTTATCGAAAATAAGCAAAGCATAGACCCCCCACTCCTCTTTGGTGCTTACGTAATATTTGAAGAATAGAGAAGAATTGTTGAGCCCACGTGAGCGTGGCTGATGATGATTATAAGGAAGTCCTCTCCCATGAAATAACTCGACCAAAAGCTGGTGCACTTGCATTGCAGTCTAATAACAGTTTACATCGACATAGCTCAAAGAATTAGCAAGCTGAAGTGGCAGTGGGATGGTCATATCTCGCGAAGAACCGACAACCGCTGGGGTAAACGTGTTCTTGAGTGGAGACCGCGACTGGGCAAACGTAGTGTAGGACGCCCTCCGGCCAGGTGGGATGACGATCTGCGAAAGACTGCAGGCAGATGCTGGATGCGGCAAGCTGAAGACAGGGCGCTATGGCGCTCATTAGGGGAGGCCTATGTCCAGCAGTGGACTGATAAAGGCTGATGATGATGATGAACAGTTTGCGCGACAAGATGTAAGAGGAAGCTTCTAGAATAAATATTATTCTTAGCGTCATTCCAACGCATATAAATTCCATTACCGCACTGCAGTAAGTTAAATTGTTTTCGCCAAAACTGCCAGCTAAATTGAAACTCGTATCTTTTCGTACAAATAAACAGGGAGTTTTTAAATTCGTAGTGAATGAATCTTTTTTAGCTTTCCTATACTTGGTTTTTATTGAATCATTGCAGAGGCTATAGTGGGCCTAAATATGTGCCTTCCTTCACTAGCCCAGCCATGGCAAAGGCCAGATATGCATTATGCACCCATGATTGTTCTCATATTAAGAACCTTCACAGGTTTCAAGTAAATTTTATTGGACAGTTATCGTACTAAACAACTAATGTATATAGTACTCATTTCATTTGGGAACATAGATTAGATTGTGACTTTTGGATTTGGTCAGTTTATATATCTACTAGTTGTTGCCTGCGGCTCCGCCCGCGTTAAAAAGTTTTTCCGGGGAAAAGTCCCGCTTTATACTTTTCCGGAATAAAACGTAGCCTAAGTTACTCCTCATTACATCAGCTACCTCCCAATAAGAGTCCCGTCAAAATCGGTCCAGCCATTTCAGATATTAGCTGGAACAGACAGACAAAAATAAAAAATAAATATTTTGGTGTATGTACCGTATATATATTCATTGGATAAAGATTAATATTATTACGTTGATACAACTCTTAACAAATAATGCATTAATTTCGACCAAATTTGATTACCATAAAAACTATTCTAGTGAGTTAATCTTAAAAGATAGACATGTACTGTCGCGGACATTTTTTTAGATCATTTTAAGAGGAATAATTCTTTCATACATATATTTTCGGTATCTTGAACCGTTTTCGCAGCGCACGCAATGGAAGCCCTCAAGGATGAATAATTTTCCCCGTTTTTTTCACATTTTTCTTTATTTCTTCCCCAATGTGCAAGGTATCGCTACGCCCATGCTGCCCACCGTTGAGCACGGGTCTTCTCTACTACTGATAGAGTTTAGTTCTAAGTTCACCACGCTGACCTAGTCCGGATTGGCAGACTAGTTCGAACACCTTTACACCTTCGAAATTATTATTTATTTATTCACTTTTTTGCACACTGGTATAACATTTTAAAAAGAATAATATTATGGTAAATTCTCAAGTGTGATTTCCTCACGATGTTTTCCTTCGCCGTTAAAGTATTTCAAAAAGACAGATGTGACTTAGATTTTAAACCTGCGGTCCTTCGTAGCAGTCCCTTTCATTCCCAACTAGGCTATCGCGCTAAATAAATCATCATTCATTCATTAAGGTCCTATGTCCCCTGGATGGGGCAGAGGGTTTCCACAGTGACTATCCATTTCGAACGGTCTTGAGCTTCGCGTTTGATTTCGCTCCAAGTCTTCCCAATGCTTTTCGCTTCGTCGATCACAGTGCGTCGCCAGGTTTGTTTGGGACGTCCACGCTTTCGCTTTCCTTGAGGATTCCAGTCCATTGCCTGTTTAGGTATATGATCGGGACCTCTTCGGAGGGTGTGGCCATTTCCACTTGCGGCGTCTGATCTGCTGGTTGATTGGTGTTTCATGGCAGAGTTCTCGTAGGTGTTCGTTCGAGATTTTCTCAGGCCAGTGAATACCGAGGATTTGGCGAAGGCATCGGTTTACAAATACCTGGAGCTGAAGCGAGATGGCTTTGGTTACCTTCCACGTTTCGCACCCGTATAGTAGCACTGACTTTACGTTGGTCCCGAATATCCTGAGCTTCACTCTTCGGGTCAACTTTTGTGATTTCCATACGGGCCGCAGTTGCGCAAAGGTTGCTCGTGCTTTGGCAATCCGTGAGGTGATGTCCTCCTCTGCTCCTCCTGTTTCCGACACGACGCTACCGAGGTATGTAAACTTGTGGACTCGTTCCACTACCTCTGTGCCAATTAGCAACAGTGTTGTGCTTGTCACTCCAGATCGCATCTCTTGGGTCTTTCGGGTGTTAATTTTTACATACATAAACTCACGCCTTTCTCCCATTGGGGTAGGCAGAGACTATGGAGCGCCAAGTGCTACGATCCAAGCATACCTCTTTCGCTTCTTCCACAGTCATCAGTCTCTTCATACATGCTCGTCGGTTACGAGAACTCCTTATTTGACCCTTCCTCAAGAGGTCGTCAATTTGGTCCATAAAGGTACGTCTAGGACGTCCCCGTCCGACACTACCACTCACCTTCGCGACATAAATTTCTTTCGTTACTCTCCTTTCATCCATCCTTTCAATGTGGCCAAACCACCGAAGCATTCCTTTCTCAATCTTAGTCACTACATCTTCTTTCAATCCACATTTTTCTTTTATCACGCTATTCCTCACTCTATCACTTACTTTCAGCCCACACATACTTCTCAAAGCTCTCATCTCCACTGCATTAATTAATTTTTAACCCCATATTATCATACTAAATAAATACATCATCACTAAAATCTAAATGAGGTTCAAAATGCCGACATACATGTTGATCCCATCAGATGTTTCTATAAATATGCCATATTTCATTTGAGTAAATTATAGTTGTAATATGTTCTTAGTATAGTGCGACATTGTGAGCGTTTTGGCTTAGCTGTAAGTTCACAATTGTATATATTTAAATAAATAAATAAATAAAACAGTTCTAAAATTCCGTGGAAGAAGTCGAACTCACACTCAATAACGCAACAAAATACCTCTTTAAGATACAATGCAGTCGTAAATCGCGAACTGTTTGGAACAAGTGTTATTGTTGGATCTTTAAAAAGTATTGGAACGGTGCCTTCCACCAATAAATATTTATAGATGTTCCGAGTAAACTAGCATTGTTTATTGTTCGTATCAGATACTTTGTCATAACTATTGGCTATCTATGAGGCTGTGTATTTCCTGGTGCGGTCAGTTGGCTTCTTAGTTGGTGTGTATTCTGGAGGTTGGATTCTCAGGTAGGTAATACTTGTTCTGAATTATTTTGATCCGCGGATGTCTGACGTCAAGGCTGGTCATAAAAACAAAGTTAAGTTTGCAAACTGGTTTACCGACTCCTTTTAAGAACAGTGTCGAATATTGTGTCCAAGGTCAGTTATATTGAATTAAATTAATTGAATATCAAAAAATGGCAAAAATAATCATTGTCTATTTTTAACGACTCAAAACAAAGATAAGGTTCTATGTTGTATGTGATTGTATCGCTTACGATTAGGCTAACGGCCGCGGCATGCTCATCGCGTCATTCACTGCCTAAAAAAAGAAACTTGTTCTGATTGTTTTTGATCGGATGTCTGACGTCAAAGCTGGTCATAAAAAAAAAGTTAAGTTTACAAACTGGTTAACTGGTTTACCGACTCCTTATAAAAATGATGTAGGATACTAAATTCAAGGTCAATATTTTGTCTCACGCTGCCTCGGACACCAAAAGGTGGACACGGTACGGTGTTTCGGGGGCTTCTGAGCCCCCGCAACAGGAAAAGGACCGCAAAAAAGCGGTACGCGCAGGGGCGGTTGCGGACGACAACTTAGACGCGAGTCGGAGGAAGCCCGCAGCCGTCCCTAATGAGCCGAAGATGGCCATATATAAAAAAAAAAAAGGTCAGTTATATTTAATTAAATTAATAAATATAAATTATTATAATTGTCTAGCAAAAAATGGTAGCAATAATCATTGTCTATTTTTTAACGACTCAAAACACAGATAAGTTTCTATGTTCGACTGAATGTGTTTTTTGTGTACCACATTAATAGTTAAATAAATTCAAAATTTAAAATTTTCTTACCAACATTTTTTTCTTCACAGGAATGAAAACAAAAGGTACTTTCTTACTTCACGCAAAGAAATAATATTTCAATTAAACTTAATTGGGTTATAAGCGATTTAAATTTTAAAGTTTGTTCAGATACTCTGTTTTTTTTTTACTCTGTTTGTTTGATTTCTCTGTCAATTGTATGATTTTGAAAATTAGTTACGCATTAGAATTCCTACCTATAGCTTCAAATTGGTACCATTTTAATTTCATTGGTATGGGATCTAGGAATTCAAAGATAAAGAACGGAACCCCTCAAAAGCAAACAGGATTAGAATGATTATTTTTGTGCTGGGTTATTAATTTCGATGTTAAAGTTAGAGTATTTATTGATTCACTACTTTATGGAATACTAGCTTTTGCCCGCGGCTCTGCCCGCTTTTTTCCGGGATAAAAGTCCCGCTTTATATTTTCCCGGGATAAACAGCCTATGTGTTAATCCAGGACATGATCTACCCCTGTGCCAAATTTCATCGAAATACGTTCAGTGGTTTTTGCGTGAAAGAGTAACAAACATCCATACATCCAAACATCCATACATTCTTACAAACTTTCGCCTTTATAATATAAAACTAAGTCGGAGACGCGTCTATCCGTCTGAACGCGATAAACTAAAAAAATACCTAACAGATTTTAATATTTTGGTATGAAGTTTGAGCCTCTGAGAAGAACATAAGCTACTTTTGTCCCAGGAAAATACACAGCAGGACTTTTTCCCGAGATAACTCTTTCACGCGAGTAAAACTGCGAGCAGACGCTTGATAATATAATGATTATTACTCGTCATTAACATCTATGTGAATTAAAGTTGGAAATTGCATTTAATTGCAACATATGACCTCTGTAATACTATTTGTTGTTATTATAGTTTCAAGCTTGATCTTATATTGTTATTCATAATTGTACATAACAACCGTAAAGGGTTCAAAACCTCTGTACCTTATTTTATGCTCGCAAGGCACAACAATTATATCCACGTCATATAATGGTTACTTGAGTAGTAGCAGCAGTACTTAGTTCTTTTTTTATTATTGAAAGAGTATTATATTATTGCATTAGTAGTTTATCAAAGAACATTAAATAACAAAAATTATGTACTAAAACCTTCCCTGAAAAATTATACATTTGAATATCGAAAACCACATCCAAATCGGATCAGTAGTTTTTGAGAAACTGGCGGCCATACAAATTTACATACATACATACATACGGATCGAATACAGAACATCCTTTTTGAAGTCGGTTAAATGAATACGCATTCAACAACAAAAAAATTGCCAATTTTATGAGGATAAGTAGCGTTCACAAACATAATTTTTATGCGTAGTGTTTTAATTATGAGTATCGCACATTTGGTTAAAATATGCGATATTTTTTCAAACATACATAAGATTTTCAAGAATGTATTGCGATATTACGCTAGGAATGTCTATCTCTTTCAACTTTTTTCTAAAAAAAAAAATACGAGTTCCGAGAAAATAAACATCTCTAATAGCTCTCTTTTGCAAGACGATTACTGTATTCATATCCGTAGCATTACCCTAAAGAAGACAGAATACTATGAAAATAGCTGAAATAAACAATTCTTACCGTATCTACATCAGTTAGACGTCTTATTCTACCGACTGCTTAAGCTGCTGGACTTAATCTACCTGCTAAAATCATATACTCTTCTTCTTGGTCACGTGCTTCACTACCCAAGGTCATGTCCCTGTAGGCCTTCGTGGCTTTATCTATTATATTTTTCCATTTCGTTCGGTTTTCGGTTTCTCATAAGGCAGTCGTAATAGACAACCCAGTGAGGGCAGTCACTTGGTCCGACGAACGGCTGGGTGTCTGGCCGCGAGATTTTTCCTTCTACTTTGCCCACCACAAACAACTTATCAAGGTCAACCATATATAATGTCTCTATTGTATTAGACTGCAAGTCATGTAATTACGCAGCATTAGAAGATTTAACACCCAGTGTCTGAGATGGTAGAAAATTTCTATCTGCCCAGATGATTTTTTTTTATTTATTTATTTAATAGCCGTACTGAAGGTCTTCAACCTGCCATAGCGCCGAAGTAAAAGTTATTATTATAATTTTTTTGCACCTGCCTCCGTCCCTCTCTACACCACCCTAAGGTTGACTGGGAGAGAATGCCCATGGCATTAAGTCCGCCTGTATACCATATTGTGTACAAAGTGTAATAAAAATAAAATAAAAATAAAATTAGTGTATAGGCATAGATAGGCCTGTGTATATCTGGCTTCAAAGGCCGGCATAAGGTCTTGCTACTGTTTATGGGCGGTCGTATCGTTTACCATCAAGCGTGCGGCATGCTCGTCTCGTCATTCAGTAGCAATAAAAACAAAGTAATCTCTCATCAGTCACTATCTGAACTCAAATTTTTCACCATCAGGTGCAGTTCACATTAGTGTGCCAGTATAAAACATAGACAGTAGAGCAAATATAATATCGACTATAGAAAATAGCATCGTCCTTTTTTTGACCTGTCTAATTCGGCCTGTAGCCTGATATATCGGCTTTTCTGGTCACATTGGATTTTCGGGTGAACGCTTTAGGCGCTCGAAAATCTTAAATTAAGTCACCATGCACTGAGGGGGACTCACTAACGGGTTACAAAACTCAGCTCAGGACGGTTACAGGGAGAGAATGAGACATTAGCGATGAGCGATTAGTGGGAAGATTTGTGTTTAACTTAATCCTATCCATTGCTTTCGTCGGCACGCATTTCGAAGGTACGTGAAGTCTAACAATTCGCTTTAGGTCAGCGGGGTGGACTAAGGCCTAAAATCCTTTCGGTAGTAGAGGAGGCTCGTGCTCTGTCGTGGTATAGTATTTTTTTTTACGCGGAGAAAGTAACTTATTACTACCGCCGCGCCGTGATATTGTATTTTTCTATTCAGTATCACCTCGGAGTCTGGAATGTGGGCTCGATATGGCGATAGGCTCGCCGCCATCACATCATGGGACGGAATACGCACGGCGAAAAATGGGTGCACTAGTTGCGCCTCTGCATACCCCTTCGGTGATAAAAGGCGTGATATTTTCAAATAAAATAAAAATATGTGGTAGATTAGTAAGTAGTAAGTACCCATAGATTACTCTTTGGGGCTGAATTTTGGATCCCTATTTGGCCAAGTTTTTTTTTTTTAATAAAACTATTTTACGGATTTTATCGCGGTTTTTTTAATTTATATTTTCTCCCGACGTTTCGAAGGCTTTTCAGCACTTCGTGGTCACGGGTCAAAGACATATAGGGAGCCGCGTAAAAGAACATATAGCCGACGTTAAACACCGACGCTCTACGAAGTCTGCAGTAGCTGAACACGCGGAAGAAGGCTCCAACCATTACCTTAGATTCGACAAGCCACAAATCCTTGCCAAAGAACACCGATTCCTGCCTGATGCCTGATGATTCGCGAGGCTATCGAAATTAAAAAAGCATCCCAATTTCAATAGAGAAGACGGTTGGAAACTTGCTCAAGCCTGGGACCGGTAATACATCTAATTAAATCGGACCAAAAAGACCTGCTGCCAGACCTCAAGACATTGTGAGCTCTTACTGCGTAGACCGGACCGCAAACAATTTACTAACACCTGAATATTGTATAATTGTAAATTGAAGGTAAATTTGTAACATTAACCACCTACACCTCAGTCCGCCCCGTGACCACGATATGCTGAAAAGCCTTCGAAACGTCGGGAGAAAATATAAATTAAAAAACAGCGATAAAATCCGTAAAATAGTTTTATTTAAAAATTTCTAACATTCGCGTAAACATAAGAAATCATTTGCCAAGTTTATTACGTTCAAAGTCAAAATATTTACGAGATACATTCTCGTAAATATTTTGAGCAAAAAGTTTATCTCCGCTATACTGAACTCTAAGATTTCTTATACCGACCTTCGTTTTTTGAAACCTTGAATTTTAATCATTTTATTGTTACACAAAACAACATCTTAAAATTATTTCGTTATTTCCTTAAAGTTATTTAAAATGGTACGCTGTTTTTGCTTATTATTAGCTTTTGCACGCAGCTCCGCCCGCGTTAAAAAGTTTTTCCGGTATAAAAGTTCCGCTTTATATTTTCCCGGGATAAAAATTAGTCTATGTGTTAATCCAGGACATGATCTACCTGTGTGCCAAATTTCATCGAAATCTGATCAGCATTTTTTGCGTGAAAGAGGAATAAACATCCATACATCCAGACATTCATATATTCTTACAAACTTCCGCGTTTTTAATATTAGTAGGATATAAGTAGGATTCATGAGATCTATTATGCCAAACAATTTACCAAATATATCAATACTCATCAACATAGAACGAGAGGCTCCTGCGAAAAACGAAATCCGAAACGTCAGTCCGAAACGAAGAAACGACGAACTTCGGATTTAAATTTACTACCAAATTACTTCGGATCCGTCACCGTTGAACGAAGGTTTCACGCAGTTTGCGACGCTTCCGACTTCGCTCAACACTTTCGTCACGCAACAACTCTTCATAAAGAAGGATCCGTAACACTTCGTAGTAAGAAAACGTGCGATCCGTCACCCGAAACTACGGATTTCGTTTTTTGCAGTAGCCTCTCAGTGCTGGTCTACATGTCGACGAACGTTTCGAGATATATTTATAACATAAACATTTATTTTCATTATAAAATACTAGACTTCTGCTCGCGGCTTCGCCCGTGTGAATGATATTTCCGGGATTTTTCCGGGATAAAAGTCACGTTTTATATTTCCCCGAGATAAATCATACCGGGTGGAAGGGAAACGCTCTCGGAAACGAATACAGGTGATAGTATTGGTGATTCCTGACGTGATGGCACTAAAAAAATCACAATCGCATTGTTACAATTTTAGTAGGATTTTCTCAAATTTCTGTACAGCTTCACGTATGGATAGATAAATCAAACTATTATTCTAAAAAACAGTAAAAAAAGGTCAATATTTTTAAAAAATCGTAATGAAACACGTACATCAGCTGACGGGTTGACGACCGCGTGGCCGGCGCAGCACGTCGGCCGCCGCCTTGTGGGCGTTTGCTTTGTAGTTTGTACCCTACCCAGTTTTTTGTACGCTTTACATTGCGCGCGCATGAATTACGGAAATACTAAAATCATAAGTATTATCGCTTAGCTTTGCAAATGAATATAGTTTTTCGTTAATGTTATGGTTCTTCTCTCTTACCGTTCCGGTATAGAGAGCGTTTCCCTTCCACCCGGTACACATAAACCTTCCTCTTGAATCACTCTATCTTTAAAAAAAAACGCATCAAAATCCATTGTGTAGTTTTAAAGATCTAAGCATACATAGGGACATAGGGACAGACAGTGGGAAGCGACTTTGTTTTATACTATGTAGTGATTTATTATACACTATTTTCATGAAATGGTTTATCCAAATCAATACTGGAAAATGTCACACATTTACCACCTAATAATACCACACAGATTTTTTTTCGTTACGAAAGAGGTACATATTTATATATTTTTCTTGGTAATATGCATCTTTTTGATGCTAGGCCCTGAAATGGTAGGTAATTGTATCTTTCTGGTAGCAGGTCCTGAAATTATACAGGAACATCACCTCCCTAATTCATATTCTGAAGGCTAGCAACACATCCATAAATCTTTCGGTAATGTTATGTGGACGATTATGATAACACACACATCCATATATGAAATGAAACCCTCCTAGCCAGTTTCGGCCACGGCGACCAAACTCAACGGAGATCAGCCAAGTACGCAGGAGATATTATAGTGTACAACTGTGTGCGCAATACACAGCTGCACTCGCTATTCCTTCACTCTCATATTCCGGTGAGACACCAATCCTACCTGACCGGAGAGAGATCAGACATCCATACATACACAAGGCCTCTATCCGTGATGGGTAGGCAGAGGCGTAACTGATGCGCCGATTTTTCACCATGTGTTTTCCGTTCCACATGTGGAGACCGCGACTGGGCAAACGTAGTGTAGGACGCCCTCCAGCCAGGTGGGATGACGATCTGCGAAAGACTGCAGGCAGATGCTGGATGCGGCAAGTTGAAGACAGGGCACTATGGCGCTCATTAGGGGAGGCCTATGTCCAGCAGTGGACTGATAAAGGCTGATGATGATGATGATGATGATGATGATGATTCCGTTCCACGATGAGACAGAGGGCGAGCCTATCGCCATGTCTGGCACGAATTCCTATCTCCAGACTGATACTAAGACCAGCTCAAAAACACCTTGGTCGACCCGGTATGCGAACTTGAGACTTTATAGCGGAAGTCGTACCGCGCAGAAAATATCAATATTAAGTCTCCTGGGCAGTGATTATTATACAAATTTAAATTATTCATTTGAATCATTTTAGCCGAATTAATTACTCACAATTTTATAGTTATTGTTTTTTGTCATCGTTTTTTGTAAACCAATTAAATCCTACTAATATTATAAAGGCGAAAGTTTGTAAGTATGTACGGATGTTTGTTACTATTTCACGCAAAAACTACTGAACGTATTTCGAAAACGGATTTTGACGGCAAAAGCTAGTAAGACATAATAATGTAATCATGTCAAAAAATACTGATAGTTCTATTTTTGCTGTCGATCCTAAAAAAGTGGTTTGGAATGTTGAACGTATATTTATGGATTGAAACCTTAGATTAGGTATTCACAAATCGTGATGTGTTTTTGATGTGATGCGAACTTCCGTTCAAAATTCAACCCAGTTCAACCTTACGGCCAGTGTTGTTTTAGCCGACCCTATTTAATACTATTTATAAATAACGATCTTTTTTTATTGCCAGTATCTGCTGACGTATTTTCTGAAGGCTTATATTTCTTTCGGTCTCAGGGCGTATGAACCGATGACCAAAGAGTAAAGGTATGAACCTTAAGTAAAGTGCCGTAAAGGTTGTTATATGATTATATCAGAAGTACTTTCACATGAATATGACAATAACCCAAATAATGTTAACATACGTCAGAACTTTATAAGGCACTGCGTAATGCTGCAATGAGTTCGTAATCCTTTTTATACGGACATGGTTAAGCGATCCCACTGCACTTGATGGTAAGCAGAGAGGGATCCAGATATAGTCGGGTTACGAGATAAATTTTTTCCAGTCAAAAGAATAGGGTCGTTGACCACTTTTTTTTAATACATTTATCAAAAATGTATGCCATCCAAAATCAAACAGAAAATGAATTTTCAAAATTGACGCAATATTATCAGGTATTCTCAGGTATCTAGCTTTCCTCACGATGTTTTCCATCACCGTTAATGTGAACGAAAATTGACATACACATGTAACTTTTTAGATAAGTCAGAGGTGTGTGCCTTGGGTTTTGAGCCTCAGCACATTGTCTCGGCAGACAGTTCCATTCCCAACTAGGCTATCGTCCATTTGATGTACACTTTACATGTTTTTTTTATAAATAACTAGCTTTTGCCCGCGGCTCCGCCCGCGTTAAAAAGTTTTTCCGGGATAAAAGTCCCGCTTTATGTTTTCCCGGGATAAAAGTAGCCTATGTATTAATCTAAATATTAGTAGGATTTATTAATTCCCATGGAACCAAATTATCGGGATACAATGTGCCTATGTGTTAATACAGGATATGATCTACCCGTGTACCACATTTCATCGAAATCCGTTTAGTTGTTTCTGCGTTTACTTCTAACAAACATTCAAACATACAACCATTTTCAGAAAACTTTCGCATTTCTTATATTAGTAAGATAATGATGGGACATCTCTCCTCCTGGGGTGTCTATACCACATTTAGGTACTATAGAGTAGAACATAGAACATCTATTTTTGATGTCGGTTTATAATTACCTCATGTATTTTTTTACAATAATTTATAAGTAATGTAACTCACGCAGATTATTAATGTTTCTATTTTATTTGTTACTAGCTTTTGCCCGCGGCTCCGCCCGCTTTAAAAAGTTTTTCCGGGATAAAAAGTAGCCTATGTGTTAATCCAGGACATAATCTACCCGTGTGCTAAATTTCATCGAAATCCGTTCAGCAGTTTTTGCGTGAAAGAGGAACAAACATCCTTACATCCAAACATCCAAACATCCATACATTCTTACAAACTTTCGCCTTTATAATATTAGTAGGACTAGCTTTTCCCCGCGGCTCCGCACGCATTAAAAAGTTTCTCCGGGATAAAACTCCCGCTTTATATTTTCCCGGGATAAAAAGTAGCCTATGTGTTAATCCAGGACATGATCTACCCGTGTGCCAAATTTCATCGAAATCCGTTCAGTAGTTTTTGCGTGAAAGAGGAACAAACATCCTTACATCCAAACATCCAAACATCCATACATTCTTACAAACTTTCGCCTTTATAATATTAGTAGGATAGTAGGATTAATTATGTGATGGGTGAGAAACGTGACCTCTCAGTCTGTTAGAATATAAAGAAGAATTATAGCTTATATTCTGTTCTTAATCATATTCTATCATCCTGTGAAAATTAAGTGAAAATCCGTTCAGCAGTTTTGAAAATGTACGCTAACAAAACAGACAGGAAAGAATTCCATAAATTAATGATTAGTGTTCTATCCTGCATCGTTCAGCGAGCGATAATTCAGACTACGAATCTTTTTAACAGCAATAAAAAAATAGCATTTATACCAATATCTACTTTGTATTACCTTCATAGATAATTTTATTTACGCGTAATCTGAGTCACAGTTTAATAAACACACACACTCACGCCTTTTATCTCCGAAGGGGTAGGCAGAGGCGCAACTACCCACTTTTCGTTTTTTGTTTTGTTTTTGTTTAGTTTAAGACACTGGGAAGGATCTAAGCTACTTCTTATTCCGGGAAAATTAAAACCGGGACTTTAATCCCGGAAAATCGTTTTCTGCGAGTGGAACCGCAAGAAAATAAGTATGGAGATAGCTTGAATGCGCGCATAATGATATCAGTTATTACATGGTCTCTATTAAAACTTGGAGAGAATTATATCCATGAGAAACAACAAAAAATAAGTCTCGAACTCGAAGTCTCGAAGGCTTTATTCATTATTTATACTTCATACGTGGTGTATAGGTGAACTATTCATGTAAACAAATATAATCGGGCTTGTTCATAAACAGTTTATAAACTTATTTTAGTTATCGAATGTTTTGTCTTCTTCGAACGGATTTTGAATTGAATTTGAAGGAAAAAATCAGAATATACTTTAACTAATATAGGTTTATAAACTGTTTATAAATAAGGTCGAATATGTAAACAGTAAGACTATCACATCCTAAGTTTCTACTTGCCTTTATCATCGAAGACATATCATTTGCTACGTCTAGAATAATTATAGGGTTTAATACAATTATTAAAAAAATGTATGCTATCCAGAATGTAATGGAAAAACTCACTCACTCACGTCTATTATCCCCGAAGGGGTAGGCAGAGGCGCAACTAGTGCACCCACTTTTCGCCGTTATTCCGTCCCATGATGTGATAGGGGGCAAGCCTATCGCCATATCGAGCACAAATTCCAGACTCCGAGCTTATACTGAATAGAAAAACTCAATAACACTTTGCTCAACCCGGGAATCGAACCCGAGACCTCAGCATTGCAGTCGTACCATAATACAACTACGCCACCGAGGCAGTGTAATGGAAAAAGAATTTTTAAAATTAGCGCAATGGTAAGTTATAAAGCTTTGAAATTTGGCAGAAGGGGTAGCTGTCAAATAACAGAAATACTAGGCTGTGACGTCAACAAGCGCCGTCGGTCATAACGCTGGGTGCGTGCGAAAGAGATAGCGCGATATACCCGCCACGCCCCCAATTTTACTCACAAGAATATTTCAAAATTGAGTAACTGGTTTATTTTTCAATCGGTTTTGATGCTAATTTAAAAGTAAATTTTCCTATTCGTATTATTTTCTGTTACTTTTAAAATAATGTACAAAATCAAACATAGGAAACTACCCTATTCGATTTGATCTACAAATTGCTTGTTTCGTAACCACTTGCATTATATGGATTTGGATTCAAAATTGGTTCACTAAGCACGGTGATTAATATTTGTAATTTTAGTATTGCATTGATAACCAGATTTGCAATAGCCATCATAAATAAGAATTGCCAAGATTTTAACGTAAATAATTAATATGTCAATTATCAAGATTTTAATTTTTTACTTCAATTAATTCCTGATATTCATATTTGAATGTTGTATTTGAGTAAGCTGGAAGTTTAATTCTATGCTCCAAGATAATTTGTGTAACTTTACCTTTTGTTTATTTTCATGCTTTATTTATTTAGTAATTATCTTAAACTAGGTTTGTGTCGCGACTCTATCTTCATAAATAATTTTCTAGAATAAAATGACATTGCCTCGGTGGCCTAGTTGTATTACGGTACGACTGCAATGCTGAGGTCTCGGGTTCGATCCCCGGGTCGGTAAAAGTGATATTGGTTTTATAAGCAGTATCAGCCCGGAGTCTGGAATTTGTGTCCGATATGGCGATAGGATCGCCCCCTAAGACATCATGGGAAGGAATACGCACGGTGAAGAGTGGGTGCACTAGTTGCGCCTCTACTTACCACTTCAGGGATAAAGGGCGTATGTGTGTGTGTGTGTGTATGTAATATACCAAAAGTCTTTAATTTGCGAAAATGCATATTTTAAGCACAAACAAGCCTTTTATCTCGAAATCGAGTTTAACGGGTCAATTTTGTTTATTTTTAATTGTACCGACTTTGGACAAAAATATTTATGGCCAACGACATTATTTATTCACTTATATTTTAAAAGATCTTTAACGATAAAAGTAAACCTTTGCACGACAAGTGAATTAACGAAATGCAGGTTGCGGGTTCGCATCCAACGCAGTAGGTGTTCACTACTGTCATTTTTACCACTGTTCAAATGACAATCTCAACTGTAAATTACCAGTCAGTTACTTCAACAAAATTGTAGTAGGCAATTACTTTTGATAAACAAGATCAACCTAGATTTTAGATCGAGATAAATTAACGACTTCTATTAATCCTAGAATCTAGACACATAAAGACGGCAACAGGTTCGCCAAGCTGACTCTCGACATTCATATTATTATATTTATTTAAATTTCACTCAACAGTACTTTTATATCTTTTATGGTCATTTAATTCTAAATTTATTGTTAAGTAAACAGTTTCTACAGTTGATAATATATTATTTCTCGTATGTTTTAATACTGGACCGGCAAAATGATCCCACTGGACCAGTTGGCAAACAGAGAGAGGTCCAAATAGAGTGTTGAGTTAGGAGCTATGGTCATCCCTCGTCTGTCGAGCCTGCCTCTTTGAACAGGATATGAATGAATGAATGAATGAATGAACAGGATATATTTAGGCGTCATTCATTGACGTCACGCGTTGAGTTGTGCGGCGCCACTCTTTACACCTGGCATCTTTATAATCATCATCGTACACTGTCATACTTTTGTGTTTACGCATGTGATGACACGGGCCTTGTAACCGGAAAAATAGCATGCGCGTAGCGACGAGGTCTAACACAGGCTGATGCAAGAATGCGACATACTTAAGTGGGCCACTATGGAGGGTTTTAACCTTATGTAGGGTGGTCTCTATACAAGCGGATACCATACCAGCTCTGTATTATATACTGCCCACTGCTGAGCACGGGCCTCCTCTACTACTAAAGGGGTTAAAGCATTAGTCCACCACGCTGGCCTAATGCGGGTTGGCAGACTTCACGTACCTACCCTCGAAATTCTTATGGAGAATTCTCAGACTTTAAAGCAAACGCCAGTTGTAGTATAGCAAATATTGTGATTCAACTGCTATGGTTGTCCTATAAATAATATCACAGTAGATAGTGTCTTGTTGCGCAAAATCGCAAGCCTGAAGGCCAAGACAGTGTGTCGCGATAATTACTATTATGACAGGCAAAACCATCATTAATTAAAAAGATGCACTTATTTGTTTATTGATATAGCAATATTTTTCCCAAGTAATATTGTGTCGATTTTTTATGAAACATTCATAACACATGATAAACAGTTTTTCTTCTGGCACAATAAAGGAAGACCTTCAAATTAATATTTAAATTATTCTTACTACATTACGCAAAAATTCAAATGGAGCATAATTTAAAATAAGGAAATGAAATTGTGTTAAAGGGAAGCACGATTTTTGAGAACCAAATATAGCCCACGGATACACCAGTTTACCACTGTGGATATAATGAGATGATTGGCTTTGATGATATTTTTATGTATCAATAAAATTCTGAATACTAGATTACATCTGTACATATAATAAAGTAGCAGAACAGGTGTGTCTGTATATTAAATTAAATGTGATAAAAAAGAAAGAGGATGACGAAGGAAGAGTAATGGAACACCCCTCAGCGATTTTTGGAATTCTCTTCTGTATGATTGTTTATTACTGCACATCTCCAAAACTACTGAACGGAGTTCGATGAAATTTGGCACACAGATAGATCATATCCTTGATTAAAATATACGTTACTTTTTATCACGGGAAATATAAACAGGGACTTTTATCCAGGAAAAAAATTGCTAGTTATTTATAGCGTTTAAATTTACAAAGTAATAAAGTGTTTAAATAAAATTAAGCTTACTAGCAAAAACAATTGCTGTACATTATAAAACATAGTCCTCCGCTATAGATTACTAGACGCGAGGAGTTGGTTTAAGATACGACTGCAATGCTTACGTCCCGGGTTTGATCCCCGGGTCCTGCAAAGTTATGTTGGATTTTTCTAATCAATATCAGTCTGAAATTTGTGCTCGGTATGGCGATAAGCTCGCCCCCTATCATAACATGGGACGGAATATGAACGGCTAAAACTGAGTGCACTAGTTGCGCCCCTGCCTACCCCCTCAGAGGTAAAGGGCGTGAATGTGTGTGAAAAAAAGTCTTAATCATTTCCAAACTTAAGAGCAAATGTATTTATTACCCTCAAATTTAGAGTGCCATTAATATAAAATAATCATGCAAATTTTGAATAATATAACCACATCTTAAATAATTATAGGAAACGCTAAATATAACGAGGACAAAAAATCCTAGAATATTTTCTCAGAGACAGCCTAAATGAGTCAATGTGGAAATCATGTTTGTGGTACGATCACTCGGTCGATATCATACAGAAAAATAGTGGTCATACTTTAGTTGGCTTCGGTTGGTCCTGCGTGGTGGTTCACGATGGATTCCTTTAACAATGAATTGCTGAAAGTGCATCCAGATACAGTGATGACAATAAGGAAAATGTATAACCTGGATAAGCCAGGGGATATGGAAAAAGCCATTGACTCCTTAGAAGAATGGTTGTCGAAGCAACAACATTTGACCAAGAAAGATTATTGTAAGTTCAAAGTTCCATGATTATTTTCCTACGTGATATTGTAAACTTTGTTTTTTATATTTTTAATAGATATAAATAAAGACACATAAGACATATATTATTTTAGGAAGTTATTGGTCTCAAAGTCACTTTTTGAAATATTAGTTATTTTAATTTATGTCCAGATGTTTTAAACCGCTTATTAGATATTCAGTTAAATGTAATCAACCTTGATCCATACTTATTAACCGCAAGTAAACCAATTATCAATTACCTTTTATAGCTTACCTACGAAAGAGTTATCATGGTATTTACATGTTTATTGAAATCTTTGTAAGTTAACTTAATGTGTAAACCTTTTTTTACAGCCCGGGATTTCTTGGAAAGATCCATAATCTTGCTCAAAGGATCAGTGGAAAGAGCGAAGTCTCAAATCGATAAGCTGTGTTCTCTGAGATCGATAATGCCACAATTTTTCGAAAAATTTGACGCAAGAAATGATTTCGATATAATGGAAAATCAATAGTAAGTATATTTTTTACTTAGCTTGAATAACAGAACGTGACGTGAAATATGAATAGATAAATAATAGAAGAAATAGTAGAACAGTGGGGCTAAGATGTGAAAGAAAACACGATGCGTCTCCGCTTCGTTTTATTGTGATTGTTTGAGAGACTGACGTGTCGGTCTCTCGATCAATCACAAACATCAAAATACCGATACGTCAGCCACTCAACCAATCACAATAAAACGAAGCGGAGATGCATTGTGCTTTTTTCTCACATCCTAGCCCCACAGATATTAATTCGACATCGAGCATCATTGGAATGAATGGTTTCTGCCTACGCCTATGCGAGACAGGCAAGATATTATGAATGTCTAGACTGCCTCGGTGGCGTAGTTATATTGTGTATGCGGTACGAGTATGATTTGCGCGTTGAGGTCCTGGGTTCGAATCCCGGCTCGAGCCAAAAACATTGTGAGTGAGTTTTTCCATCTTAAAAATTACTCAGTCTCAGCTCAGAGTCAGGAAGTTGGCGGTGTGATACCCCCGTGTCTCGGAAAGCTAGTAAAGGCGTTGATCCTGCACATAATCTCTCTCCGGTCATGTCGGATTGCCGTCTCACTGGACTATGAGAGTGAAGGAATTGCGAGTGCATCTGTGTATTGCGCACACACTTGTGCACTATAATATCTCCTGCGTACCTGCGCTGCGGCCGAAATTGACTAGGAGGATTCCATCTTTCCATTCATTTTTAGTTAATACGGAAAATATTGTACGCAATTGATTTTAATTGCATTAAGATAAGTTATGTCGTGATAATTGTAACAATCGTTTTGGCCTTACTGTGTCTTCATATTCCAAATACCGCGATGCATATATGATTTTTATCAGTATCAGCTCGGAGTTAGGAATCGTTCTTAGTAAACGACAATGATATACTGTTAAAAGGATATATTAACATGACAGAATGTGCGTGTCAATACCTCTGCCTACTCTTGATAAGGGTAAAGCGTGATACTACGCATGAAATTATGAAAATATCGCGTGGGCAAGTTGCATATACTAACAATACATCGACGTCTACATAATAGGTATAAGGAAAAATATAATGACTAACGCAATTTTATTTCGATATTGTGTGCAAAAAAAAATAGTTCTGGTTTGAAGACAGTGTATCCAAGTAGGTATAATTAGTATGTTTTATTTATTTATTATGAAGCGACGATAGCCTAGTTGGGAATGGAACGGTCTGCCGAGACAATGTCCGGAGGTTGAAACCCAAGGCACACACCTCTGACTTTTCGAAGTTATGTGTGAATTGTTTATCAATTATCGTTCGCTTTAACGGTGAAGGAAAACATCGTGAGGAAACCTACATACCTGAGAATTCTCTATAAGAATTTCGAGGGTATGTGAAGTCTGCCAACCGCACTAGGCCAGCGTTGTGGACTTAGGCCTGAATCCTCTCAGTAATAGAGGAGGCCCGTTCTCATCAGTGGGCAATATATAATACAGGGCTGATTGCATTGCATTTATTTATTTATTTTTGCACTTTACATACAAATGTATATCGGCGGACTTAATGCCAATTATCGTGGTAATGACTTAAAATACCGGTTTATATCTTAAGGTATTTGTAAAAATGCCTTGAATTCTGTAGATATTTTTTTTTTCATATTTCCCTGAGTTAGGCGATATGTTAGTTTCCTATGTTTTGATATTTGTACAGTACGTATATTATATGAAAATAATACGAAAAATAAATTCTTCTTTGAAATCAGCATCAAAATTGATTGAACAATAGAGCAGTTAATGTTTGAAATATTGTGAGTAAAAATGGGGTCATGATGGGGCTATCGCGCCATCCCTTTCTCGCGCACGCAGCGTTAATGCCGATGTCACTCGGTGACGTCATACGTTGCATTTACTATTATTCGACATCCCTTCCACCAAATTTTAAAGCTTCATAACTTATTTAATATTGCTTGGATTTCGAAAATAGTCTTCCGTTAGATTTTGGATTATATTTTTAAGAAATGTTTTAAAAATGTAGTCATCTACCCTATTATTAAATATTTTCTTGGTATTTTAATGATTATTATTAATTACATTAGACTTATGACCCTACTGGTAGTATGTTTAGGCAATAAATGTGGTCCTGGAATGAATGCACAAATTAGTTTGAAAGCCTTTTAGTGGATTTCTATCAATAATTGTAGGCAATTATTGCTTAAAAATGTAGCACCGTTAACATGCGCAATGGCGAGGCTATTCTCACCCGTGTCGGTTTGTAAGTGTCTTGACAGATATACAAAAAATATTATCGCTAGCAAAAATTGCTCAGTCTAAATGAAGCTATAATTATTTACTGCAATATTATTATGTATCTCACGAACCTCTTTGAATGCCAATGACAAATAATCAAATAATGAACGTCTAATGGATATTTGTATGATCGACCATCGATCAGTGTGTGGTTCCATTCAATAATGATTCTTATTACGTAGACAATAGGCATGTTCCGATATTCCATCTTGCTAAGTACATTAGTTTTATTTATTTCTGCAGTCAAACATACATAAGGACTTTATTATCAAAGGGTTAGAGGTGCCTTTAGCGTAACCAGCATTTCACTGGGCTATCACTTAATGTAATAGATGGAGTCTATCAATATTGGATAGGTGCTGGTGGTAGACATTTTTATGCGTCTGGATGGTGGATAGCGACCACTGTACATACACAAGGTGCAAAACCAGTCATATTAGCCCTCGTATGTCGCGTTCCGGCATCGGCCTGTTTTTTTTTTATTGCTTTGAATGACAAGACGAGCATGGCATTCGATGGTCAGCGATACGACCACCCATAAACAGTAGCAACACCATTCAGCACTTTGAGTTACAAAGTACTGTGTGGCATTTCACTGCGCTCGTCATCCTGAGACATAAGATGTTAAGTCTAGTTATGTACAGTTACACTGGCTACAATGTCCTTCAAACCGATACACAACAGTGCATGAACACTGCTGCTTGGCGGTAGAAATAGACATTGCGGTGGTACCCACCCAGACGAGCTCTTACATATGAGAGACCTACCACCAGTATTATGTCGCATATGTACTACATTTCCGTCCTTATTAGACGATATTTTATAAATTTCGAATCGGATAAGAACTATCAAGTTTATCTGAAACCCCGAACTACAAGTAACCGTCCAAGTAAATACTCGACAGTAATGATGTGACTAATATTAAGTACTGTATTTTAATATGGCCCCTAAGCGGAAATAGAGCTTTTTTGGTGCGTACCAAAATTATAGTGCGTACTAATGAATATAAATGTTTTCCATATTGTAATTGAGTTTTTGCGAATATAGAGTATGTATTTTAAGCCCTCGTTATCATTAATTTATTACTCATAATTTATGTACGTACTTAGCTATGCCTCTATTAAAAAATTACTTCTCTAAAATAGAAGTTTCCAAAATACAATAAGTTTTTTGGAAGTAAAATAGTTTCTAATAACTTGCTATATAATGCCACGACACTCAAAAATGTTAACAACATTCAATTATAACATGACTATTGTCGGCCCTTGGTTCTGCCCGCATTAATGCTGCTCGCATCATTATAAGTAATATGTAGTAAAAAAGTGTCTTCCTATTAGAAAAAAATACAGACTCTTAGCAGTAGTTCCAAAAAAAGTGCGTTCAAACAAACAAACCAAAACCACCGCTTTGTATAAACTTAGATTACGATGTATTTTTATTACAAGAAGATAGAAATGCGTGGGAATAAGATTTTTTATTTCTATTTTCTTTTGTGTGATTTTCTCTGGAATCATTGTCATTGAATCAAGTAAATTACATAATTTTTGTTTTTTTTTTCGTAGTAGTATAATTGTAAGCGACTTGGGTATGACACACTAATTGTCGGTACCTGCGGTGGCGTCGTATGCCGGGTCGGCCACTTCCCTGCAACATGGTTGAGGAAGCCGATGGCTGGCACATGCGTCATACTCGTGACCGGGTCCTGCTTGTGTGGGCTGGTCTATCCATTTCGCTTACTATGTCTCAGAACTAGTAGTTATTAATACCTTTATTGGACAAGTATAGGTCATAAAGTTATTGCGTGATTCCTGAGAGGGTTGTACACTCGAGTGGTAGTTGAGAATTTATTATGACGCAAGTAAATATACGAACTGCTCTAGACAAAATAAAAATCTGTATATGTGTGTATGTATTATGCACTGTACCAAATTTATACCTTTGAACTGATTTTGAAAAGAGCAACCTTAGAGTTTCTTGCCCGTTCTTCTCTGGTGGAAACTGCTTTCCGAACTGGTGGTAGAGTAAAAATTGACTGAATGTTTAACATTTTATGGATTCGAATAAATGATTTCATTTCATTAACATAAGTTTTAAATTGTGGCTGCCGTCGTCAAAATCTAACGCAACAAGAACTATTTTAAACCATCAAGTCATCTTAAAATCTACATAACCCGTTCCCCAGCTGCCCTTTTTGTGTTTTAAAACAAGAAGTACACACGCACATTCATTGATTTTATACTCGCAGAAGAGACTCAAATAGCCTTTGAGTATTTAGCAATGCAAAGGAGATGGAATGATGTAAGGCAAACCCTTCGTTGGTCTTACTTGCGCAGCTGGTCATATTTTTTTATTAAAATCTATGTGACTTGCGATCGCTGTCATTACATTCTACGAGAGTGACCTTAAGCGGTGCTCCACAGAAATTGTGTGTTATTGTGTAAAAAGTGACCTTATATTCAGCCCTGCTAGTGTGGTCTTTTTTATGTTAAATGTGTGCTATCCGTGTCCACCTCGCCCCCCGTCAGGATTGGCAAAAAAAATTGTTTGCGCATTATTGCCATATCGCGTCCATTGGTTAAATAATCTAAGTAAATAGCAGACCAATATAATTTAAGTCTCTAAATACCACTTTGGGGACAAAAGTATGAAATTATGCAACCAAACTATTGATAGCCAACATAATGTTAAAATATTCATAAAATATTTCATGAAGAAACACAAAGTAAAACCTTTGATTAAATTACAATATCACTACGTATTATAAAATGTAATTTAAAACAAACAAAAAATGAAGTGATTTTAGCATTAGGTAACTTAAAATTTAAATAAACTCCCACGCAAAACATCTCTAAAAAGTAAAATAAACCACTAAACACTTAAACGACAAAGACACTTTTATTATTTTACTTTTGAGAGGTTTTTTACGTTGGGGGCTATTTAAATTTTTATTTCAAACTTTTTAAATTACTTTATTCTCCATAATGGGGCTTTGACAATCAACTTTCTAACACCTATTAAATTGTATTCTGTATTCCAATTAACGTAGTGATAAACGCGATGGGTTAAGTTACGCGCTTGTTACAAGCATTGAAAATAACGTGTGTCAGTGAATAAGGGGGGTGTTAAAACCAGCTAGAGTAGCCCACATGATTGTGCCACGTTCCGGGATAGGCGACTGACGAGGGATAATCATTTCATCAGTTTACAATTTACCTATACTCCACGGTTTAGCTATGTAACTAAATGTAAACAGAAAATGACGTGAATTCCCGGGTAGTCAATATTTTATTACGGAAGTGTTTACGAAGTTTGTTGCGTCAATGAAGATACGTCGTACAACTAACACCTAAAATGAATAAAATCGCTTATAACTAATTACCAGAAACAAATAAAAAAAATATGATAAATTAACAAATTTCAACAATGCAGAAGTGTATCGATAATTGGTGTATAGTTAAACGATTCAATTGAATGTCGGTCAGTTTTAATGGTGTGCTACGTGAAAGTCGTACTCTCAAATTTTGCAGGGTTATCTATTACGAGTCATTGGAAAAATGTTTAGGGTGCCTGTCGTATTAGCTGTTTTACAGTTGACAGCTCGAGATCGATTTTAAAAGGATTGTAATTTTTAATAATTAACGATAACTTATTAATTAATAAATATAACTTTATAATAACCAAACAACTCTAATAAAGGGAAATAACAGTGCTAAGTGTTGTGAAGGTTTAAAATACCTTTTTAATTATTTGTTTACATTTAGTTAAATACCCAAACCGATGGAGTATAGATCCCACTCCGCTTACCGTAATGTGCATTGGCGTAATTTTCTCGTGCGCGTATTAAAAAATTGTTTTATGAATCACTGGTTTATATTGTTTTAAAGTCAAGGGCAGTCATGACGTATACCAAAAAACGAACGTCATTTTATACAAATAATGCTTATTCACAAAAAAATATTACGACAATGACCTCACTATCACGACAGGTAAAAATTCTATTTATAAAATCAATAAAAACCACTGTATAGCTACGAAGATTAAAAGGGTTATTCGGGTTTTTGTCACTTTCCTATACTTGTTGAAGGTAAGCTACCCAAAGTTGATTAAAAGTGAATGTTAACTTGCGAACTGGGTTTTGAAATCGTAATTACTAATTGCGTATGGGACAAACTCTTCAAATATGTATTTACTGGTAGGTCTCTCATATTGAAGAGTCCGTCTGGGTGGGTACCACCGCAATGCCTATTTCTACCGCCAAGCAGCAGTGTTCATGCACTGTTGTGTTTCGGTTTGAAGGACATTGTAGCCAGTGTAACTACTGAACATAATGCTGAACTTAACATCTTATGTCTCAGGATGACGAGCGCAGTGGATTGCCACACGGTACTTTGTAACTCAAGGTGCTGTATGGTGTTGCTACTGTTTATGGGTGGTCGTATCGCTTACTATCAGGCGAACGGCATGCTCGTCTTGTCATTCGATGAAAAAATAAGGAGATGTCCCTTTTTGTATGGGTGCTGGGCCTCAAAATCTAACCAGGATCAAACTTTATATGGATATTAAAAGGGCAAAAATGTGGGTCTTAATCTTATCATGATCTTTGTGGTCTACTGCGATACGGGCCTGGAGCATTGTGGAGTGACCGCTATAAGCCGCTTTGTAGTAATTATTTGTGACAATTAATATTATTATGTTGTATCTTTCCTACGGGAAATCACGGCACGAAGGCCGGTCCTTTTGGAAGGCGTGCGTGGGGATATGGAGCCAACACGTACAGGGCCCTTGAAGATCCATTACTCTAGTTGGGACGTGTACACCTTGCAGGTCTCTCTGTCTGTACTTAGGGAGGAAATACAGCCAAAGACAGCGCCCGTAAGGTGTAAGGACTATTGCAGAGAATATGGGAATTATGCCGGGTCTATGGATGGATGGGATCTAGCTGGACTGATTGCTGGGCTATTGATTGAGACAACGGGACGCCTGCCAAGTAAAATGTCTCAATCATTTGTATTCAAGGCAGATGATAACTTGCCCATACTAGATCGCCATCCCAAAAAGTGGCGTATGCCAAGGACGCAACATCGGTGTGGGTGGCTAAAGGGTGTCGAGAGGTGTGCACCGATTTCACCATCGCGGGTCGCTGACGTGTCCCGGAGCGAGATTCCTCGCTATTACGCAGATTGACTGCTCAGGTTCTTCGCTCTTGCGACTTCCATCCCTAGCCGGCCAATTAAGGCAAGTCAAGGTTCAGGGGATCTCATTTAGCCCCCACGGCATTGGGGTACGTGGTGTCGCCACTCACCGTCGGCTCGCCTCAAAGCCGCCCCTGCAGGCTTGCTATTATTATTGTAATCCAATAAAAAAATTAAAAGCCCCTCCATTAAAAACGTAACTTTTTTAAAAACTCTCACATGAAGTGTAGTTTTTAAGCAAAATAAAATTCCGTAAATCTCATCATCGGAGGATTAAAATTAAACAAATAATTGCAAAGGCCTAGTTCTTGGGAGTACTATGAAAATTTTTATATACAGGGTCATTTTGTAATCGAATACATAAATTTAACTGCGATAAAATCAATTTGAAGGAAACACCATGCAGTTAATTAATTTAACCATAAGTGTAAAATAAAGAAGTACATTTTTCAAACAAAATAAATAACAAAAAAGGTCTTTTAATTTTAGACATCCTATTGCTACTACTAGTATACGAGATCGTCGGAGCGTCAACATCGCACTGAGGTCTGTGTGTTTCATTGATAATATGCTCACGCACACGCGAACAAGAGATGCACACACGGAGCGCAACGATAAGCTGTCACATCGCGCCATCGTAACCAAGAAGCTTTATTCCAAACCGAAAAGATGAGGTCGCTATTATTACCAATGCTTCTGTGTCAGGTCACATAGGTCAATCTAAACAACAGTCACTTACTAGATTCTGTCAGAGCCAGTTATGTCTCCTTTAGAAGACTGAAATCATTGAGGCATCTTCGATAATGGTCACAGTCCGTACACCGCACGTAGCTTATCAAAAAGCCTCACAACCCTAAGATTCTATCAACTATCACACGATACATCAGCAAGAATCGCACGCTCAAGCCGTCAAATTCGTCATGAAACCGACTATGATGCTACCGTTATGATACGAGTGACAGCGAGGTTCTGGAAGATTGGAATTTTGAACATTTACTCAGTAATCCCTAAAAGTACAAAAGACATTTCAACGACCTTCAAGGAAACATTAACACTTTATTCACGAGCTTTGTAAATGTAAATCATAGTTTACCACCACAGAAACTTAAAAATTAACACAAAAGAATAATAATTACAATTAGAGAACATTTGCTCGTGTGCGCATAAAAGCCGACAAAAGGACTAAACTAAAAACCTACACATGGCTCGCGTCTCCCGAAGCGATGTCAAAGGCAAGGTCACTCGGATCGATACAAAACGATTTAATAATAAAATTACAATAGGTACCGGTAAGTACATAGGGAGCATCGGCCTAACATTCAGTACGTAAATCGACATACGCCACGTCGTGTTGCTGCTCGGCGAGTGCCGAGTGGTGACTGGCGGGCAACGCGCGCGCAGGCCCCCGCGCCCCACGGCGCATTCGCCTGGAGGAGCCAGTGCGGGGCCATATTTTAGGCCGCGCGGGATAGGCATAAAGTCCACGAATCCCGGACCGCGAATGTCGATGTATTTCGACACGTTACACATTTTGATAAATATCGCTTGTACTTATTGCTATTACCTGGAATTGTCGTAATTTACTAGTAGGGTAAAAAACGTTAAATTTTTACCACTTCATAGAATACACGCATACTTTTGTCAAGAATAAGTAACATTTACGTACGTATTGGAAGCTTTAGTATTTAACTAAACCTTCCAATAGTGAGTAATGACTGAACTTAATTTAAGATAACCAGGATATTCAATTGACTAATGACCAAAATTATTGTAAGTAGGTAAAACATAGGTATTTAGAAGGATTTTTGTGTACTTGGTCGAGTCACTTTATATGTGGTTAGTAAATAACGCCAGTTTTAGGTATTATTACTCAGGCAGGAACTATTAAAAATTACGATTGTTATTGCGGTGCGGAGATACTGGGGTACTCTGTCAGAGGTATCCGGGAATAAACCCATATTTCGCCCAAATGTCCGGGATTCTTGCCGTGTTTGTCCGGCGTCGGCAATTTAGGTAATGGCAGCTCTATACAAAGAACATGCCGACAAGTGCGCCGTGCGCCCGCTGGCGCGCGCGATCGTTGGCCCCGCCAGCTGATGTTCGTGTTACACGTGCTCCCACAGGGATACCAAGCTTTGGTACTATTACCTTATTCTGCAATATCTTGCAATTTTAGTTTTACATTGTTCTATGCTATTTAAACCGTACCACGATGCATATTGAAATTAAATGATGTTAGAGCTCTGGTATGCTTTATTGCTTAAAGTAATGTTATTTTTACAATACAAAGATATTGCTGCGTATTCGTTTAAGTAGACTTTTCATTAGCATAATTGCCCTAGTTATTTTATTATTTAATACACTTATTTAAGTGTGTTAGAAATGCATGTGATAAATAAACTAATAGCCGATTCTTTGAAAAACTGTGTCATTTTAGCAAACTTGTCGGTTAAAATGTTTATACTGGCAACACAGCGTGTTTGAGTGCGTGTTTGTAATGAATGGCGTGCGAAAGAGACACAACATGTTGGTATCTGCACGTTAGTTTCAATGTGTTAGTAACAAGATCAACGACTCTGACGCGATACAAAATGTAGCTAGAGATTAGAAGGTACAGAAGGCATAATAAGGCGTTTGGTAGTATAAAGTATTTACGTAAACCTATTTTAGGCATGACGTCCAGAAATATTGATGTTAAAATTAAAATGAACGTTGAAATATCATACGGAATCTAAAAAATATGATATCAATAGATTAAAATCCTGTAACTTTTTTAATAACCCGACTGCGAGTTGTTTAGTACCTACCTATTTCGGTAGGTAAACTTATTTATTAACGAAAACAAAGTTTATTTTCATTTCATATTGATATTTATAACGTATTAGTTAGGGAGTAGGGACTGCTATAGTAGCAATTTAATTATTTTATTTCAAATTCCACGTCTCAAGCGGTACTGCTGTAGCTATGTGAGTGAATGTATTGCAAGTGAATTTGTGAGTTGCCCTTCTTAATCCTATAGGTTTTGTAATAACATCGTCAGCTGTGACGTGATTCACTGAATAAAGTCAAGCGCGCTAAAACACAGCGTGATCAAAAAACTATAAAACTATAATCGGGATTATTGGCGAAAGTATGCGTTACCCATGGATAATATTTTGCACGATGTTAGCAGAGGTCACGCTGAATATGTGGTTTCATTTAGTAACGCAATGTTGAAATGACACTGTATATAATTCTTCTGTGAGTGTACGTCACTAAATCCCTCATAAACGGCTGGACCAATTTTAATGAAATTTTTTGTGTGTCTTCAGGTGGTTTTGGGAACACCTTAGATTCACAATTCGGTCCGTGAAAATGTATAGCGGGACTTTAATTTAGGAAAAAACCTTTCGCGCGGGCGAAGCCGCGGACAAAAGCTGTATATTATACAAAGTATTTTGGGTAGAATTGTAGGCCCGTTCATGGACAAGGCCTTATAGCTCAAGAGGCATAGAAGACTTAATATCGCATAAAGAATGTTAAAACGATTAAATAATAACTTAATAATAAATAAATCCTCCTAGCCAGTTTCGGCCACGGCGGCCAATATCAACGGAGATCAGCCAGGTACGCAGGAGATATTATAGTGCACAAGTGTGCTATTCCTTCACTCTCATAGTCCGGTGAGACGGTAGACATGGGCGCCGCCTAGGAAAAAGCCGGCGGCGGCTTGATGGTAATTTTTGGTCGGCGGCGGCGTAACGCCGGCGGCGTGGATTTTTTTTAATGAATATTGAATATATGTATAGGCCACATATAAATTCCTCAGTTACATGTTCGTAGGTAGTTGGAAGCACTAGCCAATTAACTTATCGGTATAAAAATCCGTTCAGGACCCATGCTCCATCCACCCTGTGGATTGGGGGCATGTGGAAAAATTCCACCACGGTATACCCTACCTGTCTTAAAATACTATTAGTCAATAGAGGCCACCGGGGGTCCCAGGCGGACGGCAGGGGGCTGTCCGGCTTTAGTTTTGTGTTTTTTTAGCACATTGTTGCAATCCCTGTGATGGACGGCAGCGTGGCAGGTAGGCCTCACGTTGCCGTTGACGCAGAGGGCGCCCTTCGGTGCGCGGGAGCGTCTGAGCCCAACACAACAGCAGACGGGCCGCACTAGGTGGCACTGCGTAGGGGCGCCGCTAGGCCCGGGCGAGAGAAAAGTGGAAAATAAAAGGGGCCTCACAAAGCTGATATCACCGACGTCTACGTTTGGTCTAGCGCCGACATTGTAAACTACTACGGCATACTAAATGTATACCAAAGCACTTTGTTGCGTCAGGGACGGCTTCATGATCTCATGGTCATGTGCGCCTAATCATTTTATCCGCAATTCTCCATCGAAAGGACGGGTAATATTCAGTTCTCCACCTCATGCCTCAAATTTCTCTACTTCTAGTGGGAGGAGTCCGACCTTTCGTGTTCCCGCACCATCTCTTTTCATAAGTACCTTCGTACTCGTAGGCCATCAAAAATTAAGATCTCTTGATGTGGTCTTGGTTAGTAACACAGCGACAGCGAGAGGCCTCCTCCATTAAATGACACGAAATCGCTATGCTCTCAATTAAGGTTAACTAAAACTCCGATAAATGTTAGGTTATATATTGGACCGTATATAGCAACCTCAAAGGCCGAGTGGACTGTTATTCGGGAGACCCCAAGATCGCCCGATAGCCCCTATTAGTCGGCTTTTATAAAAGACCGGGGATGCTGTAGTGGACTTCCCTAAACGCCCCCAATTCACAGGTCAGGACCAGGAGTCTCTAACGTCTCTGATGGCAGAGGGATTGGCCGGCTATCGATCTCTCGTAGCACTCTCTTTCTGATGGAGGACTACTCCGAAAAAGTTAGCCACTGCAATTTAGAATCTCCGCCTGTTGACCGTGGACCAGTAAAAACGATCACATGCACCTGACCGTAAGACACCGTCGTTGAGATACTCTCCAGAACAATTTTCTCCGATGAGTACATTTATCAGTTGATAGTTGGACCATAGTTGCTTCACGCCTTGGTGAAATCAGGGTGGACTACTAAAACATTTGGGCACCGGGGACGGGGTCTCCAGCCTGAGACCACATCCTCCATGGCAACTTCGCCGAAAGGTGCTCGCTTGGCCTCTATTTAGGAGCCGGACGCTGCTCGTGTGTGGAAGTTCCCTCGAGCCAGTGGAAGGTGGCCGTAGGGCTTTGGGGTCCAGATCCTAGGCCGGTATCTAACCAACAAGTAAGTCACGTACAAGATCGTGTGGTACGCCCTTATTATCTGCTGCGGATTCCACAGGAGAGCATTGCAGAGAGATTCGGAGGTCCAAGGTTTCGGCCGATGAAATCCTCCTGGCCAGTTTCGGCCACGGCGGCCAATCTCAACGCAGATCAGCCAGGTACGCAGGAGATATTAAAGTGCACAAGTGTGTGCGCAATACACAGGTGCACTCGCTATTCCTTCACTCTCATAGTCCGGTGAGATGGCAATCCGACATGACCGGAGAGAGATCAGGCGCAGGACCAACGGCTTTACGTGCTTTCCGAGGCACGGAGGTATCACACCGCCAACTTCCTGACTCCGAGCTGCGACTGAGTTAATTTTAAGATGGAAAAACCCAGTCACAATTTTTTTTTTGGCTCGACCCGGGATTCGAACTCAGGACCTCAGCGCGCAAATCGTACTAGTAATGCGTACGCAATACCACTACGCCACCGAGGCAGTCAGCCGATAAGGTACTGCTGTAGAAGATCATGGACCACATAACTCCGTGGCATAATGTTTAGTTAGCGATGCCAGGACCTTTTAGGTTAGACAGCTTGAAAGAGCGCAGCCGCGTATGGGCGCGTGAGCACAGAGGCCGTAGCCAAGATGCCTTTTACAATCGTTAACGCTAATAGTCGTTTTTCTGTTATTAACTTTAAAAAACCCAAGTCGGACAATAACTATGAATAACATTTTTGAAGAAAAATGATTTTTTACTCCAAATCCACGCCGGCGCGGCGCCTATGTCTACATCGAACTAAATATGACATTTGAGACCCAATCATTCATAAAATTTGACAATAAAAATTAAAAGTATTCACAAAATCCACGCCGTCCAAGTTAGGCGGCGGCGGCGGCGGCGCGCGGGTCCTGCCCGGCGGCGTAACGCCGGCGCGGCGCCCATGTCTATGAGACGGTAATCCGACATGACCGGAGAGAGGTCAGGCGCAGGACCAACGGCTTTACGTGCTTTCCAAGGCACGGGGGTATCACACCGCCAACTTCCTGACTCCGAGCTGCGACTGAGTAATATTTTTAAGATGGAAAAACTCAGTCACACCTTTTTTTGGGCCGACCCGGGATTCGAACCCAGGACCTCAGCGCGCAAATCGTACTCGTAACTCGTACGCAATACAACTACGCCACCGAGGCAGTCGAGGAAATAATAACTTATTAACATAGCTACCCGACTGCCTCGGTGGCGTAGTTGTATCACATTACGACTGCAATGCTGAGGTCTCGGGTTCGATCCACGGGCCGGGCAGAGTGATATTGAGGTTTTCAATTCAGTATCAGCCCGGAGTCTGGAATTAGTGCCTGATATGGCGATAGGCTCGCCCCCTATCACATCATGGGACGGAATAATGGCGAAAAGTGGGTGCACTAGTAGCGCCTCTGCCTACCTCTTCGAGGATAACAGGCGTGAGTGTGTGTTTGTTACCCGATGTTTAAAGCTCAATTTATTCCGCTAATTAACATGAGTACCTGCTTGGATATACCGGTTTCAACATTTTTAAGCCTTCGACCAATCTTTGCTTATGAGAATGGACATTAAGTATTTATAAATATGAATTTTATAATTAACTAGTTTTTGTTCGTAGCTTTTGTTTTCCGGGATAAAAAGGCCTAAACGCTTCTCAGGGTCTCAAACTATCTTATTTCTATATAAACTTTATTGTACATCGAATTGTATTGTATTGAAGTACGAATGGCGGTCTACATTCAATCGAAATTCGTTCTGTAGTTTTTGATCTGTTCGTGTATAGAGACGACGGTTGACGTTGCTTTATACAATGATAAAGATTCATGGATTTTTTTCCAGTATGGGATCTAGTGCTATAAGATGCCTTTCTGTAATCGTCATCGCTATAAAAGATTATGGGAATGACACTCTAGTGACAAACTTGTCGTTTTTAACTTCGCGCGAACTTTTAAAAATTAACAGATTATTTAAGCCGAGTCCAGATGTTATGAACGATCTTCTAGAGGAATGGCAGTGTAGATGGGATATATCTACGAAGGGGCGGCATTTGTATCAATTTTTTCCTTCTGTTCAGGACCGTCTTACCAAATCTTGGCTCGAAATTGACCATTGTGTTTCGCAATTCCTTACAGGCCATGGTAATTTTAAGTGCAAATTATTCTCCTTTAAGTTGGTTGATTCGCCTGCGTGTTCATGTTCTCCTAATGACTGCAACTACGAACAATCTGCGCATCACATACTTTGGGAGTGTAGTCTTTGGCAAAATGAGCGTAATATTATGTTTGATAGTATGCCAATAACATCTGGAGTTGTATACTACATGGACCTTGTGGACACTAGGCAGAATTTCCGTGCTTTCCGGCGTTTTTGCCATACCTACTATTGGAATCAAGTTTAACAGCTCAAATAGGACCCCTTTAATTTTACCCGTGGTGCTTTACATCTGGCTTTTCCAGTTGTGAAAGTCTAAATAATTAAGGTTAAAATACCTTTTTTTTAGTTCATTATTTTGTCTCCCGCTTTGCTATGGAGGGAAGTGGAAAAATATATTTCTAACTCCTCCCTATTCTTCTGTTTGATTAACTTCGTTGCGGGTTAAGACTAATTAGTGTTCCCTGAGACTCGCCGAGCTTCACCGCTCGGTGTCATAAAATGCGTGCCACTGCTGATCCTGGCTTACAGGAGTTGCAGTGGTGGGTGTGAGGGCGGGATAGTCTCATAAACTTGTCGTAAGCATATGTCATTCTACATGTTTTTTACTTAATGCAACTCTACGGCCTTTTATATGAAACTAGTTTTGCCTGCGGGTCCGCCCGCGTTAATGAGTTTTTCCGGGATAAAAAGTAGCCATGTTATGCCTATATAGCCTGATAACGTAGCTTTATATTGGTGAATCATTTGTTAAAATCAGTCCAGTATTTTTTGAGTTTATTCGTTACAAACATTAAAAAATAGAAATCTTTCCTCTTTATAATATTAGTATAGATAAACAAACTCATGATTTAATCCAATCAAATTAAAATGTTTTGACCTCATTAGCTAGCTGTACCTAAAGTATCTGGCATAAGGAAATCATAATTATAATGTTATTTACAAGCGGTACGAGCTTCAAATGTTCTTGCAATTATTAGTAATTTGAAGGCTTTAAAACGGCTTTCGGAAATAAAGTTACCAAATTTAATTAAAATTGTAGCAAATCTGTTGAGAAAATGGATAAAAACGCGGTTGCTGAATCCAATCTCTTTATCGGAAAACATTTTTGTTAATCGTTTCGTATGTGATGGTACAAATGTCGAATCGTATGGTAATTGTTTTAATTCGTCAGATGTGTTCAAGAAATTTTAAAATTTAAAATCGTTTTGTTAATATCGTCTGCCTATCCCACTTTGTTATGGTGTCGGCGCAATACCCTTTATCAAGCATGTTGCAGAGTCGATTTGGCTTTTTGTTTACGAATAGCCTTTTAACTCATATCAAGTATCAACCCATTCTAGAAGATCCAATACCGTGCAATTTGAAAAATGTAATCCCAAAAATTTTGTTTTTTCGGGTCTGTTATTTGAACTCAGGACCTCAAATTTCTTAGTCCATATATAATAATAATAAAAGAGAGCTAATAGACCAGAGGAGATCCGGAAAATATACAGGATGGGGTTTGAGACTCGCTTTAGGTCTATTACTGAAAGCTGATACGTTCTCAGCAGTCACTACAATACAATTATACACAGTATGATTTTTTTTTGTTGACGCGGAGAAAGTGACTTATTACTACCGCCCAGTGTTCAAGGGGAACGACTGAGCGGTTATGTTGGGTTCACCGTGCCTTACGACCCGATGTTAAGCCGCCCGGAGAGATGGAAAACGTCGGGCGACCGCCGGGCCGAGTCCCTAACCTATGTACACCGCACGGCATACCAACCAAAACTCCGCGGTGGCCATCTTCGGCGCATTAGGAACGGCTGCGGGCTTCCTCCGACTCACGTCTAAGTTGTCGTCCGCAACCGCCCCTGATAGAAAGAAGAAAGAAAGAAAGAAAAATCATTTATTGTCGCAGCAGTGAGCATAGAATTAAAAAAAAAAATTATACACAAAGTAATAATGCTAACGATACTATAAAAACTAAGCACGACGTCAAACTCCATGTCCACGCCGCGACAATTAGGTGACCAACTCAGCATAAGCTGTGTTATGATGTGAGTCAAAAACACAGCACTGTTTTTCAGTGGTCACCTAAGGTAACGTACGGACGCCAAACCGGCGCATAGACAAACAAAAAAAACAAAAGATAACTAAATGAAAACTACACAGTATGATACACAGTATGATAGATTTTTTTCAGATTATAATCGAAGGGAGAGAGGCAAAGAGCGTTTTAATCCTTACAAAGAGCAGGAGCGATTGGCACGAATGGATTTTACATAAATAGCCCGACTTCTTGCTGACTACATTTTTTTCAAAATCTGTGTATACAGATCTTAATGTTTTATAATGATTGACAGTCTTCTTAGAAAGTTTCTTATAGTTACAGAGGTCAAGGTAGCTGTCTATGCTGTCCGAAAATTCACCAGTGTAATACGAGGATGGTATTATAAAAATACACATTATTATTCCAGTGTTCACGCGGTCCTCCCAGAACTGACTGACGATCACTACAGAGTGTATGCGGGCAAATTCCTGACCGAAAGAACTACGTCTGACGTGTTGATGGCTGTTTACACTCATGGTGTTCTGGTTAGTACATACTTATTGTAGGCCTCGCAGGACAACGCGATTGAAATAAGAATAGGATCGATTTTGCGCCATATTGTGACGTCTAAATGAATGTTATTTTAAGCTAATTTAGCAATAACGTTTACATTTATATTTGGCGTAAGCAAGAGGAGTAAGAGTCAATTTAACAAAATAAAATAAACCGTTATTGATATGCTTATAAGTTTTCAAGGCAAATTTTGTTCTTTTCAAGTGACATTTGACACGTAAGTCATTGCCGTTCCTGTTCTTATTTGAAACCGCATTGTAAGTGCAGGTAGGCAATCTTTCCACCAAGAGCGTACTAGGTGATGAGTTGGCCTTTTTTACTGTTACTGAATCGTCATTCTGTAGGGTCATTCAGCTCAAAAGTACGCACTTTTTTTTCTATCGTCTACATACTCAAAAATATAGGGTCCTGATAAACGTTTTAACACTTTATTTAAAGGAAATTTATTCTACTTTCATTATTTAATGAGTTTTTGTACATTCCTTCATCGTTTTTTTTGCAATACATGTTTAAGTGCAGCGGGAGAAATTCGTACTCTTGACCCGTCATGTGGGTAAAATTACGTATAGATGCGGTTAATAGTTCGCATACTGGGTAAGCTTCGCACGCAGGTAAACTACAGGCATATAATTACAAATTGTATAAGTACACATGGAATCATGTGGAATATGTTTTTAAACTTCCTTTATTCTTGGTACAAATATTGTAAAAATAAACATTAAATGGACACCTATTGTAGACACCAGGAATATAATTAATTAGACTGTATTTATAACAAACTTTAGTTATTTTTGTAATTTAATGATCACTGTAATTTTAGGAACGCTTGATTTACTTTTCGTTGTAATGAAGTTATAACAGCGTGCGTACTTTTAATCCCGTACTCTTACCCAACAGGGAATATTTTAAACAATCACACGTCAGTTGAGATGCAGTTATTTTTTAGGATAGAATTAATAGCTAAAATAAATACTATAATAATCGAGTAAACTTAACATAATCAACGGTCTTTTGTAAACTGATGCACCGTCTATCCATAAACTTTTCCCAGCACAAAATAGTTGATAACTAATCAACAAAATCACGTTGATCGCCGTTTTTCGCTAAACAAGTGAGGCTTGGTAAAATAGCTTGTGGGCTCTGACATCATCCCTGACGCACCCCTAATTTTGCCGAAAAAGTGTCTGAGCCCCCTCAATAGGTTCCGAGATATTGACCATGCGAAATTTTACCCACTGCGTGCTGATGCCCCGAATGACCCTAACATCAGGTGAGCGATATGACCGTCCATAAACAGTAGCAACACCATATAGAACTTTGAATTACAGAATACTGCCTGGTACTCCGTGAACGATAGCCTATTTAGGTTCGGAACAATGTCCGGAGATTCGAAACCCAAGGCACACACTGTTTATGGGTGGTCGTATTGCTTACCAACAGGCGAGCGGCGTGATCGTCTCGTAATTCAATAGCCGTAAAAAATAGCAGTGCATTGTGCTCGTCATCCTGAATCACGTTAAGTCTCAAAATGCTTACCACAACGTCCCTTAAATCTAAACAGATTTAGAAGAGAGAGAAGAACATCATACATTTTTGCTTGGCAGAAATAGAAAAGAGATGGTAGTTACTAAAACTAAACTAAACATACACAGATTTGATTTCGATAAAATTCAACTCAGATTCTGTCTTAGGGCGGTGTTAATAAATTAATCTCAAGTAGGCATAATGTATTGAATTATGTCTACTTGAGATGTAACTCAAACTTGAGATTGATTTATTAATACCGCCCTTATTGTCCTACTACTGTCACTTTCTTCTTTTTAACACCAGAATCACTCTCATTAACATCGTCGTCAATCACAGGATACACATTGCTGAAATAGCCGTCGCCTTAACATTTCCAAACCTGATGGGTGCGAGCATATTCTCATTCTAATTTTTTACTGGTGGTAGGACTCTGATATGTAAGAGTCCGTCTGGGTGGGTACCACCGCTTGTTTATTTCTACCGCCAAGCAGCAGTGTGCATGCACTGTTGTGTTTCGGTTTGAAGGGCATTGTACACAGGACATAATGAGACTTAACATCTTATGTCTCAGGATGACGAGCGCAGTGGAATGCCACACAGTACTTTTTAAATCAAGGTTCTGAATGGTATTTCTACTGTTTATGGGTGGTCGTATCGCTTACCATCAGGCGAACGGCATGCTCGTCTCGTCATTCAATGCTATAAAAAAAAACATATTTTTTCTGATTCTAACCAGACTTATCATGATTATTTTCAGAAAGCCGAGTATATAAAAGCCCACGATTATTGCAACGGTTTTGTGGCGATTATAGACTACAGGCAGATCAACTTAGTGGACCTCATCGCCGCGGCTGATTTGATTGCATTGCACCGTTTCATTACCATTCTAATGGTGAGTGTTTTATCTCGAAACGGTGATTTTGTTGCTTTAGATATTATTTATGTCCGTATTATTGTGACTTTGAAGATTTTTTTACGATGAATGATAATTTTGATTTAAAGTTTATTAGTGACACAGTTTTTTTTACATCCAATAAATAACATGAGCAATTTTACAAATTTAATCATAAGCTTCACTTATTCATACTTCACTCATTCCTTTAAAGCATCTACACTTTGCAGGAGTAGGTACATTTTAAGCCCATTAATAAGAATAAGAGTAGCCATAATATTTTAAACTGGAACCTAAAGTAGAAACATGTCAAAATGCCTTCACATGATAAGATAAAAAGTGATGGTGCTATAATAAAAAAAAATAAGGGAAATTTTGTTATCAGCCCATGGCCCTCCACTGCTGAGTGTAAACCTCCAATGATCCATTCAGATCTTGAGCCGCCCATTCATTTAATATCCACCATGACGTCTTTTTAAATCAATTTTTACAGGAAGGCTACGGGCTGAGGATAAAAGGCATCCACGCACTAACGTCATCGAAGGCGATTGAGACCTTACTAAAAATAGTAAAGAAGATGCTTGGTCCAAAGGTATCGAATAGACTCCATGTGCATGCGACGATAGAGTCATTGTATGAACATTTGCCGAAGAAAGTCTTGCCTTCCGACTTTGGCGGTGACCAGAAATCACTTGAATTTTTATCAGGTTTGTTGGATATTTTTTTTATTTATTTTATATTAGACTGTCTCGGTGGCGTAGTTGTATCATAGTACGCCTGCAAAGCTGAGGTCTCAGGTTCGATCCCCGGGTCGGGAAAAGTGATATTGAGTTTTTCTATTCAGTATCAGCTCGGAGTCTGGAATTTGTGCCCGATATGGCGATAGGCTCGCCACCTATCACATCATGGGACAGAATAACGGCGAAAATTGGGTGCGCTAGTTGAACCTCTGCCTACCCCTTCGGGGATAACAGGCGTGAGTGTGTGTGTGTGTGTTATTTATTATCGTTATCGCTTTCACCACTGTGGGGAGAGTGAAATGGTTATGTCAATTTCACCGATCTTATGGCACAATTTCGACACTCGAGAGTATGATATATTTATTTCTTATTTACTCTGAGTCTGAAAATTATGTCTGACGTTCCATGCAGTATTCTTTTCCGGTATAAAAAATTGTAGTACAAAATGACAAGCTCACTTTACCTATGCGGGTTGCAGACCTAAAACTAAGCTTAGTTTAGCTTAACTAGTATAGGTAAGAATATTACACTTAGTAAATAGCTTAGTATAAATAGCGATCTGCACGTGTGCAATAACATATACCAGCTTTGCAAGCTAAGTAAATATAACTAAGTTTACCTATCTGTATTGAAGCTGCATGAAGCTCGGACATGTTTAATTTTACAACACATATTATCTTACCAATTTAAGATTAAAGTAACGTCATAATATCATTTAGAAATATTAAATCTTGTTTCAATTTTTGATGCTGATGATTTTTGATCTTGAGGTCCTGACCATGACATAGAATACACCAGATTTTGACTAGTATAATATCGTGTTAATTATATTTTTAATTTTCCAGGTCAATGGAACGATGTCCTTGGTACAAAAGAGAACGTTAATTACATGAAAGAAATTAGCAAAGCCGTGTCCAACGAAGCTTACAGAATGAAAGAAAAACTTAGTGTTGATCTAGGACTGGCTGGAACCTTTAGATCTTTGAACGTAGATTAAATTAGTTCATTTAATTTTAATAAATTTGATCTGACCCGTTTATGGAGGTCAGAAAATAAAAATAAAAAAACACTTCATGTATTATCTAGCTTTGTTTTAGAAACATAAACAAATATCGAATATTTTTAGGAAGAGCATCGTATCTAGCTGAAATGTCGCATTTTTTGATAACTTTGTTTTTTCCTGTCTTAATCGCCGTAGCTAGTTTTAGCCATGACGTCACCTGTCAATGTCACGAAAATCGTTTTTCCCACCTACGCATAGAGTTCTACTAAAAAGAAAACAAATGTCAGTTGTCAAACTACGGAAACTGCGGAACATTGAAGGGTTAATTCTAAACATTTGCGTTATATTTACAATATTTTACAGTATTTTTTTATTAATAATGCAAACACATCATAAATATTTTAGAATTAACAAGGAAGAAACCACTCTATAGTACCGGAACGTTTTGATGGCCATTTTTATGTAGATATGTCTGCTCATCTAGTGCGGTACTAATTCATAACTATGTTGAAGGAACTAATTGCTGTACATTATTTTCAATAGTGACGTTGAGTAAAATAAATAGAATGTATAATTTACATTTAGTTATGCGAAATTCGTTTTTGAACGAAGTTCCTTATCGCGCGTTGTGAAAGGGGGCTAGACGGAAAAAATTCTTACGAAAAGTTGTCACGACACTTTTATACTTGCCCTGTGAAACCAGCCAGTAACAATAAAGAACTTGTTCGAAATTTAAATAAAAAAAGACAATTTAAATCTTAGAGTAAGAATAACTACGTATACATACTCTAAGATTTAAATGCTTTTTAGAGTAGTTTTTTTTTCGTTAGTTGTATGTTAATTTTAATGTCATTGCTTGCTTAGGTGATGATCGTGATCGATGACATATCTATTGTGTAGGTAGAAGTAAATGTTTTCATTGATGTGGTAACGTTTTAATGAAATATACAATTCTTATTATAACTTAAAAGAAATAAATTTTTATTACAATATCTTCACTAATTAATCGAAAACAACTTCGTTCCATCCGGGTGTCCCTTGACACCTCTCAAGTTTTTTTTTATATCAAATTATTACTATCGTCACTCATAGTATCGTTGGGACAATTTCTACCTCCGGTAAACTCGCGTTTTCAATAATGATTAAGGATTTCACCTCACTATCGTAATCAGTCAAAATTACCATCATCGCGTGCCGGTATAATAGTAAGAACAAAGTAAATAGTGACGGCGTTCTTCGTATATAGATGCTCGATATGAACTAGCTCGTAAATTATCACTATTGTATTTGATCTAATGGGGTAGTCTCCTATGTTTAATTTTGTAAATTATTTTAATATGTAATAGAAAATAATACAAAAAGAAAATGTTCTGTGAAATCAGCATCAAAATTGGTTGAACAATAAAGCAGTTATTCATATTTGAAATATTGTTGTGAGCAAAAGTGGGAACGTGGAGAGCATATCGCGCTATCTCTTTCGCACGCACGCAGCGTTTTGGCCGGTGACTCTCGGTTACGTCACAGTGTAATATTACTGTTATTTGACAACTACCCCTTTCACCAAATTTCATAGCTTTACAACTTACTTATTATTGCCTCAATCTTGAAAATTGTTTTTCCGTTAGATTTTGGATGGCATACATTTTTGATAAATGTATTAAAAAAAATAGACAACTACCCTCTTGTAACAGCTAATATGAAAGCTATTAGAGTAGCTTCATCACAAACGCCCTAATTTAAGCAGCAGCCTGTTAATAAAGAACCTTTCCATTCATGTAATTCAAAGACAACCCTAATAATTACTGAAAGTATAAGCTTTATTTAGACTGAGTAATTTTCTTGCATGTCCAATTCTGGAAAGGACATAAAATGAAAATGCGCAACGGCTTAGTTAGTTGTATTAGGTATGACTGGAGTGCTGAGGTCTAGGGTGCGAATCCAGACTTTGGTAAAGTGATATTGGGTTTTTCTACCCAGTATTAGCCCGGAGTCTGGAAACGTGCCCGGTAAATGCAAATACACCTCCCGCATATATATGTTTATTTACATTTCGTGAAAAATGCTTGTAATTACCCTTTAGTAATAAAACATGGGTTTGGAACATGGAATATCAAAAAAATACATAATTAGGTTTGTAAGTGTTTGGTAATAAATATTTTGTAGAATACTGTGTGTTTTATTATCAAAGTATATTGTAAAATATGCATTATGTACGTTAATTTTTATACAGTGTGGAGTGTTAGGGTAATATCGGATTACAAGGTAATTCCATAGTGTCTCTCGTCAGGCAACGCTCTATCAGTGTAACGAGCACGAATTTACACATACCGTATAGTGATCGTAACGTATTCAATACGTCCAAGAAGAGATACTCGTGACATTTTCCATACATTTTGACACATGTTCGTCTTGTTAGTCTAAGGCTTGTCTATGGTTTCTCGTTTCCGTAGTATTATAATGCTCTTTGGTTTCTCGATTTACTTTCAATTTTAACGCTGTCGTATTTTAGTTCCAAATACGGACACCGGGGCGCTGTTTAAATTTCCATATAAAAATTGACGTAGTCGAAACCATTGAACGTTAGCTAAACGATAGTGCGTAAACTTGTGCTAAGGGAACTGAACTCCATTTTATATTTCGTCACGTGCAGTGGTTACTTTGCCATAGCCGTAAATGATCGCGTTATCCAGCCTGCTAATCAACCTTGAACTACCTATAATTATGGCCTGACATTTCGCAGGTTTCACAGATAAGCTGAAATTGTCGGACCATAATTTAATTTGAGCTAAATCTCTGTTCACTCTGTTCACGGCGGCGGATACATAATCCACTCTATCCTGAGAATAAATCTGCAAGTCATCGGCATACAGATGGTACGCACATTGAAGTTCTTGAGTAAGGAGGTTAATAAAAATGGAAAACAATAATGGAGAGAGTATACCGCCTTGAGGGACTCCAGAGTTGATATCACACCAACTGGACGAGGAATCGTCGAGTCGTACCGACTGTTGGCGTCCCTGAAGATAGGACGAGAACCAATCCAGTGCCGCAGGAGAGATCAAAAGGTGGGAGAGGATGGTTAGGAGAATTTCGTGACTGACCATACTAAAGACGTTCGAGAAATCGACCAAAGCCAAAACCGTGACTTCGGTGTCTTCCATGCCCGGCCTAATATCGTCAGTCACTTTGAGTAGCGCAGTAGTAGCGCTGTGACCAGGCCTGAAACCGGATTGCAGCGGGCACAACAGGTTGTTGAGGTGCACAAAATTAGACAGCTGCTTGTGGGCACAGGCCTCGAGCACTTTGGAGAGGAATGGAAGGATGGATATAGGACGGAAATGATTCACGAGAGCAGGGTTAGGGATTTTGGGAAGAGGGATTACAATAGCTTTCCACCATAGAGATGGAAACACACGAGAGCTAAAGGAGCTATTAATGATATGTGAAATAGCTGGAAGAAGGTGGTCCAGGATGGGGATTATCATATCATACGACGACTGATGCTATCGCAACCAGTCGCGTTAGATTTAATGGAAAAGATTACCTTTTTGATCTCACCCAGCGAAACTGGAGAAAACTGGAAAGGGTTGATGTTAGGTCTGGGGAGACCAGCTAGGAACTTATGGTGCGACGCATGATTTGGCGATCAATCAGGTTAGAGGAAGAGAAATGACGATTTATATCATCCAAATCAATAGTCACCCCACAGGAATCTGGACTTTTATTTTTGCCAATACCTAGAGTTCCGAGGAACCTCCAGATACTGGCCGGAGTAGATAAAGATATAGCACTGAGAATATGACGGCGTTTAGCGTTGCTCACCATCTGATTACACCGATTCCTTGCAATCTTGAAGAGGCACCAGTGATTTTATCACTCTCTTATAAACTTACTAGCTTTTGCCCACGGCTTCGCCCGCGTTAATAAGTTTTTCCGGGCTAAAAGTACATAAAAATCTTCCCGTTGAATCACTCTATCCAACACATTTATTTGGATAAATATTAATATTATGACGTTGATACAACTCTTAACAAATAATGCATTAATTTCGATCAAATTTGATTACCATAAAAACGGTTCTAGTGAGTTAATCTTAAAAGATAGATATATACTGACCGGACATTTTTTAGATCATTTCAAGAGGAATAATTCTTTCATACATATATTTTTGGTATCTTGAACCGTTTTCGCAGCGCACGCAATGGAAGCCCTCAAGGATGAATAATTTTCCCCGTTTTTTCACATTTTCCATTATTTCTTCACTCCTAATAGTTGCATCGTGATGCAACTACTACTAACATATATAGCCTAAAACCTTCCTCGATAAATGGTCTATTCAACACAAAAAGAATTTTTCAATTCGAACCAGCAGTTCCTGAGATTAGCATGTTCAAACAAACAAACAAACAAACTCTTCAGCTTTATAATATTATAGTATAGATATATAAATTTATATGTAATTGGTATCTCGGAAACGGCTCGTCCGATTTGGATGAAAGTTTAGGTTTGGATAGTATGACCTCTAAAAATGAAATTGGAGTATTCAGATTTTTTATCAACCCCAAACTTGTGGGATTAGAAAGGGGAGATGCCAAACCGCTGAACCGATTGAAATATCTTGAATGTTGAAAACAAATATGGGATATTCATTTTTTTTATTAACTCCTATTTATGGGGGGTAATAGGAGGGAGAAACTAAATCGCTGAACCGATTGTAATTAAATTTGGTATGGGAATATCTTGAATGTTGGAAACAAACATAAGATATTATTTATTAAATAATATAACAAACATAAGTTAAGCTATAATTAAGGGAAAGTTGGACCGATTGCAATTAAATTTGGTATAGGAGTATCTTAAGCCTGGAAAATAAATATGGGATATTATTTTTTAACACGCTTTTATTAGCTTCAGACGTATGTATGTATGTATGTATATAAGTGACTGACACTTTGAACATGATTTTGACCCACTTCGAAACTTCGGATTAAATTGAAATTTGGCATACTTATCCAAGGACCGATGGCAATAAAATATGTTAAACTAAAAAATATGTTTTATTTTCCCTTGTGCTTCAATAGATGGCGCCAGCATTAGATCGCGCTTTTGTTTACAAGCAAGCAAAATTATAGGTATATGTTCGCAGATTTTTAACACGTTTTTCAAAGAGCATTAAATACTACGGAAAACGTTTTTTCTTTTTTCATTTTATTCGTCGTTATGTGTAAAAAATCCTACTTGTTTTTTAGTGAGCTAGAAAATGAAAAATAAATAATAATAATACCAGCCCTGTGTTATATACTGTCCCACTTCTGGGCACGGGCCCCCTCTACTACTGAGAGGGTTAAGGCCTTAGTCCACCACGCTGGCCTAGTGCGGGTTGGTAGACTTCACATACCCTCGAAATTCTTATAAAGAACTTATTATGTATGAAGGTTTCCTCACGATGTTTTCCTTCACCGTTAAAACGAACGATAATTGATAAACAATACACACGTAACTCTGAAAAGTCAGAGGTGAGTGCCTTGGGTTTTGAACCTCCGGACATTGTGTCGGCAGACCGTTCCATTACCAACTAGGCTATCGTGCACACTAGGCTATCTTCCACTTATCATAATTGCTTTTTAATAATTACTTACCTCCATGACTCATTAAAAACTAATGTCATCCCATTATGAGAAAGAAATATTCGTCTTGTTTTATTTATTAACGTATTATCCTAAATCTATAATTGACGTTAATAATGGTTTAGTAGATAAACATAATATTAAAGTTCATTTAGCTGTTGAATTGTAGGTTGTGTATAGTGGGAGGTTGAATTAATCTCGTAGGTAATGGTAAAGCCTTAGAGCATTTAACATTCCACGTAAAGCGCATCAGTTTGTAATGAAAGGAGGAGGTGACATTATAATCTGAGATTATAATATAGGTAATCTTTGCGACCGCCACAGGGAATGCGCGCATCTGGAGCAGCTGTCAAAGGAAAAAAACAAAACGTCATACAATTTTTTTCAAATTAAAAATTAAATGTATGGGAAAATGAATTTCCTTCATAATTTCCTGGATTGTGAACTTTTTCTATATATAATTTTGTGTCTGTCTCTTTTTCTGTTTGTTTGTTACTGTACATCTCCGAAACTACTGAACGGATTTCGATGAATGTTTGAATAGAGATAGTAAGACACCTTAGAAAGGACATAGGTTACTTGTACCGGGTATGTACCGGGAAAATATAAACCTTTTATCCCGGAAAAACTTTCTAACGCGGACGGAGCCGCGAGCAAAGGCTAGTTTATAAACAAATTTCTAGAAAGTTTTTAAATGAGAATGGTATCAGCTAGGATTATTTGTAGTTCATTATTAGGAAGTTGAATCAAACTTTAGATCAATAAATGAGTACTGCAACCATAACATCCTAATAACATAAATATTATGTCAGTTTTAATGACATGTTAAGGGTACTTGGTGAATTTACCAGTCAATAATAACAATTAATTATTAAATTTATTTGTTTATTACAACTTTATTGCCCACCACATACTGTATTTAACATAAAAAAGGGAGAGAGGTGGTAAAATTATTACACAGACAACTATTATATGAAAAAAGGAGAAGAAGCAGAAACGGTAGTTTATACAAATAAGAGGCACAATCAATCAAAATGGTTTCCATGTTTTACACCATAAGTGATTTTTTACTCCGTAATTAAGGTTTGATTCTCTTACTCTTAGAAATGTTTGAAACACCATTGTACGAAGTGCCTTTTCTTTTTATAAACTCGTCCCATTGTGTAATAGTGAAATGAAATTATGGAATGATGTGTTGAATATTACAAAAAGCAGTTTAGGTTAGTTATTGCGAGAATCCTTGCGCGAGTCAAGCGAACAATTATACCACAGCGATGACAGCTGAGAGCCGTCGCTCTCGGAGTTTAGAAAAGAAAAGAAGCAGTTTTACTAATAGGGGCCACCGAGGGTCGCAGGCGGGCGGCAGGGGGCTGTCCGTCTGTAGTTTTGTGCGTGTTTTTAGCACATTACTGCAACCCCCGTGATGGACGGCAGTGTGGCAGGTAGGCCTCATGCTGCCGTTGACGCCGAGGGCGTCCTTCAGTGTGCGGGGCTTCTGAGCCCCCCCCCCCCCCAAACAGGAGACGGGCTGTATTAGACGGCACCGCGCAGAGGCGGCTGCGGACGACAACTTAGACACTCTTAGTCTGGGGAAACCCGCAGCCGTCTCTAATGCGCCGAAGAAGGCCACAAAAGGTAGCTACGCGGCGTTTGTATACCAACAAATTATGTGTATTACCAGTGACATAAAAAACATAAACATTAATCGATACAATTTAAACAATCAGTCAACACTTAAAGACCTAAAGGTTCCAGCAAGCCCTAAGTCAAAATTGTTGAGTTTCTCCTTCATTTTGTACGCTTCGTTCGACACAGCTCTACTTATTTCCCGCATGTAGTTAACATTTTCTTTTCTTCCAAGAACATCCTTCCATTTTTCTAAAATTATAATAAACGAAGAAGATGTTATATGTTAAGTAGAACAGACGACAATGAGCAAGACATACATTTATAATTATCGACGGTACATCACACATTAAAAAGTACAAATGTAGTAGAACTAGTTTATTGTCATGCGATGAAACAACGTATAAATTGCAAGTTCGGGGATCACAGTATTAAAAAAACAGCGCTAAATTTTAACTAAAAGGTTTTGTACAAACCTGATACCGTAACAACGGATTCTGCATGCCCTCCTAGCTCAGCGGGAAGGATTTCCCTCGGAACATGTTCGTAGAGCGTCTCTATTGATGTGTGCACATGGAAACGATTCGCTACTTTTGGACCAACCATTGGCTTCAGCATATTAATCAAAATTTGTACGGTTTTTGATGATGTGATTGCATGGATTCCTTTAATCCTGGTACAGTAGCCTTCCTGAAATATAAACCATATTTTAATTAATTTGATACCAACCACAGTATTCTCTTACGTTCCGGTTTAAAGGACATTGCTACTGATTTCTAATGACTGGACATTATGAGAGTTAACATCTTATGTCTCAGGGTGACGAGCATAGGTGAGTGCCGCGCGGTACTTTGAAATTCAAAGTTTTGTATGGTCTTCTACTGTTTATAAGCGGTATAGCTTACCATCACGGTGGTAAGTGTAACCCGCCACAGTTGCCACATGTCACGCTCTGCGATGAGGCAATTTTGATTAAAATACGTTGAAGAACTTACTATTTGAATTCGAAGGATTTGATGTATCTCTTGAAAGTTAATAGAAGAAATGAGTTCCGTTATAGATACATTTCTTAGTTCGAATATGAGTACGAATCCGTTACAGTAATCATGAGCTTTGATGTACTCGCTTTTCTGAAAATGATAAAAAAACCATCAACAATATATTGGGTGTCAGAAGTAAACACGCAAAGAACTGAATGATTTTTTATGACATTTTGCGGAAACAGACCTAGCTTAACATATTAAATAATTATGTTTATCCTGGAAAAGTACACCTTTGTGATTAATATAAATACAATCCCTGTATGTTAAGCTGTTCCACGGCTGGGTACCGACTTCCCGTACTGAGGTGGTTTAAGCCTTAGTCCTACACGTTATGCGCAGGTTGGCAGACTTCACGTATCTCCGAAATTCTTATGGAGAACTCTTAGGTGTGTAGATCCTCATGATGTTTTCCTTGACTATTAAAGCGAACGATGTTTGATAAACAATAAACACATAACTTTGAAAAGTCGGAGGTGCTTTCGGTTTTGAACCTTTAAACCGTACACGAGATTAAATAGCTTATAGCATTCATTAATACTTGATGTAACCTCCGATAAGTGTCAAAGTTTTGATAGACAGTCAAGGTCCATAGTTTCAAAATTTAAACTCTTACATCTAAATAAGCTATCCGTTGGAGTGCTTGTGAGACCGACTGGTACTCACAAGCTTGCTGGGCTTGCATCTGAGTTGAATAAAAACCTTTTTAACAAAAAATTAAGCCGCGTTCAAAAATGAATAAAAAAACTAAAAACCCAAAAATAATTTGATATCGAATAAATATACGATGGCATTACTTATATACTGGTAACCAATTTTGGAGTCAGTGTCATGGGCGGTGGATGCTGCTTTCCATCAGGCGGACCGCTTGATTGTTTATATGCTAAGCCAACAAAAAGAAAATACGAATATAATTTGCTAACGGCTTTTTCAAGTGTATACTGTATGTCAGAAAACATTATAGCTAATGGTAACCACTCAGCTTATTACTATAAATTTAGAAGCTACGCAGTTCTGTAATATTCGCTTTGTTCAAAAATTCTTACTTACCAAAATAGCCCACCTGTATCCATCCATTAAAATATCACTAGTGACGCCATTATTTTTAAAATATGATATGTAAACTCTGTAGTGGTCGTCGGTTAGTGAGGGCATTATAGCATGCAACCTGAAGAATGTAATCTATTTATAATCTAAGATGGTATTGAGGCAGCTTCTTTAACCGTTGCTGGGAACAAAATGCACGGTTAAATAATCCCCCTGCATTTACCAGTGGAGTAGGGACCAGATAGACTGTTGACTGACAATAGTGATTACCTATCAGCCATTGCTATCACCAGTCCACACGATTATGCTGGGCCGTTTGACACCGCTTATGCAGGGTCATTTTGACATTGCGTTACTAAATGAAACCACATACTTATCTCGTTGAAAATAACACTTTCCATTTAGTTCTTTTAACGATAGATCTAAATAAAAAAGTCTAAGTTTCAAACATAATAAATATCAATTAAAAGTAACTAAGTTTACACGGCCTAATACCACTACTACTACTCTAGAAGGATTTGTCGCTGGAGCAACATCACACTTTCAATTCATTTCACAATTTCATCAAACCCTCACGTTCACGCCATATTCGCACTAAACTACAAAATTACAAAAAAAGAAATCCGGAAAAAAATTGAGATTTTTTGTGAAAATGTTCTTTCTCGTGGATGATTTTTGCCAGACTGTTAGCAAAAGCCAAGACGGCTATGTGGTTTCATTTATTAACGCGATTCAAAATCATTCTGTATACAAGCTGATCTTGGAACTCGACACACTTATGAGGGTCATTATGACGGGGTCAGTATGCAGATGGATGCAGATGTACTAGCAGCTAATCCAACATTTTATTTAAATACTAACTGATCGGTTGCACAGAATCAAAAACTATGGAATCTGTGAATGTAAATAATCATAATTAAATGTTAGTACAAGTTACAAAATAAAACTCAATTCATCATCTACTTAACTCGTTTTATGTATTACTAGTACGTACCATAATATTATATACCATCCATATCAGCCCTATATTAATGCTGCCCACTGCTGAGCACAGGCCTCCTCTACAACTGAGAGGGTTTAGGCATTAGTCCACCACGCTGGCCTAGTGTGGCTTGGCAGACTTCACATACCTTCGAAATTCATATAGAGAACTTCTCAGGTATGCAGGTTTCGTTGTTGATGTTTTCCTTCACCGTTAAAATGGGCGATAATTCTCAAAGAATACACAAATTTAGAAAAGTCGCAGGTGCGTACGCTTGGGTTTTGAACCTACGAACATTCGTCTTGGCATTCGGTTCCACTCAACTAGGCTATCACATATTTTTCGTCATAGTATAATACAGGGTCATTTTTACATTATGTTACTAAATGAAACCGTATATTCGTCTATACCTTTGCTAACATTGTGCCAAAAATAATCAATGAATTACGAACACTTCCGCCAAAAATCTCGATTGTAGTTATCCAATTTTTAGATCATTTTGTAGTTTAGTGCGAACATGGTGCGTGCGTAAGTGTATTTCTGACTGAAAGTGTAATGTTGTTGCTGCGACAAATTCTCCTAGAGCAGTCATAGTGGCATTAGGGAATGTAAACTTAAAGTTACCTTTTATTGATATTTATTTTGTTTGAAACTTATACTTTTATATTTTACATCTATGGTTAATAAATTTAATGGAAAACGTTATATTCAAGGAGATAAGTATGTGGTTTCATTTATTAACGCAATGTCAAAATGACCCTGTATAAGTATTATGTTGATAAAATAGTAGGTACGTACAATACTGGATTCATACTCTCGAAATCATTCCTGGCGTCATATTTTTCAAAAAACTTCGGAAGTATAGTTCTCATTGAACACAGATTGTCTATTTGTGATTTCGCTCGCTCAACCGATCCCTTCACGAGAATTATTGATCGCTCTAAGAAATCTCGAGCTGGAATAAATAATTTAATAAACCGTTATGAATGTCTAGGGTAAGACATGACATTTATTTTATGAACATAATATACGGCTGCAGTTTGTCTTAAAATATTATTAATTATATTATACAGGGTCTACAGGAAATGAAGGATATCACTGTAAAGTGTAACTAGGAATAGGTCACATCATCTTATCCTGCTATATACCAAAATTTTATTTCAATAAAAGTCCCACTATTTCAGAAATATCATTGTTATGATATATCGAATAGTTTTACTTTGTTCAATGTAATTTTTGGCGACGTTATGTTCGACGCCGCAGTAGAGGAACAGATGGTTGCGTTCCTCTATGGAAGGGGAATCCCCAGTCAATCAGATGTTGCGCCTGACCGACCGCTGCCCCTCCGACGACGGTTCTTACTCGGAGGTGGTATATATACTTTGGTTCGCTCAAATATTGCAATCTAGGATCGTGTGGTGCCATCTAGTGGTGTTATTGGGCGTTATTTCCTGATCGTCGATACCACTTCGATGTCCGATGGATGAGTGTCGGATCATCTAGTTGACTACTTGATGTAGTAGTTCCCAGCCATTTTGATAGGTGGCGATGTATGGTAATTGTGCCGCCACAAATTCAAGCCCTTTCTACAAATTATGATTTTTTAAGTTCTATTTTTTTTTTCGTACAGTTTCAGTACATTTGTTTAGCGCTAATCATCGCCAATACGGGGACGAAAATAAAAAAAAATTTACATTTATCTCAAATCATGCTTAATAAGTCAAACAATTGGCATGTCCAAGTCTGTCATAATGTAATGTCATGGTCTTTTAACCGACTTCGAAAACGACAAAAAAAAACTAAAAAGCAAAAAATAACTTAACATTACTTATATTCCGCGACAAATTTCAATTGTTATATAAATACATGAATAAATATACTATAGCATTACTTATGTACTGGTAACCAATTTTGGAGTCATTTTTTATGTATGTGCCCCCTACACTGATTTCTCAGAAAATCGTGAGCCTATTTCCTTGATTCCTTCATTAACAAGGGTCTCGAAATGGTCCCGTTTCAATCTAAAAAATGATTGGCTCAGTTTTTTAGATTCCGAATTACCTTATTGTCGACTCCAATATTAAAATCGTATACATATTATATATTCTTTAAAATCATGTCAATAAACTTATATGTTGGGCAACCGAGATTTGAATGTACAATCTACAAACATGGAGCCCATATAACTCAAGCTCAAGGAAATGACATATAAAAATTTAGATGAACATTATGCAGTAATTTCAGCACAAGTTTGTAACTTTTGTTTTATAGTTATCGTATTATAAGCTAATTTGGATACGGTTTCGGTTTGAAGGATATTGTAGCTAGTATAACTAATGGACATAATGAGACTTAATATTTTATGTCTCAGGATGGAGAGCGCAGTGGCAACCCACACAGTACTTTGTAACTTGAGGTGCTGGATGGTGGCTGCTACTGTTTATGGCTAGTCGCATCTCTTACCATCAGGCGAACGGCATGATTGTCTCGTCATTCAATGCGATAAAAAAATACTACTAAATTTATATTTGAGAGCATAGTTTAGAAAGTGATTTTCGTATTTGGTCGGCCTATATTTATGTGACGAGTAGCATTTATTCAGAACTTGTGGCACAGACCCTTTAAAATGGTGAGCAGTAGTCGTCTATAGTCTACTTTATTTTCATGCGGCACTCACGGTAATCCCTTTTGGTCAAGTGATGCTGTTTCTTCAGCCAGTCTTCCAGCGCGTCGATGGCTCTGTCCATGTCCTCTCTCTTGTCCAGATTGTATAGTTTTCTTACAAATGTCACCGTGTCTGGATGTAGTTTCAATAATGTGTCATCGAAGGAACCCATTTTCAACCCACTATGCTAGATTCGTTGTAGTAAACTGGATGTTTCCGAGGTGATATTACCAAGTTTGTTAGTATAATTATAACCAGTACCTACGTAATAAATTTGACGTTAAAAAAAGAATAAAGTTCTTTAGAATTCTGTAGCTGAATAAGTTTGTTTGAATTAAAATATAACATTAAATGATAACCAAATAGCGTTATGATACACACCTACATACATACATACACACTCACTGCTATTCCCCAAGGGGTGGGCAGAGGCGCAACTAGTGCACCCACTTTTCGGCGTTATTCCTTCCCATGATGTGATAGGGGGTGAGCCTATCGCCACGACGCCATGCAATGCAATGCAATCAGCCCTGTATTATATACTGCCCACTGCTGAGCACGGGCCTCCTCTACTACTGAGAGGGTTTAGGCCTTAGTCCACCACGCTGGCCTAGTGCGGGTTGGCAGACTTCACATACCTTCGAAATTCTTATAAAGAGCTTCTTAGGTATGCAGGTTTCCTCACGATGTTTTCCTTCACCGTTATAGCGAACGATAATAATTGATAATATATTGCCATATCGGGAACAAATTCCAGACTCCAAGCTGATATTACTCAATAAAACTCTATATTACTTTGCCCGACCCGGGGATCGAACCCGAGACCACAGCATTGCAGTCGTACCGTAATACAACTACGCCACCGAGGCAGTCCTGGCCGTTGTTCATTTCCTTCATGCAATTAGTGTTTTATTTATCCTAAGAATATCCTTCCATTGTTCTGTAAAACATAATAACAATTATGATCTGATATCACTTGGGAGCCGACCTTTGTACGTTAATAATTACTGACTACTAATGTAAACCTTTTTATTCAAACTGCGTCAAACATCAAATCGTATTCATGTTCGGATCACCTTGTTTCACACAAAATTTTAACACCGAGTATAGCTGTTTTTTTCTCGTGGTTGTGCCTGCATCTCTAAGTAAAAAGACATTGACGATAATGATGCTTCTTATTAATTTGATGTTAAGTAAAGAAAATTCCAATACAAATGTCGACTAGGAACAGATGAAAGCAAAGAGCATTATAATACTACGTAAAGATGAAAGCATCCCTGGACGATCTGCACAAGAATATCGAATGGTCAATACTCAAAACCATTAAAAATCCCAACCGCTATTTTGGAATGGATCGCTAAAGTAAACAATCAGCTGTGCTATCCTGTAAGATCTCACTATAGAGCTCACTTCTGAACCCCCAGTGAGATCTACACTAACGTCATAAGGTGAGAATATTGGTGAAGCAAATTACACTTACTTACTAATAATATGTGAAATCTTACGTTATTACCGCTTGGTCTCAGACAAACGTAGGTTTTTTTTTTAATGGCCCTACTGCCTGACACCAGTCGGCTTTTCTGGCTACACCGGTCTTTAGGGTGAACGCAGAAGGCGCTCGCAACCCTTTGAATTAAGTGACCATGCTCAGGACGGCCACTGAGAGATGATGAGACATCAACGATTAGGGAAAGATTGGTTTTTAGGCCTAATCCTATTAGATTGTGTTGTCATCGGCACGCGGGCCGGAACTGCTAGGGGGGTCGGGGGCGAGGGGAAACGCGACGGGGTCCTCGACGGTGAGGACGGAACTGCGGTCTTGTGGAGTGTTGGAGTTTCAAGAACTCGTTCTTACGGCGGATGGCCAGTGATTTCGTCCGCTAGATCGGTTAATACGGAACGCGGCCGTCTCCATTTGGCGCTGTCGAATGGAGTATATATTGAAGCTTTACGGACTAACGTGTTTGGGTGATTTACCGCCCGATCGACGGTATCGACACAAGAGCCACAGGTGAATAAAAAAAGAAACGTTAACTATCGATATAATGTGACGTGGTCTAGTAGAAAATATAAAAGAAAGGAAGGTTGACACAACAAGATTGACTTGAATATGTATTTGGATATTACAATGAACATTGTAAATACTGTGCCTATCAGTTTTCTCCACCAACAATATCGAGCCGTCTCCTGTTCCCGCTTCATATTACATAAGTTCATATTATTGTAAACGTAACTTACCTACATAATAAAATTTGGTAGTAAGTAACACAGCGTGATATATTCTCCTTAAAGCTTCTTTCACAGTATGCAAGTAAACGTTATCGACCAGTTGACAAAATATAAGATAATTTAGTTAGTACCTACTCATTTGATTACTATTTATTTGAAGGCATAAAGTCTCAGGATCCGCTGGATGTACCGCTTCTAACATTTTGGTCTGAAATTATTTGGCGGAGGCCTAAGGACAGCATTGAATTTTCAAAGACTGCCTCGGTAGCGGAGTTGTATTAGGTACAGTACGACTGCAAAGCTGAGGTCTCGGGTTCGATCCCCGGGTCGGGCAAAGTGATATTGAGTTTTTCTATTCAGTATCAGCCTGGAGTCTGGAATTTGTGCCCGATATGGCGATAGGCTCGCCCCCTATCACATCATGGGACGGAATTACGGCGAAAAGAGGGTGCACTAGTTGCACCTCTGCCTACCCCTTCGGGGATAACAGGCGTGAGTGTATATGTATGTATGTATGAATTTTCAAAGCTGAAGAAGAAGGCACAAGTATAACTTTTGTATTTGTTCATCTTACATATTTTGATAAGCAACTTTTACTCCGACTTCTCGAAGCAGGTGTTTGCTTAGTATTAAATCTTTGATTTAAAGATGAATAGTATTTTAAATTCTCTGCAAATTATGAATTACTAGCTTTTGCCCGCGGTTCCGCCCGGTTGAGATTTTTCCGGGATAAAAGTCCTGCTTTATGTTTTCTAGGCACAAAATGTAGCCTATGTCCTTTTTCGGACTCTAGCCTATCTCTGTACCAAATTTCACTTGAATCGGTTTAGTAGTTTTGGCGTGAAAGTGCAACAGATAGATAGAGTTACTTTCGCATTTATAATGTTAATTAATATTAATAAGGATTGATAAATAAAACAACTGTATTTTACTATGTAATTCCTATGTTTGTCAGGAATATTATGTTTTTCCGCGAGCCTGTATATTAACGCTATCAAAAACGACTTCATAGACAAAATTGTTACATCTATGTCCCTCGATGACGGTTAACAATTTACTGGTGGTAGGACTCTCATATGTAAGAGTCCGTCTGGGTGGCTGGTGGCTGCTCTCCTCATCATACGATGCAATAAAAAAAAAATTACGAAAGTACCCGAAACGCGCTTTGAGCCTATTCAGGAATCGTTTTTCAAACAGATTTTGAATTTCAATGATGACAATGGGTTATCATTTTATGCTCATCAGTATCTCATTTAACTTATTTAAAAATCCGGCGTCCCATTCGTTTACAAAAAGGTTAACAATCAAGTTACCTTTAGTCAAACTACAGGAAATGTAATCGATGTTTATTTCGAATGAAACACTAACATTGCAAACAAAATATCAATCAACGCTCAAAGACCTAAAGGTTCCAGCACCATCCAAGTCGAATTTATTTATTATTCTGTACGCTTCGTTGGACACAGCTTTGCTCATTTCCTTCATGTAATTAACGTTTTCTTGCGTTCCAAGAACATCTTTCCATCTGAAATATTGAAATACAGAAGTTAATATTTGAATTACCTTTTGTATATCTAAACGATAACTTTTTTTCTTGCAATGGATTGACGAGAAGGGCATGCCGGATGGTAAATGATACGACCGCCCATAAACAGTAGCAACCTCATACAGAACTTTGAACTACAAAGTACTGCGCAGCACTCCACTGGCTGGGCACCATGAGACTTAGCCTGTTACATTTCATAATTCATAAATGGAGCTGGTTTCAATATTCATCAAACTGCAACACAACGTTCTACCATCACAATAAGAAATCTTTACATGTTAAGATAAATAAACAAAAAAAAAGACTAAAGTAAAGCTATTGCATAGCATTTTTTATCAACTTATGTAATTATAATTATTTATTTATTTTATTATTTTTCTATTGTCCAAATTTCACTCGTGCCCTAACGCCGAAACTCTAAGCAGGCAATTCTAATATTTATAACCTCTTTGAAGATATATAAAATAAACACTTTTTGAAAATTCAAACTTAGAATCACGTTTGACATTTCGATACGTTTCACTGACTGGAACAATTTTTAAATACACGGTAATTTCGACCTTTTATCGTTTAACATTCAGCTCATATCCTCTTATATATTGTATTCTTACAAGACTGCGATATTAAATTTATTTATGAAATTTTACACTCTACATCGTTGTGATAGGGTTGAAAATAAAATATCACCGCTGTGCCGGTCGGAGTCAGGGGTTTTAGGTTATTTCGTCACTTAATTTCTGGATTCGGTCTCCACGCTCAAGACCCGCGATAGAAGCTATGCAATAGCTTAAAAATACCTTTTAGCACAGCCATGGGTTCTTCGTATCCTCCAAGATCAGAAGGTAATATATTTCGAGGTACATGATGATACACGGTCTCTATTGTTGCGTGTATATGGATTCGATTAGACACTTTCGATCCGAACATAGGCTTGATTATCTTAACGAATGCCTCAACTGCTTTCGATGATGTCACTATATGGACTCCTTGAAGCCTCATGCAATAGCCTTCCTAAAATTTTGTTTTTAAAATTACTATATTTTTTTAAGTGACGACTAGTCGGGAACGGAACGGTCTACCGAGACAATGTCCGGAGGTTCAAAACCCAAGGCACACCTCTGGCTTTCAAAGTTACGTGTGTAATTTTATCAATTATCGTTCGCTGTAACGGCGAAGGAAAACAACGTGAGGAAACCTACATTCCTCAGAATTCTCTATATGAATTTCGAAGGTATGTGAAGTCTACCAACCTTCACTAGGCCAGCGAGGTGGACTAAGGCCTAACCCCTCTCAGTAGCAGAGGAGGCGTCTGCTCAGCAGTGGGCAGTATATAATACAGGGCTGGTTGCATTGCATGGCATCGCATAATATTATTTTAGTCAATGATACTTCCAGCTACATAAATAGTGTACTTTTGTATCTTTAGCATCATGTTATGTTAAGATGAAAAAAAAAAATAATCAAACTTTATGTATGGATTATTTGGAGTACCTATGGACTACTATACTATTCTACATCTTTCCAATAATGCGATGAAACTTACCATTAAAATGCCAAGAAACTGATGAATTGTTGCGATGTCTATAGCTGATATAAATTTCACCATATTATTAACTTTTCTATAATCCAATATGGTCACGGAACCATTGCAGTAGTCATGCGCTTTGATGTATTCGCATTTCTGTAACAAAACTCACATTAGTTTTCTGTTAGTCTTATTTGTCAAAGAATTAATAAAGATCGGAATCGCTGACTGCAGACTGATCGAAAAAAATGACAAATCAGAGTAAAGTTCTTTGACATACTAACGGATGAGATTTATTAGATATTGAGGATAGACTCAGATATCGGTCAAGATCGATTATAATAGCCATAAGGTACTGACGGCTGAGTTCTGTAAGCCAAAGTAATATTGCTTGCACTAGGCATATGAAAGAAGAAAGAAAGAAAGAATTTATTGCCGCGGTACACGTGATACATAAAAAATAAAAATAAACAAACAAAGTACAATATAAAATTCACCACGACAACTAGGTGGCCATACAACATATCTGTCCGGACACCCAGCTCCAAGAAATTTTCTGTTAAAAAGTCACCCCAATTTCACCGGTACCATTTGTAAAGGTGATAAGGAACAAATTTGCTTGCTAACTTCACTGCTCTACCTTTTATGACGCAGTACGGAAATTTTTTGATAAGCCGTAAAAAATATTATTAAAATAATGGACACTTCTCCACGGTGGTTTCGAAGACAATTAATGTGCTTCCAAAAGCCGACGTCGAATTAAAACCCACTCCGATTTATCATAAACGATCATTCCTATAAAAACAAATATATAATCCAAAAATATTTACGCACCAGAATACAAAATCTAAAACACTCCAAGAAAATTTCAGGTGTGATGGCGTCGTTAGTAACATGCAAGACATAGACTCTGTAGTGGTCCTCGGTGAGCTTTGGTAAATAAGCACAAAGTCTGAAACCAATCATAGTTTTATACAATCAAACCTTTTGTTCCCGGAAGGGTAGGCAGTGGCGCAACTAATGCACGCAATTTTGCCGTGTATATCAGCTCATGGTAGCGGATGCGCCTATTGCTACATCTGGTATCGATTCCAGAGTTCAGGCCGATGCTAAGAAAAATCCAATGTCATTTTACCCCGGGATTGAACTGGAGACCCAAGCTGGCCGTACCGCAATAAAATTACGCCGGTGAGCCAATCATAAACATATTATATTAAGGAAATGATGGATCTAGTCCCCCAACGGAAACTTATCGTCACAAGCATGTAGTAGAAATTATTAGCTTTATTTTAACAACGAATCTGGTGGTAGAACTCTCATATGTAAGAGTCCGTCTGGGTGGGTACCACTGTAATGTCTATTTCTACTACCAAGCAGCAGTGGCATTGTAGCCAGTATAACTACAGGACATAATGAGACCTAAGATCTTATGTCTCAGGATGACGAGCGCAGTGGAATGCCACACAGTAATGTTTATGGGTGGTCGTATCGCTAACCATCAGACAAACGGCATGCTCGTCTCGTCATTTGACGCAATAAAAAATAATCTGCCTAAAGCATAAATCACACTGAAAAAATGGGGCATCAATATTACTTACGCAATAGAATCCAATTTATTGAAATCATTCCTGGCGTCACATTTTTCAAAAAACTTCGGATACGTAGTCCGCATTGAACACAAATTGCATATTTGAGTCTTCGCTCGCTCCACCGATCCCTTCATCATAATTATTGATCGTTCCAAGAAATCTCGAGCTAAGCAAATATAAAAATAATATTATGATAGTCTGATGCATTTTACATTATGTTTTCAAAAGCATTAAAAAAATATAAAATAGTCGCATTTTGCATGCGCTCCCGCACGCGTGGTTTTTCTGTCTTGGATCAAGGGTCCCACTGAGAAGTTTCCCGGAAAAACTAACAACTAGTTCAAACAACTGCCAGTTTAACGGTAACTCACAAAAATTATATACATTATAAATATTTATAAATTAGAAAATACCTAAATTAGTTTAACGAATTCCCTTTATCTCCTATAATTTCGGATTTTCTTACACTATCTCAGCTCAATTAGAAATAACCACACTGTATAAAACCAGCTAATAACCTTCCATTTTATCATGTAAAAATTAGTTCCAAGGGTAGCTATGGACTGTATTCTTGTTGTAAATTAATCTTGATTATCATGAAATCTGTCGTATTCTCATAATACGATACTCACGGTAATCCCTCTTGGTCAGATGATGTTGTTTCTTCAGCCAGTCCTCCAGCGCGTCGATGGCTCTGTCCATGTCCTCTCTCTTGTCTAGATTGTACAGTTTTCTCAAAGTCATCACGGTGTCTGGGTGTAGTTTTAAAAAAATATCGTCGAAGGAATCCATTTTTGTGCTTCAACAATCGCCCACGCAAGTATACTGACGGATGGTATAGCTTGTAGCTTATTAAAATTTATTGAAATAGTCCGTTTGAATATAACGCAGGGTTTAGACTAGTAAGAAAACTTGCAGAAGTTATCTTACGCAAGTTATTTCTGCCGTGTACACAGTCACGGTATGCTGACTTCTGCAATATTTTGAAGCTTGCAGGACTTCTGGCAAGTCGCATGTGTAAAAACTAATTGACAACTTGCGCCAGAACTTCAGTCTATTCTGCGTACAGATAGGTGTTAACTTGATGGGTACGTTTTTTTTATTTGTTTCATACGGAACGGTCTAAGGTCAAAGACAATACTGCAAGATTATGAGATTGTAGTGTTACAGATATGTCTATTTTTGCCGCTAAGCAGTAGTATACATGCACGATTGTGTTCCTGTTTGAAGAATATTGTAGCCAACGTAATTACTGGGCATTATAAGACTAAAAAATCTGACGATTCACGATGACGAGCGCAGTGAAATGACACGCAGTACTTTGTAATTCAAAATTCTCTTTCATGTTGATAATTTTAAGGCAATTATTTTGTTTACAATCATCACACAGAGAGAATTATATTATTAGATTCATAAAAATCAGGGAAAAGGGTTGCGTGCCTTGTCATTCAGTTTTATAAAAAAAGGACCTGTCAAGCAATAAATATTGCACAACTTAGCTTGGTGGTCTCTTGCAAAAGCGTGTTGCTAAAGAAATATTGCCGCTAGTGTAAACGCATATGGAAATTCTTGCGCAATAAATTGCTGAGAGAATTTGCTCATCTAAGTTAATCCTTCAAGATCTATTGTTCTAAAATTATCACAAGTATCTCACGTTTTATTGTGAAGGCTCTAGAGACAATATTTCATTAACAAGCATTCGTATTCATAATTAAGAATTATAATTATGCCCTCGTATAATTATAATAATATGCTCGTTAATTTGCTGTAAACACTAGCGTCATCAATTTATTATGCTTTTTAAATTCTAGAAGTTTCGACTTTTGGTTGTTACCATCTGCCTATATGCATTCGCTATCGGTTTACGTAATTAATCAAAAATTAACGAATCGTAGTTAATTTATTATCATTTTTATAGACACTTCTATCGGAATACATCGTAACAAATATAAATGTTACGGAATCTGTTTCTATTATTTTTTAGTGAATTCATCGACCTTGAATACTAAGCTTGATTATGTTTCAAAACGTCTTGGAGTCGCATTTTTTACCAAATTTATCGTGAAAGCTTTTAACCTCAACAGAACTCAAATGTCAAATCCTACTTATATGTCGATGCCATTGATGTATTAAAAACCCTAATACACCAATGGTCGACGCAAATGCATTTAATTGAATAACTTGAAATGAATTATCACTAGTAAATGTTACTTATTATCATATTTTGTTGATTAGAATTATTATAACATTATCATGTGTTTAAAATGAATTTTGACATCATGTGTTTAAAATGATTTTTTTTTTATGAGTGGTAAATAGCCTAGTGAGTGGTCGATAGCCTAGTTGGGAATGGAACGGCCTGCCGAGACAATGTCCGGAAGTTCGAAACCCAAGGCACACACCTCTGACTTTTCGAAGTTACGTGTGTATTGTTTATCAATTATCGTTCGCTTTAACGGTGAAGGAAAACATCGTTCGGCTGACGTCACTATTTTTAAAAACCCTGCTGGGACTTGTGCGCCGTTATCTATACTAATATTATAAAGCTGAAGAGTTTGTTTGAACGCGCTAATCTCAGGAGCTACTGGTTCGAATTGAAAAATTCTTTTTGTGTTGAATAGACCATTTATTCAGGAAGGCTTTAGGCTATATAACATCACGATGCAACTATTAGGAGCGAAGAAATAATGGAAAATGTGACAAAACCGGGGAAAATTATTCATCCTTGAGGGCTTCCATTGCGTGCGCTGCGAAAACGGTTCAAGATACCAAAAATATATGTATGAAAGAATTATTCCTCTTGAAATGATCTTAAAAAATGTCCGCAACAGTATATGTCTATCTTTTAAGATTAACTCACTAGAACCGTTTTTATGGTAATCAAATTTGGTCGAAATTAATACATTATTTGTTAAGAGACGTCATAATATTAATCTTTAGCCAAATAAATATGTTGGACAGAGTGATTCAACGGGAAGATTTTTATGTACTTTTAGCCCGGAAAAACTTATAAACGCGTGCGAAGCCGTGGGCAAAAGCTATATATTATAAACACGAAAGTTTGTAAGAATGTATGGATGTTTGTTCCTCTTTCACGCAAGAACTACTGATCGCATTTCTATGAAATTTTGCACACGGGTAGAACATGTCCTGGAATAACAAATAGGTAACTTTTTATCCTTGGAAAATACAAAGCGGGGCTTTTATAGCGGAAAAACTTTAACGCGGGCGGAGCCGCGGGCAAAAGCTAGTGTTACATATTCTTTTGATTCTTATCAGCAACGGGATTAGCATCAAAAAAGTTTATGACTAAACAAGCTTTTGCCCGCGGCTCCGCCCGCATGAATGAGTTTTTCCGGGATAAAAGTTCCACTTTATATTTTCCCAGGATATAAAGTAGCCTATGTGTTAATCCAGGACATGATCTACCCGTGTGCCAAATTTCATCGAATTCGGTTCAGTAGCTCGTGAAAGAGTAACAAACATCCATACATCCATACATTCTTACAACAAAATACTTACAACCCAAGGCACACACCTCTGACTTTTTGAAGTTACGTGTGTATTGTTTATCAATTATCGTTCGCTTTAACGGTGAAGGAAAACATCGTAATTAAATCTACATACTTATGAACCTCGACGGTATGTATTGATTTTTTTATTTATTTGCACTTTATATACAATTGTATATTGGCAGACTTAATGCCAAAGGCATTCTCTCCCAGTCACCCTTAGGGTGGTGCAGAGATACTTAAGGTAGGTGTATGTAAAGTCTGCCAACCCGTACTAGGCCAGTGAGGTGGACTGAGGCCTGAACCCTCTCAGTTGTAGGTGAGACCTGTGCTCAGCAGTGAGCAGTGTATAATACAGAGCTGACTTCATTGCATTGCAAGAATTATTACAATTGTATGAATAAACTTACTGTGTACTATATCTATAAAATTTCTGAGGATTGTAAACATACCTAATGTGAAAAAGATTGGTAGTTAGCTACTATTCAGGGGCGGTTGCGGACGACAACTTAGACGTGACCCGCAGCTGTCTCTAATGCGCCCGAGATGGCCACAGCGGAGTTTTGGTTGGTATGCCGTGCGTTGTACCTATATAGGCTAGGGACTCGGCCCGGCGGTCGCCCGACGTTTTCCATCTCTCCGGGCGGCTCAACGTCGAGTCGTAAGGCACGGTGAACCCACCATAACCGCTGTCGTTCCCCTTGAAAGCTGGGCGGTAGTAATAATTCACTTTCTCCGCGTAAAAAAGAAAAAAAAGTTAGCTACTACTACTTAGCACTTAGCGAGCTAAGGAGATCGCTATGTTCGGCATTTCTCTGCGCGATGAAATCAGAAATGACGGAAACCGAAGAAGGAAGTCGCCAATATAGTTCAACGGATTAGTAAGCTGGCAGGGATACATAGCTAGTAGAACTGACAATAGAAGGGGCAGAAAAGGTTTAGAGCGGAGACCACGTATCGGCAAGCGCAGCGTTGGACATCTACAAGGTGGGCAGACGATCTCATAAAGGTGGCATAAACCAGCTGGATGTAGGCAACTTTTAAAAGTTTGTTTGGGAAATCTTTGGGGCAGGCCTATGTACCAGGGGCGGTTCCGTGCAGCTATCTTCGTGCAACAAGATACCCCGGGGCCGTCCCCTAGGCGCCGAAGAAGGCCACCGCGGGTTTTGGCTGGTACCTATGCCGGTGTAGGGTGTATATCGTGTTAGGGACTCGGTCCAATGTTCACTCGGATGATGCTATACTCCCGAGTGTCGACATTGGGCTGTAAGACTGTGTGAAACCAATATAACCGTTCCACTCACCCCCCAGTGGTGGTAGCGATAATGCGTTTTTCCCCGCGAAAAAAAAAAAAAAAGGCCTATGTACAGCAGTGGACTTACAAAAGCTTAAGAAGAAGGTGTACATAAAACTACACATACATACAGACATAGTATCACGCCTCTATCCCCTAGGGATAGACACTGGCTATAGATTGCCACTTTGTTCGATTATGGCCCTGGTTCGGTTGGTTCTCGGGTAATGATAAATGGATAATAAATAAAAAAAACTGCAGTTTCATAATATTATGCTTTCTTTACAAATACTGTTTGTTTTGCAAGATCGTATTTAACGCCACAAAGAACAATGAAATGGATACATGCAACAACAATAGCATTGATGTTATTATTGTAACACTAATTATTTTTTTAAAGATCTGCAATGATATTGATGGAGTAATTTATGTTATGATCATCAGTATCTCTTAGGATTTAACTTATTTACAATCCGACTTACAATCAACCAGTGCCCTATTCATCAAACATTACAAGTCTACAAGCTCACAAGTTACATGTTAAAGATTTTTTTTACAAGTTCTTGTAAATTTTGCTCATGAAATACTTTTACTAGACTTGTAGATTGTATCAACTTGTGGTGGTGGCAATGGCACTGCAATGGTGACGTCTCGGGTTCGATCCCCGGGTCGGGCAAAGTGATACTGGGTTTTTCTATTCAGTATTAGCTCGAAGTCTGGAATTTGTGCCCGATATGGCGATAGACTCGCCCCCTATCATACCATGGGATGCAGTATGCATAGCCTGCACCTACTTCGTGCGTCTGCCTACCCCTTCGAGGATAAAAGGCGTGAGTGTGTATGTCTGTATCATGCATTTTAAATTTACAAGACTTCTTTTGATGCATTACCAAATAATGTTTCTATTATTTTTATATGTCGGTAATATAAAAATTACGGTAAAATAACTAGTCACGTTAATGTTAAAAATAAAAACAATTTGCAATATTTTGATTTTTGTGCGTAAATAACCAAAATAATAAAACAAAAAGCAATAAATAAATAAACCATAATAATAAAACCTATTTTATTAGTTTCATGAATTATGATTTATGGTTAAAACTTTAATGTTCGTTTATAAGCGACTTAAAGTTTGAAAAAAAAACAGGATGGTCTATTGCAGACCCATGTAGGTACTTTAAAAGCTTTCTTGGAGATAAATAACATGGTAGCAAATCATTCCCGCCAGGCATTGATTTTGTTACTCTTCGAATTACACTTCTTCAATTAATTCGTGATAAAACGATTTATTTACTTATTTATTTTATTACGGTGCACCAACAGCATATTATATATTAACAAATTGGTAAAATATATTATTGGCTTCTATATAAGTGCCCAGTTTATTAAACGTTACGAGGCTTGTATTACAATAATGCGTTCATCAAAACTAAATGAATATACTACAAGCTACAAGTGATATCACTTGTCTTATAAGTACTTTTTACACTTGTATTTGTTATTTCTGTTTATCAAAAATGCCTTTGTAACATGTAGCTTGTAACTTGTGGCGAAAAAGTTGAAGAGTAATTGAGGATTCGTAATATGTGTTACAAGCCAATAGTATCTCTTTCTACTCTGTTATAATTAAGTTTTTAGATAGTTTATAGGTATATTCAATACAAGTTTGTGATTTCCGAACCGGATTTCGACAGTTTTGGGGTATAAGTCGGTAATTCAAGAAGTAGCAAATCAATTAATGGCGGGAATGATTTGCCCCCATGTTATTATTCTCAAAGTTGTTTTAAGTACTTTGTATAGTTCGCCAATAGACCACTAGATTTTCCAAACTTTAAGTCGTGCATAAAAGATGGTTAAATTTGTAATCATAATTCAAATAACTAATATAATGAGTTTTAAAATAGGTTTTTACATACAAATCAGACTATGTACATGTAAGAAAAAAAAACATTGCCTTGGCTAGTTATTGTCAATAGCTTTTATACCATAATTTCTACCTTACCAACATAAGATCGCATCTTTGCTTTAATAACCTCATGCATCTAGAACATTTCATACTTAAATAACACTTTACTGAAGCAAAGAGGCGATACAAAACTATATATTTTTTATAAACATATCAAAAATTTAAAAAAATGACTTGTTAATTAAAAATACAAGTATGTACCATCTACAAGTCTTGTGAAATTATTTGATGAACGTAATTTACACAGTCTTGTATAAATATTCTTGTATCTTGTAACTTGTGGGTTAGTAGACACATATTTCTATGAACACATTTTACAAGAATTTGTAAAAATTTTTTTGTACCACTTAACTTATGAGCTCCTAGACTTCTATCTTTTGATAAAAGGGCATTTTGCCTTGTTTATAAAACTTTATAACTTTTTTGAAACAAGTTACAAGCTAGAAAGGCATTTATGATAAACAAAACCACAAATACAACTGTGAGAAAGAACTTGTTATGCAAGTGATATTACTTGTAGCTTGTAGTTTACACATGTAGTTTTGATGAATGCATTTTTGTAAAATGGGCTAATTTACAAGAGAAAACGCTTGTAATACAAGGCTTGTAACGTTTGATAAACAGGGCACCGGTCGTCTATTTATTTATAAAAAGTTCACCAATAAGGTTACTTTGTAACCAAGCGATAGGAAATTTAAATATTATCGATGTTCATTTCGAATGAAACTGTCAGTCAACACTCAAAGACCTAAAGGTTCCAGCACCATTCAAGTCAAATTTATCTTTTATTCTATACGCTTCATTGGACACAGCTTTGCTCATTTCTTTCATGTAATTAATATTTCTTTTCTGCCAAGAACATCTTTCCACTGTTCTGAAATTTAAAAAAATACGGAAATTAATATCTTTAGCAGCGAAGAGTCGTCGCCGCTGCAGAAGAACAGATGATTGCGTTCCTCTATGGAAGGGTAATATTTCCAATCAGCCAGATGTAGCGCCTGACCGGCCGCGGCCCCTTCGACGGTTCCTACTCGGAGATGGTATATGTATATACTGCGTATATCGTGTGACGCCATCTAGAGGTATTATTGAGCGTCATCTGCTAATTGTCGATAGCACTTCGATGTCTGATGGATGAGCTTCGGGTCTTCTAATTGATGACTTAATTTAGTAGTTTTCAGTCAATGTTTATAGTTGGCGGTGTTGTTAATTATGCCGCCACAATCTGATTTTCTTGTTCTATATGTAAAATAAATAAACCGATGACTTGGTAAAGGCCGCAGGAACTCGTTGGATGCGAGCCGCTTTTGACAGGTCCATCTGGAAATCTTTGGGGGAGGCCTATGTTCAGAAGTGGACGTCAAATGGCTGATGACGATGATGATATCTAAAATCAGAATTATAGCTAACTCTGACCCATTAACTTCATTATTCGCATTGCGGTCAGTCTAGCGACTATTCTCTCCTCACTTTGTTGACAGGTTACTTGCAAAAAGATAAAGTCAAGTGCCAGATGTGCGCAGGTCAGTCAGTACTTTGGGACAGGGGTCGAACTTGTTTTTTTTTAGCATACCGCTCGCCTTGTTGTTATAAGACCGCCAATAAACAGTAGGAACACCATACAGAAGTTTGAACCCGTCAAACTGACTCGTAACATGTTCCCGGGCCTCAGCGCTAATCGTACTCTTAAGGCGTACGCAATACAACTACGCCACCGAGGCAGAAGAACAAGTATCTTACCACCAGCCGAGGCTTTCGCTTCTACACTAAGCAAGCTTTAAATATGAAGATAAAAACATACCTTTTAACACAACCGTAGGTTCCTCGTCGCCTCTAAGATCAGAAGGCAACATATTTTCAGATACATGATGATACAAAGTCTCTATTCTTGTATGGACTTGGATCCGTTTAGACACTTTTGGTCCGAACATAGGCTTTATTATTTTAATTAATGCTTCAACTGCTTTTGACGGTGTCAGTATATGAACTCCTTTTATCCTCAGGCCATAGCCTTCCTAAAATGTATTTTTTTTATTACTGACGTGATTCTTTTTTGCACAGTGATGATATTCTACGTCTACTTTTGTGTCCTCGCCATTTTTTAAGATATGCGATGACATCCGTAGGTGCATACAACCTTTCACTTTTATAATATTAGTAGGATGAGTGCGTGTTTCTGCTTTTCTCCTTTGGATCATAATCTCGATGCTACAGCATCAAGTAGTCCGCGGGATACCCAACTCTTTAGCAACTTATAGCAGGTATAGCGTGTGGGCTCATAAGAATGGTCACACCAAGTAGGTGTTAGAGAGTTAATTACCATGGACCCATGATAAGGTAATTTATAAAGTTTGAAAAAAAATTAAGCTGTGATACCGCGCATCTAGAGAAATCCGCCACGGCATCCCCCTGCCTGTCGTAAGAGGCGACTAAATGGGGCTTGAGAGAGTCCCGGGGTGAGCAGTGGGGGGCTGCTACTCGAACTTATGAGACTCCGAGGTGGACGGCATTGCAGGTGGTCGGTCTCCTGCAGTCGTAGACGCCAAAGGCGTGCTTTGGAGTTCAGGGGCTTCTTAGCCCCTCATTTAGAGAAGGGCTGTAATGCGGCATTGCGTAGGGGCGGTTAGCGTTAGGGACTCGGTCCAATGCTCGCTCGGATGATGTTACACTCCCGAGTGTCGACATTGGGCCGTAAGACCGGTGAAACCAACATAACCATTCCACTAACCCCTCAGTGGTGGTAGCGATAACGCGTTTTTCTCCGCGAAAAATAAAAGAAAAAAAGGACGTGGCAGACGGCAACGGCAGAGGGCAGACGGCATGTGCCCCGACGGCAGATGGCACAACTATGCAGTATTAAATTGTATGAGACCACGGAAGACAGATCTTCTTCTGTCCTCCGTGTATGAGACCGATTCCGCACACGACCGCAAATGACGCGCGGCAAGTGAAGTCCTGCCTTGCCGTAGGCACGTCCTGCCTAGTAATATTTTGACCCAAGCGTCGTCGCGTCGGGGGACCGCTAAAGAAGTATTTTCATCTCCCTGGTCCGGAGTTCGGTCCCCCGACGTGAGGACGCTTAGGTCATAATATTACTAGGTACTTAAACGACAAAGACACTATTATTATTTTACTTTTTAGAGATTTTTGTGTCGGGGGTTATTTTAATTTTATTTTTATTTCAAACTTTTTAAATTACTTTATTCTCCATCATGAGGCCTTGATAATCAACTATCTATCACCTACTCGTTGAGCCCAAACACACTATATCTGCTATAAGTTGCTAAGGAGTTAGGTATCCCGCAGACTACTTGATGCCGCAGCATCAGCTCATGTTTATAAATATTACCAAAGTCACAGTACACCCAATTTAAAATCATTCGGACTTTTTAAGTTGCAAATGAGCTGATAATCTTCAAATGCCTGAACAGATCTTCATAAATTATAGCTAAGAACCATAGCAGTCATATCAGCTTTCAAACAAAAAAAACCCGTCCAAATCGGTCCATTCGTTACAGAGCTACGATGCCACAGACAGACATACAGATACACAGATACACACCCTAAACATATAACTCCCCTCTTTTTTGTCGGGGGTTAATAAATAGCAGTTTCACGTTAATAATAAAAAAATATAGACATTAGCTGTCTATAAATTTTACCTTGCCTAAAACAGTGTCACACGAAATAGAGCTCGAAGTTCTTAGGACAATTATTATTACCCAGTATCTCCTATTGTTTTGGATTTCCTTAACCAGTCCCAGTTAAAAATAAACATAAGATGAACCCAGATTGTGACCTTCCATCTTAACTCGTCAAGGCTAGCTCAAAATATAGATTACTAGCTTTTGCCCGCGGCTCCGCCCGCGTTAAAAAGTTTTTCCGGGATAAAAGTCCCGCTTTATGTTTTCCCGGGATAAAAAGTAGCCTATGTGTTAATCCAGGACATGATGTACCCGCGTGCCAAATTTCATTGAAATCCGTTCAGTAGTTTTTGCGTGAAAGAGGAACAAACATCCATACAGCCAAACATCCAAACATCCATACATTCTTACAAACTTTCGCCTTTATAATATTAGTAGGATATTCTCACTTTTGATAATCTTAATCAGCACAAAATGTACCCTACCCTCATGCGGTACTCACGGTAATCCCTCTTGGTCAGGTGATGTTGTTTCTTCAGCCAGTCCTCCAGCGCGTCGATGGCTCTGTCCATGTCCTCTCTCTTGTCTAGATTGTACAGTTTTCTTACAAACATCACTGTGTCTGGATGAAGTTTTAAAATATGATCATCGAAGGAATCCATCTTTCGAAATCAACGATCTCCCGAACTAGTGTTGCTGGTGTAACATACAACTTAATTATAATCTGTTTAAGTATGCCAATGTGATAATATAGGTATTTATTTAAGTAAATAAGTTGTATTGCTTTTCATGCACCATAACTAAATAGGAAAATGCTCCGCAGTTCCACGAATTTATAATAATAATAATCCTCCTAGCCAGTTTCGGCCACGGCGGCCAATCTCAACGGAGATCAGCCAGGTACGCAGGATATATTATAGTGCACAAGTGTGTGCGCAATACACAGGTGCACTCGCTATTCCTTCACTCTCATAGTCCGGTGAGACGCCAATCCTACCTGACCGGAGAGAGATCAGGCGCAGGACCAACGGCTTTACGTGCTTTCCGAGGCACGGGGGTATCACACCGTCAACTTCCTGACTCCGAGCTGCGACTGAGTAAATTTTAAGATGGCAAAACCCAGTCACAATGTTTTTGGCTCGTCTCGGGAATCGAACCCAGGACCTCAGCGCGCAATTCGTATCCGTAATGCGTACGCAATACAACTACGCCACCGAGGCAGTCAATTCTAAAACGAATTTATAATCCTCCACTGACTGTATTGTTAAAAATTTCACGTTGTTTTTTGGTATAGACTAGACTTTAAATAGATCTTTTTTTCTAGGTACAATGTATTTACTATTTAGGCTGTAAACTGGGAAGTCCTGGCGTGACTTTCACATACACACAATCGCGCGCGCGAAATTATCTGGCGCAACCAGTGCATAAGTAATAATAGTAATTATTATTATTTTCTGCTGGCAATCAGTCCAGAGTCTGGAATTTGTGCCCGATATGGCAGTAATCTGGCCCGTTATCACCACGTGATGTGACGGAATACACTTGGCGAAAAGTGGGTACACGAGTTATTCTTGCCTTTCGAATGGTTATAGCAGTAAGAATCATTGTAAATTTATAGATAACTAGCGGCCCCGACAGACGTTGTCCTGCCCTAAAAAGGAAATGAAATCCTAGAACCCGAGTACAGCGCCACCTACCGGATCTAATTGTTAATCGAAACTATTCTCAAACCCACCTGAGGACACAAAAAAATCATTAAAATCGGTCCAGCCGCTTAGGAGGAATTCAGTGACATACACGTTTAATATGGCGGTTAAGTATTCTTAAATTTTCAAATTTTCCGCGTAATTTTCTTGCAAAAAACCTCCCTGCCACCAAATGAGTCCTTATTTAACGAAATTTTAAAATCCCTAAACACCCCCACCCCCCCGTAAATAATACCTAACCATATTTTTTTCCGGAAAAAAATCCCGAATAAAATTCCCGGTGTCTGTTTTCCGGGATAATAGTAGCCTATGGGCGGTATTAATAGGTCAATCTCAAGTTTGAGTTACATCTCAAGTAGACATAATGTATTGAACTGTTCATACATTATGTCTACTTGAGATGTAACTCAAACTTGAGATTGATTTCCTTTGGATCACAAACTATCTCCATACTTATTTTCATACGGTTCCACTGGCAAAAAACTGTTTTCCGAGATTAAGGTCCCGGTTTATATTTTCCCGGGATATGAAGTAGCCTAGATTCTTCCCAGGGTTTAAAACTATCTCCCTGCCAAATTGCATCGCTATCGGTTCAGTGGTTTAGTCGTGGCGGCTCCACTCGCGAGAAATTAAAATCCGGGATATAATTCCCGGTTTATCTTTTTCCGGGATAAGAGTAATTATGTCCTCAACTGGATCTCGAAATATCTCTATACATGTTTTCTTGCGGTTCCACTGGCAGAAAACAATTATCCGGGATAAAAGTCCCGGTTTATATTTTCCCGGGATAAAAAGTATCCTATGTCCGTCTCCTGGTTGTAAGCTACCTCTCCACCAATTTTCAGGTAAATCCGTTCAGCCATTCTTGAGTTATAAGTGGTGTAACTAACACCACTTTCTTTTATATATATAGATATCATATTTATCTCAATCTTCACGAATATTTTGTGAAAAAAGGAACTAAACGTATTTTTTTGGGATAAAAAAATTATTATATTATTGACACCTATCGGCGCTGAATTGCATGTTTGTTAAACAGATTATTTTAACCCACTTCAGAAAAGGAGAAGGTTCTCAATTCTACGGTATGTTTTTTTGTGTGTTTATTCGCGATTACTCCGCCAATTATGGACTGATTTTCAAAATTACTTCGGAAAATATACTGTTAGGATAAAAGTTTTGTAACAAGTATTTGGAACGGTATTTGTAGCGTATTGCCAGTTATGAAAATCAGTCGAGACGTCAAAGTAATGACAGTTGTGTGTATAAAAAGGATGCCGTACCGCCATTTGGAGGCTATTCGTGCTCAGACGCTCATTGGAGTTCAGTCTCGTCATCGATCTCGGTTGAGTAAGTTGAACATTGATTTTCATACTGGTCGGTTAGTTGCTAATACCTATATTTGTAAAAGTATTTCTGTTAAAAAGTGCTTATGTAAAATGAGTCATAAATGTGTTATGTAAAATCAGTAATAAATCGTTTTTATTTAAATCAAAATCGCTTCTGTTTCTAACTTTCTGACATCAGAAGTGAGATCGTAATCTATGCCCATACAAGTGGATTGTGTGCATTACATAGGTACCTACGCTATGTGCCATCAATACGACTGTGGAGATATTTCATTACGCGCATATAACGCGGCGAACAATTGATTGCATTGAAAAATACCTGGATAAGCAATCGATGTCCATACAAGTGGATTGTGTGCATTACATACCTACGCTATGTGCTACTACTGCATAGATATTTCGTACCCGTATGTATATAACTCGGAGAACAATTAAGTGCACTGAAGAATACCGGAATAATTAATCGATGTCCATAGAAGTGGACTGTGTTCAGTATATATGTACGCTATGTGGAATCCATACATGGTACGATCGAGATATTTGACTACCCGCAATTTACGTGAAGAAAAACAAATTGCGCTGAGTAATATCGGGATAAGAATAAGACTGCAATGTGAAATAAAAGTAGTTGTGTGGTGTACAGCATAGCCATCGTATATACGTTTATGATGACGTCATGTGTATACGACTTCAAATGAACAATAAGTGTTTACGTGTACCACGATTGAACTGTTCGTGCTCAAGCGTTGTTTTTGGTGTTGAAACGTTCCTGTTGGCGTGCATACGTTCCTGTTGGCGTGCATACGTTCCTGTTGGCGTGCATACGTTCCTGTTGGTGTGCAAACGTTCCTGTTGGTGTGCAAACGTTCCTGTTGGTGTGCAAACTTTCCTGTTGGTGTGCAAGTGTTCCGGTAGATGTGCCGCTTATGGTGTCAGTTGGTGTCCTGGGCAAGGTGACTGCGCGGGTGGCAACTGGCGGTTGAAGCTAACTGCTCCAGCACAGAGAATGTTCATCGGTGACTGTAAAGGAAGTTTGGTATCGTATGACCCGTAATCCTCGTTTGAGGTTATGGCTTTTTTATTTTTAGTACTCTTAACGAATTTTGAGACCTTGTTTAATGAGGCATGTACAGACATTGATTAATTAACTATTCGTGTTGTAACTGGCCGATACATGTTATCTCTTCGTAAGTGGACCTGCTTGTAATAACAATGAGATGTTTGTTCGGATGTAACAGCCGTAGTGTTAGAGTTAAGTACTCATGTGGTCCAAATATTTTCAGTTAAGTAAAAAAAAAATATTTTACATGGCAGCTTAAGTAAAAATTATTGTACATGGCTCGCAATGGGTAAAACCTTTTGATAGTTGCGACGGTACTAAATAATTTAACCTACTTGGCATAAAAAGTTTCCTATTTTTCGATATTGAGGGTACTGGAAAAAGTGCCGCTGCGAGGACAAACATTACACATACCATAGTTGTGTGGTTACATCACATGCATTGTCTATAACCATAACTGCGGTTTACATGTGGACTATTTAGAGTGTGATGGGTAGTTAATGATGTGAATTGTAGTAGTGTAGGATTTAATTTAAGGTCAGAATAGGCCGAACGGTGTATTGCTGTTGTGGTTTTAATTTTTGCAGAAATTGGAGAACTATGCAGTGTGTGTGCACTGTCTTCGCAATGCGGAGCAGCGCGGAACGACGCGCTCCAGGCTGTACGAGTGCGGAATGTCGCGCTCCTGGCTGCGCGAATGCGAATCGGCGCGTTCTTCTCCTTACGAAGTAGCAAGCCACGTGTTATGGGTGCAGTCGTACCAGCGCTCTGTAACATCCATGCAAACTCGGGTGAGAAGTTTTCATTCTGCCGCTGTTTTGTTATTATGATTCGATGAGTTCTTTAAGAGTCGATGTTTTTTTTTGTGAATTTAGAAGGTTGATCAGAGTACAAAATTATTGGCAAACCGTTAACAAGTAATAACAAGTTTTGTCATTATGCTGCTGGTTAAGCGATGAACACATTTCGTATGCAAATCCCTCTGTTCGCTTGAATTTGTCTGGCTTAGGCCAGGAATGGTTGAGCGATGTGATGCTGCTGCGTATATTTTCTGTCAGCAGGAATTGAAAATCACTCCCGGTAATGCGGTGCGTTGCTGAATTGCGCGCTCCTGGTGACGCGGTGCGCTGCTGAGTTGCGTGCTCCTGGTGACGAGGTGCACTGCTGAACTGCGCGCTTCTGGCGATGCGGTGCGCTGCCGAACTGCGCGCTCCTTGCGCTGCTGAACTGCGCGCTCCTTGCGCTGCTGAACTGCGCGCTCCTTGCGCTGCTGAACTGCGCGCTCCTTGCGCTGCTGAACTGCGCGCTCCTTGCGCTGCTGAACTGCGCGAATGCGGAACCACGCATTCCATCATGCTTCAAGTGGCATGGATATCAGGTGATTGCGGAAAAGCGCATTGGGTGCTGTATATTTTGTAAAGCTAAAGTTTTTATGGAAAAGTTTCTTAAGGAGTGAACACATTTTAAAGTTTCTTAAAGGGGTGAACACATTTTAAAGTTTCTTAAAGGGGTGAACACATCTTGTTAAAGTTTCCTAAGGGGTGAACACATTTTGTTAAAGTTTCCTAAGAGGGTGAACACATTTTATTAAAGTTTCGTAAGGGGGTGAACACGTTTAAGGGAAGTTTAGTCTTGCGGTCGGTATAGTCTTTGTCTTATGTCAGGCATGCTATCCTGATCGACGGATACACTTCAAGTGAGGTACGGTTTCATATTTATTATTGGTTGCTGCTTTCGACTGCGCTCGGGCATGCGATCCTAGTATATGGGACGTACTTTGTGTGGTTGTGTGCTCGGACACTGTCGAGGATTGCTCAGACATGTGGTCCTGGAGCTCGTAGTACACGCAGGGTTGTATCATGGATGGGTTTCTGGCGTGTGATGTGTTCGTTTGGCAAACATTATTTGTCTTATATTGAGAGGTTGGGTGGAAACATGTTTTTATGTGGGACCGATTCACACACGCAAAGCTATGTCTCACGTAGACCTCTAACGAGTCGTGAGAGGCACTCCCCCGACGGGAACTGCCACGGGTGATTGGTACAGATATCAAGATGTTTCATATCCGATGTGCTTAGATTTTATTATGAGGGGACCTGCCACAGGTGATTGGTACAGATATCAAGATGTTTCATATCCGATGTGCTTAGATTTTATTATGACGGGACCTGCCACGGGTAATTGGTACAGATATCAAGATGTTTCATATCCGATGTGCTTAGATTTTATTATGACGGGACCTGCCACGGGTAATTGGTACAGATATCAAGATGTTTCATATCCGATATGCTTAGATTTTATTATGAGGGGACCTGCCACAGGTGATTGATACAGATATCAAGATTTTTCATATCCCATGTGCTTAGATTTTATTATGACGAGACCTGCCACGGGTGATCGGTATAGATATCAAAGTGTTTTATATCCGTGGTGCTTAGATTTTATTACATTGAACTATTGAGTAATTTTTTCTCAAGTCATATGAGCTGTCTTACTTTATTTTGTTATCTTTTGGACATGTTTTTGTGCTTTGTTTTATTTTTGTACGCAGATGCAAATGATGAACTTGAGGAGGCTGACTCTCCTAGCGTCGCCCAGCCTTCTGAAAAAGAAACACCTGGTGGCGACGGTGAGCATCAATCAAGCACGTCGTGGACGCAGGGCTGCATTGAAGAGCCTTCTGCATCATCCAGCGTCATGGCGAGTGAAGAAATTTTGGCGATTCATCGTCAGTTCTGGAGACTGATCTTCAGACCTAGAAGATGGAGCCCGAGGACGGACTCCTGTCAGGAGAGGCCGTGTTAGGATAAAAGTTTTGTAACAAGTATTTGGAACGGTATTTGTAGCGTATTGCCAGTTATGAAAATCAGTCGAGACGTCAAAGTAATGACAGTTGTGTGTATAAAAAGGATGCCGTACCGCCATTTGGAGGCTATTCGTGCTCAGACGCTCATTGGAGTTCAGTCTCGTCATCGATCTCGGTTGAGTAAGTTGAACATTGATTTTCATACTGGTCGGTTAGTTGCTAATACCTATATTTGTAAAAGTATTTCTGTTAAAAAGTGCTTATGTAAAATGAGTCATAAATGTGTTATGTAAAATAAGTAATAAATCGTTTTTATTTAAATCAAAATCGCTTCTGTTTCTAACTTTCTGACAATACATATACTATAAATATACTTCGGAAGTGGTCCCATAGTCACCAAGTCAGGATCTGATGATTGGATCCTGGAGAAATCGTTTTTTTCGCAAATCTTATCAAGTAATTTATTCTTTAGTTTTTCGCCTTTTACATCACGCCTTTTAGTTTTTAAGTGGTAGGTAGAGGCGTAACACGTCAGCGTGATAGTCGTACCGCGTGTTTAATACAATTACGCCATCGAGGCGGTATATATCTTACTAACACTAAAATCCAACAAATAAAAAGCTTTTTTACAAAAAAATTAAACCGTCTTCAAAAACGACTAGAAAAAACAAAAAAATATTTAATAGTGAATAAATATACGATAGCATTACTTATATACTGGTAACCAATTTTGGAGTCGGTGCCTAATTAAAATTACTAGCTAAGCTAGATATTTTTATTAATAAATATGCGAAAACAATGTTTAATTTTAAATAGGCATTAAATGTAAGTTCCCACATATTATAATAAAAAAAATAATTACATTTTTATATCTTTATTTGTTTGCTAAAATAGCGTGGGATCGTTTCTTCACGCTATTTATTTGCGGGATCATTTATTATGTTAACTAAAAATAAAAAAAATAAAATTAGTAAAAAGGTTATTTTCATGGCCAATTGCTTTTAAAGTCCACCGTAACAAGAATGAATTTATTTTTTATTTATTTTTATTTATTTATAGTTATATTGAATGACGTCTTTATATTCATTACTAGCTTTTGCCCACGGCTCCGCCCTCGTAAATAAGTTTTCCCGGGATAAAAAGTAGCCTATATGTTAACACAGGATATGATCTACACGTGTGCCAAATTTCATCGAAAACCGTTCAGTAGTTTTTGCGTGAAAGTGTAACAAACATCTTTACATTCTTACAAACTTTCGCGTTTATAATATTAGTAGGATATCGTTTACCTTTTTCATTTGAATTGACACAGCTCGGAGGGTGAAACCATCAACAGTAGCAAAGTAACCAACACTTCGACATAAATGACGGGCCTTTAAAGCTTAGCTCTCACTGATGCCCGTGAGCTAGTTGCATTCAGTTTTTAATAGGCTAAGGCGTCTTAAGAATTCTTCCATAAAGGCATAAAAAGGTAGGAAAAGAGCTGCGTTTTAGTTGTAGTTTCATGGAGTTTGAGAGAGAAATAAATATTCAGAAACGTCGATGTTTAATCCATTGGCTTCTTTGATAAGGGCGGGGAGGTCATAGTGCAGTGTATCTTTTTTTACAATTCTTAAGGGCAGGGAGATCATAGTATAGTATATCTTTTTTTACAAATCTGTATGGTGTATCTTCTTATAAATAAATTTCAAGATTATCTACAAGGGTTGGCACACATTTAGGTCTCAATTCATTACATCAGTCGTTTTATAAAGTAATTCAACATATATATATTTTAATTCTGATAAAAACTAGCCAAGTCAAATCTAGCCTACTTTAAGATCTCACATTTTTAAATAACAGCAATTATTATAGGTATCCAATAAAGCAAAGAAATAGAGTTTAATATTTGTTCATAATGTCATTTTGTTCCTATAAACACATATTTGGCATTTGCATAGAACTTGGCACTCATTGAGATCTCCGTTCTGTTTGCGGCGAACCCCACAGCACAGCATGATTTTTGTATTGAACTTGGCTCTCCTTTTTTATATTTATGTTTTTGGTAGAATATTGTCTAAATTAGCTGTTTAATACGATAACTGACAAATAAAATATAATTGAGACCTGTGAACCTGGTCTAATAAATGACACTTAAAAGAACATGTCAAAAATGGGCTTAAAATTCTAACCAAGATACTTTATATACATACATATATTTGTATAGTACTCCCAAAAACTAGACTTTTGCAATAAATCGTATAATTTTAAAATCCTCCGATTTTTAGATTAATGTAAGATTTTGATACTTAAATACTTAATATTAACAGTTTTATAAAAGTTAGCGACAAATGCAAGGATCTAAATATATATTTTTTATGGATCCAACATCTAAATATTTGCCCCGTAATATCCAAAAATTTGAATCTGGTTAAATTTTTAGGCCCGGCACCCGTGCAAAAAGTGCACAACTTCTTTACATTAACATTGGAAATAGGTCTTAAACTGTAAAACTAACTTAATGTAAAAAGCTTTCATACTCTATTTCTCTGTGAACTAAAAACTGCATGAGATTTCCCAACAGTTATCGTCTATTGTGAATCGTACGTGTGGTTTGTTACTCGCAATTTGTAGTGTTGTATTCGAGCCGACGTTTCTTGATTTATTGCTTCTTTCTTTGTAGCTACCTGTTTCAATTTGGCCTTTACTGCTAGTGCTTGTTCAATTTGCAACAAGGTAATTGGTTTTAAAGTCAGGTTTGTGACTCTGTCGTTTTCATTTGGGTGTTCGTTGACAGCATTTATTTAGATGACTTCTGATCTGTTCTGATGTATTCTGCATCAGTTATCGTTCGTCAATCAATGCAAGGCGCACATAATAATTATATAAAGAACTGCAAAGTATTGTAAAATAAATCACTACTCGGTCTATTTTGTTTCGAAATAATACATTTTAAGACCATTCTTAAGATTTAATAGCTTTTATTTCACAAACGCTTAGTAACACTTTACTCAACAATGATATCGAGAGATCTTAAAACTTCAATACCGGGTAAGTTTGTTGCTCGGTCACGCGAAATAGCGATAACCGAATGGATTTAAGGCGGTATTATATTCGTTGAAACGATTTCTTATATTGTACCAGGGGTTTGTAAAAAAGTGCAGTGCAGACGAGTGACATATACAAATATATGGATACACTTACGCCTTTTTTCCTCGAAGGGATATATAATATTATCAATAAGCACTTATATCTTTAAAGCACGTAAAGCCGTTGGTCCTGCGCCTGATCTCTCTCCGGTCATGTCGGATTGCCGTCTCACCGGACTATGAGAGTGAAGGAATAGCGAGTGCACTTGTGTATTGCGCACACACTTGTGCACTATAATATCTCCTGCGTACCTGGCTGATCTCCGTTGAGATTGGCCGCCGTGGCCGAAACTGGCTAGGAGGATTTTCATTTCAATATTATCAATAAGTGGTAATATTATTGTGTGTACTACAAAAAACACAATTCTGTTATTCCCACAATGTAATTCGTAGCAGCCAAGCCCCGTAATTTTCCAAACTACTGCGTCGTTCACGGCCTGTATTTTCAATTTATATCGCGACCCTTCAATATGCCTGAACATTCCCGATGGTTATACTCGGCCTTATTGATGGACGGTGGGCAGTTACCTTAATTCATTTCGATATATCCGATGTTCACTACATTGTATTTTAAAGGAGTATATTTAGGTGGGATTTGTTCAATATAGGCCAAAATAAAAATAGATTTTCTCTTATTGATTGTCTCTTAATTCTTATACGTCGTATTTTTTTTATGACCAGCACCGACTCCAAAGATTTATTCATTGTACATTAATATAATCACACGAATGGCAATGTATATGATATTGGTATTATTAAATTTTCCTTATAACCCATAAGCAAAGCACAAGTAATTTTTTTCCTTATAGTGGTTTTTGAAGTCGGTGCTATTTTTTGTTATTAAGTATTAGTTTGTACACACACACACTCACGCCTTTTATCCTCGAAGGGGTAGACAAAGACGCAACTAGTGTACCTACCCACTCTTCGCCATGCATATTCCGTCCCATGATGTGATAGGGGGCGAGCCTATCGCCATATCGGACACAAATTCCAAACTCCGGGCTGATACTGAATAGAAAAACCAAATATCAAATTTCCCGACTCGGGTATCGACCTCTGCATTGCAGTCGTACCGCAATACAACTACGCCACCGAGGCAGTTATTAGTTTGTAGTTTTTCTAATTTATCCGTTTATCCTAGCTGACGGAACTCACTCAAATGGATTGTCGCATACGCGTTACTACTAATGTGCCGAGTTGGCCACTTCCCTGTAATATGGTTGAGGCGGCGGCCGATGGCTGGCACATGCGTCATACTTGACAACGGGTGCTGCTTGTATGGACTGGTCTGCCCTTTTTGCTATACTATATCCAAGTAGTAGGGGTATATTTTGAAGAATTTCAGATCAAATTATTGCAAAATGATTCCTGAAAGGCTTGTGTACTCGGTATCGAAATTTGAAATATATTACCTATATAGCGAGTATATTCTGCTTTAAAACAAATGCTTAGTTGTATTTTTATCGTGTATCATGCATTGTATTTTATACCGTGAACTGATTTAGAAAAGAGCAACACAAGAGTTTCTTGCCCGTTCTTCTCTGAGAACTGCTTTCCGAACTGTTGGTAGAGTTAATATTGACGGAATCTAAGTAATGAATAACAGTTTAGGGCTTCGAATAAAATTATTTCATTTCATTAAAACAAAACTCACATCGAAACATTTTCTAATATATACCAACCTTGTAACACTACAAGCTTTAAAATCAATAAAAACACAAAAGTCTTTAGTAATAAACGTTACCAACCAATTCTGGTTAATGGATGCTTCGATACCGATGAATTATGAATAATCCTTCCCGCTGTGGTCGAATCTAAAACAATGCATCTTGCGCGGACAAAGGACAAGCAGACCCGTTTTAGGAATCAAGTTATCCTCGGATTAATGCAGGATTTTGTTCGTAAAGCGTAACTCACTGACATAGTATTCCATTTCAGTAATGGGTAAAATTATTAAATGGACATATTTGCTAAATAAAAGAGAACCATTGCGCTCTTCGACCGGGTTTTTTCAACTGTAGTTAAGGTAATCATTGATCTTATTAAGCTGGACGCGCTCGCAGAGCTTCAAGAGCTCCAGGTGCTACGAACGCGTCCAGCCTAGTCAAGACCCTGACAAAAACATAACTACAGTTGAAAAAACGGAACCCTAATAGTGTACTGAGCAAATTTGTCAAAACAATACCATTTTAAATGATCAGGAGAATCAGAGAGTCAACGTGAAATACACATCAATTATACTATGGAAGGTTTTTCCCTACTAAAACGGAATAAAAAAGTTTGTGAAGGTGTATGGATGTTTGTCAAACATAGGCCATGTATCGACACAAGTATTCACTACAATGAGACATTTTTTTTATAGCCACGGAAAATTGAGCTTACTGTACCTGATAGTAAATGGAGTAGAGTCCAGATAATGTCGACTGACGAGAGATAACTTCTCGCCAGTTGTTAAAATTGTGCCGACCTGTTTGCAATCGTATATACAAAAAACTTTTTAACAAAAAATAGCACCGACTTCAAAAACCACTATAAGGAAAAATAGCTTGTGCTTTGCTTATGGGTTATAAGGAGATTGCCTCGATGGCGTAGTTGTATTGCGTACGCGTTACGAGTACGATTTGCGCGCTGAGGTCCTGGGTTCGAATCCCGGGTCGGGCCAAAAAAACTTTGTGAATGGGTTTTTCCATCTTAAAAAAATTACTCAGTCGCAGCTCGGAGTCAGGAAGTTGGCGGTATGATACCCCCGTGCGTCGGAAAGCACGTAAAGCCGTTGGTCCTGCGCCTGATCTCTATCCGGTCATGTCGGATTGCCGTCTCACCGGACTATGAGAGTGAAGGAGTGCACCTGTGTATTGCGCACACACTTGTGCACTATAATATCTCCTGCGTACCTGGCTGATCTCCGTTGAGATAGGCCGCCGTAGCCGAAACTGGCTAGGAGGATTTCATAAGGAGATTTGAATAATACCACTATTATCTACACTGCCATTTGTGTGATTATATGAATATAGAATGAATAAATCTTAGTCGTTGTCTGATTTTTTGTACTAATTTTGCATTCGACTAGTATACTATACACATTGATGTATTAAAAACCCTAATACATCAATGACTATACAGAAGTAATCCTTGTCGGTGAAACGAATCCATTATCATGATAAAAACTTAATTCATACAAAGCATATTGATTTCGTTTTCAAATTATTTAATGTGTTTCATCAATTGCACTCTTCTCTGTGTCTTCTTTTTGGCTATATTTTCTAGGTATTATGCTATTTCTTAAAACCTTTTATGATTACCTATCAAAGCACTCAAAAGTGAAAAAACAACACAGTCAATTTAAATTATTTATTGTTCTATCTTAAAAATGGTATCGTTACAATTCATACGTTTTCAAAAACACACGATACTGCAAAACCCACGCTGAATTACAACTTCATAGATTTAATCTTTGGCACAAACTCATTCTACAATAATAAATATCACGTGCTAAAGTATCAATTTCAATAAATAAATAATAATTCTATCAGGTTGTGTCAACAGAAACACAAAATTAAATAATTTAGTTCATAAATGCTCTGTGTGGAATATTTCTTTTACTCACAAGTAGATCATCGATAAGCTCTTTAGGAACAAAGGATATTGGAATCAAAATAGCTCAAATCTTTCACTGTTTGTATTTTGGTAGGCTAGAAAGTCAGTTAATTTTTATATTCGCTTGATTCTTTACACCTGCACCTGCGGCCCTCAGTTAGCGGCTCGATTCTCGGAATGAATCGCTGTGATAGTGCAGTGCAACAAATATGTTAATTGTTCAATGTAAAAAAAAAATACTCATCTAAACCTATTTTGTGCAAAGTAATATCGATCTTGATCCATAATCTCAACCGAAAACGCTTTTTTATAAATGTTGTCAAACAACATCATTCCGGATAATAATACAAAATAATACCTAATTACATGATATATTTATATAATTTGGCACATTTTATATGTATACCTACAATGATTACAACCGGTAATTCATTCAAATAATAAATCTAAAATATAATATCTACGTACAAAAACATTTCAATTTTAAATCTTAATACACTAGTTACACGTTTCATTATTTAAAATACACTAGAGATCATTTACATGAAGAAACTTTATGACTTTCACTGTTTCCTTGTTCATATTAAATCATCATCATCAGCCACATGACGTCTACTGCTGAACATAGGCCTCCCCCAAAGATTTCCAGACAGACCTGTTAAAAGCGGTCTGCATCCAGCGCGTTCCTGCAACCTTTATCAAGTCGTCTGTCCACCTCGCAGATGGACGGCCGACGCTGCGGTTGCCAGTAGGTGGTCTCCACTCGAAAACTTTTTTCCCATCTGCCGTCAGTTCTTCGATCTATGTGCCCTGCCCATTGCCACTTCAGCTTGCTGATCCGCTGGGGTATGTTAGTGGGCTATGGGCCGCCTAAGACGGCTTAAGGTCACCCAGCGAGCTATGGAGAGGGCTATGCTAGGTGTTTCATATTAAATGAATGTCCAAAATTCCTTCATGCAAATGGGTCTTTGAAAAGGATTTAAACACTTCGTACGACTAAACAATCACTCCTATCATAATTGGTATTCATCTAATTAAAATAATTAACACATATGGTCAGTCATTTCTTTACTTAACATCTGGTTAAGAGCCATATTATTTTTTTAGGAATTTCATGTCCATAGGCAGTGTGCTCTATTGCACATTTATTATATTCTGTCAGACTAATTAAAATACAAGATATGAATGAATATTGATAAAAAATAAAATCAATTACAATAGTCATTACAAAATCATTACTATCTCCCTTCACTGAACACTAATTTACAATAAAAAAAAAAACAGGTAATTATTTGATTGACTTACAGCGTCCATTCTAGCGAATCAATATACTAAGTATCTTTGGTACACTATACCGGGTGGAAGGGAAACGCTCTCGGAAATGAATACAGGTGATAGTATTGGTGATTCCTGACGTGATGGCACTAAAAAAATCGCGATCGCATTGTTACAATTTTAGTAGGATTTTTTCAAATTTCTGTACAGCTTCACGTATGGATAGATAAATCAAACTATTATTCTGAAAAACATAGTAAAAAAGGTCAATATTTAAAAAAAATCGTAATGGAACACGTACATCAGCTGACGGGTTAACGACCGCGGGCCGGTGCCGGCACAGCGCGGCGGCCGCCCAGTTTTTTGTACGCTTTACATTGCGCGCGCATGAATTACGGAAATACTAAAATCGTAAGTATTATCACTTAGCTTTGCAAATGAATATAGTTTTTCGTTAATGTTATGGTTCTTCTCTCTTACCGTTCCGGTATAGAGAGCGTTTCCCTTCCACTCGGTATAATCTCGCACGTCATCAATCTAACTTTGTTTATTTACTTCTACTGCTTCGATTAAAATCTCATTCCTTTCTGCGCTTTAATATTGGGCTAAATCAATCGTTACCTAAATTGCTGTCAAATTTACGTACGATTACATTGGGGTCACTCTTTCCGGTTCCTTCTCTTCCCTTAGTGTGTAGATTGTCCTTCGTACAGCGCCCCCTTCGCATCTCGAGCTAATGTGGTGTAAGACTTCAGGCAAAGATTCAGTTTCAGAATTGATTATAGTCTCATCGATCGAATTGGCGCTATCATCTCGTCAAGATCTGTGCAGAAACTCCGAATTGAGCACCTTCTGTGAATTCGCTTTAAGGACTTTCTCATGGTGCCTAAGACGGTGGACAATTTCATCGTGCAGTACGTTAAAGCACATAGCAGTAAGGGCAAGACCGGTCATGATGTAGATGGAACAGAACCACACTGTCCCAGTAGATGCACTGTTTTTCTGCGTCGCTCCAGGAGCTAAATGACCAAATCCAATAGTACTGAGGCTCATGAAACAAAAGTATATCCCATCAATAGGACTCCAACCCTCCAACTGATACAAAACAAGTGCCCCAAAGAAAATGTAAATGAAAATCGCTGCGAGACACAAGGAAACTGGAGCGAGAATCGAAAATCCACGCAGTGATACTTTTGAATCGGTGTCTGTACAACTCATTGAGTCGCAATCCCTTAGGAAGCTCAAGCCTTGTGTTTTGTCTTTGATCGAAGTCGTGCTCACGCTGTGCGCTTGTGATGCTGAGATTATTGTACCAGAAGGCGATCTCACGTAGTAAGGTTCTTGCAAATGCAGCGTCTGGTTTCTGTAGTCATCTTGCCTTCTGACTTTCTCTTTTCTTTCTTTGGTAGTCATAGTTCTTTCGTCGAGACAGCAATAGCCACATTTCGTACATAGACAACAACATAGGGCTCTGCTGAATACACTTCTAGCCAATCTTGATAATAGAGCTCCAACTACTGATAAATATAGTAGTGTTAAAGGTATCCCTATAACAGCGTAACCTATTGTGACCGCTTTACCTAAAGCGGTTCTTGGAGCTACGCTGCCGTAACCTGTAGAAAAAAAAAGAAGTAAGAAAAATATTTCGTATTTATATTAAAGTATTCTCTCTATTCTTAATAACATTTCGAAGCATTAAACACTCTTAAGCCATATTTAATCATTAATTGACGCCATTAGTATCATAAATATATTTCTAAACATCCTTTATTGCACTAAAATTATTGCCATACCAAAGGACATGTCCAATAACGGGCCTAAAATTATAACCAAGACAGTTTATATTATATATTTGGATAGAACTCCTAAAAACTAGCATTTTACAAAAAATAGTTTTAATTCAAAGACCTCCGATTTTGAGATTTGTGTAATTTTATTTTACTTAAAAACTACACTAAAAGTGAACGTTATTAAAATGTTAGTTATAAATGGATGGGTCTAACAATATTTTTTAATGGATCCAAGATCCATATTTTAATACCCCCCTTCAATATCCCTAAAGTTTGAATCTTGATTCTCGATTTTGAGGCCCAGCACCCAAACAAAAAATGGACATCTCTTTTATTGTAGTTGCTGCGTGATATAAAATACACTGCATGAAATTGTGATAGTCAGATATCGCTTTTTATTTATAAGTAAATCTCTTTTCATTTCTAAATATAAAAACTAAATAACAATTTCGATCTCGTACTCACCTATAGTAGTAAGAACAGTCAATGAATACAAAAATGCTTTAGCAAAATTCCATTCATATTCGTCAACGACGAGCGGCGGTGTCGACTCCAAAGCCCTGGCTCCACCGTACTGCGCCGAGACATCGGCCGCGACTCTCGCCACTAATTTCTCTTGAAACCTAGCAATCTCTTGTGCTGCTAGTCTCGTCCAATTTTCTTTGTACAGAATGTTGAGCGATACGGTTATCTCCCAAATACTTTCTACCGTCTGAGATCTCAATTCTGCGCTGGCTTGTGTAATACTACCGTTCAGCTTCGATAACGACACAGATTTTGGGTCATTCACTTGGTATGATGTAGTGGCGAGTGTTTTCTGATGCACTTTCGCCGCGCCACCTTCTATAGCTAGAAATATAAATGCACCTAGCAAGGTATAAGCCAAGAGCAGGATAAATATGCCCAAGTTCGTCACGCAGCCCGCGATCAAACTTTTCTTTTTACTTTTTTTTGTTTTGACGCAAAGACAACACGTGGTGATGACGTCTTCGTCGGCTCTGTATGTATCGGATTTTCCATTTTTCTTGTACTTTCCATTGGCATAAGACTTCTTCTTATTTTTATCCATGTTTCACGAATATTTCATGATTTTGGAAAATGCTATAAACTCTTTATTAATTTAATTGTAGTTTTTCATACCTGTAAGTAAACATCATGGTTAAAAAGTGTTTTAAAGTTCAAAACACTACAAACTGTTGAAGAATCTGCTTATAAGGAAGTATTCATTACAAACCTACATTATCCAAAACTTTTTCAAACAATACATCAATACGAGAATGCGAAGTGTTTAGCCCAAACCGAATTCAGCAAAATAGAATAACAAGCAAAAGGCGGGCAAATAAAAATTGAAAAGCAATTCGGCAGGGCGCAAACGTAGACGTATTAGCATAAGTACTATAAATGTCAACAGACAACTCTACAGAAATTACGTCAGTAGAGTGCTTTAAAAAGAACTAAAACATTCAAATGGAAGCTTTACTTAAGCAAATACTTTACCCGTATACGATGAATGCATAATGCTATCAAAGAATGCAGCGTAACATGGTAATGAAGGTGTAGTTTCATTTATTTTTTTACTCGACAAATGGCCACGAATATCCAACGTACTTTAACTACATTTGGCCTTGTACAAAAAGATTATTGTTAACGAGCATTACTAATTGAGCTTTGTAAAAATACTTTAAACTAGAGGGGAAGTGTGTATGGCTGCCAGGAATGTCCTAAGTCAAATTCCACGTAGAAAAAAATCTGTGAGATTTTCTAGCATGATTGACCTAAAAAGTACCATGTACTGATTTCACATCGAAATACTACATGGACTAATGGAAACAGAAAACTCTTAGTATACGAAATCTATCCCAAAACTCAAATAATAGTTATTATTCCACATATAATGTGAAACCAACATTCAAATAATGAACACGTAAGCCATAAATTTAATTGCACCCACCGTTACCGCAATAATACGTTGCACGTCACTCATACGTGCAACTTTGTCACAAACTGGGAAAGTTATTGATGCATTAGAGAATCATAACGTTTCCAGTACATTAGTGGCGGATCCCTTACTGATTGCGCCTGGAATGATTTCGAAGGTTCTAAATGTGATCGAGATTGAAGTGAAAAATGCCGAGTCATCATAGAGTTAAAACGTTTCATTCTATATAAACTTTTGTATTTTTCTTTTATCTTTAGATTCTTTTAATGTCCTTCAAACCGAAACACAACAGTGCATGCACACCGCTGCTTGGCGGTAGAAAAAGACATTCTGATGGTACCCACTGACTTAGAGGTATTAATAAAAAAATAAAGATAAATACCAATAATGATAAATTAACATAGTTATATCTATTTGAAGAAAAAATATTTAAAATAAACAGGTGTCTTGGCTTGTGCTGGACGTTGAACAAAGATACAGGGACATTTCAGAACAAAACATATTCTAGCTGTCTATTGTTATTGTTGATAGCTATGCCAAATTACTTTCAGAGTTACTTCTTTTAATCTGAGTCTCCTCATTAAAATCCAAAAAACTCAACAGAAATACACAAGTATGTTTAACACTGTATTTGTCCACTCTCAGTGTCCGCATTTCATAATTGAACCTTTTGTCCTCCGAGCACATAATGGAAGCATTATCTACTTAAGATTTCGTTTCCAAGTCATTATCTTATTTTATACCCGGCGTTGAAGAAAACACTCAATTTATTTCAAAACTTCGTTAATCACTTTCCTTACTTGTTCATTTTATTCGTTCTATTAACACAGCAGTGGCTAAATAAATTATTGGCAAAGTTGGTCCATTTTCCCGTTTATTATCTGTTATGGTGTTTATTGTTATGTCTTCGGGACCAATACATTATTCCCTAGATGATACGACAGATATTGCCCGTAATAAATTCCGATTGAACTATGTCTAGAGTCAAATTAAGCTTATTGATGGGAAGAGTTTGACATTCGATACCGAGTAGTCGTGATCTATATTTTATTGTAGTTCAATAATTTAATACAATTTAAAATTAAACTCCTTCTAGTTACCCTTTTCTCATTGTAAGGTCGCAAGAGGAAAAAAAGTTTATACGACTCATTGATGTATTAAAAAACCCTACATCAATGATACGGCTAGTAAAATTCAAGGGAATACATAATAATAGAAATATCTCAATTAAGTTTTTACAATAAAAAAAATAGTACAAGTAAAATTATGGCTCATTAATGCACAATGACCTAAAGAACAATGTCTCTCATAACCTCTAATTTTTTATCATGGTTCTAAACTTAACATGAATGTGTATTTTTTTATGGCATTTTATGACGAGACAAGCATGCCGTTCACCTGATGGTAAGCAATAGGACCACCCAAAAACAGTAGCAACACCATCCAGTATCTCGAGTTACAAAGTACTGTGTGGCATTCCACTGCGCTCGACATCCTAAGACATAAGATGTTAAGTCTCATTATGTCCAGTAGTTATACTGACTACAATGTCCTTCAAACCGAAACGCAGCAGTGCATGCACACTGCTACTTGGCGGTAGAAGTAGACATTTCGGGGGTACCCACCCAAACGGACTCTTACATATGAGAGACCTACCACCAGTATTGAGAATAAGTAATATACGAAGCTAATTTAAGTATAATTTAAGTGTAGATACTTAATTATATTCAATCCATAATAGAAAATGAAATGAATTCATAAAATACACAATCATACTCTAGAGAAAACTCCATCAAAATATATTGAAATTAAAAATGTCACCTCTATCTCTAACTTGTAATAATTCTAAATTACTTTTTTTTCGTGTTCGCATGATCAAATGCGTAGGATTGAATTTATTATGATTTCAAACGTGATTTTTACATTTGATGAAATTAAATTGAAATTTTATATAGAACATCTTATTCAATGAATAAAATAGTACTTCGTTTATCAAATTTCCAAATAAATTAAGCTATTCTTAAAAAAAACATGCAGGTCCATATTAGAAAATAATTTCAGAATTCACACACTCCCTCACGCCAGCTATCTTCTCTCAAGGGGTAGACAGAAGCGCAACTAGCGCACCCACTTTTCCGCATGCGTATTCTTCCCATAATGTGAGCGAGCCTATCGCCATATCGGGTACAAATTCCTGACTCTGGGCTGATATTGAATAGAAAAACCCAGTATCACTTTACCCGACCCGGTGATCCAACCCAAGACCTCAGCATTGCAGTCGAGCCGTAATATAACTACGCCACCGAGGTAGACAGGATTCTAAGCAATTAGTTAACGATTGACAACTACGTGTCATTAATCCTACTAATATCCTACTAATATTATATAGGCGAAAGTTTGTAAGAATGTCTGGATGTATGGATGTATGGATGTGTGTTCCTCTTTCACGCAAAAACTACTGAACGGATTTCGATGAAAATTTGGCACACGGGTAGACGGTGTCCTGGATTAACACATAGGCTACTTTTTATCCCGGGAAAACATAAAGCGGGACTTTTATCCCGGAAAAACTTTTTAACGCGGGCGGAGCGGCGGGTAAAAGCTAGTTGATAATATAATTTATTACTGGCCTGGTAATACACTTTTTTTTAGAAATTCTCGTGTCTGTTTCAATGTTGAAAACCACGTACTTACTGTCGACCATTTTCATCCCTTCCTTCGATACTTTATAAACCATTGCTCAAAAGCTTCTTAGGCCCCAAAGATTTCTAAAATTATAAACTACTAGCTGTTGCCCGCGGCTCCGCCCGCGTTAAAAAGTTTTTCCGGGATAAAAGTCCCGCTTTATATTTTCCCGGCATAAAACGTAGCCTAAGTTACTCCTTATTACATCAGCTACCTGCCAATAAAAGTACCGTCAAAATCGGTCCAGCCATTTCAGAGATTAGCCGGAACAAACAGACAGACAGACAAAAATTGTAAAAAATGATATTTTGGTGCATGTACCGTATATATTATCTACTCATATATATCATATATAACGTTTATTTCAATCTTACAAACAGACAATCCAACTTTATTTATATGTATAGAAGATAGATGTATATTTATATGTATAGATAACATTTAATGTCTTTGTTAGGTACAATTAAAAATTATTTATTTAACTAGCCTACTCACCCTAAAATCACCTTGATCACCGTCTCTACTCAAAAATTCCAAAATATCATAGTCATAGGCAATAAATATTTTCAATGGTCTATCCGACAAGCGAGTTTCCGAACAGCTTCAAACTCGTACGGAACTCTCAAAAGTTTCTTGTCCGTGCAACGTGTTTTTGCTCCGTGTACGTTCAAAACTAATCGCTAAGTTCTGCGCCAGATTCTAAACTTAATACAGGGTACTAGAAGATTGCTTGACGAACACTGTTTAGCTGACAACGTTGAATATTAATTTTAGTAGTTGCTGTTAGTTTTGATAACCTAACACTTGTTTGACATAGTGCCGTTTGTTGTATTGGAATTTCCTGTATGCGGCCGAGAATTATGTTGAAGATTTTAAAATATGGACCAATTTAGCTGGCTGATATTGTATCTATCATAGTGGTTTCCATAACGATGAAAAATAACAAAGAAATGGTGCTACTGTCATACATTCGATTTAGTGTAACCTCTGCTAATGGTGAATAAATATTTCCAATGATAATGTACCGAGCTTTCTATAAATTTCAGTCAATAAAATCTAAAGGCGTTACTTACTCTGCTGCATACGCTATTTCTATCAGGTTATGGGTCCATCACATTTCCATCAAATTATACTGCCAAGTTTTGCCGTAGACTAACATGTTTTGCTTATAGATTCCGTTGTAAATAGAAAATGAAATTGTTGACTTATTGAGCAATAGGAATAATCGTGCCAACCATTTAGAGTGTTATCCAATACAAGTAATGCGGAGTATTCCTTACATGAATTCCTGGAAACCAAATCGGTCTGCGGGTTACGCAGACCTTTGAAACTATTAATCAGTCATCTCTATTGAAAGCTGTTTTCAGGATATACAGATTATGTATTTCAAATAAATCAATAAAATTAAAATCATCCTTTCATTGAATTTTGACAGCATCTATGATTCTGCCGTCCTTTTGAATGACTTCTGAATCGCGGTGTCCATCATCAAATGACCCATTTGCATGTAAGGCAATCAAATTTTTAGCTATAACAATATGTATATTATTACGTAACAGTTATTTTATAATAGACTCCGACATCCCACTAATTTTCGAAATCGTCAAAATCTAGAAACAGTGAAAAAAATCCACATAACACCGACATACTAAAAATTTATTATCAATTTCTGAATTTATGCTCGTGGATCCCTCTCAAATCCATTGGGGCGCACGCAGGGTAATGAAATAAGTCATTTAAATTGGAATAGAGATTGTAATGGGAACATTAGAGTCGTGGCTAATATTGGATTATACCATTGATTTATGCAAAATCTTTATCATCGACACCTGGAATTGAATTTCGCCTTTGGCACATTACTTTTGCCGTTTGCGGGTGATTTTTTGAATATTCGCTTCACTTAGTTGATGTTGAGGTGGCTTTTATATGGAATAAAAATCCTTTAAATGTTTTAAGTGAGTCGACTTTATGTCCAAACTGGTCAGAAAATCGCGTAGGTTTGCAAGAGATAGAAAAGAAAAATCTAAATAAAAGTGAAACGTAATTGTAAAAGCTCATTCTGGACATTAAAGTATTTACGTCTACTAAAACATGATATTACTGTTTTTAAGAATCATAACTTTTTTGAGGTAATTAGATACACGCTAATTCATAAAAGGGTCCTTAGAGCCCGATATAAGAATCCCAACGACCATAAATAAAACGAAGGATTAAATTTACATGGTAAGTATTGAGCATTAGGACAAACCAAACGTAATAACCGTTATAATATCAACATAAAACAGATATATGCTTTTGTATTGGTTCGTGTAATAAAATTGATTCATCAAAAATCGTAAAAGCGATCGAAATTAATACTTTTATTCCATTTTTCAATTTCTCTTTATTAAATTTACAGATTAAATAATTTTACATTATAACTAAGCATATTTGAGGTTTATTAATAATCATAGTAAATATTAAACAAACCTCTCTTAATAATAAAACGTCAATGAACTATTCAACGCAAGTCGCCGGAACTATAGTGCGGTTAATAGCGCCCTCTAACCGATTATTGCCATCTGCTTTTAGTTGCAGTGCAGCTAAGTAACAACCTCTTTGGGAGCACGCTCCAGTTGTTTAAGCATTAACGTTACAAGTACGATCGGATCGACGATACTGAATAGAATATTGAAATGAATTGCAATAGGTTTTAAGAAATGTATAAGAAAACCTCTGTCGTAGTTACAAGGCTAGTCTGAACATAGAATATTGAAATGAATGGTCCTGTAATAGGTTTTGAGAAATGTATAAGAAAACCTTTATCGTAGTTATACGGCTAGTCTGAACTTATGGGAATTAAATTATTTATACGCTGCTTCCAAGGGTGTGATAATTCAATGGTCATTTGTTCTTTTTTTGCTACCAGCACTATTGTATTGCAGATACATAGTTAGTTAAATCCACAGGTTCGTCTGGAAATCTTTATGTTCAGCAGTTTTGGGGGAGGCTTATCTTAATATACCTGATGATGACGATGATTCTCTTCAATAGCGACATAGTCCCAAATGATATCAAAGACTACATACAACTATGGTCCACTCTATGTCATGTAGTATCTGATGATTCTTAAAATATATAATTATTGGGAAGGTATATGCTTCCCAACCTTTTAGTAGAAATGAAAATCCAAATATCGAATCAAAATGACTTATAATTCCAATATCACTGATTGAAGCAGATCCGGGATTATCTAGATTGATTAAGGCATCGTCTCGTATTTTAACAAAAAATATTGCGTAGACTAAAATAAAATACTACTAAAATAAACCAAAAACAAAATATGTTTTTGTATTATTAAGAAGTCTATATTTTAAAAGAGCGGTATATTCCTGGTCAAGCTGGAACGTAAATATTATAACCAAAACGGACTACAGAAAATTTGTCACATAACTTGTTTCTCATAGTATGTAGGTATATAATCTGGAACTCCCGAGACAAATTTTGCACTCCAACGGAAGAGAGTCTTGATATTGAAACATACATAATGTATCGTCACTAATTTAATGACAGCGAGGGTAGCTCCAACGTTCTATAATTTATGCACTACAGTAACATTTACGCTGAAATAGAATTTAAAGCGTTTATTAGTTGGTGCTTGGTTGGTTTGTAGTCTTTAATCAACTAGGGTAATATCAAGTAATTATACTAGCTACAATATGTCAAAGTATAGTACAATAGTGCTTGGTGGTAGAAACAGACATTGCAGCTGTATCTACATATCCAAACTCTAGCATACGAGCGACCAGATTTTAATTTATTTGAAAGCAAAAGAGTGAACACTAAACCTAGAATCTAACTAATCGGAAATGTTATAAGCCCGTACGTAGAGCGTACAACAGCTGAAATAGAACCTAAAGCAAAGATGTAACAGAACAGGCATTCAATTAATACCGGACGATTGAAAAAAAGAAATCGCGCGCCATTTTTGTATACAGAAAAAAACTGCGGCGAATCCAATCGACGGTTTAATCATAGATATGTAGCCATGCCACTTCATCGGGTCTATCCAATTTCGCTACACTCCAGTATTTCAAGTGTCGACTGGGCACTGTTCAATTAAATTGGAGCCTGTACGATCCAACATACTTGGTCAACATGTGTGTTGCAACGAAATATTTTGCCTGCAAGGAATTCAGGATATTCGGCAATATACTGTTCCGACCTCGACACTGATTGGTTGGGATTCTTTGGATTATTTAGTTTTATAAGGATGTTTGTAGTGGTCTTTTTGGTAAAACAGCGTTTTAAATTGTGGACAATTTGTTCAGGTACTAGTATACTGAGTAATTTACTTTCTTTATTTACGAGCTCGGTAATATGAGCCCACTGCCCGAAATGACAAATGGAGTAGGGTCCAGATCAAGACATGACAAACCAGAAATAATTACACCTCATCAGTCTAAACAATTATGGCGGTCTCTTTTAGGTACAACAAAACATCTACTTCTTTTTAAATTTTTCCCACCAAGAAACAACATAATAACTGATCAAGTTTTTTATCTGAAACACACGTAACTTTACCAACATGTTTAAAACTTCTGGCATTACCCAACAAAACTAGTGGTGAGCTTAAACCGGACACTTGTCTACTTTATTACTAAGATCCTAGTTAATCTCTGATCTACGGGCTTACTCGGTGCTCCTTGGAACACCAAACAAGAAATAAACTTGACTGCAACGTTAGCAATTTGCGGTTCAAATTAACCTAATCCCAGACGGAGATGATTTGTGATCTCTATACGATTTCGTGTTTCAACAAGTTCAAATGCATAAGGATAACTTAAATTACTTAGTAAACAATATTCAAACTAGAAAAATATTTCCATTGTAATCTGTAGCCTGTATACATTAGTTTTTCGCCGAATCGTCTATTTAATTATTATTACATTTGTAATTTGTTATATGTACGCATATATATACTTACAATACACACATATTTCTGAAAGGTTTTAATTTACCTTCTGCTACATAATATTTATACGAGCTATATCTACGTTAACTGGTAGTTTTCTGTACCTAAATAAATAAATGAATACTATTAGTATAATACTTCGATATTCTATACTTAAATTTATCTTTATTTGACATTGCAAATCAGTAGCCGACCGTGATACTCATAATTTCAACTTAAATACCATGTAAACATTGAAGATTTTTCTGATCCATAAAGTCAAACAAACAAAACAAATCCCACGTCAAACCTACCATTAACAATTTATGCAAGAGATATTTAGATAATCCGTTAAATTCTTATCTTATTCTCGTTTTACAACGCGAAAACCGACTTAAAACCGGACAGAAACTATAAATCTAAATCACTGAACTGTATCGGAAAGCAGTAATAAGACGTACAAATAAGCTGTGGACGTTTTACTATCGGCAAATTTACGACCACTCAAATAGTTACCAATGGAACATTCGCCAATTTGAATGTCCACTTTTACGGTGCTGTTAAAATTTCTATGCCATTTTATATGCTCCATCGTAACTATTCCTTGTATAATAGTGAGCACTAAACGTATTATCTGGACCTCATTTTATGGGCCTAATGAAGGGATATTGGTTAATTTGGTGGGCCGAATTGCTTGTTAACCAGATTGAGGTTGATTATTACCATTGTACTGCCCGTTATATCTACTTATTATTGACTGCCTCGGTGGCGTAGTGGTATTGCGTACGCATTACGAGTACGATTTGCGCGCTGAGGTCCTGGGTTCGAATCCCGGGTCGAGCCAAAAAAATTGTGACTGGGTTTTTTCATCTTAAAATTTACTCAGTCGCAGCTCGGAGTCAGGAAGTTGGCGGTGTGATACCCCCGTGCCTCGGAAAGCACGTAAAGCCGTTGGTCCTGCGCTTGATCTCGCTCCGGTCATGTCGGATTGCCGTCTCACCGGACTATGAGAGTGAAGGAATAGCGAGTGCACCTGTGTATTGCGCACACACTTGTGCACTATAATATCTCCTGCGTACCTGGCTGATCTCCGTTGAGATTGGCCGCCGTGACCGAAACTGGCTAGGAGGATTTCATATCTACTTATACTTCTTGTATAGGTTCATTGATTTCTGTGAAATTTTGGTTGTTATTCTGAACGGATTTATGATCGACGGATTTATAAACGATTTATGATCTTACTAGCTTTTGCCCGCGGCTCCGCCCGCTAGAATAAGTTTGCCCGGGATATATTATATATTCCTCCTAGCCAGTTTTCGGCCACGGCGGCTAATCTCAACGGAGATCAGCCAGGTACGCAGGAGATATTATAGTGCACAAGTGTGTGCGCAATACACAGGTGCACTCGCTATTCCTTCACTCTCATAATTCGGTGAAACGGCAATCCGACATGACCGGAGAGAGATCAGGCGCAGGACCAACGGCTTTACGTGCTTTCCGAGGCACGGGGGTATCACACCGCCAACTTCCTGACTCCGAGCTGCGACTGAGTAATTTTTAAGATGCAAAAACCCAGTCAATATATTTTTTGGCTCGACCCGGGGAATCGAACCCAGGACCTCAGCGCGCAAATTGTACTCGCAACGCGTACGCAATACAACTACGCCACCGAGGCAATCTCCTTATAACCCATAAGCAAAGCATAAGCTATTTTTCCTTATAGTGTTTTTTGAAGTCGGTGCTATTTTTTGTTAAAAAGTTTTTTTGTATATACGATTGCAAACATCCCGACATCCATACATACAAGTTACAAACTTTCACGTTTATAATATTACTAGCTTTTGCCCGCGGCTCCGCCCGCATTAAAAGTTTTTCCGGGATAAAAGTCCCGGTTTATATTTCCCCGGGATAAAAAGTAGCCTATGTGTTAATCCAGGACATGATCTACCCATGTGCCAAATTTCATCTAAATCCGTTCAGTCGTTTTTGCGTGAAAGAGGAACAAACATCCAGACATCTATACATCCATACATACTTACAAATTTTCGCCTTTATAATATTAGTAGGATGAGAAATAAATCATTGTTAAACCTTGAAAAAAAACAAGCATCTAACTAAATTAGTTCTCTACACCCTTTTCAGATATGTGTATTTCGTATAAATGAACGAACCCTCAATTAATGCGAGGGTCTGGTTCAGAAAAAACCGTTGAAAGTTTTTGCTTCCACGTACCTACTCAAAGAAAACCGCAAGCGAAGTTCTTGGAGATTTCTTTGAACCAAACATTTTCAAGATATCTAGGTAACCTCTATTTATTTTTCTGACATTTTCTCAACTAATATGAATGAAATAGGAAATGTGTGACTAACATACGCCATGGTTAATGGTATTCAAATACCTTTTCTGTTACATTAAATAGTTGCTTCATGTTCTATTTCCATAACTTCAAGTAGTAATATAAGCTTAAGATCAAAAACAGTTGACATAAGGCCCCGTTTTTTCAACTTTTTTTTTATTGCATTGAATGACGAGACGTGCATGCCGTTCGCCTGATAGTAAGCGATAAGACCACCCATAAACAGTAGAAACACCATCCAGCACCCTCAGTTACAAAGTATTGTGTGACATTCCACTGCGCTCGTCATCCTGAGACATAAGATGATAAGTCTCATTATGTCCAGTAGTTCACTGGCAACAATGCTCTTCAAATCGAAACACAACAGTGCATGCACACTGCTGCTTAGCGGTAGAAATAGACATTGCGGTTGTACCCACCCAGACGGACCCTCACATATGAAAGACCTACCACCAGTAAACAGTAGTTATCTTTTTATCAGGACGATATTAAACTGGACGCGCTCGCAGCACCTGAAGTACTCGAAGCTCTGCGAGCGCGTCCAGCTTAATAACTCAGATGATTACCCTAACTACAGTTCAAAGAGTCTTGACAACCAAGCTTGAAAGGCAAGTCCATTCTGACTCTATTTTTAATCTGGATGAGAACGAGAAAATTACTTAAAACTTGATTTGAAATCTACACTTTATAGTTGATTGTATATGGCAAATTGTACCTGTTGGCACTCGAGGTTGAAATAGCGAGGCAACTGAACATCGCCTGTTTAAAAGCTTTATGCAATATAAATGCGTCTGTTGGTGGCAACGATAGGTTTAACCACGGTTTTGTTGACGAAAATCCTACCAATTCAATTAAACTGTTAATAGAATAAAATTGTACAAATTGACTGCCTCGGTGGCGTAGTTGTATTATGGTACTACTGCAGTGCTGAGGTCTCGGGTTCGATCCCCGGGTTCGGGCAAAGTGATACCTATTGAGTTTTTTTATTATCAGCTCGGAGTCTGGAATTTGTGCCCGATATGGCGATAGGCTCGCCCCCTATCACATCATGGGACGGAATAATGGCGAAAAGTGGGTGCACTAACTGCGCCTCTGCCTACCCCTTCGGGGATAAAAGGCGGGAATGAGTGTGTGTGTGTAGTGATCGATCGAGGAGATATTGTCTTAACTAGATGGTGGTTTTGTATAAAAGTATATGATATCCTAGTTGTGAATGGAACAGTCCGCCCAAACATATGTCCACAGGTTCATTAGCCACCACTAACTTTTCAAAATTATATGTCCGTCAATTTTCGTTCGCTTTAACGGTGAAGGAAAACATCGCGAGGAAACCTGCATACCTGAGAATTCTCCAAAAGGCATTTCAAAGGTACGTCTCCCAACCCGTTCTAGGCCAGCGTGGTCGACTAAGGCCTAAACCCTCTTAACCTTGACTTACAAAGTACTGTGTGGCATTCAACTGCGCTCGTCATCCTGAGACATAGTCTTATTATGTTCAGTAGTTACACTGGCTACAATGTCCAATTCTTAACAAATAAATATCTAGGTAATGTTGCTACTGTTCATTATATCTAGAATCATATTTATAAAACAGACATTGCCCATCACAGTAAAACAATAACACTCTTAAAACAAAACCCATTCCATCGATGGACGAATAAATTACCATCCCGGCGTATCTCGTTTAAGGGTACGCGAGTAAATTAATTTTATTATCAATTTCGCTCCATTTACTAAGCTTGGGAGTATTAAGGGTGCTGTTATGGAAGTCAAATTGATAATCTCTCGATATTTTCGGGGACATTTGTTAGCAGCGCTGTATTTTATTAATTTTTCTTGTTTACCTGTGTATTTATGAAGCTTTGTGTGCATCGTTCGACAGCATTAAGTTGCGAGTTAGTTTATAATGAGCTGACAGACATTTTTGGGAAGGGTTTAGGAAATTTAAACATTGTTAAAAACCTTTTCTAGCTATACCTGAATACGATAATTTTGTCAAAAACCCGTTAATTTTGAAAATACTCGATTAAATGACCTGGCGTCTTCATTTTCATTTCTATAAATCAGTACCTACTAAATTATCAAAATGCCTCAAGAAGATTTATTGCAAATTCTTTTTAATGGCACTGATTCTTTTTTACTTTTATGACGAGATGAGCATGCCTTTCGCCTGATGGCAAGCGATACGACCACCTATAAACAGTAGCAATACCATCCAGCACCTTGACTTACAAAGTACCTACTGTGTAGCATTCCACTGCGCTCGTCATCCTGAGACATAAGATGTTAAGTGATAAGTCTCATTATGTCCAGTATTTACACAGGCTACAATGTCCTTCAAACCCAAACTCACCAGTGCATGGACACTGCTGCTTGGCGGTAGAAATAGACATTGCGGTGGTACCCACCTAGACGGACTCTTACATATGAGAGACCTACCAGCAATATATACTTATCCTTTTTTTTTTAATTACGTATCGCTTAAGACTTGCAATCCTTTAGCCAGATCTGCATTATCACATTCAGCTAAGAATAGAAAGTTCTTATGTTTTATATTGCCTAAAAACCTAACCCAAAATGTCTGTCAGCTCTCTATCGGGTCCGCGGAGCCGCCGTGGAGGAGTGGCACACCAGACTGGAGAGCCCGAGTGCGGGCTTGAGGACCGTTGCGGCAGTGTAACCCGTCTTCTCTATATGGCATGACAGGCGCCACGGCGCGCCGACATTCCGTCTGACACAAGTGCTGACGGGCCACGGGTGTTTTGGTTCGTTTCTGGGTCGGATCGGAAAAAAGGAGTCCGCCGTGTGTCACCATTGTGGCAACGGCCGCGAGGACACGGTCCAACACACTCTCGAGGAGTGCCCAGCCTGGGATCTTCAACGCACCGCTCTTAGAGCAATCGTCGGAGGAGACCTCTCGCTGCCGGCCGTGGTGTCTGCCATGGTCGGCGGCTGGAGGTCATGGCGACCGATATCCTCCTTCTGCGAGTGCGTCATCTCGCGGAAGGAGAGCGCCGAGCGGGATCATGAGCAGAACGATCCCGCCCGCAGCCAGAGGAGACGACGGAGGCGCCGGGTGGACGATTAATGGTGCCTCATGCCCTGTGGTCCGTGGGGCATCTAGAGAATTCCGCCACGGCATCCCCTGCCTGTCATAAGAGGCGACTAAATGGGGCTTGGAGAAAGTCGCGGGGTGAGCAGTGGGGGGCTGCTCAGTCCAATTTAAGTGACTTCAAGGTGGACGACAATGCGGGTGGTGGGTCTCCCGCTGTCGTAGATGCCATAGGCGTCTTTTAGAGTTCGGGGGCATCTGAGCCCCCTGATTAAAGAGGGCCGCAATGCGGCATTACGCAGGGGCGGTCCCGTGCAGCTATCTGAGTGCAACAAGATACCCCGGGGCCGTTTTGTACGCGCCGATGAAGGCCACCGCGGGTTTTGGTTGGTATACTGGTGTAGGGTGTACATAGCGTTAGGGACTCGGACCAATGCTCGCTCGGATGAAGCTATACTCCCGAGTTTCGACATTGGGCTGTAAGACTGTGCAAAACCAACATAATCGGTCACTCACCCGCCAGTGGTGGTAGCGATAACACGTTTTTCCTCGCGAAAAAAAAGAATAAGCTCTCTATCGGTTAAGTTCGCATCCACCAGAAACAACCATACGTGGATAAAAGTGTGATGTGTCTTTTAAATACACCATACACTCCTTTTATTCCCAAAGAGGTAGGCAGAGGCGTAACTAATGCACCAACTTTTTGCCTTGCATATTCTGTCCCATGATGTTATAGGGGGCGAGCCCATCGCCATGTCGGGCACAAATTCCGGAGTCAGGGCTGATACTAAGTAGACAAATCCAATATTTGCCCGACCCGAGGATCGAACCCAAGACCTCAACCCTGCAGTCGTAACGTAATACAACTACGCCACCGAGGCAGTGTTTTAAAACAAAATATATCGTACATTTCCATGCGTGAAATTTTTTATGATCAGTTTAATAGTTATCAACAAAACATGTACAAACTTCACCTGTGTACAATAGAGTAGAATTTAATGTGTTCCCTATCTGTCCAGGTCAGTGAATGCTAGTAATATTTTAGTTCTCTCGGATATTTCCATCGAATGCATTCACAATAAATAGAATTCCGACCCAGTTCCGCTTGGGGACAAGTTTTTTGTTATCTTTTACTTAAATATTATCATAGTGTATGTATACAGTTGGTTGTTTTTACTAATCTGACTTTTTACTTCTTATCTTACTTTTACTCTTACTGTAATATAATGTAATCTATACATATAATAAATCAGTAGAACCTGGTGTGCCTGTACATTGAAAGAAAAATAATAAAAGTAAGGAATGACTAAGAAGAATAATAGAACACAAATCACCTATTTTTTGGTCTATCGGTCTATCTGTTTTCTGTTTGAATGTTAGCTCGTACATATCTGAAACTACTGAAAGGACTTCGATTAAGTTTGGTATAGAGATAGTTTAAAACCCTGCAAACGACATAGGTTACTTTTTAGCAAAATCTCTTGCAACGCAGGTGCAGCGAGCATCAGCTAGTATATTATAATTATATATGCGAATCTTGGTGAAATTGTTCGAATCTTCGTTAGAAGTAATCTCAGAAACCGCTGACCAGATTTAGACGAAATTTGGCACTCGAATAGACCATGTCTTAGATTACAACTAGGGTTTGGTAATTTGCTCCCAAAGGATCTTTTTATGTTTTTTTTTTATTAAATTGTGGAGCGGGAAAGGAAGCTGTTGTCATTTATAATTACTTTTTCCTGGAGCCAGTAACATAACATTGTGGAAGTGTGGATGTTCATGGTGGTGCTAAGGATTCAATCCCCATAGTTGTTTATTGGACACGGCAAATTGATTGCATTGGTTAATAATACCAGCCCTGTATTATACACTGCCTATTGCTGAACACGGGCCTCCTCTACAACTGACAGGATTTAGGCCTTAGTCCACCACGCTGGTCTAGTACAAGTTGGCAGACTTCACATACCTTCGAAATTCTTATAAAGAACTGCTCAAGTATTGTTTCCTTATGATGTATTCTTTTGCCGTTAAAGTAAACAACAATTCACAAACACAAAGTCTAAATAATTAAGGTTAAAATACCTTTTTTGGTTCATTATTTTGTCTCCCGCTTTGCTATGGAGGGAAGTGGAATATATATTTCTAACTCCTCCCTATTCTTCTGTTTGATTAACTTCGTTGCGGGTTAAGACCTATTAGTGTTCCCTGAGACTCGCCGAGCTTCACCGCTCGGTGTCATAAAATGCGTGCCACTGCTGATCCTGGCTTACAGGAGTTGCAGTGGTGGGTGTGAGGGCGGGATAGTCTCATAAACAATTCACAAAGAATATGAACATAGCTTTAAAAAAGTCACAGTTGCCATTGGGTTTATAAACCTGCAGCTTCGTCTCGGCAGTCAGTTCCACTCCCACCTAGGCTATCGCCGATATTTGTTTTTATCTAAGTCTGACACGCTAAAAGTAGTTTAACGGATGTTATCCCCATTATTACACCTGATGTGGACGATAGCCTAGTTGGGAATGGAACGGTCTTGCGGACGACAACTTAGACGTGAGTCGGAGGAAGCCCGCAGCCGTCCCTAATGCGCCGAAGATGGCCACCGCGGAGTTTAAGTTGGTATGCTGTGCGGTGTACATAGGTTAGGGACTCGGCCCGGCGGTCGCCCGACGTTTTCCATCTCTCCGGGCGGCTCAACGTCGGGTCGTAATGCACGGTGAACCCAACATAACCGCTGAGTCGTTCCCCTTGAACACTGGGCGGTAGTAATAAGTCACTTTCTCCGCGTCAACAAAAAAAAAAAGAAAAAAAAGAAACGGTCTGCCGAGACAATGTCCGGAGGTTCGAAACCCAAGGCACACACCTCTGACTTTTCAAAGTTACGTGTGTATTATTAATCAATTATCGTTCGCTTTAACGGTGAAGGAAAACATTGTAAGGAAACCTGCATACCTAACAAGTTCCTTATAAGAATTTCGAAGGTATGTGAAGTCTACCAACCCGCACTGGGCCAGCGTGGTGGACTAAGGCCTAAACCCCTTCAGTAGAGGAGGCCCGTGCTCAGCAGTGGGCAGTATATAATACAGGGCTGGTACTATTATTATTATACACCTGATGTTATTAAATAGTAAACTCCAACAATATCTAACCTATGACCTGTGTGTAAAAAGACTTTACCCGACTACCGAAAGAGATATTATGAACTGCTTATTAAAATAGAAAATAACAATTAAATAACCACACATTTCCATAACAGGTGAAAATGCATTAAACAGGTTTATGATCGAAAAGACTATAAAAAATACTTTGAATCTCATTAATTTCCATTATGAAAGTTCCATGCCATTTTATAACTTTTATCAAGACGTAATGAACTATTAACGTATTACACATCGTGTGGTTTTATCGTGGACTATATTCATACATTTCATAAATGCGTTTATATTTATGACTGCCTCGTTGGCGTAGTTGTACTGCGTACGCGTTACGAGGACAATAATAATTTGCGTGCTGAGGTCCTGGGTTCATAACCCGCGTCGAGCAAAAACATTGTGACTAGGTTTTTCCATCTTAAAAATACTCAGTCGCAGCTCGGAGTCAGGAAGTTGGCGGTGTGATAACCCAGTGCCTCGGAAAGCACGTAAAGCTATTGGTCCAGCGCCTAATCTCTCTCCAGTCATGTCGAATAGCCGTCTCACCGGACTATGAGAGTGAAGAAATAACGAGTGCACCTGTGTATTGCGCACACACTTGTGCACTATAATATCTCCTGCGTACCTGGCTGATCTCCGTTGAGATTGGCCGCCGTGGCCGTGGCAGAAATTGGCGTTTATATCTCATAATCCTACATGCCTTTTAGTAAGTAACTTAAACAGTCAGAGGTATGTAGAGTAAGATACAGATTTCGCCAGTTATGTTAGACCCAATATAATAGGGACGGATCTTTAGCCCTTTGCCGGGAACATTTCCAAACTCCGCGCTATTACTGAATAGAAAAACCCAATACCACTTTGTTGTTCTAGGACTCGAACCACACACAATTTTATAAATGCGATATTAATTTCTCTCAAAGTAAAGGACATTGAAATTGGTTTACATGATCTGTTAATGCAAATGAACATAATATAAAACATGTACAGTATTGATCGCATTTAGGGATCAGTCTCTGTATATCCGGTTCACACAGGCCGGCATAATAAGGTAGTTGACAACTTTTTAACACATATATCAAAAATAGATGATATCGAAAATCTAATAGAAAAAGAATTTTCAGAATTGCCACACTAATGTGTAAGTTATAAAGCTTTGAAAATTTGTGGAAGGGATGGTTGTCAAATAACAGTAATATAAGTTTGTGACGTCACCGAGTGTCACCAGCCATAACGCTGCGTGCGTGCGAAAGAGATAGTGCAATATTCGTACCACGCCCCCACTTTGGCTTACAATATTTAAAAAATGAATAACTGCTCCATTTTTCAACCAATTTTTATGCTGATTTTACAGAAGAATTTCTTTTTCGTACTTTTTTCTGTTACACATGAAATAATTTACAAAATAAAACATAGGAAACTATCCTATTGTTTTGACTGGTAATTATCTCTCAGTCGACTTTCTATCTGGACCCATACTACACTTACCATCCACTGCGTGGTCACTTTACCAACCCCATAAAAAGACAATCTAGGTAAAATATTAAGCTCTACTATGATATTGGGTTTTTCTAATCAGTATCAGTCCGGAGTCTGAAAGTGCCCGATATGGGGAGAGGCTCACCCATTCACGTAATGGGACGGAATATTCACGGCGAAAAGTGTGTGCACTAGTTGTGCCTCTGCCTACCCTTTCGGGGATAAAAGGTTTGAGTATGTGTGTCTGTGATTAAGCTCTAATTCTGTCTATTCCCTACTACGATACTTATAACGTCAAGCCCAAATCTCGAAAACACGAATTTAGTTTTATGGACATGATTAACATGCTTAATAGAATGTCAAACTCAGAAACCCCACAAAAGCTCAGAAGTCTAAGAACGTATCTCATCAGCAAATTAATAACTTCTATTTTAAGTGTTTGGGTTCAGTAGGGTTTTTTTCTTGTTAATGGCCTTATTGCCAAAAGCCTGACGCATGTCGGCTTTTCTGGCCACACCGGTCTTTAGGGTGAACGCAGAAGGCGCTCGCAACCCGACGGTTTAAGTATTACCTATTAAATTTTAATATACCTATTAGTAACTGGTGCATGCACTATTATTTTTCGATTTAAAGGGCATTTTGTAGCCAGTGTAACTACTGGACATAACAAGACTTAACATCTTATGTGTCAAGATGACGAGCGCAGTGAAATGCCACACAGTAGGTACTTTGTAATTCAAGGTGCTGTATGGTGTTGCTACTGTTTATGGGTGGTCTTATCGCTTACCATCAGGCGAACGGCATGCTCGTCTCGTCATTCTATACAATACTTTTTTTTATCTAAATAATGCATAAAAATTTTAAATCATAAAAGCATTCAAGCAACAAAATCCTCTATAAAATGTAACTCTTAAGTTTCTACTGATTTATGCTACAATTTGCCTTCCAAAAGTACATCTCAGGGATTCAAAACAAAGTAATATAACAGTAGTTTACTTAAGCCTTAAAAGCACTATATCCGCGGAACCCTTTGAAAGCCTTAAGGCTAAGCATGTGCTATATAAACGAAAGAGATAGCAAACAAGATTAATAAAGTGCGTCATAAAAACGCAAATAAGGATGTATAGCAGATAAACATCTCCAAACCTTTTATGTATCATAGAACAAAAGGGACATACGTCAGTGAGCTCGGCTGAATAGCAAATTCTAAATTCAAATTGTGTCTACCAATGATCAGCCAGATACATTGCATTAGAACCTTACCTCATCCAAACATTGTACGGTCCAGGTGTCCACTCAGTAATTCTTTTTTCAAATCAGTTCTTAACTATTTCTGCTTGATTTAGGCAAAAGCATACGAACATAATTCTTCAAATCTTCATGGTTAGTAAAATAATCATGTTCACTCATCTTCACCAATTGTTATAGATCTGTCAACATTAATGTACAAAGTCAACACTGAGTCTGGAGCCACCTTAACACACTGCAATTTCATTGTTTGTCAACAATAATTAGTGCAAAACTGTGCTGATAGATTTGAATGCTTTTTCGTTAGATTTATGATCTGCCACGTTAAATTTTATACGAAAATATTGTTCCTCAGCGAATGAGCAGCTTGGCACTTTCCGCCATTTTTACGAAGATGCCGCGCATGCGCGTTCCGGAGTTGACACATGCGCCCTGAGTATTTATGATGAAAAATTAAAATTGGCATTGTTTTGGTTTCAGGCCTTATGTAAAATTAATGAAGCATCTTGGCGGAATTTATGAGTTTCACGGGGAAAAATAAGCTTATTTCTGAGTGTTTTCTGGATATAATCTCTAATCGACATTACCTTGAGTATAAAAAATTTATCGAAACAGAAGTACTCCTTATATTCTTAACGCGAAAAAGGAGTTTTTGGAAGGGTTTTGTATATATCTGTGTATTTTTACATTTAGACACAGATTATTTTATTACAAAGCATCGCATATTAAAATGAGCATTTGCTTTAATATCGAATACACGAAAGAAAACAACCCTATTTTTTGCCTTGTAAGTTCTTTCCTCCTTCATAATTGAGGACTCATCAAATACAATCTTTCTAATTTAAACCACGGCATGTGCACACTTTAGTGTATCATATATCAAAGGATTTTTTTTTTGTTCACGCGGAGAAAGTGAATTATTACTACCGCCCAGTGTTCAAGGGGGACGACTGAGCGGTTATGTTGGGTTCACCGTGCCTTACGACCCGACGTTGAGCCTCCCGGAGAGATGGAAAACGTCGGGCGAACGCCGGGCCGAGTCCCTAACCTATGTACACCGCACGGCACACGAACTAAAACTCCGCGGTGGCCATCTTCGGCGCATTAGGGACGGCTGCGGGCTTCCTCCGACTCACGTCTAAGTTGTCGTCCGCAACCGCCCCTGAAATATCAAAGGATTAAACATGGTAAAATTTTTAAATAACTATGGAAAGGGAACATTTGAATTTATCCCGTCAAAAACATCATCCTCATCATCAGCCACATGACGTCTACTGCTGAACATAGGCCTCCTCCAAAGATTTCCAGACAGACCGAAAAAAAAAAAAAAAAATAAGTCAGGCCTGTCAAAAGCGGCCTGCATCCAGCGCGTTCCTGCAACCTTTATCAAGTCGTCAAAAATATTTTTAAGTGAGAAATGGCAGCGTACGCCAAAAGTAACAATGTACATGGTTATTGACTCCGCCAACAATATAAATGAGATCTAAATTAGCGCCAAACCTTTAGATAATCCTAAAATGTGTTTATCCTACTAATATTAACGCCATGCGATTTTTGTCTTAAGGGTTTTGTGAAATCTCGGGTTCATGGGAATAAACCCGAAACAATTCCTGAGCTCAAATCGGAAATCCAACGCGTCATCGGCGAGATACAGCCACATCTCTGTGCAAGTCATGGAAAATTTCATGGTAAGAATAATGGCCTGTCATCGAAGCCGTGGGGGTCATTTGCCGGATATTTTATTCCATACTTAATTGGAACATGTCTTCTTTACAATACAATAAAAATATCACAACTCTGACATAAAATACTTGTTTTTATTTTAAAATGAAAAAGTGCACTCTTACTGAGACACCCGTTATATATTTATCGCTTAACTAGCTTTTGCCCACGGTTTCGCCCGCGTTAATAAGTTTTTCCGGGCTAAAAGTACATAAAAACCTTCCCGTTGAATCACTCTATCCAACACATTTATTTGAATAAAGATTACCTAATATTATGACGTTGATACAACTCTTAACAAATAATGCATTCATTTCGACCAAATTTGATTAGCATAAAAACGGTTCTAGTGAGTTAATCTTAAAAGATAGACATATACTGTCGAGGACTTTTTTTTAGATCATTTCAAGAGGAATAATTCTTACATACATATATTTTTGGTATCTTGAACCGTTTTCGCAGCGCACGCAATGGAAGCCCTCAAGGATGAATAATTTTCCCCGCTTTTTTCACATTTTCCATTATTTCTTCGGTCCTAATAATTGTCTCGCGATGTTATATAGCCTATAGCCTTCCTCGATAAATGGTCTATTCAACACAAAAATAATTTTTCAATTCGAACCATTAGTTCCTGAGATTAGCGCGTTCAAACAAACAAACAAACAAACAAACAAACAAACAAACAAACAAACAAACAAACAAACTCTTCAGCTTTATAATATTAGTATAGATACATCCCTGGACAATAAGCTAATTAAATTTACGTGTAATTGTCAAAAGTATCATAGCGCGTCTGTTTTCGTAATGAGGTTGTTGACTTCGCTTTATAATAAAATAAAATAACTAATGTTGTCACCTAGAAGTATTGTTCTGAAGTAAAGTAAATGTTTTGTACATACAAATGTCTATTGTTTGCATATCATCAGAAATCATGAAAATTTACAAACATCAATACTAAAAGAGTGGACGATAACCTAATTGGGAATGGAACGGTCTGCCGAGACAATGTCCGGAGGTTCAAACCCAAGGCACACACCTCTGACTTTTCGAAGTTACGTGTGTATTATTTATCAATTATCGTTCGATTTTACGGTGAAGGAAAACATCGTGAGGAAACCTACACACCTGAGAACTCTCTATGAATATTTCGAGGGTATGTGAAGTCTACCAACCCGCACTAGGCCAGCGTGGTGGATTAAGGCCTGAACCCTCTCAGTAGTAGAGGAGGCCCGTGCTCAGCAGTGGGTAATCTATACTAATATTATAAAGCTGAAGAGTTTGTTTGTTTGTTTGTTTGTTTGTTTGAACGCGCTAATCTCAGGAACTACTGGTGCGAATTGAAAAATTCTTTTTGTGTTGAATAGACCATTTATCGAGGAAGGCTATAGGCTATATAACATCACGATGCAACTATTAGGAGCGAAGATATAATGGAAAATGTGAAAAATGCGGGAAAAATTATTCATCCTTGAGGGCTTCCATTGCGTGCGCTGCGAAAACGGTTCAAGATACCAAAAATATATGTATGAAAGAATTATTCCACTTGAAATGATCTAAAAAAAAGTCCGCGACAGTATGTATCTATCTTTGAAAATAAACTCTCTAGAACCGTTTTTATGGTAATCAAATTTGGTCGAAATTAATGCATTATTTGTTAAGAGTTGTATCAACGTCATAATATTAATCTTTATACAAATAAATGTGTTGGATAGAGTGATTCAACGGGAAGGTTTTTATGTATGTACTTTTAGCCCGGAAAAACTTATTAACGCGGGCGAAGCCGTGGGCAAAAGCTAGTATATAATACAGGGCTGATTGCATTACACTGCAAACTCTTAAAAACTAGGCTATAATAAATCGTTTAGTTTTAAAGACCTCCGATTTTGAGATTTATGTCATTTTATTTTGATTAAAAACTATACTTAATATGATTTTTTTTAATATTGGTTATGAACGGAGGGGTCTAAAAATATTTTTTAAAGGATCCAAGTTCCATATTTTACCCCTGTAATATCCCTAAAGTTGGGGCCTGTTTAGATTTTGAGGACCAGCACCCATACAAAAAGCGGACATCTCCTTTATTCGTAGATGCTTTTATATTTTTGGATACGTTTTAATTCGTATCTGCATGCTGTTGCATATAAATATTAGAATCAACAACCAATTCGATCATATAAGGATCATGCATTATCATCACTACATATTATAAAACAAAGTCGCTTCCCGCTGTCTGTCCCTATGCCCCTATGTCCTCATGTCCCTATGTATGCTTAAATCTTTAAATTACGCAACGTATTTTGATGCGGTTTTTTTAATAGATAGAGTGATTTGAGAGGAGGGTTTATATGTATAATACATGCATAGTATAGTAGACGAACATTGATAATTTAAGAGGTTTCTAATGTGATGTCGTAAATAAACTCATTTTTTTGCGCTTACATTGCAGACGCTGGCTAAACTCTACGAGATAGATCAAAATAATGTACTACACTTTTGTACACCTTAAAAAGGTCTATAAAAAAGTCTATAATGGTATATGTCTATCTCTTAGGGATAACCCACAATAACCATTTTTTAACCTTTACTTTTGACAAGAAATAATGGTTTATTTACGAAGCGATTTTAAGCAATACAGTATTAATCCTTATCCAATTAAGTACCATAAATACATTGTGCATTTAATATAGATCAATATGGCCCTTTACAACATGTAATTTAAACCGGCCGGTACCGCCGCGACCGCTATGTCCCTGCATTTTAAATCTGTAATATCTTCGAAAATATTTATTTAAATTACATGTTATAAAGGGCCATATTGATCTATATTAAATGCACAATGTATTAATAGTACTTAATTGGATAAGGATTAATGCTGTATTGCTTAAAATCGCTTCGTAAATAAGCCATTATTTCTTGTCAAAAGTAAAGGATCAAAAATGGTTATTGTGGGTATCCCTAAGAGATAGACATATACCATCGCGGACTTTTTTGTAGACCTTTTTAAGGTGTACAAAAGTGTAATACATTATTTTGATCTATCTCGTAGAGTTTAGCCAGCGTTTGCAATGTAAGCGCAAAAATGTGTTTATCTACGACATCACATTAGAAACCTTTTAAATTATCAATGTTTCTCTACTATATTATGCATGTATTATACGTATTTTGATCTCTCTCCGGTCATGTCGGATTGCCGTCTCACCGGACTATGAGAGTGAAGGAATAGCGAGTGCACCTGTGTATTGCGCACACACTTGTGCACTATAATATCTCCTGCGTACCTGGCTGATCTCCGTTGAGATTGGCCGCCGTGGCCGAAACTGGCTAGGAGGATTTCATACGTATAAACCTTCCTCTCGAATCACTCTATCTTTTAAAAAAAACCGTATCAAAATCCGTTGCGTAGTGTTAAAGATTTAAGCATACATAGGGACATGAGGACATAGGGACATAGGGACAGACAGCGGGAAGTGACTTTGTTTTATACTATATAGTGATTTAGTCTCTATTTCGTAAGTTCCACAATGTTACGTAGGCAGTCCCTTGTAATTCTCAAGTAGGCAGTTTATTTATCGTTCCATTATAAATCAGTCAGAGGAAGAGGCGTGACCAGATCACAATATATTGCACACTTGGTGTCGCTCGCGGCGTCGCCTGTTCAAGACCCATTGTTTTCTTGTTTGGATAAGAAATAAAAAACACTACATCTTTATGTCCGAAGAGGTACGCGGAGCTGCAGCCTGTATATGTGTTCTGTCCCATGATAGATAGGGAGCCTAACGCCATATCGGGCACAAATATTAGACTTCGGATTGATACAGAAAAACTATCACTTTTCCCGAGCCGGAATTTGAACCCCGGATCTCAGCGGTGGTGTACCGCGCAGTCAATGCAAATACGCTACCGAAGCAGTCGATAAAAGTAGCTTTATCTTAATCCAGACAATTGACTGCCTGTGTACAGTGAGCAGCGTAATTAGCTGAACAAAATCAAAATTTCAAATGGCCTTTATTCGCGTTAAGTTAAACTAAAACATTTTTTCGTTGTGTGACGTAAAATGAAGTGAATCACTTTTATTTTATTTTTGTGAAAATAAAAGATTAGTAAAAACACAAAATGAAATGAAATCCTCCTAGCCAGTTTCGGCCACGGTGGCCAATCTCAACGGAGATCAGCCAGGTACGCAGGAGATATTATAGTGCACAAGTGTGTGCGCAATACACAGGTGCACTCGCTATTCCTTCACTCTCATAGTCCGGTGAGACGGCAATCCGACATGACCGGAGAGAGATCAAGCGCATGACCAACGGCTTTACGTGCTTTCCGAGGCATGGGGGTATCATACCGCCAACTTCCTGACTCCGAGCTGCGACTGAGTAATTTTTTAAGATGGAAAAACCCAGTCACAAAATCAAAAAACACAAAAGTATGTAGGCAATTTGAAATTTTGAATTTATTCTGCTATTTATGCTGCTGACTGTATTTTATTTCATCCAAATACTTTCAACGGTTTTTGAGTTCACTTCTATAAGAAATACAAACATCTTTACAAACCTTCGTCTCTAATTTTAAACTGTTCATATTATATAAATAAACGTGACCTTTGGAAATGAGAAAACATGCTCCTATCAGAATTTCCTCTCGAGATTTTTTGCTAAGGTTGTCTTGGTGGCGTAGTTGTAACTGACATTGCAGCCGTGACTGCTTAGCTGAGGGCTCGGTTTCGAAACCAGGGTACAGTGATATTATTTAAGTACATGATTCCTGAGAGGGTTATGCACTCGTTTTGGAATTGAAATTTATTAGTTATTTTGCGAGTACATAAATGAACTGCTCTAAACAAAGTAAACGAATACTTGTTTTGTACTGTTTCCTGTATCATGTATTGTTTTTAATACCTTGGACTGCTTTGAAAAGAGCAACACTAGAGTTTCTTGCCCGTTCTTCTCTAGTGAGAACTGCTTTCCGAACTGGTGGCAGAGTTAATATTGACTGAATCTAAATAATGTATAACATTTTATGGCTTCGAAACATTTATTTCATTTCATTTCATTTCATTGCGGTTTTCTGCTCAAAATCAAACCAGAGTTTAGAATTGTGTCCAGTATAGATAATACCATTCACGATTACGCGTCCCATTAAAAACTCTAGTCGCTTACAGTCCAAGTATGCGAGATTCTACTTGAGTTTTAATTCTATAAACATACATACCTAAGTGTTGCTCGCGGCTTCGCCCGCGTGAATAGCCGTTCCTACTACAGAAGTCTATTAATTTGTGTATGTATGTATTTATTTATGTATGTAATTGTTTATACATACATACATACATAAACTCACGCCTTTCTCCCATTGGGGTAGGCAGAGACTATGGAGCGCCAAGTGCTACGATCCAAGCATACCTCTTTCGCTTCTTCCACAGTCATCAGTCTCTTCATACATGCTCGTCGGTTACGAGAACTCCTTATTTGACCCTTCCTCAAGAGGTCGTTAATTTGGTCCATAAAGGTACGTCTAGGACGTCCCCGTCCGACACTACCACTCACCTTCGCGACATAAATTTCTTTCGTTACTCTCCTTTCATCCATCCTTTCAATATGGCCGAACCACCGAAGCATTCCTTTCTCAATCTTAGTCACTACATCTTCTTTCAATCCACATTTTTCTTTTATCACGCTATTCCTCACTCTATCACTTACTTTCAGCCCACACATACTTCTCAAAGCTCTCATCTCCACTGCATTTATCTTACTTTCATGCTTGTTCTGCCACACCCACGACTCACTCCCATACATTAGTGATGGCGCCAGGACTCCTTGGTGAATGGCTAACCGAGCGCTATTAGAAATATTTTTGTTAGCCATAATCGAGTACAAGGCGCCATTAACACTATTTCCCATTTTTACTCTTCTTTCAATATCTCCGTCACACTTTCCGTCTCGAGTGAACATACACCCTAAATAAACAAATTCATTCACTTGTTCCACTCTTGTTTATGTTTGAATTGTTTATGTATACATTTTAAATAATTATTTATGTACAAAGTTATAGTTATTACTGCCTCGGTGGCGTAGTTGTATTACAGTACGACTGCAAAGCTGAGGTCTCGGGTTCGATCCCCGAGTCGGGCAAAGTGATATTGAGTTTTTCTATTCATTATCAGCCCGGAGTCTGGAGTTTGTGCCCGATATGGCGATAGGCTCGCCCCCTATCAAATCATGGGACGGAATGACATACATATATTATGTTTAATAACTATCATTGTATTTTATTCTCATTTTTAATTATCATTGTTTATAATTTACACCTGCCTCCGTCTCGCTGCACCACCTTAAGGTCGACTGGGAGAAAATGCCTTTAGGCATTAAGTCCGCCTGTACTATACTCTTGTACAAAGTGTTTAAATAAATAAATAAAATAAAATAAGTCCCTAAAACACTGTAGCGATGTATAGCGCCACCTGTATGACGCCAGCGTCATCTATTTAGAAAATCCCATTATGTCCCATGAGAGTAAACGTCCGGGATAAAAAGTAGTCTATGTGTTAAACCAAAACATGGTCTACCCGTGTGCCAAATTTCATCCAAATCCGTTCAGCTGTATCTGTGTTTACTTCTAACAAACATCCAAACATTTTTACAATCTTTCGCATTTATAATATTAATAAGAAGTAAGATAGCCACTGTAGGGATTTCAGAATGTTACTAATATTATCTAATTTAATATCTAATACCCAAGTTCCCGAGGTAATTGAAAATTACACGCATGACGTGACGCGCGTTCCAATTAGTAATCATCTCTAATAGTATAAGGATACTTCAATTAGTTTACATTCGAGATAATAATACTAATATTACATAGAGGAAATTGTTTGTATGAATAATTTTTAAACCTGACCGTTTTTTAATAATTTTTTAAAAATATTGGTACAATAATTTATGCAGAAGTAAGCTAATAATGATAAAAAATAGGAGAAAATAATAATTTACTGGTGGTAGGTCTCTCATATGTGAGAGTCCGTCTGGGTGGGTACTACCGCAATGTCTATTTCTACCGCCAAGTAACAGTGTGCATGCACTGTTATATTTCGGTTTGAAGGATATTGTAGCCAGTGTAACTACATAGACTCGTAGGACATAATGAGACTTAACATCTATGTCTCAGGATGACGAGCGCAGTGGAATGCCACACAATACTTTATAACTCAAGGTGCTGTAGGTATGGTGTTGCTACTGTTTATGGGTGGTCGTATCGCTTACCATCAGGCGAACAGCATGCTCGTCTCGTCATTCAATTCCAGTGATTAGCCCCTACAAACAAAGTCACAAACATTCCTCTTTATAATATTAGTTAGATTAAATCTGTATACAGTAACTACATAAAAAAAACAAATAAACTGCAACATACAATTTATTTTGGAATTCAAAGGTTTTAAAGTAAGTTGAGCGGATGCCCCGATGTGTACTCTGGACCGCTGTGGTCCCTCATGCGAACTTAGTTCCTATACAAGTAATCTCCATCTAATTTAACAACGTAAAGTATGGGTCTCGGACAAAGGACATATATTTCAGACCAGCTACAAGAATAACATGGTTTTTTATAAGGTCAGTTTTATTCATAGATTAGAATGTAAATCAAAACAATGTCATTACCAGCTATATTGACTTTCTGATGACAAAACTTTTCTTCTTAAAACAATTTTTTTCATCTAAAACTTAATTTAGTTCAAGATTAGATTATTATTAGATTACAGTTTCGGTACAGCTATTGCTGAAATAATTAAAACCATAGTTAATCTTTATTTTTTACTTTTGCGTGAATGATTCAAAGAAAGGATTAAAGAACGAATCCAGATAGAATTAAAATAAAGCATTTAAAAGCGATCAATTTTTAAATCTACCGTCAAAGCAATCAAACTCCGAGCACCAAAACTTCAATAACTAATTCGAGATTTCCTTCTAGTTTTAAGAATTTAAATTTTAATGTATGGTAATGAGTCGCCGTATTTCTGGTATAATAAGACGACCGGCATCTGTCTAGCATTGTTGGTCCAGCTGACTTCAATTTTCAAATGAATTCAGTTATAACAGATTTGGATTTTGAAGATTTAGATTTGCTGGATGTGGTACTGGGCATTGACGAAGTATTTAATTATTTTATTTTATTAGGGATAACAAACAATTATATAATAAGACTTAGATTACTAACAATAGTATAGATAACTTAAATAATCACATAACCAACACCATTATCCACTGAGTAATATTTTAGAAAGTGGTACAGAGTAAAAAAAAACGCAGTTGTAAATTTATTATACAAGCAAGTTTACATCATGGTGAGTTTCTGAATAGCCTATGTTTGAATTTATGCATTCTATGTGTAACAGCAAATAATAATAATAAGAAAAAAAAACAAGCCTTTCCGTGAAAAAAAAACAGCATTTAAACAGGTTAAGAAATGATTCAGTAGGTAACTCTAATTTCAATATCCAGACATTTCACAAACTTTCGATGACATTATTTAGCTCATTAAAAATAGCTTTTTTAAACTTCTACAAAGACATAATAAGTAGGTCCATATCGGAGAGGTAATCATAATAAGATTGCATAATACGTCGCAAAGGAGCTCGTTCTCTAGCTTTGGTTCTGCATGACTTTGGAGGAAATGTTCGGTGCGTATACGCATCACGAATGCTTTTAGAGCTGCTAGGAATACGTAGATAAATATGATTAGTAAGTTGATTGCAGTCAATATAGATTCTGCAGATCTTATAAAAAAACATAGTATTTAACAATAAACGCCTGTTAATTAAGTTAGATAAGGAGAATTTACCCAGAAGATTATGATACGAAGACCTGAAGCGATGGCATCTATAATAGTAGTAGAAGTAGTGGAAATACTAGGCCCAGAAGTAGTAGAACCAATACCGACTATCTCAAAAAAGAGTATTTACACCATTGATATGTAAAAACTTACACAAGAGAAAATAAACACAGCCAAGAATAAAAAATAAAGTGTTTATATAAATATATACCAAACTAGGGAGTTTTGGCGGGAACTTAGAAGTATCATGAGGTGCTCTTGTTTTAATTCATTGTTTTGATGATACTTAGTGTTATATTGCATAATCATAGTGGATTATTATTCAATACAGTTGTATTAAAGTGCTCAAATGAAGTAAATTGATATAACTGCTAATCAAGTGTCTTTTGTGGCCGCGAAAACTCCTCGATAAAGTCTTGGTAAGGTAGCCACTGCTGTACTGCGACATACTATAGAGGATAAAAACAAGTCAACCAAAAATAGCACTTATGACTTGGTAGCATTGGCAGAAAAGTAGCCTATGTTACTCGCTGATAATTAATGTAACTTTATATTGGTGAAAAAATTTTTAAAATCAGTCCAGTAGTTTTTGGGTTCATTCGTTACAAATATACAAAAATACAAATCTTTCCTCTTTATAATATTAGTATAATAAAGACAAAAGGGCTGAACTACTATAGTTATGACAGCATTATCTAAAATTAGCGTAAATAAGGGTAATATCAGTAAAATTCAAAATTTCAAATTCTTCAATAATTTAAATAGATGGTATTGGTTTCCACGATGTGCTTAGCCGCAATAATTCTCTGTTTTGTTTTTTACTACAGAATGCTTAAGGAATTTGACAATTATACCTATTAGAATGTGTCACTAATGGTAAGGTTTTTACACTCCTGCTTGTGGACATAGCCACTTAAAACCCTTTGAAAGTTTGAGTTCTTGGTAGTTACTAGGTGTCTCGTACTTGTATGTCAACTATTTCAATTCTTTAAATCAAAATACTTGACTCGTCTAGATTTTACATCGATCAATGTATTTTAAATCCTCTAAGATTTCTTGACAAGCTCCAAATTGTTTTTAAAAGGAAATTTGATAATTCTGTGGAACTATTTGTTTTAACCGTATCTCAGGTATTGAAATAAAATCTCCGTTTCATGAATAAGAAAATTAAATAGCATTACCCTGGGGATGCGAATAATTTTGCACATAAAATTATTCAAAGTAAGGACCTTAAACATTTTACTAATGTTGATAGTAAGGCTATGTTAGATTTTCTGACGTATAATAAGATTATTTTCATTGTTGCATTTGTCAGCTTCATTGGTCTCGTTGCAGACATTCTGGGAGCCGTGAGGTCCTGGGATTCGATTCAGGGGTCACACTGCTAATTTTTCATTTCAAAAAACCAAAGAGTTCTAAGATTATATATAGAGCGAACATTGAGAAGATTGTCGTACAAAAGTTTTGAGCCTGTTCGTCAGTAACTCAATCTACCATGAAATAACAAAATACCTATGTAAAATTCATTAAATCATACTTTGACATAGTCGTATTGCGTATAATGACCATATTTCCTTCCAAAATTTTGTTTTCTTTACAAAATCTGAGCATACCGAGACGTCTTGTTAAACAGACGTGTCAGACAGCGACTTATTACCAATTGGTAATAATTTTGGACGAAAAATTTGGTCCGGATGTCCGGTCTATAACTATACTGTTTGATGTCTTTGCAAAAAACAATTTACGTCCGACATTGATATTTAAATGTCCGATCTGTGAATAATAACTAAAGCCATTATTCTGAGTGTTCGAGGGTTTTTAATACATCAATGGTGTTCGATAATAAAATGTCAATAATATTTCTGTCGTGACTTACCTGACGTATCTCAAGACTGCCTCGGTGGCGTAGTTGTATTACAGTACGACTGCAAAGCTGAGGTCTCGGGTTCGATCCCCGGGTCGGGCAAAGCGATATTGAGTTTTTCTATTCAGTATCAGTCCGGAGTCTGGAATTTGTGCCCGATATGGCGATAGGCTCGCCCCCTATGACATCATGGGACGGAATGTCGGCGAAAAGTGGGTGCATTAGTTGCGCCTCTGCCTACCCCTTCGGGGATAATAGGCGTGAGTGTATATGTATTTCTGTCGTATTATGGAAAGGTCACAAGCTCGGTGGAATGTTGGTGCACTTAGCTTCTTCTTAGTCGCTGAAAGATTGGATATAAAATGGCAGACGGATAGAATAACCTATAGGCTTTTTAGCATAGTAGGTTCTGGAATAAATCCGTATCCCTGTGATGGACGGCAGCGTGGCAGGTAGGCCTCACGCTGCCATTGAAGCCGAGGGCGTCCTTCCGTGCGCGGGGGCTTCTGAGACCCCCCCCCCCCCCCCCCCAAATAGGACGTGGGCATTAGGCGGCACCACACAGGGGCGGCTACGGACGACAACTTAGACACTCTTAGTCTGAGGAAGCCCGCAGCCGTCCCTAAGGCGCCGAAGATGGCCACCGCGAAGTTTTAGTTGGTATACCGTGTGGTGTACATAGATTAGGGAATCGGCCCGGCGGCTCAACGCTGGGTCGTAAGGTACGGTGAACGCAACATACCCGCTCAGTCGCCCTCCTTGAAGGCTGGGCGGTAGTAATAAGTAAAAAATTTTTTTCACCGTCTAAAAAAAAGGCAAGCCCAAAACTAGCTCATTTCTGTACCAAGTTTAACATATACATACAACCTTCATAACATTCTAGAATCGTCGAAAACAATTTCAATACACGAAAGGGAAAATGTAATATAGGATTATTGAAATCATGACACATGTTATCAAATGCAAATATTAAATAGCTCGAATGCCATAGATTCATATCGCCAAACTATTTTCTAATCTTGTCTAGACTTTAGCGATATTGATTTGAAACTTGCCATAATATAGGATCTTTCAAAATGGTTAACCTAGTCTATAGAGGTCATATTGAGACAAATATCAAAACTTATCTGTACATCTTATAATAATAATAATACCAGCCTTGTATTATGTTATACTGCCCACTGCTGAGCACGGGCCTCCTCTACTACTGAGAGGGTTTTAAGCCTTAGTCTACCACGCTGGCCTAGTGCGGATTGGCAGACTTCACATACCCTTGAAATTCTTATGGAGAATACTCAAAAGTATATAGGTTTCCTCACGGTGTTTTCCTTCACTGTTAAAGCGAACGATAATTGTAATTGATAAACAATACACATATAACTTCGAAAAGTCAGAGGTGTGTGCCTTGGGTTTCGAACCTCCGGACATTGTCTTGGCAGACCGTTTTATTCCCAACTAGGCTATCGTCCACTACGTTCATACACCAAAATAACATTTTTTACAATTTTTGTCTGTCTGTTCATTCCGGCTAATTTCTGAAATGGCTGAACAGATTTGACGGGACTTTTATTGGCAGGTAGCTGATGTAAAAAGGAGCAACTTTGGCTACGTTTTATCCCGGGAAAATATAAAGCGGGGCTTTTGTCCCGGAAAAACCTTTTAACACGGGCGGAGCCGCGGGCAACAGCTATCTATTATATACTTACTGGGTTTTGCTCGCGGCTTCGCCCGCGCGAAAAGGCTTTTCTGATACAAAAGTCCCTAAAACACTGTCACACTAAACGATGTATAGCGCCACCTATTTGACGCCAGCGTCATCTATTTAGAGATTCCCATTATTTCACATTGGAGCAAATTACCGGGATAAAAAGCCTATATATTAATCCCGGAGATGGTCCATCTATGCACCAAATTTCATCCAAAATTGTTTAGTTGTTTTTGCATTTACTTCTAACAAACATCCAAACATTTTTACAAACTTTCCCATTAATGATATCAGCATGAAGTAAGATGAGATTTATCAACCAACTATATGAACTATCCGGATGTATTATAACTTTTCAGTTCTCACAAAAACCTTTTTAGTGCTTACCCAGGTCACATGCAAGCGGCGACAGCCTAGTCGGGAATGAAACGGTCTTCCTAGACGAAGGTCCGCAGATTCAAAACCCAATGGCACACACCTCTGGCGTTCCTAAGTTATTGTGTATTATTTGTGAATTATTGCTTACTAGAACGGTGATGGAAAACAGCGAGAGTTCTGAGAAGTTCTTCATAAGAATTTCAAAGGTGTGTGAAGTCTGCCAACCCACATTAGGCCAGCGTGGTGGTCTAAGACCTAAAACCCTCTCAGTAGTAGAGGAGGCCCGTGCCCAGCAATGAGATAGAATTCTCAGGTATGTAGGTTTCTTCACGTTGTTTCCTTAAGATAGATGTGCGTTTTGTTTTTCCAAATTATTATGCATCCTTTTATGCACCCAATAGAAATCTCTTTCAAATTACAACACACACATTGGTAACTTCGTCTTGGGAACTATTAATTATATTAAAATTCATCACTCTACTGCCTTACTAAATTTACGGTCAGCAGTAACTTGGATCTTCGTCTTGTTTGTTTCCGATCAATATTCTCTGAATAACTTGACCGACTTCTTGTGCCTACATTTGTAATTTACTCAATTTCCTTTAGAACAGGATTTTAAATAGAATGATTTTACATATTTTTTTGCTTTCAAGTTGTAGTTTGGTTAACTTATTAGGGACTAGCTTTTGGTCGCGGCTTCGCCCGCATTCAAGAGTTTTTCTGTATAAAAGTCACTTTATATACAAACTATGCATTTTGTAATTGCAAGTACCAGGCGACAATAAACCGATACAGATCTTGCAATACATATGGTCGGTCAGCGACACTTTGGTACAAAACGCCATTCCGTCCAGTATAATCCCCGACTTTTGTCATAGGGGTTCACCGATACCGGAGCAGTTTCAACGGCCGGCCAGAGCCGCCCCGGTCGGTTGATAGGCTCGCCTCCTATTCTATCATGAAATTATATGTAGCAAAAAGTAAATACATTAATTGTACCTTTGCCTACCAACACGAGAATAAGAGGTGCGAGTTTGAAATGAAATGAAATGAAATAAATTTATTCGAACCCATAAAATGTTATACATTATTTAGATTCAGTCAATATTAACTCTACCACCAGTTCGGAAATCTTCTTCTTTTCTTCGTGGGAAAGCAGTTCTCACTAGAGAAGAACGGGCAAGAAACTCTAGTGTTGCTCTTTTCAAAATCAGTTCAAGACCAGAAGAGTTGCATAACCCTCTCAGGAATCATGTAATAATTTGGTCTGAAATTCATCAAAATGTCGTATTGATCTAAGTTCAATATATACCCCTAATACTTAGATGTAGTAAGCGAAAAGGGCAGACCAGTCCACACAAGCAGCACCCGTGTGTGTGACACGTAGCTGTATGGAACCTTATGGTAACACGCTCACTTGAATACTTAAAATACTCTTACAGCAAATAGTTGTTTCATTGTAAACCATGTTCTTTTTTATATGTGGCACAGTGGCCCCACTGCACCTTGTGGTAAGCTCTGGGTCCTAGAGTGTCGACTGACGAGAGACGGTTGTCCCTAGTCAGTGGACTAAACCCCTGTTATTTCTGTTGAATATGTTTTTGTCCGGGTCTTATTAAGTTGGACACGCTCGCAGTGCCTCACGCCACACGCCTGGCGCACTCGAAGCTACGCGAGCGCGTCCAGTTTAATAACACCGAGGATAACTCTAACCACGGTTGAAAAAACCCGGGTTAAATCATGCCAGCCTGTTTAATGTTGACAGTAACAATAAATTTAGTACTGTCCTAATTGAAATTAAAAGACAATTAATGATATTTCCAGCTCCGATTTTCTTATTTGATTCATTTTCTTCTATTACTGTAATTGAAATCAAAAGGCAGTAATTGATATTTCCAATCCCGATCTTATTTGATTCATTTTCTTATGTCTCCTTAATGTTCCCAGGTTGTAGGCACTCGCCGAGCTTTCACCACTCGGTGTAAGAATAAGTACCGCTGCCGTACAGACAGGAATCTTGGGGCACAAGAGGTCTAATGGCCGGTGTAAGGACAGCATAGTCGTACGAAAAACAACTATATGTAGCGGGTAGATAAGGTTGTTTTTCATACGACTAGAGGTATTAAGCGAATAAATTAAATAAGTTACCCTATAAAATGTATTAAAATAATGTATATTAACTATTAAAATTCAATTCATTATAATTAGTCTATTTTGTATAAAATCGGACGGTGTAATGGGTGTGACTTTTTTTATGTATTTTTCGACAACTTCGGCATCTTTTTCGTGTGGCACTACATTTTTTGCATGTTCTTTGAACATCTGAAAAATAACACAAATATATTTTTTATATAATAATTTATTACACTGTATCTTGGATAGTGCTGTTCATAATAAGGTGAGAGTATAGACACACACACACACTCACGCCTGTTATCCCCGAAGGGGTAGGCAGAGGCGCAACTAGTACACCCACTTTTCGCCGTTATTCCGTTCCATAATGTGATTGGGGGCGAGCCTATCGCCTTATCGGGCACAAATTCTATACTCTTGACTGATACTGAATAGAAAGACTCAATATCACTTTGCCCGACCCGGGGATCGAATCCGAGACCTCAGCTTCACAGTCGTTCTGTAATACAACTACGCCTTCGAGGCAATATACCGACAAAATACAAAAGTCATAATTTAATAATAGTCCTCCATAATGGTAGATAATAAAATGAGTACGTACTATTTGATTAGCGTTATTATAATAACCGTCAAATAAAATTTACTTGAAACGATTGAAGCTTATGAAACAAGCCTTGATGTGTCAAGCCCCGCTACAAACGCCGCCGTCCGAGTATATTAGGTTTCCCCATACATCTATAATTATATATAAGCGGGGTTTGACGGTATAAATTATAAATATCAGTCTCAGTTCGGCTTTTTTCGTCACTTACGCTGTATTACACAATCCCAACGTAATTCAATTAGTTGGTACTAAAATTCGGTCGGAATCAAAATTACCTGGAAACCGCTTCTCCCTCTCCTGAGGAAGTCCATAGTCACCACCTGGTACATCTGATCCATTTGCAACGGCTTGTATTGATCACCTTCCTTTACTTCAACTGATACTACTTGACGTGGTTCTGTAGTGTTCAATGCCACTCGTAAACCTGTAGTAGTAATTTCGAATAAAGGTTAAGTTACACAAATTCATTTTGACACTGTGTTACTGCATGAACCTTATCATCTTGAAAATAAATTATAATAATAGTAATGAATGTTTCACTATAAATTCCACTATGATTAGAAAAAATAATTAATTTTGCGCATAGCGACGCGTCGCCACACCGTACACACTACTGCATATAGACTGTATAATATATACCATCATATAGCGTGGCGACGCATCGCCACGGCATGCGCCACGCCAGAAATCGGTTTTACGTCCGGCTATAGATGTTTCACATCAAAAAAACGCGTCCAAATCGGTCCATTCGTTTGAGAGCTACGATGCCACAGACATACAGATACACACCCTATACTTATAACTCCCCTCTTATTTGTCGGGGGTTAATAACAGCTTATATTAAGTTATTTTTATTGTGAATGTAAAATAAAAAAGTGTATGTTAACTTCAATCTCTACTGGTATGTCTCTCATATTATGTAAAAGTCCGTCTGGATGGGTACCACCGCAATGTCTATTTTTAGCGCCAAGCAGCAGTGTGCATGCACTGTTGTGTTTCGGTTTGACGGACATCGTAGCCAGTGTAACTACTGGACATAATGAGACTTAACATATGTCTCAGGATGACGAGCGCAGTGAAATACCACACAGTACTTTGTATCTCAAAGTGCTGGATGGTGTTGCTACTGTTTATGGTCGTATCGCTTACCATCAGGCAAACGGCATGCTCGTCTCGTCATTCAGTGCCATAAAAAATAGATTATAATTTAAAGTTTTCTTTAATCAAACTTATGAGATGTTTACTATATATAGACATAAAATTGTAGTCAAATGTTATAATTAAAAGTGCAACAAATTTTACACCATGCTGAAATAAAAATGAAAAGATAAATCCGTGAAACCGTTGAAAATAAACTAGTGACGTCATGAACTCAGAAATTTCATCACAATTTTTAAGTAAATTAAAAAGATAAGATAAAAACGGGTGGAAATTAAATTTCGCCCATCTCTTTAGCGCTGCGAAGGAGATGCAAACTGGAAGAATTAAAAGTTCTATGCATTTCCTTGCAGATAGTAACTCTTGGGATATCTTTTTCAAGTCTTAGTTTACTTAGAAAAACAAGGAAGTTTATTAAATACTGTTTTGTTGAAATGAATTATTCTATTCGTTCTTAAATTATCATTTTTTATTAATGCCATTTAATCTTCTAGTAATGATGAAAAATGATTCAAAACAGATAGATAACAAAATTCAAAGTCAAATACCCACATTTCGCTTTTTGTATTTCTGCCAATGATAGGGAATGAGCCTATCGCTATATCGGGTAAAAATTCCAAACTCCGGGTTGATACTGAAAAACACAATATCAATTTGCCTGACCCGGGATTCGAACTCGTGAACTCAGAGCGGTGGTCGTACCATACACGCTATACATCTACACTGACGCGGCAGTAATTACTTAATTTAAAAATTACTCAGTCGCAAGTTGGACTCAGGAAGTTGGCGGTGTGATACTCCTGTGCCTCGAAAAGCACGTAAAGCTGTTGGTCCTGCGCCTGATCTCTCTCCGGTCATGTCTGCCGTCTCACCGGACAATGAGAGTGAAGGAATAGCGAGTGTACCTGTGTATTGCGCACACACTTGTGCACTATAATATCTCCTACGTACCTGGCTGATTTCCGTTGAGATTGGGCGCCGTGGCCGAAACTACTTACAATTACTTAAACAATTTTCCGTGATATTTACCTGAAACCTGAGGTACCCAGGGCCCAGAATAAGGATGGGTGCTCCACGATGGTTCCATACAATGCTTCAGAGCTTCCAAAATATATTTCCCTCGTATCTCAAAGGAAACCACTTTATTTGTAAACGGTAATATGTTTATCACTGCTCCTCGTATTATATCTAAAAATAAAAAATGCTGTTTTAGCCGAAATCCATAAATAGGCACTACTTTGTCTATTCCTGTGTAATGCGCAAGTTTTATAAGACACCAGCGGCTCCAATAGCCGTTGTTCTGTCCTAAAAAGGAAATAAAATTGTAGAGCCCGAGTACAGCGCAACCTACAGAATCCAAATGTTAATCTAAACCATTCTTGAATCGACTTGAAGACACACAAAAAATTCCATTAAAATCGGTCCAGCCGTTTAGGAGTTCAGTGACATACATACACAAGCACAGAAGAATTATAAAAGTAGCCTATAGCACTCAGGAGTTATGTAGCTTCCTATTATTGAAAGAATTTTCAAAATCGGTTCAGTAGTTCCTGAGATTAGCGCGTTCAAACAAACAAACTCTTCAGCTTTATAATATTAGTATAGTATAGATATAAGCGGGCCTTGAAGGGTTAAACGCCATTTGAAATTTTGGATTTATTCAACTACTTATGCGGCTGACTGTACTTAGTGTTGTCATCAGCTACTGTACTTAGTGTTGTCATTATTTAAAACAATGGTAGGAACTCTCCTCTGAGCGGCTCCGCGCCGGGTCGCAGGGCCGGGGAACCTGAACTAACCAGGCGCTCCCCATGACCGCTAGGCGGTAGTGGTACATGACTTTATGCCCGAAACTAATAAAAATGACTGCCTCGGTGGCGTAGTTGTATTACAGTACGACTGCAAAGCTGAGGTCTCGGGTTCGATGCCCGGGTCGGGCAAAGTGATATTGAGTTTTTCAATTCAGTATCAGCTCGGAGTCTGGAATTTGTGCCCGATATGGCGATAGGCTCGCCGCCTATCACATCATGGGACGGAATAATGGCGAAAAGTGGGAGCACTAGTTGCGCCTCTGCCTACCCCTTCGGGGATAAGAGGCGTGAGTGTATATGTATATATACTAATAAAAATGGTACTCACCTCCCTTAGGCAGCGATCCTCGAACGTTATTCCTAACAATGAATGCGAAAGTTGTTAAATTACTGGGTTTTTTTAGCCTACTCTGAAAATAATATTTGTGTTAATTTTATTGCATGATGTATCAACTTTCTTACGTTTACAAAATCGGCTAACGAGCAATTAAAGTTATTACGGGGGTTTATGCAAATCTTTCTAAAGATTAGATCAAATATTTTTTTGTATTTTTATGAAATTAATCTTCGATTAATTATATATCTAGATAGAGTGGCGCGCTGCAATGAAACTAAAACAAACAGGCTGACTTTTCTTAAGCTAGTATGTGTGACAGGTGTCATACGGTATCGCTATATCATTCTGCGTATCCTTGTGTGCGCTCATAATGATACCAGTTATTACCTACATGGTTTCTATTAAAACGTCGAGAAAATTATAGATTGGTAGATAATGCTTTTAAGGCATTAAGTCCGCCTATGTACATATTTGTATATAAAGTTAAATATATAAATAAATAAAATTTATATCCATGAAAACCAACAAAAATGAATTCACTCGAACTTATTTAGTGGACAATTGTTCACCTCTATTTTATTCGACGCGTTTGAGACGTTCAGTGTCTATCTAGGTATATAAATAATCAACGAGCACAATATTGTTACGTATCTCTTTAATTTCCGTAAGGTACCCTAAAGTGGTAGATTTTCACTTATGTTATCTGTGTACCAGCCCTGTATTATATACTGCCCACTGCTGAGCACGGGCCTCCTCTACATTTGACAGGGTCAAGGCCTTAGTCCACCACGCTGGCCCAGTGCGGGTTGGCAGACTTATTATTTTATAGCAATAAAAAATCTCATCAGAATTAATATAAACACTACCGCGAAACATTTTTGGTAATTACGATGTTATTACACACATACCTCTTCCAAAAACGCATCAGCGACAAGATTTCCAATAGCGCACTCCCCAGACGAGCAACCATTATCTGGCAGATCACCGTTGCTCTTACCGATCACTTCTTCTACTATATTATGGATATATTGAGAATAAGGCTGAAGTAGAGATTTTATTTCTTGATCTGAAAAAAAATAATATTTGAATGATGACGAACTCATTGAGACCAAAGCAAAACTGGCCGAAGTTTATGACTAAACAAAAATTCAAAATTGCTATTTTTCTGAGCATAATACCAAGTTGGCCTATATCTATATAACAACCTATCAATAAGTAATAAAAAGATTATGAGAAATAAAAAAGCTGGTGAAGCAGTTTTTGACTTGACTGTTTTAATTAGTCATAATAAAATGAATATCATAATAATAATCAACAACATTCACTCATAACTAATTCTATTAATTCGCGTTCCAAAGTCTGCCTGTTTAAAAGGTTTACTTCCTCATGCAACGTCCTCGTTGAACCAGCTTCCTCGTGTCTTATTATCGTCAAACCAAGTCGAACTAAATTTGCCTCAGTCTTGTCCGTAACACATCATGGGAGGAATATACGTAGCGAAATGTGGGCGCACTAGTTGCTCCTCTGCCTACCCCTTTGGATTTAAAAGGCGTGAGAATGTGCATACAAACCTTCAGGTATCGAGCGGTTCAAGAAGATAGGTGTCGCGTCAAACGTTTGAACGTTTCCATGGGAGTCAAAGTAAACTGTTATGTTTCCTAAGTATTTCGTGAATGCTGATGCTGTGACTATTACTACCTGAAATAAGAAACATAATCATTTAATTAAGTCCAAAATATTAAGCAGGGATGCAAGTAGGTTCATACTTCTTTGGCACTTTTTGGAAGTCTTTTTTGGTATGTCAGTCTGGTGTCTAAACTACTGATCGATGACATTAAATAACCTTTCTCTCTAAAATTAGATTTAACACAGCAATGATTACACCTCTGTTCTACCCTTTAAACGAATAAGCGTGATACTATTATGGTCGCTACCCAGGTGGACGCCCTACAACATTCTAGGTCATCTGGAAGTTGGTTTTTGATCTCTCAGAGGTATTCAGTGATAAAAATGCCAATTTTAATTAATCACTTTCATGGTGTACGATAGATATAGTTTTTAGCGACCTCGTAAAGTCCCTCGTAACTTTATTGCATTATTGTATCAAACTCATAAAACAAGTTTTCTTCCAGTGTCATTTATTTTTTTAGATGTTCATTTCATTGTATGGTCTAAATAGTAATAAGGTAGTACGAGAGGCTTTCCCGTTGACCGCCAACGACCAAGCAACTTGTAATACTACTCCTGATGCCAATGCCTAGTCAAGAAGGCAGAAACCTCTGAATGTCACCCGTGATGGGCGAGTTAAAACATAAGTTTACTTCCAGTTTAGGAAAGTTTTGACATGAAACAACCTATCGATAATTGAGGAAACTATAATTCTTTCCGCTCAAACACAATTATGTACATTTCTCATTACTAATTTAGGTAATTTGAAAAAGTAATGTTAAAGTTCTCGGTATTCTAAAAATAACGTAGTAAGGTAATTCCCGAATCTCTTTTAAAACAGTAAATGGATTTGATTTTCGAGCGTCCAAATTCAAAAATGACGCTGAGCTAATTGGCTTTCGTAGCTAACGTCAGCAGAACAAAATAACTATCCCAAGCTGGGCCAATCAGAAATGAAATGTCTATCCAATTTAATTCTTTATCAGGTTGAAAAACTTTTGAGCTGATTTTTGCCAAATCTGACTTCACGTGGGATTTATCTGTGAATTCAACGGTAGGATTCTCACTTCGATTGAAATTTCAAAGCTAGTCTCGTAGCATTTGTTCCTTTTCTTCTTGATGAAATTAATAACAACTGCATTTTAACTATAGACTCTTCCAATAGTTCCTGATACGTAAGACTTTAGAATTGTTTATATCGTCATATTGAATGTGGTATTGGGATATTATGTCAGATCTTGTGTCATTTAACAATATTTTCATCTCGCATCAGTCGACATTGTATCTGGATTCTAGACTGGGGTGGGACGTGACGGATTGGGCTCCACAGTTGCAATGGGTTCACATACCGTACCCACATAAAAGAACAGAAAGAAAAAACATATATTTTCTTCGGCAGTTGAGTACAAAGAACAAAACTTACCTTGTGACCATTTTCGCGTTCGATCGTGACTGGGTAGGGCCCGGATATGGTCTCGTTACTCGGAGACGTGCCGTTCCACAGAAGACTGTGGGTGTGACCGCCTACTATGACGTCAATGTTCTCACCCACGGTCTTTGCTATTTGTCTGTAACAGAACATTTGTAATATTACAAATTGAGATGAGTGATGATGCGAGCGAGGATGGAAGGGCCTGTAGGATCGACCTCACCTAATGTTTGAATGTCAGATACCTGACATTGTTTTTATTGCATAGAATGGCGAGACAATATTTCTAGGTACAGGCCAGGTTAAAATCACCCTGAACCGGTGGGAATGCATAAAAAGATTGATGAAGATGGAGGACGCGATAGAAGTGTGTGCAACAAAGTGGCAATCCGTAATCTCAGCCTCCCCTAGGGGATAGAGGCGTAACATTGTGTATGTATGTATGAGATGTATTAGTATACTCGGGACAGCTTAAGTATTAATATCAGCCCTGTATCATATATTGTCCCACTGTTGGGCTGTGAGGGTTTGGGCCTTAATCCACCATGCTGGCCTAGTGCGGATTGGCAGATTTCACATTCAAAATTCTTATGTGGATTTATTCAGGTATACAAGTTTCCTCACGATGTTTTTCCTTCACTGTCAAAGCAAACGATTATTCACAAAGAATATACATAACTTTAGAAAAGTCACAGTTGTGTGCCCTTGGGTTTGAACCAGTTTAAACATTATTTATTGTTTATTACGGTCGCTAAATAGTATCCAATGGAAAATATTATGTCATGCAAAAAAACACTCCTCTATCACATCATGGGACGAATACAAGCACAGCAAAATGTATAAGTTGCGCTTCTGTTGATCCCTTGAAAGTTAAATTCAAATGTATCTCTTCTTACGTTATACTTTTAACTACATCCTACTAATATTATAAAGGCGAAAGTTTGTAAGAATGTATGGATGTTTGGATGTATGGATGTTTGTTCCTCTTTCACGCAAAAACTACTGAACGGATTTTGATGAAAGTAGCTTTTGCCCGCCGCTGCGGAGTTTATAATAAAACTAGCTTTTGCCCGCTGCTGGCCTAGTGCCGGTTGGTAGATTTCGCATACTTTCGAAATTCTTTTATAGAACTTCATAGGTATGCAGGTTTCCTCACGATGTTTTCCGTCATCGTTAAAGCGAACGATAATTGATAAACAACTCATACGTAACTTCGAAAAGTCAGAGGTGTGTGCCTTGGGTTTTGAGCCTCTGGAAATTGTCTCGGCAGACCGTTCCATTCCCAACTAACTAGGCTGCCGTCAACTACATGTATCCTACTGTAATAGAAAAACTCACTTTTTAATCTTGTTGGAACTGCATAGTTTAGTTTTAAAACGACCTTGTGCCTAATATCAATCCTGGGAAACCAGGTAAACCATCCTTCAATAAATAAGGTATTAAAGTTCAACCGAATATAATACATGAGGTTCCGTTCATAATAATAATTTACGGCGCTATGCACTCATGTCAACTTTATTATAAAATACATAAAATGAACACTAGTTTTGCATTTAAATGGGTCGTAAGTTGAATAGGATCGATAGTCTTGATATATCGTTATTGTAGAGCAGATTACGGTATTAGCTTTGGTGAAAAGATATTTGAAATATAGAAAGTTCTCAATAATCATTTTCCCCACACGGATATTGAGACTGAGACTTCAGCATGGGTAGGTAGGTACGCAATACACTATCGACAGCGAGGGAGATACAGTCTTTAAATTCAAAATGCACCCTAATAAGCTTTTTAATTATATTATACCATTCTCAGGTTAATTGGTAAACAATGCCTTCGGCAATCAGTCCGCCTTTTATAAACAGGATATACAGGTTCATTTTTAGATTGCGTTACTAAATGAAACTACATATTCATCTTTACCTCTGCTAACATCTTGCTAAAAATCATCCATGTATAACTAATATTTTCGCCAAAAAATTTTGTTTCTTTTAGTGCGAATATGGTGTGTGCGTGAGTGTATCTCTGACTGAAAGTGTATTGTTGCTGCTGCGACGAATACTCTTAAACGAGTAGTAGTGGCAAAAGGGCGTGTTCACTTAAAGTTACTTTTTATTGATATTTATTTTGTTCGAAAATTACACTTTTTTATTTTACATCTATGGTTGAAATAACTTAATGGAAAGTGTTATTTTCAAGGAGATAAGTATGTGGTTTCATTTATTAACGCAGTGGCAAAATGACTGTATATTTTTTACAAGAATTAGCACTGACTTCAAAAACCACTATAAGGAAAAAATTTACTTGTGCTTTGCTTATGAATTATTAAGACATTTAAATTATACCAATATTACCTATTCCTGTGATCATGTTTATGTACATTGAATAAACCGCTCAAGTCCTCCTTTTATTAGAAATCGTTAAAAAATTTAAAGTAAATAAATGAACATCGACATTGGAGTTATTGAATCGACTTAACAAATAGCAAAAGGTAGCACACTAAAGCAATCCATGTTCTTGTAATAACTTCATTCCGTAGTAAAAAGGTGTAATAGCAGTTTGACTAAATAGTTTACAAAAGCTGTTAATTTATAATGTGAGTCAGGTATGTGCCGTCAGGGGCCAGGGCTGACTGATTATGAAAACTCCGCGGGCCAACACAATTTCAACTAGTTGTGGTGAATTCAGTATTAAAGTTAATATTTAGGTTAAATCCTGCCTTTATTATAAACTAGCTATTACAAGCTTCGCTTGCGTATAATCTCACATCTGATATTCTTTAAAGGGTAAACTGCATACTTTTAGTCAATATTGACAGCATAGGTTCGCGTGATCACAACAAAAATAAATAATATCTCCAGTTTTATTGTGTCTTTGAAGACTTACGAACACATCCATAAACAGTTTATTAACCTTAGTTTACTGGTGGTAGGTCTCTCATATGTAAGAGTTCGTCTGGGTGGATACCGCCGCAATGTCTATTTCTACCGCCAAGCAGCAGTGTGCATGCACTGTTGTGTTTCGGTTTGAGGGACATTGTAGCCAATGTAACTGCGGGACATAATGAGACTTAACATCTTATGTCTCAGGATGACGAGCGCAGTGGAATGCCACACAGTACTTTGTAACTCAAGGTGCTGAATGGTGTTGCTACTGTTTATGGGTGGTCGTATGGCTTACCATCAGGCGAACGGCATGCTAGTCTCGTCATTTAATGCGATAAAAAAAGTTATGGAATGTTTTGTCTTCTGCGAAAGAATTTTGAATTGACTTTGAAGGAAGAAGACAAAACATTCAATAACTAAAGTTGGTTTATAAACTGCTTATGGATAAGATCGTTAGAAATTTGTGAAAATAATTTGTATAGATTTTTTATGAAACACAAATAGATCAAAATCTGGATTAATTTAGTATCTCAAGATTGTATTCGTGGCGTAGTTGTGTTGCGTACGACTTTCGCTCTGAGGTGTCGGGTTCAAATCCCGGGTCGGCTAAAGTGATATTAGGTATTTTGTTCTCAGTTTCAGACCAGAGTTTGGAATTTGTGCCTGATGTGCAAATAGGCTGGCCCCCTATCACATAATAGGACGGATATACATGGCGAAAACTTTGTGCGCTAGTTGCGCCTCTGCCTTCATCTTCAAAGAAAAGAGGCGTGTACGTCTGTGTAAGTATCTCAGAATAGAACACGGTAAGACCTTCATACTATAAAAGGGCTCACAAGGACAAAATCACGAATAAAAACTAAACTGTAAGAGATGTGAAATTTGGCTTATCCTATACGCTACTGTTACGTTCCCTGTTTCATTCACACCTTCCCCTACAGATAGGACGGTAAGTGAAAAACAGGAGCGTGTTAGAAAATTTATTTTTTAGGACGAATAGGTAAAACAGGGTCAGGGTACGGTTGCATCCAGGAGCCGAAAAGCCTTACACGACCGCTTAGGACACTGGCCTTGTAATCCCCGCGCGTAGGGTCCGCAGGGTGTTCTGGTAGAACCGCAGCTGAAGTAGTCAGGCACCAGGAGATGTTTCGGGATGGTAAGTAGCAAGGCGGCTCGACTGAGGCCCAAGCAAGAGACAGGTAGGCAGGAAACAAGCCGTGCGGGTGAACCCCAATTCGGGGTAACACAAGGCACTATCGAGGAGTTAAAACGCAACGACACTTATTTTACGTTCGTTACAGACGAAGTTTAAAATCCAGAGACGTGCGTGCGCGTTCGCTCAGAGTCAGGCGGCAGCTGGCAGTTAGCCGTTTAAAAAATACAAGTAACAACCGTTAGTCGATTGCCCCCGCACCGCCGACGCGGGTCATTGGCCGGTACACCCAACGTTACAGCTACGTTTGCAAAGACAGCTGATCGATTAATAAGTTAAGTCCGTAATAGTATTAATGTGTTAATTAATAATTATTAATGATTTATGATTTTATAGTAATAATTGTGTACAGGAAATATATAATAGAATTTAAGGTTTAAGTTATAGCGCAATTTAAAAAAATACAAAACGGTGTATGTAGTAACCGTTACATACCCCCCTTTTTAGGTTAGGATTTTACCTAAGAAAAATCCATTCTTATATCCCTAAACGAGTTTAAAGTCCTTAACATGCCACGTCCCTAGATTACGACCAGCCATGTCTTCAAGGTCATAAACAAGTTTTGACCTCTTTGCTATTATACGACATTTTATAAATTTAGGTGCTAATTTTTTGGAAAATTTGTTCTCTTTGTCGCTTTGATAGTATGTGCGTTTCCATATAATATCGCCTATATTAAAATCTACTTTTTTTCGGCGTAGGTTGTAATTGGAAGCACCGCGTGAATGAGCCTTAATAAGAGAGAGTTGCACCTTATCGAATATTTTTTGCAGCGCACCTAAATTTTCAGCGTAACTATCACGAGGCACAAATATAATTTGATTCTCCAGGTCTGCATCAATATAGTGAGAACCGTCACTTGGTAGTTCACGACCGAAAACAAGAAATGCGGGTGTGAAACCGGTAACCTCGTTAACCGCACTGTTTAAGGCAAATTGTATTTTAGAAATATTAGTATCCCAAGATCTATGGTCATTTTCGATGAAAGAAGATACAGTTGTCATAATAGTTTTGTTGTATCGTTCTACGGTATTAATTTGCGGCGTATAAAGTGGAGTATAATAGATGTTTGGGATGTTGTAGTGGGTAAATAAATTGCGCAACATGTTGCTAGTGAATTGCTTCCCATTGTCCATAATGATAGTGCTCGGTATGCCATGAACCAGAAAAACATTTTCCTCCAGGATCTTGCATATTACATCCGATGTGGCTCGTCTGATAGGAAAAAGCAAGCAATATTTTGAAAAGCAGCATGTTATGACGAGGAGGAAAGTGTTCTGTTTTCTAGACACAGGCAATGGGCCAACCAAATCAGCACTAATCATTTGAAAAGGGCGGCAGCAGTTCTTTGGCCTACCCATTGTTCCTAGAGTCGTGTGATTTGGGTGCTTGTAGGAGAGACAAGTTTCGCAACTAGTGACAAAATTAATCACATCTTTGTGCAGACTTGGCCAAAAATATTGTAAAGTAAGTCGTTTATGAATTTTGAAAATACCAAAGTGGCCTGATGTGGGTTCAGAATGGTTTTTAGCGATAATATCATGACGATATTCCATCGGAATTACTTCTTTCCATTCGAATTCTCTAGATAGAGGGTTTAAAGACTTCATGTACCGAAACAGTTTCCCATCAGTGACACGGTAGTTAACAAAAGATGTTGGGGAGCTTTGACACCCTTTGAAGATGTTTAAATACCAGGAATCGTTGGTCCTACATGACGGAACGTCAGTCGTAGTATCGATGGTGGAAATCGGAACCAACCGGCTTAGGCTATCTGGTACGACATTTTCGGAACCTTTCTTGTGTTTAATCTCGAAGTCGTACGCAGATAGTCTGACTCCCCATCGAGCAAGTCTTCCCGTCGGGTTATTTAAGTTCAAAAACCACTTGAGAGAAGAGTGGTCGGTGTAGACCGTAAACTTACGTCCATTTTCTACATAGCAGCGCCAGTGCTCAATAGCGATGAGGACAGCTAAAGTCTCTCGTTCAGTAGCACTGTAATTGCGTTCTGCTTGGGATAGAGACTTGCTCATATACGCAATGACGACTTCTTGACCATCGATAGTTTGAGTTAGTACAGCACCGATACCATAATCGCTTGCATCGGTGTGCACTTCAAACGGTTTCGTGTAGTCTGGACAAGAAAGTATTGGAGGAGAGATGAGACACTTTTTAAGTTCCTTGAATGCCTTATCAGCCTCAAGGGACCACTTAAAAGGTGGTGCATTCTTGCTTTGGGATGTTAGCTTGTTCAAGGGTGAAGATAGGGTACTAAAGTTAGGAATGAATCTGCGGTACCAAGAGGCCGTTCCAATAAAACGCCGAACTTCCTTCCGATTGGTAGGAGTAGGATAGTTCAAGATACAATTAACTTTTTCTGGATCAGCATGTAATCCGTTGGAGTCTACTATGTATCCGAGGTATTTTAGCTGTGGTCTAAAAAAATGACTTTTCTCGAAGTTTATAGTGAGGTTGGCCATCTTCAATTTTTCTAGAACCCGCGTCAGTAGTGTGATATGCTGTTCGAAACTATTTGACGCAATTATGACGTCATCGACGAAAACAAAAACCCTGTGTTCAAATTCGGGCCCGTAGAATAGTGCATCGACCAATCTCTGTTGGGTAGCTGGTGCGTTAGTCAGCCCGAAAGGCATAGATTTGAACTGAAAGGTTCCACGGGTAGGTATATAGAAGGCTGTCTTCTGCCTATCCTCCTTTCGAATAAGTATTTGCCAGAAGCTCTTAGAAAGGTCTATACTTGACAAATATTTGGAGTCACGCAGATTGTCTAGAATTTCTGATATGTAGGGCAAACTATAGGCATCTTTTTTTGTTACAGCATTAAGTTTCCTGCTGTCTAGGCAAAAACGAAGCTCACCATTCTTTTTTGGAGTTAATAAGACCGGGGATGACCAAGGACTCTCGCATGGTTCAACAACATCCTCCTTCAACATCTCATCTAATTGTTCGACCAGGATGCGCTGTTTCTCCGGCGACATTCTATAGTATCGTTGACGTATAGGAGTGGAATCTCCGGTGTCAATGGAATGAGTTATTAGTGAGGTACGGCCTAACCCACGTTTTTCATATGAGATATCGTGAAATTGTCGTATGATATGGTCAGCTATTTCCTTTTGTTTGTTAGGTAGATAGTCATAGGGGCATATGAGCTTTGGTTTGGTGGCATCCACGTCCGTTAGCGATACTCCCGAATCTTCATAGAAGGTTATACGGTCAAGATTTTTAGGGAGCAACTCGAATAGTCGCCAAAAATCCACTCCCAAAATAAGACCGTGTTTCACTTCTGGGACTACATATGCTTGGAGATCATGAGTTCGACCTTCGAACGTCAGTGGTAGGTTAATCACACCAATAGAGTTAAGCTTCTCACCACCGGCAGCGACAAATTGTGTTGTGTCATTAGTTTCCAAGTTGAAACCAGCTTTAAGAAGACGTTCATGACTCCCATTACCAAGTATAGTTGCAGATGACCCCGTATCTAGGAGTCCTGTTAGAATTTTACCAGCTACGTTGACTGAGACATAGAGACGTGACCTATTAGTACTATTATTATCATGGATTGAAGAAACAGCGTTAAAAGTAAAAAATTTTGAAACAAAACTTAACCATTCCGTCCACTCAGTTAAAGTAGTTTTGACTCTAGGTGTATTCATAACGCGGTTTTTCCAATCCAGATTACCTAGTTTTTTGAATCAGCAGGACTTGGATTGCAGTTAGTACATTCCGTGAAACGAACATCTTTCTTGCCGCATTTAAAACAAATAAGAAACCGTTCCTCCTTACATGTTTTTAAAGTATGGTCGTTAGTTCTGCATCGAGGACAAAACATTGATTTATGACGGGAATCAGAAGCTATAGCGTTTATTGAAAATTTTTTGTTCTGGATATATTCGGGATTCCCATTATAGTTATTGTTAGAGTTAGATTTAGAGTAAGTATTTGCGTTAGTATAAGAGTTAATATATTTTTTACTATAATTATGGCTGTCTTGGCGAAACTTAGAATAACTTGTTGCAGTAACCGTTTGTTTATATGCAAACTCCGGGGCTAATGTAGAATTGGTTACTCTAGGTGGTTCATGAAAGTGAGTGAAACGTGTCTGAACATTTTCGTAATTACGACATACAGACTTGAGTTGGTCAATACTTTGAATACTTGACGAAGCAGCCAATGAACCCGCGTAACAAGGGCGAATGTTATGGAGCAAAATTTCCAGTTTTTCCTCCTCAGAATAGGGTTTACTGAGACGAGAGAACATTCCGTGCATTATTGAGAGGTATACCGTTATATTCTCATCCTCACCCTGGGTACGCGATCGAATTTCAGCAGAGAACCTATAGTCGTAATCACTAGTGCTGAAATCTTGTTTTAGCAATTGGCATAATTCTTGCCATGACTGGATTTTATCCTTGTTGCATCTAAACCAATGCAAGGCATCGTCAACAAATATTTCAAATGCCAAAGACAAAATTTTTTCGTAGGTAATACCTCTAGCAAGTACAAATTCCTCTACTTTTTGTATGAACGAGCGCACGCACGACTTGCCTGAATACCTCAGTTTGCTAATATCTGCAGTTAAGCTGCGTTCACAAGTCACAGCTATAGAAGTTGTGACCTCAGAATTAGCCTTGGAAGAACCGGCAACTGGAATATGTGGTTGCGTTTGCTGTGAGAGGGGTTTCAAAGCTGTAAGTTCTTTATATTGTGCTTTGAAATTAGTAATACATGATTTATAGATGTCAGAAACCTCTGGAACTACACATACTCTATTAAGCCTATGATGGATGTGGTTTAACAAATTCTCTGCTCTAGCAAACAAGTTTTTATCAAATTTAGATTTTAATGAGTTTACATTGCCTTGTGACTTAATCAAAGATTCTTTAACTTCACTTAAGTCATCACTAGGCTCTAGGTGCGATTCTAATATGTCTTCCGATGGTAGTAGTTGACCTAATTTAACTATCTGTTTTCGCAGCTCTTGCACCGATTCTCCAGAACCACCTCGAAGCTCTACCTCATACTCCAATTCCGCCTTTTGCAGGGAGAGAAATTTTATGTCGTAGGCCATAGTGACGATTGGGCGAGTGTAATAATAGACAAATTTCAATACTTATTTACACTACTCTTAAGTCTAATTGTAGAAGGGAATATAACCCAGTCACCTTAAAGTTAATGAGCAACAAATGTGTAGTAACAATACAATACTCATAAAATTTTCACAGTTAGATTATTTTATGGTAAGGTTGCAGAGAAAAATATTTCAATAGGAATATTGACACATTGGTTGTTTCAGTACAATAATCACTCTTAGAAACTATTTTATAGCCAACACCGAAGAAAACTATTAAAAGCAGAACAGAAGAGTAAAGCACTTCGGTCGAGGATGCAACTTAAGTTGGGCGCCAATGTTACGTTCCCTGTTTCATTCACACCTTCCCCTACAGATAGGACGGTAAGTGAAAAACAGGAGCGTGTTAGAAAATTTATTTTTTAGGACGAATAGGTAAAACAGGGTCAGGGTACGGTTGCATCCAGGAGCCGAAAAGCCTTACACGACCGCTTAGGACACTGGCCTTGTAATCCCCGCGCGTAGGGTCCGCAGGGTGTTCTGGTAGAACCGCAGCTGAAGTAGTCAGGCACCAGGAGATGTTTCGGGATGGTAAGTAGCAAGGCGGCTCGACTGAGGCCCAAGCAAGAGACAGGTAGGCAGGAAACAAGCCGTGCGGGTGAACCCCAATTCGGGGTAACACAAGGCACTATCGAGGAGTTAAAACGCAACGACACTTATTTTACGTTCGTTACAGACGAAGTTTAAAATCCAGAGACGTGCGTGCGCGTTCGCTCAGAGTCAGGCGGCAGCTGGCAGTTAGCCGTTTAAAAAATACAAGTAACAACCGTTAGTCGATTGCCCCCGCACCGCCGACGCGGGTCATTGGCCGGTACACCCAACGTTACAGCTACGTTTGCAAAGACAGCTGATCGATTAATAAGTTAAGTCCGTAATAGTATTAATGTGTTAATTAATAATTATTAATGATTTATGATTTTATAGTAATAATTGTGTACAGGAAATATATAATAGAATTTAAGGTTTAAGTTATAGCGCAATTTAAAAAAATACAAAACGGTGTATGTAGTAACCGTTACACTACATTGAAGAAACGAATCATTTTTTTTCACGTGGGCTAGAAATTAATATGAATTAATTTAGTGTAGAACTTTTATTATTAAAATAATCACGAGCTGAATTCTCAGTAAAAACTAAAACGGTATAAACACTCACTTTTCACATCAATGTTGATCGAAGCATTTATGAGCCCACACTAGCTGGAACTGCACTGGTGCTACATAAGCGTGACTGACAGGAGAATTAACGTAACGGGATTTTCACGGTACGCTGCTGATTTACAAACAAACATAAATACCACTCAGATACGAGTGAATATTGTGTAGAATTTGTATTATTTTATATTAAGAAGATAGTAGGTGTCTAGGAGGGAGATACTAAAAGCCTTTTCTAAGTTATGTAAATGTGCAGGGGCATTTTGACATTACATTACTAAATGTGCACATACTTATCTCCTTCAAAAATTAATATCCATGAAAAGGTATTTTAATTTTACAGCTCCTAATGCCCTATATTATATCTACTAGCTTTTGCCCACGGCTTCGCCCGCGTTAATAAGTTATTCCGGGCTTAAAGTACATAAAAACCTTCCCGTTGAATCACTCTATGACTATGACGTTGATACAACTCTTAACAAATAATGCATTAATTTCGACCAAATTTGATTACCATAAAAACTGTTCTAGTGAGTTAATCTTAAAAGATAGACATATACTGTCTTTTTTAGGTCATTTCAAGAGGAATAATTTTTTCATACATATATTTGTGGTATCTTGAACCGTTTTCGCGGCTCACGCAATGGAAGCCCTCAAGGATGAAAAATTTTCCCCGTTTTTTCACATTTTCCATTATTTCTTCGCTCCTAATAGTTGCATCGTGATGTTATATAGCCTAAAGCCTTCCTCGATAAATGGTCTATTCAACACAAAAAGAATTTTTCAATTCGAACCAGCAGTTCCTGAGATTAGCGCGTTCAAACAAACAAACAAACTCTTCAGCTTTATTGAAATCCTCCTAGCCAGTTTCGGCCACGGCGGCCAATCTCAACGGAGATCAGCCAGGTACGCAGGAGATATTATAGTGCACAAGTGTGTGCGCAATACACAGGTGCACTCGCTATTCCTTCACTCTCATAGTCCGGTGAGACGGCAATCCGACATGACCGGAGAGAGATCAGGCGCAGGACCAACGGCTTTACGTGCTTTCCGAGGCACGGGGGTATCACACCGCCAACTTCCTGACTCCGAGCTGCGACTGAGTAAATTTTAAGATGGAAAAACCCAGTCACAATTTTTTTAGCTCGACCTGGGATTCGAACCCAGGACCTCAGCGCGCAAATCGTACTCGTAATGCGTACGCAATACCACTACGCCACCGAGGCAGTCAGCTTCAGCTTTATAATATTAGTATAGACTAGCTTTTGCCCACGGCTTCGCCCGCGTTAATAAGTTTTTCCGGGCTAAAAGTACATACATAAAAACCTTCCCGTTGAATCACTTTATCCAACACATTTATTTGTATAAAGATTAATATTATGACGTTGATACAACTCTTAACAAATAATGCATTAATTTCGACCAAATTTGATTAACATAAAAACGGTTCTAGAGAGTTAATTTTAAAAGACAGACATATACTGTCGCGGACTTTTTTTTAGATCATTTCAAGAGGAATAATTCTTTCATACATATATTTTTGGTATCTTGAACCATTTTCGCAGCGCACGCAATGGAAGCCCTCAAGGATGAATAATTTTCCCCGCATTTTTCACATTTTCCATTATTTCTTCGCTCCTAATAGTTGCATCGTGATGTTATATAGCCTATAGCCTTCCTCGATAAATGGTCTATTCAACACAAAAAGAATTTTTCAATTCGCACCAGTAGTTCCTGAGATTAGCGCGTTCAAACAAACAAACAAACAAACAAACAAACTCTTCAGCTTTATAATATTAGTATAGATAACCCCTCCTACCTATTTAAGAAAATTCATAGCAGCGTGAATATCACATTTTCATTCGGAAATACGCTCACGCACACGCCATATTCGCACTAAGCTACAAAATAAATAAAAAATCAGAAAATAAATCCGGAATTTTCGGTAAAATGTTTCTTATTCATAGATGATTTTTAGCACGATGTTAGCACGCTTTTTTACAGTAAAATACACTATTTTCTTATTTACACTATTCTTAATAGAAATTTATTTTCTATTGTTAGGTCGATTTTCTATAAAGCGTTTTTTTTAGTTTTTTTTAAACTATTAGGTATTTATTTTTAATTTTTTAGTTCTGTTCTCCCATAGTCCAACTGATGTCACTAAAAATAAACGAAAGCGCCTTATTTATTCATTTTTAGTTGGATTTTCTATAAGAGCATGTTATTAATAATATATTGAACTGCCATCGATCCTTGTATAAGTAAGCCATAAGTATGCCAAATTTCGATTTCATCCGAAATTTTGAAGGAGGTCAAAATCATGTTCAAAGTTTCCGTTACATAGGCACATAGTAATAAACGTATGAAGCTAAAAAGAGAGTTAAAACAGCACAATGGTGTTGCGTGTGTTTTGACGGGTGTATAGAAGTTTATCGTCGTATTTTGTATTGTTATTGATAAGAAAATGCTACCAGTGAGGCGTCCAAATATGAACATTAATGGTTATGCATATGATAAGCATTACAACAGTTATGGACGAATTATTTAATTATGATTTTATTTCATCATAATATGGTCGTATTGTAAACATTCATAAAGTCATTGTCATCAACGTGTAACATTTCCGGTAATTTTTAATTTGACTGGTTAATCACTTTCGATACATCAAACGTATATAATCCAACTGATTTAAAATTTACCGACAGTGCTACATTTCCTTAGTCGGCGGCTGGAAAAAAAAATGACGGTACGAAGTTAGCCGGGTCAGCTAGTTTCATATAAATTTCAACTTAATATCTCTACGCGTTCCTGAGAAAAAGGGTCTTGTCAGACAAACAGACAGACCGATAGACGGACAACAAAGTGATCCTATGAGGGTTCCATTTTTCCTTTTGAGGTACGGAACTACCTAAAATTTACAAAATCTATAAAATCTACCAACCTGAACTAAGCGCGGCGGATTAAGGCCTCTCAGTAGTAGAGGAGGCCTGTGACAAGCAATGGGACAGTATTTAATAATGGGCTGGTATTATTACCTAGTAGGGTAAAATTATACTCACATGTCATCATCCAGTCCGCAATGAGACAAAACGATTATTATATCGACACCTTGATCGGTCAGTGATTGTGCCTCTCTCTGAACTATTGGTATGGGATCCAAAAATATTACCTCGCCTGGATTTGAAGACGTCTGGAAGAAAAAAAGCGTTTAGTACCTATATATTTCCCACTAGCTTTTGCCCAGGGCTCCGCCCACGTTAAAAAGTTTTTCTGGGATAACCGTCCCGGTTTATATTTTCCCGGGATAAAAAGTAGCCTATGTGTTAATCCAAAACATGATATGCCTGTGTGTCAAATTTAATCGAAATTCGTTCAGTAGTTTTTGCGTGAAAGAGGAACAAACATCCATACATCCATACATTCTTACAAACTTTCGCGTTTATAATATTATTAGTAGGATACAGATGCACAGGGCTTTTGTAACACAATTTTCCCGGGATTAGATCTCTCAAATGATGAGATCGAAATGGTTAATCCTTTCATAAAACTATAAATTATTTTTAAAAGAAAATATGTTCTGCCAAATTGCCTTAAAAAGTACATTGCCACAATTCCACGTCGAAACAAGATAAATTTATACTTGAAATTGCTTTAAGTTACAAAGACATACCTTGGTAGATGTAGTAATCAATCCAATGATTCCAATTTTCCTACCATGCCGTTCTACCACCACGTGTGGTTTGTACAGCCCTGAGAGGGACGGTTCCTGACTGGTGTCCAGGTTTGCAGCCAGGACTGGCCCCCGAAGACGTTGGAGGTACGGCACCAGACCAGCAACTGAGTCGTCGAACTCATGGTTTCCTATCGCCTAGAAGCAGAAAATCTTGAATTTACATCAGCGACAACTAAAGTAGAACCTTTGAAGTTCTTTGTAAGACTGCCTCGGTGGCGTAGTTATATTACAGTACTGTCGTACTAATATTATTTACTAATATATATTTTCTTTGCTGTCGCAAAGCTGAGGTCTCGGATTCGATCCCCGGGTCGGGCAGTGATATTAAGTTTTTCTATTCAGTATCAGCCCGGAGTCTGGAATTTGTGCTCGATATGGCGATAGGCTCGCCCCCTATCACATCATGGGACGGAATAATGGCGAAAAGTGGGTGCACTAGTTGCGCCTCTGCCTACCCCTTCGAGGATAACAGACGTGAGTGAGTGATGCGACATTTTTTGCGATATTTAAGACCGATTTCATAAGTTTCTAGTAAATTTGATCAGACCGTTATCGTATTAATCAGTTAATGTAGATAGTACTCGTATTATGACAATTTATTTGGGAGCATTGATTAGACTATGAATTTTGTATTTAGTCGGTTTATACATTTATGTGCCGACTGCCGAGTAGCATTTATCATCAAGCGGAGAAATCCGCCTTAAGTTTGATATGTATTTGGAAACAGCACGTTTTTTCTGGATTTTGAACCTCGTTATGCAATGCAATGCAATCACCCCTGTATTATATATTGCCCACTGCTGAGCACGGGCCTCCTCTATTACCGAGAGGGTTCAGGCCTGAGTCCACGACGCTGGCCTAATGCGGGTTGGCAGACTTCACATACCCTCGAAATTCTTATGGAGAATTCTCAGGTATGTAGGTTTCCTCACGATGTTTTCCTTCACCGATAAAGCGAACGATAATTGATAAACAATACACACATAACTTTAAAAAGTCAGACGTGTGTGCCTTGGGTTTTGAACCTCCGGACATTGTCTCGGCAGACCGTTCCATTCCCAACTAGGCTATCATCGCCGTTGAACTGCTGCTGCTGCTGCTGCTGAACCTCGGTAATAAAATCTAAATTGCCTTGCCATATTATTATTATCTATGGTAGGTCTATTGCTTCACTTTTTGTCAACGAAGATGTTAATTATTTATCTTTCCTTTGTCAAGCATCATTGCCATCACTAAGAATCATTACATATAGCTAAAACCCCAGAGATTATGAAACATGTACACATACATTAATTATCAATTTTCCATTCATACATATACAATTTTTTTTGCATAATAATTACTACTATATCCTAGCATGACAACCGCGGAAAGAGATTCAAAGTTCGGTTATGTGAAGTATTACTATTTATTTATACCAAATTTGCTAAAGTTTATGGGTAACTGCATGTATAACCCAGCGAATCATTAAATTGTATAAAATAGCTCGCTTCCTGTTTTTTTCTTTATACTGGCTCAATATAATGACTCCAATGCACCTGATCGTAAGTGAAGAGGAATTCAGATAGAGTGCCGACTGACGAGAGATGAAATAATCACCATAATTATTCTCGCGCCTTTAGTAGCTTCCAATATTTGTTCCAATTATTTTTAGTAGTTGGTATTTTTATCGATACTTTGTCATTTTATAATATTTTATTGTTTTTACAGATCGTGTTGTTGCGGAAGTGTCTTGCGCCTCTTCTTCACAACCATAACACGTTTCGAAGCGGTGATGATACACGACAATTTAAAAGATTTTGTAAAAGACAATTTAAATAAACATAATTTTGACTATGACTGTTTTTTTTATTTATTAGGTTTTCCAGCAGACTTAACTTTGTCTAACACAACTTCCTTCTTGGTCTTCTAATCCTATAATCAACTTACATGAGCATCATTCGGCAGCATATTGATGAACTCCACGGTAACATTCCATTTGAAGAGTGTGTACCAGTAGGTACCCTGGTAGACGTCTCCAGCGTTCAGGAGTAAAGCATCAGGGTGCTGCTTGAGTAAGGCCTTGATCTCCTGATACAGACGAGGGAAGCCGCCGAGGCAGCTCGTGTCGTTCAATTCACATACTGGGTAGTTTACTGATGTCTCCTCAAATCTGGAAAAAAAAATAGATAAATATTAGTGGCCATGTGTCTTTAAATGCATGAAGCTTCGTTATCATAGCCGTTATTTGTAATATTGGGTATTTATAATTCAACAATAATATCATAAGGATAGGTATAGGTTTTCGTAAACTTTCCCAGCGTACTTTCCTGCAAGTGGACGCTTAGTGTTTAGATATTTCCTTAAGCTGTGATTCCGCAGAACGCGGCAGACGGCAGTTGGCAACAGCATGTGCCGCGACAGCAGACGGCACTTCTATGCAGTATTAAATTGTATGAGACCGATTCCGCACACGATGCCAAATGATGCCCCGTAGGACGTCACCTGCCGCGCGTCATTTGCCGTCGTGTGCGGAATCGGTCTCATTAGGGCTGCCATCCGTCCGGATTTCCCCGGATTTGTCCTAGTTTGAAGGGCGTCCGGGGGCCGTCCGGCCGGGGTTTTAAAAATTGTCCGGGCAAAACCCGGACACTTTTGTTGTCAGGGGAAATCCATTTTTTCTAGATGAGCGACAAATTGAAATAAATCTTAGTTAAAACTTCATGCATTCACCCGCATTCAAGAAGGCACGGCAAAATATTTTGTCAGAGGTGTCCGGGGAAATACCCATATTTCGCCCAAATGTCCGGGATTTTTGCCGTGTTTATCCGGCGTCGGCAATTTAGATGATGGCAGCCCTAGGTCTCATACAATTTAATACTGCATAGTAGTGCCGTCTGCCATCGCGGCACATGCCGTCTGCCGCGTTCTGCGGAATCACAGCTTTAGCCAACTGCGCATAAAGACTGATTTGGCTGACAGCGACATAGTAAACCATGTCTAAAGGACATGTCCAAAAACGGGCTTAAAATTCTATATAATATAATAGCTTTTGCCCGCGGCTCTACCCGCGTTCAAATAATTTTCCGGGATAAAAGTCCCGCTTTATATTTTCCCGAGATAAAAAGTAGCTTATGTGTCAATCCAGGACATGATCTACCCGTGTGCCAATTTTTTTTAGCGCGAAAGAATAACAAACATCCATACATCCATACTTACAAACTTTCGCGTTTATAATATTAGTAGAATTTGGATAGAACTCCTAATAAGAGCCTTTTAGAATAAATCGTTTAATTTTAAAGACATCCGATTTTGAGATTTATGTAATTTTATTTTGCTTAAAAACGACACTTAATATTATGAACGTTTTTAAAAAGTTAGTAATAAATGCAGGGATCTAAAAATATATTTTTCATGGATCCAAAATCCATATTTTGGATTTAATATCCATTAAGTTTGTGCCTGGTTAGATTTTGAGGCCCAGCACCCATAAAAAAACCGAACATTTTTATCCGGTTTACTCGCATGCGATAACGTAATATAAAATAAATAAAAAAGGGACTTTTATAATATACAAAAAAACACACCAATCCAATTTAAAAGCGAATCGCAAAGATATGGAGTAATTATTATTGTGTCAATACGGAGAATATGTAAAAAGTATTATCGCAATGCTGCGAAGTAGTTATCATTACAGCATATTATGAAAATAAAGTATTCTTAAAAATTTAATCATAAAAAGATATTAACGTAACACATACGATTTTCCTCTTTCCAGAAGAGATACCTACTCTACTGCGCGGTAAAGTCCCTGCGTTGTTCATATTGCAGTCGCTTTCATAAATGTTTACTAACATGCTGATGTCATACTAAAAGGATGTCTATATGAGATATAAAATGGGAATGGTTCGGGAACTTTGATAGAAAGTTTACATTTTAAGTATACATACACATACACTCACGTCTTTTATCCCCGAAGGGGTAGGCTCAACTAGTGCACCTACTTATCGCCATTATTCCAAAAACAGCAAACATACATTTCAAGTATGTTTTCTGTTTACTTTGAGGCTCTTAGAATTGTTATTATTTAGTCACTTTTTTTTATCGTATTATATTCGATCTGCCCTAAGCTATTATTAAACTTAAATGAAGATTTTTCTGTTTTACTACGATTGAGATTATTACTTGTAATTTATATTAAAATTTGCTCGAAGCTTTCCTTACGTGAATCTTTATTAAGAACTATAAAAAGCAGCCTATAGCACTCAGGAGTAATGTAGCTTCCTATTTGTGGAAGTATTTTCAAAATCAGTTCAGTAGTTCCTTAGAGGAACAACCAACCAAACAAATTCTTCAGCTTTATAATAATAATTAATAAATAAGTACATACATACATACATATACATTCACGCATGTTATCCCCGAAGGGGTAGGTAGAGGCGCAACTGGTGCACCCACTTTTCGCCGTCATTCCGTCCCATGATGTGATAGGGGGCGAGCCTATCTCCATATCGGGCACAAATTCCAGACTCCGAGCTAATACTGAATAGAAAACTCAATATCACTTTGCCCGACCCGGGAATCGAACCCGAGACCTCAGCTTTGCATTCGTACTGTAATACAACTACGCCACCGACGCAGTCTATAAATAAGTATAGATTCATTAATGATCATCTACTGGCAAAAGCCAGTACTGTATAATTATAGGAAAGGAATGACCTTTAATAATACATGCATTAGCTAATATTCCTATTCTTCAGAAATCCAATTGTTTTGCTATTTGCATACAAAATAATCCACATAATCAAACATATAAAAATAGCCTACTGCAGTTGCATTTATTGTTTGTGAATTGTTTGACTTGTCTATTCAGTCTAGACTCTAGTTATAATTTATTTAAAAGAAAACTTAATATTTGATCTTAAATAAACAAAACTAAGTATTTGACACCCCTTCGTCCAATTAATTAGTTGTATCAATAAATGTTCTTAATCAGTAATAGAACTAATAGTTCAGTCTTACTCTCAAGACTCATATAGTAATTTGGACTGCATCGGCATTGTATTGCGTGCGCGGCACGAATATTGCGCCGAGGTCTCAGTTTCCAATCCCAAGGTAAAGTGATATTGGGGTTTTCTACTCAGTATCGGTTTGGAGTTTGGAAATGTGCCCGGGAAACGGCAGTAAGTCCGTCCCCTATTACATGGGGTCTCACATAGCTAGCGAAATGTTGGTGTGTAGGTATGTATATCTAAAATAACTTGACTTTTTTTTTAATATGGGCCCTACTGCCAGTAGCCTGACACGAGTCGCCTTTTCCGGCCACACCGGTCTTTAGGGTGAACGCAGAAGGCGCTCGCAACCCTTTGAATTAAGTGACCATGCTGAGGGCAACACACTAACGGAAAAAGTCTGTGAGACTCGATCCTAGTGGCTGTCTCGTAAGCGCCACTCGACGACGAACAGCAGCGCGCTGGGCCAAGCTTACATTATAACTTCACTTAACCAAGGTAAAACTATCTAAAAGTACTCACACTCGACCGTGTCCTTGAGGCTTGAAGTAATTACCTGCAGCCGCGCGGTACGTAAACACGCGATAGGGCTGCCCGTCTACAATATTTAATTTAATCTAAGATACTTGAGATTCTTTCTAATTTTGAGATGAAATAAGAAGTGTTTAATTAAAATACATGTCGTATTTTTTATTAGTAGAATTCTACTTTTTTATTTTTAATAAATAATAATAATAAAAACACTTTATTGTCACACCATAACATACATAACATGGCACATCAGCATAAAACGGTGTTACAATTTTGGCGGTCTTATCGCTAAGAGCGATCTCTTCCAGACAACCGTGCATGGAGAGGAATAAAACAATTGAAATTATCGGCGGCGTTTTCAATAAACATACATAGAACAAGAAAGGAAATTAACAATATAAATATATATACATACATATAAATAAACACATACATACACATATACACATATACATAAGCATATACATACATATATACACATATACACACAAATATACCCATACATGCACCAATAATAAGATAGAAATAGAGCAAAAACGTAGCATTACTGCGAAAGATAGTGTGCTTTCACCCGGGATTTAAAAGTTTCCAGCGTAGACGAGCGCCTGATATGGATAGGCAATGCATTCCACAATCGCACAGCTTCCACAGTAAAGGACCGACCATAGAATGATGTCCTATGTGCTGGAAACTTTAACGTAAGATTCTCTGATGACCTAAGGGAATGAGAACTGTTGCTATGTAGGAAACTAAAATGTTCCTGAAGATAGCGCGGGGAGGATGGATTGAACAGAATACTGTAGAGGAGAGATAAGATGTGAACATTCCGGCGACGGCGTATAGGAAGCCACTTGAGCTTTTCACGAAATTCGGAAACATGGTCATATTTGCGTAAGCCAAATATAAACCTAATACAAAAATTTTGAAGGCGCTCAAGTTTATTCAGCTGGGCCTCGGTAAGATCAAGGTAGCTGGCGTCGGCATAGTCAAGTATAGGGAGTAGAAGAGATTGTGCGAGCGCAATCTTAGTGGATATTGGAAGAAAGTTGCGTAATCTACGTAGTGAACCAGCTGCAGCAAAAATTTTACGACTAATTACTATCATTTGAGGAACCCAGGATAGAGTGCTGTCGATGATAATACCAAGATTTTTTACAGTATCGCTAAAGGGTATTATAACATCATCTATCATCACTTTAGGCAGAAGTGACCAGTCCACTTATTTTTATTACTTAATTAATAAAAAAACACCTTTATCAATTTCGGACTGCAAAATATTCGCGCCTCGGCTGAGGCGTACGAAAAGCTTTATTGTAAAATTTAACGGTATAAAAAATCCGCATTTTGATAAAAAGTTTAATTAAATATACTTTTGGGAAACATGGACAAGAATTCAATCAACCAAAAACAGCACAATACATTTTATAATTGCCCTTTGCCATATTAAATAAGGAATTGTACTTATTTAATTTCAATGTTCACAAAGTCTACGCTTACTGCTTACAAAACCATCACACCGTTCGTTCGTCACTGCGGCGCACTCGCGACTGTGTACTTAATGTGTACCATGTGACTGCCTCGGTGGCGTAGTGGTATTGCGTACGCATTACGAGTACGATTTGCGCGCTGAGGTCCTGGGTTCGAATCCCGGGTCGAGCCAAAAAAATTGTGACTGGGTTTTTCCATCTTAAAATTTACTCAGTCGCAGCTCGGAGTCAGGAAGTTGGCGGTGTGATACCCCCGTGCCTCGGAAAGCACGTAAAGCCGTCGGATTGCCGTCTCACCGGACTATGAGAGTGAAGGAATAGCGAGTGCACCTGTGTATTGCGCACACACTTGTGCACTATAATATCTCCTGCGTACCTGGCTGATCTCCGTTGAGATTGGCCGCCGTGGCCGAAACTGGCTAGGAGGATTTCATTTTCAATGTGTACCAAACTCGAAGCGCGCAGGTATCACTCGCGTTTGTTTGAAGATATTCTACTGTATAGATTTATTTATACTGTGACTTAGCACCGCGTGTTACTACACTTATACAGACTCAAGCCTTTTATCCCCGACGGGGTAGGCAGAGATGCACTAATGCAATCACTTTTCACCGTGCGTATTTCATCCCATGATGTGATAGGCGGCGGGTCTATCGTCACATCGGGCAGAAATTTCACATTCCGGGCTGATACTGAATAGAAAAATCCAATATCACTTTGCCCGACCTGGGGATCGAACCGGAGACCTCAGCATAGCTGTCATACCGTAGGTAATGCAACTACGCCACCGAGGCAGTCAGTCAGTGCTCTATCACTGAGATGTTACATACAAAGTCGCATACGTAGTAAAGAATGCTAGTAAATAAGTATAATGCTGCTCGGCGGAATAAACATAGGAGTGATACTCGAACTTTCGAATACCAGAAGCTTTTGTGTAAAAATCACGTTTATTTTTATTCAGATATCTCAATGTCAATGTAATACTTTAGATTTTATTTATAAACTCAGAATGGATTACGAAACAAAAACGATATAAATGAAAGTCACGGTCAATGGCGGAAAACATTAACTTGTCTATATTTAAATTAATCCTAAACCTTTACTGCTACCTTTGTAAGCTACTAAAGTGTTCCGTTAACTACAACACACAGACACACACATACACGAACGCCTTTTATCCCCGTAGGAGTAGGAAGAGGCGCAACTGGGGCACCCACTTTTCGCCGTGCATATTCCGTCCCATGATGTGATAGGGGGCGGACCTATCTGTATATCGGGCACAATATTAGACTCCTTAATCCTTAGAGCGATAGTCGTATCAGGCACGCAATACAACTATGCCATCGAGGCAGTTAAAAACATATTTCAGACATTCCAAATTTCTACGTGGTAAACTCAGGCTGTACAGCTTTGTCCATATTAATTGGTGCTATGCCACGATAGCCTAGCTTGGAATGGAACAGACTGCCTAGAGGAAGGTACGCAAGTTTACTACCCGAGGAAGACACTTCTGACGTTTCGAAGTTACATGTCTATCATTAACCCCCGACAAAAAGAGGGGAGTTATAAGTTTAGGGTGTGTATCTGTGTATCTGTATGTCTGTCTGTGGCATCGTAGCTCTCAAACGAATGGACCGATTTGGACGCGGTTTTTTTTTGTTTGAAAGCTGATGTGACTGCGATGGTTCTTAGCTATAATTTATGAAGATCTGTTCAGGCGTTTGAGGATTATCAGCTCATTTCCAACTTAAAAAATCCAATTGACTTTAAATTTGGTGTATTGTGACTTTCAATACATTTGTAAACATGAGCTGATGCTGCGGCATCAAGTAGTCTGCGGGATACCCAACTCCTTAGCAACTTATAGCAGATATAGTGTGTTGGGGCTCATAAGGATGGGCTCAACCAGTAGGTGATAAATAGTTGATTATCAAGGCCCCATGATGGAGAATAAAGTAATTTAAAAAGTTTGAAATAAAAATTAAATTAAAATTTAAATAAACCCCGACACAAAAAATCACTAAAAAGTAAAATAATAATAGTGTCTTTGTCGTTTAAGTACCTAGTAATATTTTGACCCAAGCGTCCTCACGTCGGGGGACCGAACTCCAGACCAGGGAGATGAAAATACTTCTTTAACGGTCCCCTGACGCGACGACGGTTGGGTAAAAATATTACTAGGTACTTAAACGACAAAGACACTATTATTATTTTACTTTTTAGTGATTTTTTGTGTCGGGGGTTATTTAAATTTTAATTTAATTTTTTTAACATTTATCATTCGCTTTAACGGTGAAGGAAAAGATCGTGAAGAAATCTGCATACTTGAGAATTCTCCATAAGAGTTTCGGAGGTATGTGAAGTCTGCCAACCTGCGCTAAGTCAGCGTGGTGGACTAAGGTGTGAAGCCTCTTAGTAGTAGAGGTCCATGCTCAGCAGTAGATAGTATACAATACAGGACTGGTATAATGGGCCAGGTCAACCAGCTTATAAAACAAACGCGAAGTAACAGTTTACTTTTTCGTTTCGTGGTTAATGAGATTCTATAGGTACCCAAATACCTTCCCTCAGTTATTAAGCTGTTATTTTGATGGAGCTGCAATCCAGTTTTTATGCGAATGAATGACAAAAGACCGACCGAATGTTAGGCATTCACTTGGGGAGGCTTGCGTTCCGAAGTGGACGGCGATAGACTCATTGATTGATTGAATGAGTAAATATTCTGAGATATAACGACTCAAAAAGTTATAAAAGTTGTTATCGTCATAATATGCATGAGTACGCCACGTATATACATCTAGAGTTGTTATATTTTATATAATATATATATATATATATATATATATATATATATTATATACTGACGACTCGATATTATATACGACTGCAAAGCTGAGGTCTCGGGTTCGATCCCCGGGTCGGACAAAGTGATATTAAGTTTTTCTATTCAGTATCAGCCCGGAGTCTGGAATTTGTGCCCGATATGGCGATAGGCTCGCCCCCTATCACATCATGGGACGGAATAATGGCAAAAAATGGGTGCACTAGTTGCGCCTCTGCCTACCCCTTCGGGGATAACAGGCGTGAGTGTGTGTGTGTGTGTATTATATATTAAATGTTTAAATATTTTTCTATCGGTCATTGTAACTTATACTTACCGTATAAAATATAGGTACATAAGTTTTAACTATAAGAATATCAGGTAAAATGAAACCCAGTCCCTTAATCTTTAAGCCAGTGTAACTTCGAGACATCTGTCTCTTGTTCTATTGTGTGCGTGGCTAGGGTCTTATACCTGCTATAATAAATGATATACCGTTAGTCTTGAGCGGGGGGGTCAAGTTAGTTAGATCTGATGATTGGATCCTAGAGAAATCGAGGGCAACGCTCAAATTTTATAGGCCCACACATCGTTTTTTTTCGCAAATCTTATGAAGTAATTTATTGTTTAGTGTTTTCGCGTAAATAACATCACGCCTTTTACGTTTTCAGGGGTAGGCAGAGGCGTAACACGTCAGCGCGATAGTTATACCACGTGTGCAATACAACTACACCGTCGAGGCGGTATATTTCTTACTAACACAAAAAAGCAACAAATAATAACTTTTTAACAAAAAATAGGCACTGACTTCAGAATCGGTTACCAGTATATAAGTAATGCTTTCGTATATTTATTCACTATTAAATTATTTTTGGGTTTTTAGATTTTTTCGTCGTTTTTGAAGGCTAGGCGGTTGACTTACTTGTATTTACTCACTGCTCGAACGCCAACTGAAAAAACTATTTTTTTCTTAAAACCAGCAAAAGCTCAGCATCAATCAGATATATATTCATCAAAAAGTTTATATACTTTTGTAAAGTGTCAAGATCATGTACTATTTTAACTCGCAATAACTGGCTGTTATTAATACGACATCTGCATGTTACAGGAGGGGTAAAACAGCAGTTTTCAAAATGTTTTTTAAAAACAAGATTTAATTCAATGTGCTGAAGTTTTTAAAAAGAGTAATTCAACTGAACAAGAAGTTATTACCAACGGCATCCGCTTTCTTGTTTCTATATACGGAGCTCCTAAAAAAACTACCTGTTTAGATAAGCATCGATATGCATGTTTCGTTAAAATACTAAAAATAAAAAACAAGTTCAATTAGCTTGTCTTCCTCCAACCTCAGTTGCTGCTCACCAACATCTTTTTCGAGTATATTACCAAATTCAAGTGTGGCTTGGTTATCAGCTAGACCCTACAGACTGGGGTTGGAAGTTGGTCAACAATATATTAGAGCCTACTGGGGAAACCACGTTAAAAAAACGCGCTAAGTACACTACCTCATAGGTGGCGTGGAAACGTGTGCATATTATGACGATAACAACTTTTATAACTTTTTGAATCGTTATATCTCAGAAACGGTGGCTCGTAAGAAAAAAGTATTGATACATTTTTTATAGATAATTTTATGATCTATAATTTTTGTCTGAAGTACTTTTATGATAAAACTTACCGTTTTGCTGAAAATCGCGAAAAACTCATTTTTTTTACCTTTGACCTTGAATATATTTTTTTCCTTACAGGGGAATGAAGGGGAACTTCTAGACATTGTTTATAATTACGTTTTGAACAATTTCACAGAAATTCAGCTTGTTGGGACTTTATGTAACTTCGAATGTCTAAATTGACCGGACTAATAATAATGTAGACAGTAATCAGCCGTGAGCGAAATAATCATATCAGTCAATCACGCGGTTAATTAATTATCATTCAGTACAATCGCTTAGAGGACAATCAAGTAATTAAAACTGAGAGGAATTTTGACGTTCTTAATCTTATTTCTTGGGAACGTAATAGAATTTTACACCATTTCGTTTGTTTATTTTTAGGAGCATCCAGACATACAATACATTTTCAACAAGCTATTTTACACACGTTTTCAATATTATTAATATTTTAAGGCAATTCCAAATATTGATCAGGTAAATAGGCTGTCTCGATGGCGAAGTTGTATTAATGTACGACTGCAGTACTGAGGTTTCGGGTTCGATCCCCGGATTGGGGAAACTAATTTTAGGTTTTCCTACTCAGTGTCAACCCGGAGTTTGAGCTTTGTGTCGGATATGGCCATAGGCTCGCCCCCTATCACATCATAGGACGGAATACGCACGGCGAAAAGTGGGTACTAGTTGCGCCCCTGGCTACCCCTTCGGGGATAAAAGGCGTGAGTATGTGGGTGTAATGTGTAAGATTCAAAATGCGTCACCAGATGGCAGTGTTTTTATCGTGCATATTCCCTTATTATTACGTAACCAACGAACTTGACCCCACGCTATTTTGCACTGTTATAGAAATCTTATCTATATGACATACTTCTTAACGTTGAAGGTTGCGTGAATCGAAATGTTCAAAATACACGTCAATGCGATAACCTTTGGTGTCAATTTGTGTTCCGGACATGTTTGTGGAACTTATCCGCGTTATTCATTTTAATTGTAACGCTCCTATTGAGCAGACGGTTAGATGAAGTTTTTTTTTTATGGCACCGAATGACGAGACGAGTATGCCGTTCGCCTGATGGTAAGCGATACGACCACCCAGAAACAGTAGAAACACCATCCAGCACCGTGAGTTACAAAGTACTGTGTGGGATTCCACTGCGCTCGTCATCCTGAGACATAAGATGTTAAGTCTCATTATGTCCTGTAGAAGAAGGTCGCAGGAACACGCTGTATGCAGGCCACTTTTGACAGGTCTCTCTGGAAATCTTCAGGTGAGGTAATCTTCAGCAGTGGTCCTCGTATGGCCGATGATGATGATGTTGGAAATTACACCCTTCTCCTCATGCAAATAGTCTAGACTATATGGTAAGGTCGCAGGAGCCCGATGAATGCAGGCCGCTTCTAACAGGTTGAGCTGGAAATCTTTAGGGGGAGGCCTGTGTTCAGGACTCGACTTCTAAAGGATGAAGAAAAAGACAAAGGTAACAGAAGGATAACCTTGACATTAACGCAGTAAGTCGAGATGCCCTCCATATCAAAGACCAATATTCAATGTACACTCTCCTCAGTCCGCTATTAATCATCTGCTACAACAGATACGAAATACCGTGAAAATTATTCTATTTTTGCCGCGTGAGAAACGTTTTTCCGGGATAATAGTCCCGCTTTATATTTTCCCGAGACAAAAAGTAACGAGATTAGCCTCTACAAACAAACTCACAAATTTTTCCTCTTTATAATATTATTATAGATATATTCTTAATCTAAATATGACATTTAAACCTAGTAAAGCGATTTGTCCCATCTTCATTATCTTCATACTAGCTAATCAATTATTTATTATATAACATTTGCATTGCAGTGTGAGCTAATTTGTGATTTGTTGTTGCAACGAATTCTAAAGTACGTCTTTCGTTTTTTGCGAGAATACAGCAGACACTGCAGCGATTCCTTCTTTTGTATTCATCATTTCTACCACAAAGCTGTAGGCTTCTGTCTGCAAGTAGCGTGCTAGGTTTTCAAGGACTTTGTACCCAATTTAATACCCTGTAATCATCAGCCTAGCCCATGGTGTTTCATTAAGTAAAGTTAACTGTCTTATTACAATGGATGAGCACGCAGAGTCTTTGTCTCGCTGTGAACTCGCTTCCAATTCACCAATTTCATAAGACCTTAAACTTTATCTGATCATGGATGTAACAATCCTTAACAATGGTAACCAGCACAGTGAAGTGCTACAATGTCCTTTGTTTGTTAAAGTTCACGAAAGTGTTTTTGTAGACTGTAACGACAGACTTGCTTGTATCGTCATTCACATATACACTCACGCCTTTTATCCCCGAAGGGGTAGGCAGTGGCGCAACTAATGCACTCACTTTTCGCAGTGCGTATTCACTTTTCCCGACCCATGGATCAAATCCGAGACCCCATTGCAGTCGTACCGTAATACAACTACGCAACCGAGGCTGTCATTCAGTTTACAAAACACAATTAATTAACAATGTGGAGACAGAATTGTGGTAAAGGAAAACATCGTGAAGAAACCTACATATCTGAGAATTCTCAATGAGAATCTTTGACTGCCAACCCGCACTAGGCCAGCGTGGTGGACTAAGGCCTAACCCCTGTCAGTAGTTGAGGAGGTTCATGCTCAGCAGTGGGCAGTATATATAATACAGGGCTGGTTGCATGGTTGCAGACAGATTATTATTTTACTTAACACGCTATTTCACCTTTTAACCACAAAGGTGTAGATAGAGGCGTAACTAGTTAATTGCCGTGTGTTCCGCCCCGTCATATGATAGGGCACGAGCCTATCGCCAATCGCTATATTGGGCACAAAGATACTCGGAAACTGATATTGAGCAGAAAAACCGAATATCACTGCCCGACCAGCATTTAAACTAACAATAGGTTTCTATGTTGCAACAACCCATTACCCTAAATTTGATCACGAAGGCCATACTTTGTTGTTTATGGCCTACCTGCCTATTATAATGCATTAGGTTTAAACAGCTATATTTTGTTACAAAATACATGAAGGCAAAGTTAGAATTCATGTTTTATTTAAACCGCTTGTTAACATCATTCATAAAATAATATGGTCCGTGGGCCAGTGACAGATTTCGATGACCAAGTTTCTCTCAAACGATAATTGGTGAGACGCATCAGAGACGTGTATCATAAAGCCTCGTGAACGTCAGCTTCGGCTCCGTGGGTGCCATGAGCGGTGGTAGCCTCCCAAAGATGTAGAAAAAAATATATTATTCAGTCATTTCCTCCCAACTAAGAATCATTTTAAATTGTAGCTAACCCGATACCTTGAAGAAAAAAAATAATCAGCTGACTGTAACTTGGGGCATTATGCGTCAGCTGGTCAATCAAACATGTAAAAAAAATATATCATTTCAGTGATTTCCTCTCAACTACAAATTTACCTGGTGATAGCTTATACGCAACTATGAATAAATATATATGTCAGCTGGCTGTATGCCGGGGCAAAAACCGTCAGCTGATGCCTTGAAAGTTATAACGCAGGTGTTAGGCGAGAGCTTCTATTACATAATTACATGCATCAGCTGACAATGTTTCCCTCGAATTAATGATAGTAGATTCTCTTTATTAATTACAGCATTGTATTATCAATCTATACATGTAAAATGCTTTGTCCTGAATGACTGACTGACAGTTAAACGCACAGAGACTATCCCGCCCTCACACCCGCCACTGCAACTCCTGTAAGCCAGGATCAGCAGTGGCACGCATTTTATGACACCGAGCGGTGAAGCTCGGCGGGTCTCAGGGAACACTAATAAATATGTCTGTAACCCGCAACGAAATTAATCAAAAAGAAAGATAGGGAGGAGTTGGAAATATTAATTGTCCACTTCCCTCCATAGCAAAGCGGCAGACAAAAATAATGAACTAAGGAGGTATTCTAACCTCAAGTTTAGAGACGTTTACAACTAGAAAAGCCAGTTGTAAAGCACCACGGACAAAATTCAATGAAAGGGTCCTATCATATGAGCTGTCAAATTTGATTCCAATAATAGGTATGGCAAAAACGCCGGAAAGCACGGAAATTCCGTCTAGTCTCCACAAGGTCCATGTAGTATACAACCCCAGATGTTACTTGCATACTATCCAGCATGATGTTGCGCTCATCATGCCAAAGACCACACTCCCAAAGTACGTGATGTGCAGACTGTTCATACACGTAACCAGGTGTAGAGCATGGGCACACAGGAGAGTCAACCAACCTAAATGAAAATAGTTTGCACTTAAAATTACCGTGGCCGGTAAGAAATTGCGATACACAATGATCAATTTCTAGCCAAGTTTTATTTAGGCGATCGCGAACGCATGGAAAGTATTTATATAAATGACGCCCTTTCGAGGATACGTCCCATCTATATTGCCATTCGTTTAAAAGCTCATTGTGTACATCAGTGTGCGGTTTAAATAATCTGTTGGTTCTTAAGAGCTCACGTGACGTAAGAAACCGTTTGTCCATATCCTCTCTGGTGGAGTAATACATAGCGGCACGACGCTGTACCTCCAAATCGACTGGGAGTACGCCCGCAAGGACAGGCAAAGCTTCCGTACTAACAGTTCTATACGCTTTACACAAGAATATCAACGCCAGACGTTGACTCTGGAGCAGTTTTCTGCGCACAGCACCGATAGTAGCCCTATCGGCCCATACAGGTGATCCGTATGTATTACATGCTAAGTAAGTCGCTCCATAAATGACTTTGAGTGTAGTGAAAGATAGTCCCCACGTAGAAGTCGATATTCTTGTCAAAGCATAAAAGTTCCTTTTTGATTTTTCTCCAACGTTTCTTATATGTTCCACAAAAGAAAAGAAACGCACAGCCCAAACCTCTGACCGTAGAGATCTGAAACTTGCAGGGTGTGTTCCTTGTATGACGCGATGTAGGCATGCAACACTTTTCTAACCCTTAGATTAGAAACGTGTTGCAAAGGTGGTACCTGCAGTAGGTTGTGTTAATCTGAAAAGTCTTCTGCTGACCACTTTATCTTACTCCGGAGAGTACAATAAACTATAAATTCATAATCACTGTTCTTAATATTTCTTCAGTTATTTAATTATATACGTATTAGTCGTAAAGTATTTATACATTTCATCGGAAAACTCATATCTGAGCGTAAAGTCAAACATTTAAGATACATTATATCTTCCCAGATGAAAATTTATCAGCTGACTAGCTTTTGCCCGCAGCCTCGGTCGTACGAAAGAGTTTTTTTTTTGATAAAGGTCCCACTTATACATTTTCACGGGATAAGAAGTAGCCTAAAACTTTCCAGTTTCCCAGATGCTCGAATTATTTCCATACCAAATTTAATCAAAATCCGTTTGATAGTCTTTGAGTTTATCGCGTACAATCTTTTTACCCCATAAGGGGTTGAATTTCGCGAAATCCCGTCTTAGTGAGCTCCAACGTCCTAAAAGGAACCTCCACAAAATTTGAGACTCCTAGCACGTGTAGCTTCTCAGATTTCGTGATGAGTGAGTTAATGACCTTTCGTTTTTATACATATTATATATTACGGGATGAATTTCAATAAAACATGAAACACGTCTTCTATCAGTTCTGTTAAAAATAAGTTTAAGCAATATTTGAAGTAGGTTGGACCAAGGAATCACGTTGGCCCATACAAACTTTGCCCCCCTTTTTCACCCTCTTAGGGGTAGACTTTCGGAAAATTGAATCTCATTAGATGCCTACGGCATACAAAGAACACACCCTGCAAGTTTCAGGTCTCTACGGTCAGAGGTTTAGGCTGTGCGTCAGTCAGTCATTCAGGACAAAGCATTTTACATGTATAGATTGATAACACAATGCTGTAATTAATAAAGAGAATCTACTATCATTAATTCGAGGGAAACATTGTCAGCTGATGCATGTAATTATGTAATAGAAGCTCTCGCCTAACACCTGCGTTATAACTTTCAAGGCATCAGCTGACGGTTTTTGCCCCGGCATACAGCCAGCTGACATATATATTTATTCATAGTTGCGTATAAGCTATCATCAGGTAAATTTGTAGTTGAGAGGAAATCACTGAAATGATATATTTTTTTTACATGTTTGATTGACCAGCTGACGCATAATGCCCCAAGTTACAGTCAGCTGATTATTTTTTTTCTTCAAGGTATCGGGTTAGCTACAATTTAAAATGATTCTTAGTTGGGAGGAAATGACTGAATAATATATTTTTTTCTACATCTTTGGGAGGCTACCACCGCTCATGGCACCCACGGAGCCGAAGCTGACGTTCACGAGGCTTTATGATACACGTCTCTGATGCATCTCACCAATTGTCGTTCGGGAGAAAATGACTGACGAAATTTTGCTACTGGCCCACGGTCTAATACGCGATACGTGAATGAATTAAACATGATCAGATAAATCCAAATGTGAAAGTTTGTATTCACAAGTGCTGAATCGATTTTGATATTTTTTTTTAGATATGGTGGTAGGTCTCTCGTATGCGATAGGCCGTCTGGGTAGATACCACCGCACTGTCTATTTGTACTGCTAAGTCGCAGTGTTGAAGCACTGTTTTATTTTGGTTTCAAGGACAATGCAGTCAGCGTAAATACTGGGCATTATGAGACTTAACATCTTATGTCTCAGGGTGACAAGCGCAGTAGAGTGCCGCACATTACTTGTGATTCAAAGTTATGTGTGGCGTTGCTACTGTCCATGGGCGATCGTATCGCTTACCATCAGGCGAGCGACATGGTCGTCTCGTCATTTAACGCCAATAAAAAAGGATATATCTTGGTCTGTGTCCTCACTAGTTTGCGCCAGGTAAATCTCAGACAATAGGCAAAATAGACTAAATTCTTTAAGTAGTATACTACAAAGTTGCAATTTCACGTAGATTTTCTGTGATATTGTATTAAGCACGCACAGACCTGGTGGCATAACCTTAATAAAAATGTTGCTCGGCTATTTAAAAATTAATCCTGACCGAAATAAATAAAATCAAAACTAGATTCAAAAGCAAAAGTTGGTTATATAAATTATATAAATGAATGCATATTATAAAATTATGTTAATGAGTGATCAAGTTAAGATTGTTGGCATATGCATTACATATCCAAATACGCAAGTTGATCGCCTTGTAGACATGATTTCCTTAGAGCTGCTTTATGTATAACATAAGTTACTAACTAGATATTTCGTAACTTTCACACTTTACATACAAAGTCCAAAAAAAATAGTTAAGAAAAAACAAGGGAGTAACAACCCTAGCGCTTGACAATTGGAATTGTCCAATTGCACCAATGTGTCATAAATAGGGTTGCACGCGCGGCAGTAGGTTCGTTAGGTTCAAAAATTGCGAGAAAATTAAATTTTGCATCATACATAGTTTATGACCACATTCATGGCCAGCACGTGACTAGCACACAGTAGTCAGGCCACAAATGTTTTGTGTTTATTATGAATCAATGTATCAATGTGTTTTGGTGTCGCGTCGTCTCAGTGTGTCCTTACAGAGTTGGGATTACAGGACATGCGTGCGAAAGAGATAGCCTACAGGGCATAATTCTAGGCCTGATATTGAGCAGTAAGCCCATTTTTTTTTTATTTTTTTTAAGAATAATAAATTTATTTCATCAACAAAAAATATGGTTTACATTTTATGGTTTGAAATCTCCCTTTAAGCAAAAACTATTGCTTGTGTTAGGAGACTTCGCTCTTCCAAAGCTTTCATTATACATAGTAGTAATAAGGTGATGCTATTATTTTTACAAATTTAAATTAAATTATCCATTATCTATACTAATATTATAAAGCTGAAGAGTTTGTTTGTTTGTTTGTTTGAACGCGCTAATCTCAGGAACTACTGAACCGATTTTGAAAATTCTTTCACTAATAGGAAGCTACTTTACTCCTGAGTGCTATAGGCGTTTTATCCCGGGAAAATATTTTTATCCCGGAAAAACTTTTTCACGCGGGCGGAGCCGCGAGCACTACTAGTCCAAATATATATAACGTATCTTGGTTAGAATTTTCAGCACGTTTTTGAACATGTCCTTCACTTGAAATCTGTGAAACTGGCTCTTGTGTTCAACAATCACTTTTCTCGAACCCGAGAACAAACCCGGGATCCCACTACGATCGTACCAGGTACAAAATGCATGTACTACTGTGTTAATTGTAAATGTTGATAATACAGTAATACTCAACTACATACAAATATTATGCAAGAAGCATATCTTGTAAGTGGAAGTGAAAGCGTGTGCCATATGATTTCACTTTCTTAAGCGTTTATTTTGTAACTATAGATGTGCATACCATAAATAATACTTTTTTTTATCGATGACTCGACAATGTGGATGCACCTGATGGTAAATGAAATGAAGCCCAAAATGATTTCGACTGGCAAGAGATAAACGTCCCTGGTCGGTCGGCACAGTTATGCCGGCCTGCATAATTGCTTCTTCACGCTCCGCTTGTAATAAGCTAATTAAATATCAAATTAATCTAGTAATCATTGAAATCTATGGAGTAACAAATTAAGAGCTCACTAACACATAGTGCCTGGTTGTCTATTATGCCAAGCAGCAGTGTGCAAGCATTGTTGTGTCCCGCTTTGAAGGACTTTGTTGCCAGTGTAATAACTGGACATTATGAGACTTAATATTTTATGTCTCAGGGTGGAGAGTGCAGTGCGCGTGGGCTGTGTCTCATTAATTTTATTTGTTAACTACCGGGTGGAAGGGAAACGCTCTCGGAAACGAATACAGGTGATAGTATTGGTGATTCCTGACGTGATGGCACTAAAAAAATCGCGATCGCATTGTTACAATTTTAGTAGGATTTTCTCAAATTTCTGTACAGCTTCACGTATGGATAGATAAATCAAACTATTATTCTGAAAAACATAGTAAAAAAGGTCAAGATTTCAAAAAAATCGTAATGAAATACGAACATCAGCTGACGGGTTAACGACCGCGGGCCGGTCCCGGCGCAGCGCGACAGCCGCCCAGTTCTTTGTACGCTTTACATTGCGCGCCCATGAATTACGGAAATACTAAAATCGTAAGTATTGTCGCTTAGCTTTGCAAATGAATACAGTTTTTCGTTAATGTTATGGTTCTTCTCTCTTACCGTTTCGGTATAGAGAGCGTTTCCCTTCCACCCGGTATAAAGGTATTCCACGGGCGTAGCTATAGCTTTCACATAGGGGGGATCCGAGGATACCAAAATGTCAGTGGCGTAGCGTGAGTTCTTGCCGTCTCATGACACAAAAAAAACTTCTTTCCACAAATAGGTAAGTCACGTATCCATCATGCACTCCTCCACCCCCCCCCCCCCGTGTCGCTAAAAGTATACATCGCACCTTTAGAACGAAAACGACACAATTCAAAAAATAGAAAATTGAGTTTTCATTTTTAAATGACTAAAAACTAGTCCCTTATTGATAAAAATATAATCAAAAAGGGACTGATATAACAGCTTCTTCCTTTTCCTACTTGAATATGACTGTGTTTGAACTTTTGTTGTACGGAGTTCTTCGTTTTAAGTAATTTTATGACGATAACCCAATTTTCTATCTTTTTGAATTGTGTTGTTTTCATCCTAAAGGTGCGATATGATACATAATGTGTACATGATTTGTGGCCCGGATTATTTTTGTTGTAAGCTAGGGGGGGTCCGGTCCCCAAAACCCACCCTTATATACGACCATGGGGTATTCCATCTATTGATCATCCATTCCATCAATTAGACATAAAAACTGTGATTAAATCACTAAACATAATTAATAAAATGTTGGCAGCCCTAAGTGTGACTTTAAGTATCCAAACGTCACAATGTGTCAATTAGACCTTAGATAGGTCAATTGTAAATGTTACTCTATGTCACTGTTGTTTATTCAGCTGATGATTAACTGCTTCTTTATTAGGTAGACTTGTGCCATGGCCCTGCCGAAAAGACTCTTCCTCAATTCAAATTATGCGTTAAGGAAACTCTGCTTCAGGAAAACGCAGTATGCATTAGGAGGAAAACTCAGGATGACTCATATCGTCTTTGTTTTCCCGTATTCCAAAACTAAGAGCCAGTTGCACCGGTTCAGGATAAAATTTCAGATATCTGACATGTAATGCTGTTCAATATAGTAGGTACTACTCGGTGGCGTAGTTGTACTACGGTACGACTGCAATGCTCAGGTCTCGGGTTCAGTCCGACAGACGCTTTAAAAACGAAGGAGGTTCTCAAGTCAACGTGTATAATATTGTAAACTAGCTTTTGCCCGCGGCTCCGCCCGCGTTAAAAAGTTTTTCCGGGAGTAAATCCCGCTTTATGTTTCATCTAGGATAAAAAGTAGCCTATATGTTAATCCAGGATATAATCTATCCGTGTGCCAAATTTCATCAAAATCCGTTTAGTAGTTTTTGCGTGAAAGAGGAACAAACATCCATACATCCAAACATCCATACATTCTTACAAACTTTCGCCTTTATAATATTAGTAGGATTCGATTAACAAAGTTAATTTCGTTTCCGAACAGTCGTGTATACCAGTTTCATGTATGTGGCCTCATTGGCCTAGTTGCAGCGTATTTGGGCTAAGACCGTGAAGTTCTGGGTTCAATCCCTAGGATGGCAACATACCATCATCATCATCAGTCAGATGGAATCCACTGCTGAACATAGGCCTCGCCTAAAGATTTCCAGATAGACCTGTCAAAAGCGACCTGCATCCAGCGTGTTCCTACGACTTTTACAAGTCGTTAGTCCATTTTGCAGGTAAACAACGCTGTGCTTGCCGGTAGGTGGTATCCACTCGATGAGACATAAACCCAAATAAAAAAATAAACCGACTTCAAAACCACTGCAAACCAATAAATGATTCAACTTTATATTCGCTTGGTATATACGTATATTTGGAGTCGATGCCTAATTTGAATTGCCAGCTAAGCCAAGGAAATACAAGATCAAATATACGAAAACATTGTTCAATTTAAATTAGGCACCGACTCCAAATATACGTATATACCAAGCGAATATAAAGTTGAATTATTTTTTGGCTTGCAGTGGTTTTGAAGTCGGTTTATTTTTTGTTAAAAAGTTTTTATTTATTGCTTTTTTGTTAGTTAATTATAGAATAGTGTAAACAATACATCATATATATACGATTACAGCATTCGCGATCATCTGCTGTTACCTATTGAAGAGTTCCATTGTGTATCTCCGAAGATCTTCATCAGATCTTCATAAATTATATACTAAAACCTTCCCTGAAATATATATATTTCAATATTGAAAACCACACCCAAATCGGATCAGTAGTTTTTGAGAAACTCGTGGCCATACAAATTTACATACATACATACAAACAAACATAAATCCATACATACATACGGATCGAATACAGAACCTCCTTTTTGAAGTCGGTTAATTAGGTTTCTACTTAAATTAGACTTTATTACCCGATAAGACAAACTTCTTACATGATATTAACGTTGTAAGATGAATGTAATTTTAAATTCCGCTTCTGCCTAACTCCTCGGGGACAATGTTTGTGGTGTACAGTCAGAAGCATAAGTAGCGGAACAAAATTACAAATCGCCTAAATACGCGATAAGTTATATATATAGCGATTTTTGTTTCGTTTGAAGTATTCTCTTGTATTTTATTTTTGTGAAGAGAAAAAAAGATTAGTAAGAACACAAAAAATGTGGGCAATTTGAAATTTTGAATTTGTTCAGCTACATATGTTGGTAACTGTACACAGGCTGATTCCAAAGCGACACGTCGGAACAAAACATTCGTGGGTTATCATCATTGATGTATTAATACATCAAAGATATACGTAAAGCCGTTGGTCCTGCGCCTGATCTCTCTCCGGTCATGTCGGATTGCCGTCTCACCGGACTATGAGAATGAAGGAATAGCGAGTGCACCTGTGTATTGCGCACACACTTGTGCACTATAATATCTCCTGCGTACCTGGCTGATCTCCGTTGAGATTGGCCGCCGTGGCCGAAACTGGCTAGGAGGATTTCATTTTTTTTTTCAATACATCAATGGTTATCATAAATTCAGTATCGGAGTCTGGAATTCGTGCCCGATATGACGATAGGCTCGCCCCCTGTGACATCATGAGACGGAATAATGGCGAAAAGTGGGTGCACTAGTTGCGCCTCTGCCTACCCCTTCAGGGATAACAGGCGTGAGTGTGTATGTATGTATGTATGTTACCATAAATCAGGTCATTTATAAGTAAAAATATCTTTATCATTCATTTTTTTTTTAAATTCGTTATATTTTCAGTTGCGATAAATTGGCAGTATTTATAGAAATATTATCTTTCTGCAACTAACGTAACGAAATAGTAACAAAACTACTATTAAATCATTAAATAATAAACGTACCATTTCTTTAAAAATTAAACAATGTTCATAACAAAATAATAAAGAGCAGTGAAAAATTAGTACTTTTAATATAAAAGGATATATTTTACTTGATTCATAAAAGGAAAGCAGAATCAAAATTTACCTACACGGTTAATAAATAAAATACTACTACCACGTATTCTGCAGATTATATTTCCAAATTATAATTTTAATATTGCTTAATAATTATTATTGAATTAATAATTACTAAGCATTATTAATAATTGTTGCTTAATAAATATTCAATCTCTCCGGGCTAATTATAATACTAAAAGAAAAATATAAACAACGATTTTCAACTACAACAAAATCTACTATCAATTTTATGCTCTCAAAATATTCATTATTTTATTTAATTATTAAGTTTCTATTAATAGTATTTGAAATGAATTTCAAAGAAATAAAAAATCAACAAAATAAAACGAATATTTTAAATAAAGAACAGGTTACGAACTCACCGAGCGTGAAAATCATTATAATGCACTATATGCAAAGGAAACAAATCGTTTTTAATAACACTAGCACTAACTACACAGAAAAATAAAACATAAAATAAATACATTGTATTTTTAAAACATTTTACACCGGTCAACACCACACAAACGTTAAGACCATACTAACCAATGAATGGATAGGCCTTAAATCACAATACATCTGACAACATGGTAGAAGGAACTCTAGCGCTTCGACAATAAAGCTGATAATTGAAGTATAGATCACGTGTTCTTGCATGTTGTAATTTATAGTAACAATATTAGTGTAATTATTACACAATTTACATTTTAACATTATTATTGTCAAGGTCAACGCTGATTTCAATTGGTGCAGTCGCTTATACAGTTTCTACTAAATGACATCGAGATATAGTCTCACTCAGTGTATTCTATCGTCTGTATCATGGGGCGTTCTCTGAAGAACTGTTTAACCTTATGCCATCCTCAGCTTTCCTCAACAGAACCACGCGTGCTGGCTTACGGAACCATAGCTTCGTGGTCTCCTCCATCCCGGCTCGTACCAAAAGTTCGGAAATTCTTACTTTTGCCGTACCATTAAGCTGTGGAACAGTTTGCCGGCACACGTGTTCCCTCTGTCTTACAACATGGGGTCCTTCCAGCGGAGCGTGAAGAAGCAATTAGCAGGCCGGCATAATTGTGCCGACCGTTAAGGGATAATCTTGTCCCTTGACGGTCGACATTTTTTTGGACTTCACTTCGCTTAACATCAGGTGCAGTGGAGTCACTTTGCCCAGCTAAGAATAAAAAAATATCTTGTATGTGACAGACTGGCTGGGTAGTTAGGTATGTGCCGACATCCCGTCTGGTAGTTACTATTGCAGCATCTGCTTCTGCTGCTAAGCAACATTTTACAACCACTATACCTGTTTCATATCCTCGTTGTGATACGACCGTGCCTCGGAAAGCACGTAAAGTCGTTGGTCCTGCGCCTGATCTCTCTCTGGTCACGTCGGGTTACCGTCACTGGACTATGAGAGTGAAAGAACAGCGAGTGCACCTGTGTATTGCGCGCACACTTGTGAACTATAATATCTGTGACTGCCTCGGTGGCGTAGTTGTATTGCATACGCGTTACGAGTACGATTTGCGCGCTGAGGTCCAGGGCTTGAATCCCGGGTCGAGCCAAAAACATTGTGACTGGGTTTAATTATCCAGTCGCAGCTCGGAGTTGTTGGTGTGATACCCCCGTGCCTCGGAAAGCAGGTAAACTCGTAGGTCCTGCGCCTGATCTCTCTCCAGTCATGTCGGATTACCGTCACTGGACTATGAGAGTGAAGGAATAGCGAGTGCACCTGTGTATTGCACACACTTGCGCACTACAATATCTCCTGCGTACCTCACTGATCTTCCTTAAGATTGGCCGACTTGGCCGAAATTCGTCTGGGAGGGATTCATTCATATCCTCGGTGTATGCTTTTAACCAAGTTACAAATAAGTCATATTGTTGGAAAAAAAAAATGATTTTCCATTCTAGAACAACAAAGTTATAGAATAATGTCACTCAACAAGTACATAACAAATGCTTTAGTAAATCAAGTAAACATACTTCGAACAATTGGATAACTCAGTCACGACTCCTGCGCCAGTGGGCGAAATAATAACCGCCAAGTGTATTCTTGAAGGCAATTGTTCTAGTCTAGACATTTGCCAACACGTGACGTAGATAACACTGATAGAAACTAGGTAATCGCGGTATCGCCCGCGTTTGAAGCCTTTCCCGCCAAAAATTCCCTAAAACACAATAAACGCAGCACCAACTGCTTAAATAATACACACACACACTCACACAGACTCACGCCTGTTATCCCCGAAGGGGTAGGCAGAGGCGCAACAAGTGCACCCAGTAGTGGGCTTAAAGAATAAAATTAAAAATATCTATTATTTCCCGTGGGAGTAAATTACCTGGATGAAAAGGATAGGCTATGTGTTAGTCCAGGACATAATTTACCCGTCAAATTTCATCCAAATCCGTTTAGTTGTTTCTGCGTTTACTTCTAACAAACATACAAACATTTTCACAAACTTTCGCATTTACAATATTAGTAAGAAAGATACGATTGCTTCATCTCGAAGAAAATTGGACTTTAAAACTGATAAGATCAAGCACTTATTTAATCCACAATCCCACATTATTGTAGGGTTGGCGGAACATTTCAAATCGTAGGTAAGACCAAGAGGGAGACTAAAAACTATATGGACAAATGTGTTGCAACGCGACGTGGTAGCATGCAATGTTTCCGGTGACGACGTCATCGATAGAGCGAAGTGGAAGAGAAAAGTGAAGAAGGCTAACCCCACCATCATGTGGGATGAATAGCCAGGAAGAAAGAGAGGTAGGAAATATATCCGCCTGGATAGTAACCGTACACAAGATAAAAACTACCATAGTAGCCTTCGTAAGTGTCGCGTTCCTGGATCAGCCTGTCTCATCATCATCATCAGCCTCACGACGTCCACTGCTGAACATAGGCCTCCCCCAAAGATTTCCAGACGGACCTATCAAAAGCGGCCCGCGTCTTTCCACCTTGATATAGTAATATATCAGCCTGTCTATCTGGGATCAAACAAGCTGGCATAATTGTCGAGGGATGATCATCTCTCATCAGTTCACTCTATCTGGATCTCACTGTGTGCAGAAGAGTCATTTGGCCGCGACCATATCGCTTGAAGATCAAGAACTAAGCTTTGGTTAGAGTATCTCTCAAAGCTGAGAAAATATAAAGTACATTGCTATTATATCAGCAATGGAAGCTAAGGTGAACTAACTTAGCATTTTTTTACGGCATTAAATGAATCCATGGCACTATTAGAAATAAGCTCCAATCTCTGACAAATCCAAAATCAAGTGACTAATCAAATCCTACTAATATTATAAAGGCGAAAGTTTGTAAGAATGTATGGATGTAGGTATGGATGTGTGAATGTTTGTTACTCTTCCACGCAAAAACTACTAAACGGATTTAAATGAAATTTGGTACACGGGTAGATCATATCCTGTATTAACACATAGGCTTACTATACTATACCATACTTTTTATCCCGGGAAAATATAAAGCGGGACTTTTATCCCGGAAAAACTCATTCACGCGGGCGGAGCCGCAGGCAAAAGCTAGTGACAAGTAATTAAATGTAGTCAATTTAATACATGTAGAGCTATATCACGATAATTTTTTTGTGGGAATCGTTTCGATATCACCTAAAATGGTTTTTGTACACGTGTAAATAATCAGCGAGGAATGAAATCGCAAAAAACGTAATAGCCGAAAACTTGTTTAGATCTAAGAGCTTGTAACGCTTTTTGTCAAATTAAGACTTATTACCTAAGAATTCAATACCGTAGCACAACAGACTTTTTTTTATTACATTGAGTGACGAGACGAGCATGCCGTTCGCCTGATGGTTAGCGATACGACCACCCATATAGACATACCATCTAGCACCTTGAGTTACAAATTACTGTGTGGCATTCCACTGCGCTCGTCATCCTGAGACGTAAGATGTTAAGTCTCATTATGTCCTGTAGTTACACTGGCTACAATGTCCTTCAAACCGAAACACAACAGTGCATGCACACTGCTACTTGGCAGTAGAAATAGACATTACGGTGGTACCCATCCACCCAGACGGACTCTTACATATGAGAATCCTGCCACCAGATGAACAGACAACTGGACATAATGAGACTTAAGATCATGTCTCAGGATGACAAGCGCAGTGGAATGCCGCACAGTACTTGGATGATCCAGCACCTTGAGTTACAAAGTCACACCATCCAGGCTTTTTTTTTCCTCTTCGGCGTATTAGGGACGGCTGCGGGCTTCCTCTGACTCAAGTGTCTAAGTTGTCGTCCGCAACCGCCCCTGCGCGATGCCGCTTAATGCAGCCCGACAACTCTTGTGGGGGGGAGGGGGCACGCATACTATCTCGCGGCGGAGAGTAACCGTGCCGACCGACCCGACCCCCGTAGTCCCCTATTAGTCGCCTCCTACGACAGGCACGGGATACCGTGGTGGAATTCTTCAAACGCCCCCAAACCACAGGGCGGACACCATCCAGGCTGGATCACCCAGCCTGGACGATGTTGCTACTGTTTATGGGTGATTGTATCGCTTATCATCAGGCGAACGACATGCTCGTCTCGTCATTCAATGCCATAAAAAAAGGTCACGGGAACACGCTGCAAGTTTTTGACAGGTCCGTCTAGCAATTTTTAGCGGCGCCTTTTCAGCAAGTGACTTCATGTGGGATGATGTACGGTGGTCGCCATTTGAGCGGATACGAATATACCACTACATCATCATCATCGTCATCGTCAGCCACATGACGTCTACTGCTGAACATAGACCTCCCCCAAAGATTTCCAGACGGACCTGTCAAAAGCAACCTGCATCCAGCGCGTTCCTGCGCCCTTTATCAAGATCCGTAGAAGAACGAAAGTCACTGACATAGCCCAGAGGATTAGCAAGCTGAAGTGGCGGTGGGCAGGCCACATACCTCTACACCCTTGTACTAATATCTCAGATCACGTCAAGTTACGAAAGTGTAGTAAAAACTATCAATGATTCATTAACACACAAAGGCATTGTAAACGTTTTTCCGCTCGTTCTATTATTATAAGACCTTGCCAGTAGAAAGGTGTTTGATTTCTATTTTAAACTAGATATAGTCCAGAGTTTATTCGTAGGTATAATGATTATTTTAATGCAATAACGATAAAAAAAACTCCTACCCCAATTTCGACTACGGCGAATCACAACGGAGATCAGCCAGGTACGCAGGAGATATTAGGTATAGTGTAAAAATGTGGGTGCAATACACATATGCATAATTATAGGTATATACACTTTTGTATACAGGAGGTATATTATCCAAAGCCCGTTTTTTTAATTGGACTTAAAATAGTAGACCACTAAGTAGATCTTTAAATGTTTGTTTCAATGACATAAAAAAACTAAAATTCTAAAATAATGGACTTATAGTCCGACCTACCATTTTTTTAACTTTTGACATATGCACGCCTATGAAATTTTATAATTCTTGAAAAGGAATCGAAACAAAATTATTGAATACTTTATGGACGCCAGTTTTCCATAGTGAAGGGACTTACTGTTCAGCTCCGATATTAATTATCAATTGATATTCGTTACGCCCACTGATTGTGTAACAAAAATAATTCAAAACTTTTACATTGAATAAATAAACACTTTTTAATAAAAAATAAACCGACTTCAAAACCACCACAAATAAAAAAAATGTATTCGCTTAGTATATACATATATTTGTAGTCGGTGCCTAATTTAAATTGAACAATGTTTTCGTATATTTGTTCGAGTATTTCCTTAGCTTAGATGGCAATAATAAATATGCGAAAACAATGTATAATTTTAAATAGGCACTGACTCCAAAATTGGTTACCAGTATATAAGTAATGCTGTACTGGTATAATGGTATGGAAGAGAAAAACATGTTGCGCCGACCTAGGGCTGTCATCACTTAAATTGCCGACGCCGGATATACACGGCAAAAATCCCGGACATTTGGGCGAAATAAGGGTTTTTCCCCGGACACCTCAGAAAAAATATTTTGACGTGCCTTCTTGAATGTGGGTTATTATGAATGAATTTTTAAGTAAGGTTTATTTCAATTTATCACTTATCTATAAAAAAAATGACTTCCCCTGACAACAAGTGTCCGGGTTTCACCCGGACACTTTTTAAAACGCCTGCCGGACGGCCCCCGGACGCCCTTCAAACTAGGACAAATCCGGGGAAATCCGGACGGATGGCAGCCGTACGCCGCCCTCAAGTAATTCGGGACCAAGGCAGGAAAATGAGATGATGATATAAGTAATGCTATCGTATATTAATTACTGTTAAATTATTTTTTGGTTTTTAGTTTTTTTTAGTCATTTTTGAAGGCGGTTTAATTTTTATTAAAAAGGTATTTTCTTAAATATCGTTATATATAACAAAATATTTATTTATTTCTCAAAACGCCTACTCAAACAACAGTTTATAGTAATAAGAACATTTACTCCAACGCGCAGCCAGGAGTTTTCACACACTAATATCAACGTCATATTATTATATAGAATGTGAATAGTTGTACTAATAAATATAAAATATTCTAAAATATTATTTGCATTTTATTAAAAATAGAAAATCTAATCCTATCCTACTAATATTATAAAGGCGAAAGTTTGTAAGAATGTCTGGATGTATGGATGTTTGTTCCTCTTTCACGCAAAAACTACTGAACGGATTTTGATGAAATTTGGCACACGGATAGATCATGTCCTGGATTAACACATAGGCTACTTTTTATCCCGGGGAAATATAAACCGGGACTTTAATCCCGGAAAAACGTTTTAATGCGGGCGGAGCCGCGGGCAAAATCTAGTATTAAAATAAATAAAAAAATACCTCATGATTTGAACCTCGTCTAAATTGTATTCGATGCCTTAGCCTTCCACACGAAAGATTGCCCTCGCGTGCCGGGAGCGTACACGCAGTTCTTCTGTCGCTATTTTTGGCTTGGTACAACTTTGGTTGCCAAAGCCTGATCCAATGTCAGAATCTAAACCTAAATCTAATCATAAACTTAAACCTAAACAAAACCCTTCCTTCCTTCCTTATCCTATAGAAAAAGGAACCTCAAATGAGTACTATTCAATATTGTTAAGAACAAATAGATGTCCGTTTTTATACATTTTGCAGAAAATGTCCCGACCGCATATTTTCTTATATCGGGTGAAAGAGAAACGCTCTCGGAAACGAATACAGGTGATAGTATTGGTGATTCCTGACGTGATGGCACTAAAAAAATCGCGACAGCATTGTTACAATTTTAGTAGGATTTTCTCAAATTTCTGTACAGCTTCACGTATGGATAGATAAATCAAACTATAATTCTGAAAAACATAGTAAAAAAGGTCAATATTTCAAAAAAATCGTAATGAAACACGTACATCAGCTGACGGGTTAACGACCGCGTGGCCGGTGCCGCCGCCTTGTCGGCGTTTGCTTTGTAGTTTGTACCCTACCCAGTTTTTTGTACGCTTTGCATTGCGCGCGCATGAATTACGGAATTACTAAAATCGTAAGTATTATCGCTTAGCTTTGCAAATGAGTATAGTTTTTTGTTAATGTTATGGTTCTTCTCTCTTACCGTTCCGGTATAGAGAGCGTTTCCCTTCAACCCGGTATATTATAAAAGGATCGTGACGTGTGCGGAAAGAAGGAAGGGTTTGGATTTTGATTAGGATTAGGGTTTGGGTTTGGGTTTGAGTTTGGTTATGGGTTTGTTGATTTTTTTTTTATTTCATCGAATGACGAGATGAGCATGCCGTTCACCCGATGGTAAGGGATACGACCACCCATAAACAGTAGAGACCATCACCATGAGTTACAAAGTACTGTGTAGCATTCCACTGCGCTTGTCATCCCGAAACATAAGATGCTAAGTTTCATTATGTCCTGCACACTTATCACTGTTACACTGGCTACAATATCCTTAAAAGCGATTCCTTCTGATTAATAAACATAAGCTTTCAAGATTCACAGCTGTTCTTGATGTTGCGAGCCCATCGCCATATTGTGCACAAATTTCAGACAAGTGTTACTGATTAGAAAAATCCAATACCACTTTGCCCGACCCGGGGATTGAACCCGAAACTTCAGTATTGCAGTCATACCGTAATACAATTACGCCACCGAAGCAGTCAAATAATCATCTACGTTAATTAATACCTATGTCGCTATAATTAAAACAAAAGCTGTTTGCAATAAATTAAAACGTCTAACACTAATTAACATGGATGGCATGCAACTTAAATTTTAATTACACTTAGGTTTAATTATTGCGCTGAAATTCAATTAAGTTTAGGTAGTCGCAGGTGAAGCCATTGTCAAAATAGTACAGGGTTGGTTTATATGGCTACGTTTTGAACGAGGCTTAGGTTATAGCAGAAATAAAGGGTTCATAGTAATGAACTACCGTTAGAAAATTTAAAAACAAGTAGAGAATTAATGTACCCATAATATGCATTATTAAAAATAAACTATATGATTTCGCATATTCACATTCACATACTCACCCCTTTCATCCCCGAAGGGGTTGGCAGAGGCGCAACTAGTGCACTTACTTTTCGCCGTCCGTATTCCGTCCCATGATGTGATAGGGGGCGAGACTATGGCCATATCACGCACAAATTCCAGCTGATACTGATTACAAAAATCCAATATCTCTTTGCCCGACCCGAGGACTGAACCCGAGACATTGACAGACAGCATTGCAGTCGTACCTTCATGCTACGCCACCGAAGCCTTCGTCAATGATATAGGTTCTTGGCCGTATCATGTTCTGTTATTACAATTACATATTGTATCATCATCATCATCATTAGCCTTTATCAGTCCACTGCTGGACATAGGCCTCCTCTAATGAGCGCTATAGCGCCCTGTCTTCAGCTTGCCGCATCCAGTATCTGCCTGCAGTCTTTCGCAGATCGTCATCCCACCTGGCTGGAGGGCGTCCTACACTACGTTTGCCCAGTCGCGGTCTCCACTCAAGAACACGTTTGCCCCAGCGGTTGTCGGTTCTTCGCGAGATATGGCCAGCCCACTGCCACTTCAGCTTGCTAATTCTTTGAGCTATGTCGATAACTTTGGTTCTCTGTCGGATGTATTCGTTGCGAATCCTATCCTTCAGAGAAACTCCGAGCATAGCTCTCTCCATAGCCCGCTGAGCGACTTTAAACTGGTGGACCAATCCTACCGTGAGTGTCCATGTCTCGGCTCCGTAGGTCATGACGGGTAGGACGCACTGATTGAAAACTTTCGTTTTGAAACATTGCGGTATGGATGACGAAAAGACTCGACGTAGTTTTCCAAACGCTGCCCAGCCTAGCTGGATCCTCCTCTTGGCCTCCTTCTCAAAATTGTTTTTACCCAACTGCAGAATCTGCCCGAGGTAAGTATACTCGGAAATAATTTCAAGAAGGTGGCCATGTACCGGTCCCGGATCAATGTGGCCATTGATCATGATTTTGGTTTTATCCAAATTCATGTCAAGACCGATGCGTCGCGAGGCTGAAGCTGGGCCGTCCAGCATCCGGTTCAGCTCTTCCAGCATATCATATACATATTGTATAGTGAGATATACATACATATACATATACACTCACGCCTCTTATCCCCGAAGGGGTAGGCAGAGGCGCAACTAGTGCACCCACTTTTCGCCGACATTCCGTCCCATGATGTGATAGGGGGCGAGCCTATCGCCATATCGGGCACAAATTCCAGACTCCGGACTGATACTGAATAGAAAAACTCAATATCACTTTGCCCGACCCGGGGATCGAACCCGAGACCTCAGCTTTGCAGTCGTACTGTAATACAACTACGCCACCGAGGCAGTGAGATATATTTGATTTAAATTAGTTTGGCTCAAAGCATACAATACTTACTGGCCTAATTAATGTACATAATTATATCTACCCATATACACATACCTACAGTACGTAAAACTAGGGCCTATTTTTTCCTCATAAGTGAATTTATTAATTCCAATAATAGGCATAAATAAGTTATTACTACTAGTGGTAATTACCGATTTCATACAGTTAAGGCCTCGTTTACGAAGACGCGGGGCGTCTCGTTTCGCGTGTGGCGTGGAGTCTCGCGGCGCGTCAGGCGATTTTCCATTTACGGAGAGGCGGCGCGTTCAGCGGCCCGCGTCATCGCACGCGTTAGCACAAACATATCGCAATGTACGATGTTGTTTATAAAGATGTGTTGCCTGCCGTTATTAATTAGTTTTAAATCGTTTTTCCATTTAATTTGTCGAAATAAAAGTAGGCATATTTACGCGACCATGTAACTCAATCTTATGTGTTCAAACATTACATATTCTCTGTACATTGACGAGACAAATACCTTAATATTTACTAAAGTAATTGAGCTTGATTTTCATTTATTTGATGACAACGTGGCTAATCAAGATCTATTTAGAAATAATATTCATTTGATTTGTAAGCAATAAAGCAAATTATATTACGGATTTAGCAATAAAACTTTGTCTCCATTAGGCACCGCCTTAGATAATTTAAAAGGGACGCGCTATGTGCTTATTATAGAAACGAATAAAAAAATCTGTTACTTTAAATGTACCTACTACATAGAAAGTGCAACATCGATAATGTATCGTTACAAACGCATACATAAATAAATTTGCCTCGGTGTTGTAGTTGTATTACGGTAATGCAATGCTGAGGGTTCTTGTCAAATACCGTGTCGGACAGAAAACTTGGATTATTATGCTTAGTATAAGCCTTGAGTCTGGGATTTATACCTCATATGGCCATAAGCTCGTCCCATATCTCATAATAGGGCGGAATACTCACGGCGAAAGCGGGTGCATTAATTGCGCTTCTGCCTACCCTTATTGATATAATATGCGTGAGTGTATGTACCGATGATAGCCTAGTTAGGAATAGAACAGTCTGCCTAGACCGATGTCCGCAGGTGCAAACATAAGGCACACATCTAATTTTTCCAAGTCATTTGTGTATTATTTATCAAATATGTTTAGCTCTAACGGAAAAAGAAACCATCGTGAGGAAACCTACTTACCTGAGTTTCTACAAAAGTAATTTCAAAGGTATGTGAAATCTGCCAACCCGCACTAGGTCAGCGTGGTGGACTGAGGGCTAAACCCTCTCAGTGGTAGAGGAGGTCTGTGCTCAGCAGTGGGCAGTATATAATACAGGGCTGGTATTTGATGTGAAAAATGTATTAGCAAATCGTTGCCAATTACAATATGATTTAAGCGTCATCTTATTGACTGCCTCGGTGGCGTAGTTGTATTGCGTATGCGTTACGAGTACGATTTGCGCGCTGAGGTCCTGGGTTCGAATCCCGGGTCGAGCCAAAAAATATTGTGACTGGGTTTTTCCATCTTTAAAATTACTCAGTCGCAGCTCGGAGTCAGGAAGTTGGCGGTGTGATACCCCCATGCCTCGGAAAGCACGTAAAGCCGTTGGTTCTGCGCCTGATCTCTCTCCGGTCATGTCGGATTGCCGTCTCATCAGACTATGAGAGTAAAGGAATAGCGAGTGCACCTGTGTATTGCGCACACACTTGTGCACTATAATATCTCCTGCGTACCTGGCTGATCTGCGTTGAGATTGGCCGCCGTGGCCGAAACTGGCTAGGAGGATTTTCATTTTAAGCGTCATCTATTGTATCTAAAACAAGTATACTTCTAAGAAATCGCCATGTTCGGAAGGCATAATGTAATCTAAATATTATAATTCTGACTTTATTATCTACAAGGAAGATACCGTTATACAAGCGATGTTGTTAATAGGCATCGAATTTTCTACCTAAAGCACTTCTTACACGTAATTTTATGAACTCATTACGTTTATGATGTTGAAATTTCGTTAAAACGTGATTTCTTATTATTTTAGATAAAAACAACAGATTTCACGCTGCCTAAGGGTTTCTTCACACTGATGTGAAGCGATTATGTACTTTGTTTTTTTTTTATATAGTATATTGAAAGTTTAAAGAGGAATAATTGTTATCGTTGTTATAGTGTGGCAGGTCTGGTGTTACTGGTGTTATTGATACTCTCTTGTATGTGAAAGGCCGTCTGGAAAGGTACCACCTCAATGTTTATTTTAAAATGTAATTTGTTGATTATGTATTGCTGTGTATCTGGAGGCTCGAAAACATAAAAATAAGCAAATCATACGGTGTAAAATTCTATTACGTTCCTAATAAACTGAGTACTTAATTTCCAAGGTTGTAGGAATATCGACAAAATAATATAAGCCGTATAAAACATACATAAATATTCAAGTTCCAAAAGCATTTCGAAATTTATCATTACGTAATTTTTTAAAATAATGATGTTTTGAATATTAAATACAAACAAATCTGTAATTAAGGTAACCTAACCTCTACTTCAATAACATGAAAAGATCTATTCCACCAACCATCTCGACGGCTCCCAAGAACAAAGTCGTATATGCAAAATGAAGCTTTTCAGTAGAGCGGTTTGAAAGACTAAGTTAATTGTGAAAATCACAAGTTATAGTAAACAAAACATTATATTCTATAGGGTTCAGTAACAATTTTGAACTTAATGTGTGAAAATAGCACTAATTCGCACATGAATACAAACTAACGACTTTCAAAGCGCTCTACTGAAAAGCTAACATTTTGCATATACGACTTTGTTCTTGGGAGCCTTCGATATACAAACACGATATAGATATCGCACTACCGCGTCAAGACTGAGGCATTCAAATTCGGCCAATTGGCGTAATTTCATTTTACGCTATCTCATTCCATCTTGTACTTTCTGTATGATCTATTTCATGCACTAAACCATGCATAGCAGGGCAGTTTTTAAACGTCGCGCAGTATGGATATGCGTCCTCTTTATTAAAACATCATTGGGCACATCTAGTTCGTGCACTTTCCCTATACATCCGCTTCAAACAGGCAGGCATAATTGTTTCGTCTGGCGAGGGATACAATCATCTCTTGTCAGTCGACACTCTATTTGGACCCCACTCCATTGAACATCAGGTTTTGTGGCGTCACAATCCCGTGCACGTAAGCGAAAAAAAGCAAAAAAATCCGCAAGCAGAAATTTAAAAAAAATCGCTATTTTATAAAAATTCTATTTTTTAAATATTGAGCAAACGTCGTCTCGGTGTGAACAAAACCTTACTTTAATAGCGTTGGTAATATACTTATGTTCGTAATAAAATAATGGTGAACTACGATCTAAACAGATTATAAAAATGTTTACGAAAATTGTCATAATAAGCACACAATAAATGTCCATGAACACTATTGGGGAATATTTTTTTTATTATAAGATAACGCCTTATTTTGTTAGTATTAATAACGCAAAAATTTATATCGGCTTTTCCATGGATATTTATTTAAATAATTACCTATTCATCATAATGGTCTTCATCTGGCGAAGACTGTGTGCACTCGTTGTACTTTTGCTTACTTCTACGGAGATAAAAGGCGTGATTGTGTGTGTGTAAGTGTATGTGTTATCATATTAATAACCTTTACATCTTACTAATATTAAAAATAACATCCTGGATTATACACAACATGGACCTTGTAGAATTAGACGGAATTTCCGCGCTTTTTGGCGTTCTTCATACCTACTGTTCGAATAAAATTTGACAGCTCATATGATAGGACCCTTTTATTAAATTTTATCCGTGGTGCTTTACAACTGGCTTTTCTGGTGTAAACGTCCCTAACTTGAGGTTAAAATATCTCCTTGGTTCATTATTTTAGTCTCCCGCTTAGTTGTGGAGGGAAATAGAAAATTTATATCCAACTCCTCCCTATCTTTCTATTTGATTAATTTCGTTGCGAGTTAAAGACAAATTAGTGTTCCCGGAGAAACGTTGAGCTTCACCGCTGGGTGTAATAAAATGCGTGCCACTGGCTGGCTTACAGGAGTTGCAGTGGTGGGTGTGAGGCCGAATAGTCTCTAATATTAAAAATTAATCTATTTATGAGTACCTACTAATGATCCACTGGTCGAAATTCAACCGCAATTATTATTTTTCTCTACTATTTTATATGAACTTTAGTCATACCAAATCTCACTATGCTTATAATAAAGCAGTAGAAGTGTGACTGCAAACCTAAAGAAATGTCATAAAAAAGAAAGTGACTGACTAAAATATAGTAATGGAACACAAATCAGCGAATTTTATAATTTTGTCTATTTTTCTGTGTGATTGTTATTGCACATCTCCAAATTTACTCAACGAATTTCGATGAAATTTGTCACAAGGATAGATCATATGCTACTTTTTATGCCGGTAAAATGTAAAGTGGGACTTTTATCCCGGAAAAACTATTTAACACGGGCGGAGCCGCGAACAAAAGCTAGTTATTAATATACACACTAAAACTCATCGTATTAACAACTGAATAGATTTTAATGACAAAAATATCGACTATATAAGATAGATTTTTAACTCGAACAAACACCAGGACTTTGGTCCGGAAAAGAATTTTCACGGAGGCAATGCCGCTGGCAACACTTATTCGAAACCGTAGTTTTTCTCCTCTCATTAGAGACCTAGATCTTATGCTCCATTTACCTGATGACAGTTCTTGTTTCGCTAAGAATAAAGGTCGTGTTTGAAGTAGGATTTTTGTCTGCTTTCAGGTCAGACGTGTTACGAGTATTTTGCACGTGTTTTATTATGTAAATATTCATGCTTCAGATATTTTGTAGCACTCAAAATACACAAAACATAAATATGAAAGATTAGATTAGTTCTGTCTTATGTTTTATTCTATGAAATGCTATCAAACCATTGAACTATAATATAAATTCAAGCTAACTGCTATTTACTTTATTTCTTAGTCAAGACTTTATTGCATGACTGAAAATGCTATTTAGCCACAGAAATTCAAGTTAAGCAAATATACGCAAACGCCTTTTAACCCCGAAGGGATAGACAGAGTCGCAACTAGTGCACTTACTTTTCGCCGTGCGCATTCCATCCCATGATGTTATAGAGGGCAAGCCTATCGCCATATCGGACACAAATTCCAGACTCCGGGCTGATACTGAATAGAAAAATCTAATATCACTTTGCCCGACCCGGGGATCGAACCCGAGACCTCAGCATTGCAGTCGTACCGTAATACAACTAAGCCATCGAGGCAGCATTTCACGTTGAATTTTCTGTATCATGGACATATTGTTACCTACAGCCAGACTCAAATGAATGTATACGCGGATAAACGAAATGTATAACTAACAAAGTTATTAATATGCAACGCCTTCTTGTCAACCTAATAATTAATTTGGGGCTGATCAACCCGCACTAAGCCAGCGGCCAACCCGCCTAGGCCAGCGTGGTGAACTAAAGCCTAACCCCTCTCAGTAGTAGAGGCCCGTGCTCAGCAGTGAGCAGTATATAATACAGGGCTGGTATTATTATTATATTATTATGCCTACGTAAGAAAACCTTGATAAAGTTCGCAGGTTGCAAGCAGCTTTTGACAGGTCCGTCTGGAAATTTTTAGGGGAGGCCTATGTTCAGCAGTGGACGTCGTGTGATTGATGATGATGTACATACTTATACGTTGACAGGAAAACCTTCCATATGAATTATGTATTTTGAAATTTATGTTACGTTTATTTGAGGCAGACTGAACATTGTTTGAACATTGAGCATTGAGTTGGGGTCGTTTTTTGACGAGCAAAATCAATTTAAGAATTCTTTGTACTTCTTTCTTTCTTTCTTCCCTTTTATTGGTTAAATTTGCTTTGGCGTTTTGGTGCACCTGTTATTTTTGAGTTAGCATATAATCAAAGTTACGTCTTTGCCAAATATATTTAGCGTTACGAGGTGTGCTCGAGGCTTGAGTTTTTTGAAATTTTTATTACTATGATGTTTTTTTTATTATATCCGAAGGCAGACGAGCTAACAGTCAACCTGATGGTAATTGGTCGTCGCCCTAGGACGTCGGCAATGACACCTAGGACCTAGGACACAGCCAAGCTGCCTACCGTAAAAATACTTTCATTCAAAGTTAGGTACCTATATGTATTCAAAGTTATAAAGTATATGTTACAAAGTTATAAATTAAATATTCTCGATCCTTCCCGATTCGCTCGGACTTCCTTTTTTGAGGTACTTGTGCGTGGAATGATCAACAAAACAGGTTATTAATTCATATAATTTCCCTTTCATTATAAAAATACATAAAAACGAGAATAATGTTCTATACATATTCGTTATTATTTTACTTATAGCAAAACTATTTACGAATCTAATATTGCTTTTTCATTAACTAATATTGCCTACGTGATCAAGAAAGGTAATATTTTTATAATATTAATGACTCATTTGACTTAAAAGCTCTCACCTCACAATTTAACAAATTGAAAAGACGACCTAAATAACTAATACATAGGTATTCGAATGGGATAAAACCGCAAAATGATTGGTTTTATAGCCATATTTATAATGCTCATGGCTCCTCCCGCTTATAAAAGTTTTTCCTAGATAAAAAGTAACATTAGCGCTATTCTATCTCTGCGCATATTTCATCCAGAACGGTTCAGCCGTTCTGGCGTTATAGAGTAAAAAACATACATCCAAACTTTATCATTTAAAATACATATTATGTACATATACACTCACGCCTTTTATCCCCGAAGGGGTAGGCAGAGGCGCAACTAGTGCACCCACTTTTCGCCATTTTTCCGTCCCATATTTATTTCATTTCATTTCATGATGTGAAAGGGGACGAGCCTATCGCCATATCGGGATCATTCAAAATGTTTGTAAGATACATGAATAATACTCAACATACACTTTATTTTTGATCATATACCACAAAGGTATATATGCTTTACATATACATACATACATATACACTCACACCTATTCTTTTTTATTAGGCCTACTTCTTTCCAAGCCCAACCCCGCTTCGCCACTTTAAAGGCGCGGCGCATCTAAACTATAAAATATAGGTAAAGTCTATGGTATTTGGCTTTACATATGATAATATAACTGTATAACTTCACGTATAACATAGTGATACTGAGCCAAAAAAATCTAGATCACTTTAAAAATAATTTGTATCAAGAGGCAGACGTTTTAAGAGTTCGTCAATTATATTCATAAAGCTTGTATTTCAACACACAAATCCATAATTAACTCTGACGAATATAGAGAATCGTTAAGTAAAAGGGTTTTCAACCAAGCCCTTCCAATAGTTCGATCTAAATTTGCAAAAAAAATCCAATTTTATGCTTTCAGATCAATTTACAACAAGGTTGCTAAATTGTGTTCATTCAGAGACTGCCCAATGTATCGGTGTTCCAAAAAACTCATGAGCTGGTTAAAAAGTATTAGGGTCATTCGGGGTAACAGCACGCAGTGGGTAAAATTTCGCATGGTCAATATCTCGGAACCTATTGAGGGGGCTCAGACACTTTTTCGCAAAATTAGGGGTGCGTCAGGGATGATGTCAGAGCCCACAAGCTATTTTACCAAGCCTCACTTGTTTAACGAAAAACGGCGATCAACGTGATTTTGTTGATTAGTTATCAACTATTTTGTGCTGGGAAAAGTTTATGGATAGACGATGCATCAGTTTACAAAAGACCGTTGATTATGTTAAGTTTACTCGATTATTATAGTATTTATTTTAGCTATTAATTCTGTCCTAAAAAATAACTGCATCTCAACTGACGTGTGATTGTTTAAAATATTCCCTGTTGGGTAAGAGTACGGGATTAAAAGTACGCACGCTGTTATAACTTCATTACAATGAAAAGTAACATCAAGCGTTCCTAAAATTACAGTGATCATTAAATTACAAAAATAACTAAAGTTTATTATAAATACAGTCTAATTAATTATGTTCCTGGTGCCTACAATAGGTGTACATTTAATGTTTATTTTTACAATATTTGTACCAAGAATAAAGGAAGTTTAAAAACACATTCCATATGATTCCATGTGTACTTATACAATTTGTAATTATATGCCTGTAGTTTACCTGCGTGCGAAGCTTACCCAGTATGCGAACTATTAACCGCATCTCTGCGTAGATTTACCCACATGACGGGTCAAGAGTACGAATTTCCCCCGCTGCACTTAAACATGTATTGCAAAAAAACCGATGAAGCAATGTACAATAACTCATTAAATAATGAAAGTAGAATAAATTTCCTTTAAATAAAGTGTTAAAACGTTTATATTATATTTTTGAGTATGTAGACGATAGAAAAAAAAGTGCGTACTTTTGAGCTGAATTACCCTAACTATGATGTTACTGAGTCTATAGTGTAAGTCTTTTCAATTATAGATCAATCTTTTGTTCTGGGAAGTCTATCGACAGTTTTACTTTTTACTATTATTTTATATTTTATTTCAGCAGTTGCTTATTCTGTATACTAACTTACAACTAAAGTTTCTAAATATTATTTATCTCGAATGTTGGTTTCCCAAGATACAGGCCTTGCCTAGTTTGGGAACGCCTGGTAATTTTTGTATTTAAGAACTGATTCTTGTGATATTTATGTATTTTTTGTATAATTTTTAAGTCTTTGTAAGTCTAAAATTTTTAATAAATATTTTTATTTATTTTTTTTAATTTAAAAATAATACCGTACCATTCCATACCAGCCCTCTATTATATACTGCCCACTGCTGAGCACGGGCCTCCCCTACTATTGAGAGGGTTTTAAGCGCATATTCATGCCTTATATCCACGAAGGGGTAGGCAGAGGCGCAACTAGTGCAACCACTTTTCATCGTGCGTATTCCGGCCCATAATGTATTAGGGGGGGAGCCTATCGCCATATCGGGCACATATTCCAGACTCCGGGCTGATACTGAATAGAAAAATCTAATATCACTTTGCCCGACCCGGGGATCGAACCCGAGACTCAGTATTACAGCCGTACCGTAATACAACTACGCCACCGAGGCAGTTTAAACATACTTAATAGACCTGATTAAAGGGTCTTATCTGTTCTACTGCCAGATTTATCGATTTTCAAAATAAAAAAATCTTTAAAACAATGGTACATAACGTTTATTATCGAAGAGTGTTTTCTTCACATCAACTGTATAAAATGATTCTGTCTTCAGTGACTATGTTCAATGGAGACTGCCTTTCGATGTAAGCCTTCAGAACTTCTTGATCGTGCCCAATAACCTTCATATTTTTCTTGTCTTTCTTGAACATCTGAATGATAAATTTATGATATTATATTTATCTGTGAATTTGTTTCATCATCATCGACAGCCACATGAAGGCAACTGCTGAACATAGGCCTCCTCTAAAGATTTCTAGACAGATCTGTCAAAAGTGGCCTGAAGTTGTCTGTCCACCTCGCCGTCGTGGACGTCCAATGAATTTGGTTTAGTTATACATATGTTTTTACTTTTTTTTTTGTTTTAACTTTTAGATGTAACAGTGTCCTCAACTTATCTCTGAAACACTGCTGTATATCTGATATAGCTAAAGAAATGTTGTCAGTTTCCTGATAGTGTAGTACTTCTCAGGAACAAATTGACAGCGTCAACAGGCATGGAAAAATAGCCCAATTCGAATCCTCTAAACATGTAAAAAATACAATTCCAGTTCTTCTGAACCAAATTCAATCACTCTTAGAACATGTTGGCCAAGTATTAGATTATAGCCTATTTTAATACTTACTGTATAACCGTCTCCTCCATCAGCCAGGAATCCAGGTGCAGTCACTTGGTAGTACTTCTTGCGTTTCAGAGGAACATTGTCTTTGCCAACTCTTACTGATGTCACTCGTTTGCCTTCTGGGTTCGTGATGTTGTATACTACTTTTAGACCTGTGACAAAATAATAAATTATATTACAGGTTTATTCGCGTTCCGGGATTAACCTCTATATGTCCGTTTTCAAAAAGGATTGCATTATTATGTTGACTGGGGAATAATAATCACCTCTCGTCACTCTATCTAGATTCCAATCTGTTTGCCATAAGGTACATCGGAGTCTCTTTATGGTGACGTATAAAAAATACAACCAGTTGCTTGAGCAACTACGCCAACTATCACTTTCATAGTATTGAAATGTTTCTCTGCAACAAGCTAACAGCATAGAGATGGCATAACTGTGCGGACCGACCAGGAAAGTTTATCTCTTGCCGGTTGACAATATTTTTTGGGCTTCACTTAATTTACCGGTGCAGTAAAGCCACTTTGTCGAACCATCGATAAAAAAAAGCGTCTACTCAGTGCCTCGAATGTCAAAATTCAAGAATTTGAATATGCTTTGAAACTGAAAGCATTAGAATGGTGTCTACTTACCAGATACTTGTAACAGCAATGGTATTTCGAACCCATCGTAGAACTGAGCATTCCTGACGCCCCGCTCGAGGGCGTTCATAATTGTCCTTCCCTGAACGTTGAATGTTTCTATCTGGTCGTAGTACGGCAGCAAGTCGATCAGCTCTCCATGAGTTATTACTAGAAAACAAAACTGGTTGAGTGTAACTCGAGCACCAAAGGTTTGTACTCAGAAGATTTAGGCCCGATTGTTTCATGTGGTGTAGTGAAGAATTCACAGAGTGGCGAAGACTTAGCGTACTCGCTGCGAAATCATCCAGAAAAGCAGTCGGGACTCCTTTTTTAATATTTGCTGAGATAAGCCAAGTAAAATTTTGCTTTGTTGTGTTCTGGTTTTCAGGAAATTGTTATCGTAGCCAGCGTTATCATTTGGCATTATGAGACTTACTGATATCTCAGGTTGTCGTTGTCGCTTCTCTGTCTCGCGTTGTCTGCAACGCTTTGTAATTTGAATTTAGAATGTTATTACGGGAAGGCGTATCACCTAATATCAGACTACCCACGTTCTAAACGCACTATTTGGTTGTATATATTGTAGAACAATATCTAAATTGTGCACAATGATTGCTTACACCCATACACATAATATACTCTAAAATCTTTTGGGCAAAGGTGCATCTAGTACACCCACTTTTCGCCGTGTGTATTCCGTTCCCTGATGTGTTAGGGGGCGAGCCTATCGCCATATCGGGCACAAATTCCAAACTATGGGCTGATATTGAGTAGAAAAACCAATATATCCTTTGCCTGACACGGGGATCGAACCAGAGACCTCAGCACTGTAGTGATACCGTAATACAACTACGCCACCGACGCAGTCAATGATTACTTAATGGTTTTATAACATGATAATTAAATAAAATACTCACTTCCATCAGGCAAAGACGATGGTAAGTAACTTTGTTGTGCAAATGCTACATAATCGAGGCTTGTTTCAACAGCATTCTTGGCCTGTAATGAGAAAACTTGAAGTAAAGGATGAGTATTGATGAGGTGTTACAAATTAAAATTCGTTTTTGTCTTATGTAATTCTAGATGGTTTGACCTTTCATGGTATAAAGATCCTAATCATTTCAGTGATCCATATCGACATGCGTACAATGCCAGCGACAACTATTTAAAAACCATATTAAAAACTCAATTATTTTCTACATGAGTAAATTATCAAAATAAATTTTTTACCTAAATGTAATACAGGACATGGTGAATCTGTGTGGCAAATTTCATTCAGAAATCCATTTGAAGGCTTATGCGTTTACTTTTAACAAATATCGAAACATTTTCACAAACTTTTGCGTTTACATTATAAATAAGATAACTGGTAGGTCAACAGATTGCAACAATTTGGCAAAAAAATTGGAATATCTCCGCTATGAGATATTAACGTGGCTACAGATATAAATAACAAACACATCGCGCCTTTATCCCCGAACGGATAGGCAAAGTGCTACCAGGTTACTTACTTTTCGTCACGTTTGATCTGTCCCATGATATGATAAGAGGCAAGGATATTGCAATTCGCAATATCAACGGATAAACTCAATATCACTTTGCCCGACCCAGGATTGAATCCCAGGACCTCAAAGCGATGTCGTACTGCAGGCAATACAACTACGACACGGTAGTCTAAAAAAACTACAATCATATGTTTATCACTCACAACTTCATTCAAAGCGTCAGTCATCAAGTTTCCAAGCGTACATTCGCCACGCGAACAGTCTTCGTGGGCCAACACCCTCTCCGACTCTCCTATCGGTGTGAGTTGTGCCATATGTACCAACTCCGCGTATGGCTTCAGTAATTCTTTAATTCCAGCATCTGCAATACAAAAAATACGTTTTTCTTTGTGTCTTGCTTCCTAGGAAAAATCCATTTCGTTTCTTTATACCCCATTGATGTTAACCAGAATAGGGTCTAGATGATGATTGTGGTGACTGAAGATAGATGCTTGTAAAATATAACAATAATTAGATATTGAGGTACGTATTTATCCTACAATGGCTATAATGGGCCAAGTATACGCGAAAAGCTTATAACGCCCTTCGTGTACAATATAAGAAAGCGTTCAGAGTGCTGTTGAGGCTGCCCCGATACTGCAGTGCATCAGGGATGTTTGCGGAGGAGCACGTAGATTGCTTTTACACGATGTGGGTCACTGGTGCGCCGTGTGAGGGCCATTACCAACAGCATTTTGAACATGTTTTCACATAGGCTAGACTGTGCCTATGTGAAACACTGCTGCAGGATGCATGCTCCGCCATGAGGAGTGTAGTAGTGGACACATTATTGTCAATTGTGTCTACATTGCCTTACTAACATAAATATAAGCATCTTTTACTAACCCAAATGAGTCTGTGTTACTTGAAAATAATAATTATAAATAAAAAAATATATAATTTAATATGCATTTTAGATTGCTTTTTTACCTTCTGGAATCGATCGGTTGAGGTAGATCATTTCTCCATCCCAGTTGACGTAATGGCCTTCGCTGTCCAAATACACAGTAACGTTTCCAACGTACTTGCTAAACGCTGACGCTTGCACCACCAATACCTAAAAAATAAAACACAATATATTGATATTATCTCCTGGAGCATTTATTTATTTACGGAGTACCAACCAAGTTTGTAATGGTACATAAATTAAATTTTCTGACAATGAGTTAGGTTATTACAACTCTTATTACTGGTTATCATAGCATTTACAAAGTACACAAAGCCAGGTATCGAACTAACTGCATGTTGAAGGGCTTTGTTAATAACATTGACAAGGTCATTTGATATACCTATGATTTGCTCCAAACTGATGATGTTAAAAATCATTCTCACAATTTCTTCAAAGCTGACCGAGAAACGAAATAAAAATTAAATTTAAATAGTCCCCGACACAAAATGCCTCTAAAAAGCAAAAAAATAAAAGTGTCTATGTTTGTCATTTAAGTATCTTGTAATGTTTTGAACCAAGCGTCGTCGTATCAACCACAGCATTGACGGAATAAACGAACGCCTAAACTTATATAGCACAAAGAGTTACCTTATAATTTTTTTTGGCGTCACTCTCAATCACAACCGGATAAGGCTTTGGTGATTTCTCTTCTCTATGAGAGTGTCCGCCAACAATCACGTCAATATCGTTACCAAATTCACGAGCTAACAACCTGAAATTATTATTATTCGTAAGATTCTATAAAATTTAGAATAATTTATCTGATTTTATGAATTTATCAGGCTCAGTCCGCGTGATAAGAGTCATACTATAATATACTGTTCCCGGTTAAAAGCAGCCTATATGCTTTCTTATGGTTCAAGCTCACTTCTTTGTAAAATTTATTACAATCAGTACCTACAATAGATAAGCTGTGAAAGCTTAACAGACAGATAGGCAGAGTCCCTTTCGCACATTTTTTGATATTATTATGGAAAGTATGGGGTCAAAGTTCGGATAAGCGATATTTCCAAGATTAAACTCATAGGTTAGCGATTGAAGTTAAACAGCAATTTATAAACCCTAGGGGCGGTTGCGGACGACAAGTTAGACGTGAGTCGGAGGAAGCCCGCAGCCGTCCCTAATGCGCCGAAGATGGCCACCGCAGAATTTTGGTTGGTATGCCGTGCGGTGTACATAGGTTAGGGACTCGGCCCGGCGGTCGCCTGACGTTTTCCGTCTCTCCGGGCGGCTCAACGTCGGGTCGTAAGGTACGGTGAACCCAACATAACCGCTCAGTCGTTCCCCTTGAACACTGGGCGGTAGTAATAATTCACTTTCTGTTTCTCCGCGTAAACAAAAAAAAAATGTGTTTCAATTTCAATACATGAAAGCGATAGGTTATAAACACCTTCTAAAGGCCAGTTAGACAGACAATTCAGTAAATAAGTATAAATACCTACTAACATAATGAGAAAAGCAAATTAAGCAACTGAAGTAGGTACAATAAAGAAATCTAAGCACAAGAAGTTAAAATAGGTTTTCACTCACACATCAGTCTCGTATCCACAATGAGACAGCACTATGATGATGTCTACTCCTTTTCCATTAAGTTCTCTTAATTCACGTTTTAGACTTATTCTGGGGTCCGTGAATTTTACGTTACCAACGTTAGAAAATAACTGAAAGAAATATTGTAGGTTTTTGAATCATTGCCATCACCAAGTATTATAAAAACCATTGAAAGTTATAATATTGATATCATGACAAACATTCTAGGTATTGATCTTAGTGTGCTATGAAAATGTGACTATTTTTACTACGAAATTGCATCTAAAGTTTATAATTGGTTGAACGTCATGAAACAAAATATCACAAGTTCAAGAGATAAAACTAATTCGACCTTTTCCTCAAATGTCGGTGAATAAAATATGAACAAATCAATGTATTTTTATGGAATACTACGTGTTGCTCGCGGCTTCGCCCGCCTGAAAAGCCATTCCCGCTGCAAAAGTCCCTAAATAACAGCAAATATCCATTATTTCCCAAGGGAGTAAATTACTAGGATAAACAGCCAGCCAGCCAGGACATGATCTAACCGCGTGCCAATTTTCATCCAAATCCGTTAATTTTTTTTTCTGCGTTAACAAACATACGAACGTCCAAATATTTTTTACATAATTTCACATACGTCATATTAGTAAAATTGTGTTGGCTAAATGGTCTCGGGCTCAAGGCCAATCCTTATAATGAATGCATGCTGAACCAGTTCATCGACTACAAGATTATTATATGATAAATTGAACAAAATGATGCGTCTCAAATCAAACTAATTTGAATTTTATAAGTTCTAGTTCTTTTTTATTATTTGTATTTGAAGAAGATAATAAATACAATACACGGATGTATCTGAATAGAGGTGGCTTAATAGACAGTCATTAAATATATGGAATTAGCACAAACATAATGAGTGTCCTTGATAGAGGCTTATCTAGTGAGAATACGAAAGAAATTGACATAATCATTGCATGTATTTGTGTAAAATTTATTTTACTTGATAAATTAAGAAACGTTTAAGTACGTGGCGACTTCAGATCATGGAAAGGTTATTTATAAAAAATGCAATAAAATTATTATTAAAGATTTCTAGATTTCAAATTAAATATTATGGGATACAAAATCTCTTACTAGTTAACAGTTTTCTTGTGCTTCTCTTCACTTAACATTTGGCAGTAGACTAGAAACTATAATAGAAAAAAAATAGTCTTTGTTAAATATTAGTACCTCAGTATCAGTGGTAATCAATCCAATAATTCCAATCTGCTTGCCCTTCCTTTCAATAATTGTATATGGTCGATACAATCCATCTAGAATAGGTTCGAAGCTGGTGTCCATGTTCGCAGCCAGCACTGGGGCATTTAAGGCTGATAAATAACCAGCCAATCCCATTGGACCGTCATCGAAATCGTGGTTTCCTATAGCCTACAAATTTACAAAATAATCTTAATAAGTCACTACATATTATATACATGTCTTCACTAAAACACAGTTTTTTGTAATTCTTTTGTGTTGCTACTGTTTATAGCAATCATGGGTACCGTGTTGATACTTGCTCGGCTCGTCATTCAATATTTAGTAATAGGTCAGAGAATTATTTTTTCGCATGTAGTATGTACAAACTTGTAATAAAATCTCTGGCAGTACTATTTGTATCTGGCTAGTTTTGTTGACATTAAAAAGGTTACATTTCAAAAACTCAATGTAATCCTGCTAGTCAGTTTCGGCCACGGCGGTCAATCTCAACGGAGATCAGCCAGGTGAGACAGGAGATGTTATAGTGCACAAGTGTGTGCGCAATACACAGGTGCCCTCGCTATTCCTTCACTCTCATAGTCCGGTGAGACGGCAATCCGGCTTTAAGTGCTTTCCGAGGCACGGGGGTATCACACCGCCAACATTCTGACTCCGAGTTACGACTGAGTATTTTTTTTTCAGATGGGAAAATCCAGTCACAATGTTTTTGACTCGACCAGGGATTCGAACCCAGGACGTCTGCGCGCAAACGTTACTCGTAACGCGTACGCAATACAACTAAGCCACCGAGGCCTAAAACTAAAACAAATTAGTCAAATGTTTTTAGATATTTTTCATTTATTTTTCATTCCGTCAAAATGAGTGAAACTAATATAGAAATTCGATACATTTTAAAATTTTATTGTAAAAAAAGGAAAAATGCACCACAAATCGCGAAAAAAATGTGAAGTTTATTGACCTAATGCAGTGTCAGTAAGAGTAGGACAAAATTGGTTTGAATGTTTTCAATCCGGCAATTTAGATGTCAAAGATGCACCTCACTCTGGTCCTCATAATAATAACTTGCTTTACTTATTATTCTGAGCTCTGGTCGCTTTGTTGCGGAAAAAGTGGACGTCATTTTTGTCAAAGTGGAGCAAAATTGACATATCCGTAGTTACGACATAGCTGAAGAACTGAGAATTGACCACAAAACAGTTTTGACCCAAAAAGCCCGGTACACAAAAAGCTCGATATTAGGGCGCCACACGAGCTCACTTAAAGAAATCTAATGAACCGTCTACTCATTGCGATTTTTTATGAAGACGTAATGAAACCGAACCGTTTTTGAAGAGACTGATAACTGATGATGAAACAGAACCGTTTTGAAGAGATCAGTAACTGGTGATGATCACGTACGACATGAACAAATGAAAAAGTACATGGTCAAAGGTCGGTCAGGTTTCACAAACTGTGGCAATCAAGGTGATGCTATGTGTATGTTGGGATTGGAAGGGTATTGTTCATTATGAGCTTTTACCGCCGGGCAGAAAAATCGATTTGGACCTCTATTGCCAACAACTATTGTGATTAAACGAAGTTGAGAGAAAGCGGCCGGAAATGATCAGTAGAAAGGGTGTGGTCTTTCATCACAATAACATTAGACCACACACATCTTTAGCCACTCATCAAAAGTTTGGCTGGGTGGTGTTAATGCATCTATCATATAGCCCTGACCTTGCACCTTCAGATTTCCACCTGTTTCGGTCTATTAAGAATTTTTTAGGCAGTGTAATATCAAGAGGAGACTGCCAAAACTACTTGTCGCGTTTTTTTCATCAGAAGTCCCGAAATTTCTACAGCAATTGGATCATAGTACCTACTACCTACAATATGGCAGAAAGTTATCGAACAAAATGGCATAAATACTGTATATTAAATGTAAATAATGTAATAATTATTATACATATTAAATGTAAATAAACTTTGAAAAAATAAGTCTTGTGTTTTCATATAAAATGCGAAGAAACTTTATCCCCAATCTAATATATACACAGAAAATCTACGATTTTATTGTGGTTAATGAAAATTCATCCTCTAATTTACTACTTTAGATTATTTTGTAGATGCGCATTATTTTAATAGCTTAAATACATATTATGGATCGCATCAAAATTATTGCTGATATATAATAATACTGGTATTATACTAGTATATATACTAGTATATGGACAAAGAGAGTGACGTCATGGAGCGGCCCTCTGGGAAAGCGCTGCAGAGGAAGACCGGTAACGAATTGGCAAGCCGAGATTATAAAGACGGCTGGTCATGCTTGGTTACAGAAAGCCCAAGATAGGGAAATATGGAAATCCTTGGAGGAGGCCTTTACCCGAGGAGGGGTTCTGGAAAAAAAAACTTGAGAGGTGTCAAGGGACACCCGGATGGAACGAAGTTGTTTTCGATTAATTAGTGAAGATATTCTAATAAAATTTTATTTCTTTTAAGTTATAATAATAATTGTATATTTCATTAAAACGTTACCACATCAATGAAAACATTTACTTCTACCTACACAATAGATATGTCATCGAATCACGATCATCACCTAAGCAAGCATTGACATTAAAATTAACATACAACTAAGGAAAAAAAACTACTCTAAAAAGCATTTAAATTGTATTTTTGTATTTAAATTTCGAATGTCACTTTTACGGCCAGTTCTTTATTGTTACTGGCTGGTTTCACGGGGCAAGTATAAAACTGTCGCTCAAATTTTCGTGAGAATTTTTTCCGTCTAGCTCCCTTTCACAACGCGCGATAAGGAACTTCGTTCCAATAAACCTGGATCCTACAACATCCTTATAAAAATTAAACTAGTATATAAAACCATAAACATATTTAGTTAAAACAAAACTACGTAGAATTAATATCTTCTTTATTAAAAAGTTTAAGCAAAAAAAATTTTAAACTATGTAATTAATTTACAAGAAATATAAGGCTTTTTATTTTTATTTTATTTATTATTTATACTAGTATAATAATACTGCACCGGTGCAGTGGATTATTTATGACCCAAAAATGTCATCTTTGTCAGATTTTAGATTTAATTAATGTTTAATTACATAAGACAGTCACCATATAGGTTATTTTCCCACGGGGTAAATTAAATTTAAGAAGTTATGAGAGAGAATATATTCATTCCTAGAAGACATTCTCTCCATAGCCATAACATTTTAACCGGCAACTGTAACTACTTTAATTACCCATTCGTAAACTATTTTTTTATTGCTTCCAATAACGAGACGAGCATGCCGTTTGCCTGATGGTAAGCGATACGACCACCAATAAACAGTAGCAACACCATCCAGCACCTTGAGTTACAAAGTACTGTGTGGCATTCCACTACGCTCGTCATCCTGAGACTTAAGATGTTAAGTCTCATTATGTTCAGTAGTTACACTCACTACAATGTCCTTCAAACTGAAACACAACAGTGCATGCACACTGTTGCTTAGCGGTAGAATTAGACATGGCGCGAGTCCCACCCAGACGGACTCTTAATTATGAGAGACCTACCACCAGTAAAATCTGTAATAAAGTGGTTGTTAGGAGTCGCAAATTGATTGCTAATTATGACGACGATGATAGGCTATTATTATGGGATGAAAGGGGTGCAGTTGAACAGCGGCAGCGATGGTTTTGTCAAATACACAACTATTTAAGTCACGTTACTCTTATCTGATTGATAAATAATGTCTGTAAACTTAAATCCATGTCAAGTTTAAATAACATGTAGGTACTATAGGGTGCATCGGGGCAAAACCGGATCACGGGGTAATTCCTTAATATTAGTGCTTACTGTAATTAAAATGACTACAGTGGCAAACAATTGATGTAAATTGAAAAATTGTACTCCAGAGTTCAAGCTGTTTTATTCGTAATAGGAAACATTGCCAGGTTAGGAAGAAATCTTGAATCAACGGAATTACGCACTGATCCGGTATTATCCCAATGCAACCTACTAAAGTAAACAAAATACAGCATCAGAATCAAAGTACAACTATAAAGATATTTATTGACTTACATGAGCATCATGAGGCAACAAATTCATGAACTCTTGCAGGATATTCCATTTGAAGAATGTGTACCAGTAGGTGCCCTGGAAGCTGTCTCCTGCATTCAGGAGTAAAGCATTAGGTTTCTCCCTCTTCAACTGACGTATGACGTGGTAAAGCCGAGGGAACCCGCCGAGGCAAAGTGTGTCGTTTGAGTGACAAATCGGAGAATCATTGGAGGTTTCTTCAAACCTAATAATTATACGTACATTAATAGTAGAAAAAATTCTAACCTAACCAACCTAACCTTACCATGCCTGGGGGATAGTTTCGATTAAATAAAATGTCTAAAACCTATATTTTTATTGTCCAAACACAAGTCGTATTTGGAAAAGAAAATAGTAAATCTTTTAAACTAAAATACTCGCATAGGCCTTTAAGTGACCTTAACATTTACCGATGTCCAATTCAAATAAGCCAATGAAACAATTTCGAAATTAAGCACCGATTGTGAATAGTAATAAACACTGATATTTCTTGAGATACGCCGCGCTTTGACCATCCTACTAATATTATAAAGGCGAAATTTGTAAGAATGTCTGGATGTATGGATTTTTGTTCCTCTTTCACGCAAAAACTACTGAACGGATTTCGATGAAATTTGGCACACGGGTAGATCGTGTCCTGGATTAACACATAGGCTACTTTTTATCCCGGGAAAACTTAAAGCGGGACTTTTATCCCGGAAAAACTTTTTAACGCGGGCGGAGCCGCGGGCAAGAGCTAGTTTATAATAAAACTAGCTTTTGCTTACTGCTCCGTACGTGAAAAAACTTTTTTCCGGGATAAAAGTCCGGCTATTTTCCCGGGATAAAAACATCCATCCTATGATCTCAAACTATCCTCATGCGAAATTTCATGTAAATCGGTTTTGTAGTTCCAGAGATTACTTCATACAAACAAAGTAACAAACTTTATCTCTTCATTATGTTAATTTATATAATTAAGTATGACCCAGATTTTTCATGTAACTAGCTGGTCTAAAGCTAGTGCACACTGCACACACTTCACAAACCTTCTAAATCATTTTTACATCTCTCATGTAAGCAATTTCTCTAAGATATGTCCCTTCACAGTTCACAGTTATATGAGAAAACGATAATTAATATGATTTTTTTTTTACTTAAAAAATCAAGCCACAATTGTTACAATAATACATGTAAAAAAATACTTTTTCCATTAACAGCTTATTAATTGCACAATTTTATCAGGCGGATATTACTAATCCAACAAAAATTTTAGAAAAAGCATTTTAGAAATATTTTATTATTATTATTATATTCCCTTCGTATTGTGGATATTTATGGGCGGTAGTAATAATTTACCATCAAGTTATCCACTTGCTCGATTACCGCAAACATTATTAAGAAAACTGAGCTGCTGATTGAATCTGCGTCATCTATAAAGGTAGTTTTACTATACACTGAGCTTATCCACTTGCTCGTTTACCGCAATTATTAAAAAAACTGAGCTTGGGATCGAACCCGCGACCTCTACAAAGGTAGTTTTACTGTCCACTGAGGACTGTGTCCTTAGCTCGTCAGTCGCTACGATTCACAGAAATCATAAAAGAATGATTTCTCAATTAAAATTTAATCACAGGATAAAATAACACAAAAAAATTTATAGGTACACAATTTTTTTGTAGACCAATTACAAAAAATTAGTTCAGTTGCTCACTATTTAGTGCGTAATTTATTTTGTAAACAATTTTTATTTAATCAGAAATCGAAATAATATAAAACTTACCTCGCATGAAAGTCATTAAAATGAATCAAATCTAATTCGTATAAATCACTAGCTGAAACTCCATTGATCACAAATGCAAAATTAATTAATAATAAAACTCGAATCATTTTCAAAATTTAGCGCGAATACTATGATAAACCGACGCGGAGGCACCTTGGTTTCGTCTGACAGAATTCTAAAAAAATTAGATATAAATTTGATGCACTAGGAAACTAGATAACCTTTTAAAAATTGTGTTGAATACATTATCATAATTATGAACATCTTTGATTAGAATTCCGTATCGTATTTATTAAAAAAAAACACATATTTTTGATTGATTAACGGAATATGTGTAACTCGCGGTTCCGCATCAAAGACCTTTGAATAAAAGTCCATACTTTCCGGGATACAAAAATCTTAATTTGTTGATCCCGGACATGACCTTCCTATGAGCTAAATTTCACCCAAATCCGTAGAAAAATTCTGTAAAGCCTGCACTACACCACTCGCAAAGTTGATCGAAGTTGGCCGAATAAGATAGTGTGGAAGGGCACTTCGCTTCGCTTCGTGCAACCTCGGCTCCCCTCTAGCGACTTCCAGTCGTTGTCGGTTTTTGCGCCCGAGTCAAAGGACTCGAAGTGTCCCGAGGTTCGAACACGAAGCGTCTTACTACACTACTCGGCTCACTTCAGTTCGCATCGAGACGTCATGAGCATAGGTTGTATTCAACGTTCCGTAGGTAGTTCACAGAACAACAGTATTGTGATAATATTTAAAACTACGCAACGGATTTTGATGCGGTTTTTTATAAATGGATAGCTGATAGAGTGATTCTACCGGAAGGTTTTTATGTACTTTTAGCTCGAAAGAACTTAGTAACGCGGGCGGAGCCGCGGGCAAAAGCTGATCTATAATAATATATTGCAATTAAAACAACGATATTTATTTAGAGCTTTGCGGTATAACGTTACAAAAGCCACTTATTCACTATGGCACCATCTTTACAACGCCAGCACCATCTATCAAAAAAACGTGATTTAAAATTAAAATATTTCCTACAAAAAAAAAGCAAAATTCGGGTACAAAATAGCTGATCTATAATGTGTTGATCCAGGATTAGGTTTATCCATGTGCCAAATATCATCGAAATCCGTTCAGTAGTTTTGGCATTTACTTCAAAAAAATATCAATAATATTAGCATCATATTATTACTGCCTCGATGGCGTAGTTGTATCGTGTACGACTGCAAAGCTGAGGTCTCGGGTTCGATCCCCGGGTCGGGCAAAGTGATATTGAGTTTTTCTATTCAGTATCAGCCCGGAGTCTGGAATTTGTGCCCGATATGGTAATAGGCTCGCCACTACTTGCGCCTCTGCCTATCCCTTCGGGGATAACAGACGTGAGTACGTGTGTGTGTGTGTGTGTGTGTGTGTGTGTGTGTGTGTGTGTGTGTATTAGCATCATGCATCCGTTTCTTTTTAATTTTCGTTGAATTATAAATAAGCACGTAGTTATAATACGCGAGAGTACACATTGCAACGGCAGCTGCTACTTGAACGTCATCCATGATGCCTATCGTGCGGTCGCCGGGCGACTGAGCTCCTCGCGAGGTTGCACGAGTGTGTAGCCACATAGTTCGGACTTCGGTGAACTACGACGAGTACTTCGTCGAGGTAACTTTGCGAGCAGTGTAGTGCAGGCTTTAAAAATGGCTCCACCGTTTCATCGGTGATTATGCCAATGTCAAGTGGGTAGATGTTAAAATAAAATCGTAACTTTTTTAGAATAACTTTCGACCCGAGGATAACCAAGAAATAATGGCAGCAAAGAGCATTGTAGCTAAAACATTTGACATTAGTTATGACTTATGGCAAAGGGAATGAACCCACTACACAAATTTAAAATCAAGCATATATGGCAGGAGCGTAGAGCCTAGATAGCAAAATGAATATAAAGGCATATAAATTAGAATAAAATTGTATAAATTAAAGATAAGATCATTATTTTTAATAAATTTAGAAAGAAATCTAAAATGTTGGGGGGAATCACTAATTAGTAGACAATTAATGTTTATAGGGCGGGGAAATTCAGCAGGAAGAATGTCATAAATAGGAAAACGAATTCTTGGACAATTAAATAAGATGTGTTCTAGAGTACCTTCATCCAATCCACATTCACAGTGGTCACGGACGCGGGATCAACATATCCTAACTAATGTTATGAAAACGTGTTTGATACGCTTTCACACCTTAATTAGGTACTCAAGAGATCAGGACCTGTATAAACATTGTAGGGGAAAGGTGGAGATATAGAGTATGTTTTATCCAGAAAAACTAGGTACTGATCCTTAGGTACACAAAATGACAAAATCTCGCTCGTCCTGTGGGCCCGCGCCCCACTTTTCATGTTGTCACGCCTCCTTAAGGGGGCGCACCCGACTTTGAAAAGCACTTATGTATGCTATAATAAGGTTTGTTTTAAAATGTCATCATTTTACACACATACTCACGCCTTTTATACCCGAAGGGGTAGGTAGAGACGCAACTAGTGCACACTTTTCGCCGTGCGTATTTCGTCCCATTATGTTACAGAGGCGAGCCTATCGCCATATCGGGCACAAATTCCAGACTCCGGGCTGATACTGAATTTAAAAACCCACGCCACCGCTGTTAGATATTGAAGAGTTCCATTGTCCATCACAGAAGATCTTCATCAGATCCCAATATGTTATGTACAAAAACCATCCCTGAAAAATATTCTCTTAAATAAAGTAACGTAATCCAAATAGGATTAGTAGTTTTTTAAGAAATTCGCGGACATACAAACCTACGGGCCGAAAACAGAACCTCCTTCTTTGAAGTTGGTTATTGAATAACGAAAATCAATATTTAAAAGATTCAAAAGTAATATATTACCAATGATTATGTTTTTTGTATCTCATAAATTCCGCCTTCACCAAAATGTCATAATTTGAATACCAACTCAATCATCTTTTTTTTCTGGTAGATGTATGGTTTTTGTTTGCAATATTTTACTCATAGTTGTAAAATTCATTTTGGAAAAAAATATCGGTTTTTCAGTGTTAGTGATTTTTGAAAGCAGTTTTATTTTTTGTTAAAAAAATATGTTCCACTTTTTTCGTGGTAGTAAAAGAGAAAGTACATAAAAATGAGTGCTCATTACATTTAAAGCTTGTCATTGATTTTCATGGGATCCCATTATCAGATCCCTAGTCCCGACTAATACCTTCCATCATCAGCTCAGCAACATGAGATGATGATTACGAAGTACTAATAAAAGAATTGCGTTAGAAAGTAAGTATATGAAAAACTTTGAATGTGCCTATAAAATTTGAGGGTTGCTCTCAATTTCCTTGGGATCTCATCATCAGATTCTGCTTGGTGACAATGAGACCACCTCAGGACTATAGGCTTTCGAAAGAAATAGAATTTGATAATCAAAGTCGGTAAACATAGATAAAAAAATACTTACAGTCGAACATAGAATCTCCTCCTTTTTTGAATACGGTTAAAAATTAAAGTAGGTAGCGTATCATGTAATTTTGACGTCAATTTATAAAAGAGAACTATACGATGACGTCACGGACGTGTAACTACTGCGATCGCTGTCCGGTTTAATTGGATTTTAAAAATAAAACGAGTCGTTTAATCGCAAGTGTTTATTAACAATAGTGTTTGTTCTTAACCATTAAACATCGATAAGTATCATAAAAATAAAACAGTGCTATAAATAACTATAAAACTTATAAAACAAAACGTAAAAACTAAAATCTAAACAAAAAGTGAACTAACTACCCGTACCTACATATAATTCTAAAAACTCATCATTTGTCTTCATAATATACAAAAAAAACAAGAGAATTGTGAGTGAGTCCGGTGCCTGTGTATCCTCGGAAAATCTCTGTTCAACGTGTTATGGTGTTGTTGCCCCACTGATCCCCATAAGTACTATACATCATTTATTCACTAGCGCCATCTAGCGGAATCTCTGTACATTACCCTGACAATTCGATTGCTCCACTATCAACTGGAACTATGGCAGTAAAGTGTAGTGCGTGCGGAAAATATGTTTCGACGATAGATGGCGTCACATGTAGTGCTTGTAAACGGATAAAACATCGCAGCTGTGCGAATCTTTCGCGCAGTACACCAATCTCCAACAACTGGCAATGCCCTGACTGCAGGGTGAGTCCGCCTTGCAACAGCAAAGCCAATACACTCTTGCAGCCAGAAAAAAGCCAGGAGCATGTGGACAGAATCGAATTTCCGGACGCTAATTCCAAAACAAGCGGAGCAGACTCAGACCTAGCAAGAGAACTACGTAAGTTCCGAGATGAGATGCGTGAGACCAGGGAAGAATTCCGCGCAGCTCGGCTGGAGATGCAAGAATTGCGCGAGAAGTTCGCTAATTGTGAAGAGCGTGTGTCACGGCTGGAGGGCAGGATCTCAGTGTTGGAGGACCAAATTAGCACACAGGGGGTATCAGGCAATGGGGGTGATGCCATTCACGCATTACAGGCTACGGTGCTGCAACTACAGCTTGATCTAAATACCCGAGACCAGGATCTGCTGCGAAATGATATTGAGATCTCAGGAATCCCAGAGGACACTAATGAGAACACAACTCATATAGTGCTGGCTGTAGCCCAAAAACTGGGTGTTGCCCTGGACGAGCGTGAGTTAGTAAGCTGTATGCGAGTTGGAGTATCGCGTGGGGCGGCTGTCCCGAGTGGAGATGGTCGCGTGGTGCGTCCGCGATCTATTGTGGTTCGCCTTGCGCGCCGAGCGTCCCGAGACTCGCTTCTGCGCGCGGCGCGGGTGCGACGACATCTAAATACCGAGGGACTTGGACTTCGCGCGGACCCTAAACCGTTCTACGTGAACGAGCGACTTACGCGCGCTAACCGCGCGCTCTTTAACCAGGCCCGCAATGCTCGTCGGCAGCACGGTTGGCGCTATGTGTGGACTCGCGACGGTCAAGTACTTGCTCGTAAAGATCAGGATTCTCCGGTGCACAGAATCCGAGTTGAGGCCGACTTAGCTCGGGTTTTTGGTATCGCTCAAATTGGTCCGGAGATTAATGCTGTTCTATAATTATATTCTTTTTACTTTTTCTCATATATCATTGTACATTTTTTATTATATTATTTCATGTAGAATTAATTTGTATGTCACGGCTACGGTGCGTTGTTCCGAGTGGAGTGGTGTAAATATTTTTCTTATAATTTTATTTTTATTTCATTCACATAATATATTGCTTTATAACATCCTTATAAATTCCGTAGATATTGGTCCATCAATTTACATCTATCACTATATTATAACGTTACACATTACTGAGTACAAAACGAAATTACTTTTGGTATATATCTTCAATAACTTTAAAATCTTATTATAGGCCCAAACTTAAAATTGGATTGTTAAATGTTGGTTCCCTAAGTACGCGTCATGATGAATTTATAGCTGCTATGGCTACACACGATGTGGACATAATGGCGATAAATGAGACGTGGTTACGCGAGGGGGAGGAGGGCCGAGCGCCCGCCGTGCCCGGGTATCGCTTGCGACACATTCCGCGGCCAGCCGGAGTGCGCGCGCGCGGCGGCGGCGTTGGCTTTTACATTCGAAGCGGCATCGCGGCACGAGCGCTGCCCCACCCGCCCGCACCGCAAGTCGAACAAATGTGGCTGCGCATTTCAGTCAAGGGTAGTAGCTTGGCTATCGGGACTGCGTACAAGCCGCCATGGTTGGATGTTGACATTTTCCTAGATTCCCTATCATCAAGTATGGATGCGATTAATTCGTGTCAGCACACTGTCTTACTGGGGGACTTTAATATAAATTTATTAAATGTAGAGGATCCAAAGACAAAAAAGTTACATAAATTCTTGGAATGTTATAAATTAAAACAATGCGTTAACGAACCAACACATTTCACGTCACACAGCGAAACACTCTTAGATCTTGTGTGTACTGACAACCTAGGGCACTCAACCAATGTTTATCACATACATGATCTGAGTAGCCATGCATTTATAACATGTTTATTGAGTATGCGTAAGGATAAACCTAAACCCCAAATAATAAAATATAGAGCTTTAAACAACATAGACTTGAATAATTTTGACAAGAGTTTAGAAAATATAGATTGGAATCAAATTATGTACTGCAAAGATATAGAAAAAAAAGTAGAAATGTTAAACGCTGCAATTCTTAACACTATAAATACACACGCACCTTTACGAAAGAAACTGTTTAAGAGTAGACCCTATCCTTGGGTCACATATAATATAAGGGAGTTGATGAAACGTAGGGATGAGGCATACAAACGGGCCAAACATAGTGGACAAGAAGTACACAAAAATTTTTATAAGGACTTAAAACGAGTGGTTGAAGATGCCTTGATTAGAGAAAAAAGTGCCTACTTTTACTACTACGTAAATAATAGCCTTCCAAATTCCCGCGTTCTTTGGAAGCATATAAAACGAAACGTGCGTATAAAAGAAAAATCCGTGCTGCCCGTGGACATTTTTAATGACCCCGAAGCCATAAACAACCATTTTCTTTGCGTCCCAGGTAGGGTGGAAATCAATATAAGCCAACTAACTTATTTCGAGTTCCACTCATATACTGACTCAATATTTGCTCTCCGGACTGTTGGTGAAATGGATGTTCTAAAGGCAATAAAGTCTCTCTCATCTAACGCCATTGGGGTGGACGGTGTATCCTTAGACATGGTCAAGTTGACTATACATAAAACTCTGTCGGTAATAACCTCTGTTATAAATCAGTCCATTCAATCAAATACATATCCCGAAATATGGCAATCAGCTGTAGTAAGGCCTATTCCCAAGACGTCTTCGGCAACGTCCTTGCATGAATTGCGCCCCATTAGTATTCTACCCTTCATGTCCAAAGTCTTGGAAAGGATAGTTGCAAACCAGTTGCGTGAATATTTGCACGAAAGCGAAATATTACCAAGCCTGCAATCAGGTTTTAGGAGAGGGCATAGCACGACGACCGCCCTTGCTCACGTGATTGATGATATATTAACGGTCATCAACGACGGAAACGGTACGTTGCTGGCTCTCCTGGACTTTTCTAGGGCTTTCGACTGTATTAATATCCCCTTATTACTGTCTAAACTTCGCTACTACGGCTTCGATATTTCCGCAATAAAATGGTTTGAGAGCTATTTTATGCACCGTAAGCAATACGTAGAAGTAGTTCTAGAATCAGGCGAGGAATTAAATTCGCAGTCAAAAAAAGTTACTCGAGGCGTCCCACAAGGGTCGATCCTTGGCCCCATATTATTTGTAATTTACAGTGCTGACATCACGTCGCATATCCACAACTGTAAATTTCACATCTACGCGGACGACATCCAATTGTACAAGGCAGGTGATCCGAATAATATGCACTCCGCAGTAGACCAAATGAATAGCGATTTAGATAGGGTGGCTAACTGGGCGGAAGCTAATTCCTTAATTTTGAATAGTAAAAAATCTAAATACATCATATTAGGCACAAGGAAACAAGTTAATAAAATTGGTAACAGCTGAGTGCACCTGGCGATTAAGGGAGTACCACTGGAAAGAGTTCACGAGGCACGAAATTTAGGTTTAATCATAGATGAGGAACTGCGTTTTGAATCTCACATCGTAAGAGTCGCAAGTAATTGTTTTTATAGGCTCAAGGTGTTATACCAAATAAGGGATTCATTAAGAATCCCAATGCGCATCAAATTAACCGAGTCGCTAGTTTTATCAAAATTTAATTATATGGATATAGTTTATGGCCCACGTCTTCTAGCTCGTTCTCAAAAACTTATACAGCGAGTCCAAAATGCTTGCGCAAGATTTTGTTTTAATATACCGCCACGCACTCACGTTACGCCATATTTAAGCAAGGGCGGATCCAGGGGGGGGGTCATGGGGGTCATGACCCCCCCCTGGGCTGAGTCCAGAACCTAGGTGGACCACTAATTAAAATTATTAAACATTATGTTTTTATATATTTTTTGTCACAATATAGATTTTATTTAAGTACTTTTAATATTTAATTAATCTATTCATATAAAAGTCTTAGTCCTGACTGACGGATCAACGCACAGCCTAAGCCGCTGAACGTAGAGACCTGAAACTTGGAGGGTGTGTTCCTTGTATGACGTAGGCTTCTGATGAGAAAGGATTTTCCGAAATTCTACCCCTAAGGGGATGAAAAAGGGGGCAAAGTTTGTATGGGGCAACGCGATTCCTTGGTTCGATGGCCAATCTAATTCAAATTTAGCATAAACTTTTTTAATACAATTGATGGGGTTGATGCCTAATGGGGTTAAAATGGCGTAGAAAGTTATTTTGGCATTGATTTGCTTCGAAGTATCAGTAAGATATCAATACTCCTTATAGGTTGGAAAGTGTGTAGGGAAGAGAACAAAAAATCGGTTGCATCAAATAACCGATTTTTGAATGCAATTGATTTTATATTCAAGGATTTTATTATCGTTTGTAAATAGAGTTAGATTATTATCAAATCTTACACATTACAATCAAGAGGATTTTTTATTATAATAGTTTTTGTTAGTCGTTCATTTTGATTTACCGATAGAATTTCACGATTATCCTTTCATAACATTTAAATTGGTTATTGAACATTACAAAGAAATAATGTGTGTACTGAAACACAAATTGAGTGGTACAGTTTAAATTATTTACTTTGGAGATCTTCATTTTCTGTCTTCTATATCTAAATTTAAATATCTAACTCATTGTTCAAATATGTTTGTAAAACATAATTTTTAAATATACAGTTCTTGGTCCGTGGGCCAGTGACAGATTTCGATGACCAATTTCCTCTCAAACGATAATTGGTGAGACGCATCAGAGACGTGTATCATAAAGCCTCGTGAACGTCAGCTTCGGCTCCGTTGGGGCCATGAGCGGTGGTAGCCTCCCAAACATGTAGAAAAAAAATAATATTCAGTCATTTCCTCCCAACTAAGAATCATCTTAAACTGTAGCTAACCAGATACCTTGAAGAAAAAAAATAATCAGCTGACTATAACTTGGGGCATTATGCGTCAGCTGGTCAATCAAATATGTAAAAAAAAAATATCATTTCTGTGATTTCCTCTGAACTACAAATTTACGTGATGATAGCTTATACGCAACTATGAATAAATATATATGTCACCTGGCTGTATTGCGGGGCAAAAACCGTCAGCTGATGCCTTGAAAGTTATAACGCAGGTGTTAGGCGAGAGCTTCTATTACATAATTACATGCATCAGCTGACAATGTTTCCCTCGAATTAATGATAGTAGATTCTCTTTATTAATTACAGCATTGTATTATCAATCTATACATATAAAATGCTTTGTCCTGAATGACTGACTGACGGTTAAACGCACAGCCCAAACCTCTGACCGTAGAGACCTGAAACTTGCAGGGTGTGTTCTTTGTATGACGCGATGTAGGCATGCGACACGTTTCTAACCCTTAGATTAGAAACGTGTTGCAAAGGTGGTACCTGCAGTAGGTTGTGTTAATCTGAAAAGTCTTCTGCTGACCACTTAATCGTACTCCGGAGAGTACAATAAACTATAAATTCATAATCACTTTTCTTAATATTCCTTCAGTTATTTAATTATATACGTATTAGTCGTAAAGTATTTATACATTTCATCGGAAAACTCATATCTGAGCGTACAGTCAAACATTTAAGATACATTACCGGGTGGAAGGGAAACGCTCTCTATACCGGAACGGTAAGAGAGAAGAACCATAACATTAACGAAAAACTATATTCATTTGCAAAGCTAAGCGATAATACTTACGATTTTAGTATTTCCGTAATTCATGCGCGCGCAATGTAAAGCGTACAAAAAACTGGGCGGCCGCCGCGCTGCGCCGGCACCGGCCCGCGGTCGTTAATCCGTCAGCTGATGTACGTGTTTCATTACGATTTTTTTGAAATATTGACCTTTTTTACTGTGTTTTTCAGAATAATAGTTTGATTTATCTATCCATACGTGAAGCTGTACAGAAATTTGAGAAAATCCTACTAAAATTGTAACAATGCGATCGCGATTTTTTTAGTGCCATCACGTCAGGAATCACCAATACTATCACCTGTATTCGTTTCCGAGAGCGTTTCCCTTCCACCCGGTATATCTTCCCAGATGAAAATGTATAAGCTGACTAGCTTTTGCCCGCAGCCTCGGTCGTACGAAAGAGTTTTTTTTGGATAAAGGTCCCACTTATACATTTTCACGGGATAAGAAGTAGACTAAAACTTTCCAGTTTCCCAGATGCTCGAATTATCTCCATACCAAATTTAATCAAAATCCGTTTGATAGTTTTTGAGTTTATCGCGTACAATCTTTTTACCCCATTAGGGGTTGAATTTCGCAAAATCCCGTCTTAGTGAGCTCCAACATCCTAAAAGGAACCTCCACAAAATTTGAGACTCCTAGCACATGTAGTTTCTCAGTTTTCGTGATGAGTGAGTTAATGACCTTTCGTTTTTATACATATTATATATTACGGGATGAATTTCAATAAAACATGAAACACGTCTTCTATCAGTTCTGTTAAAAATAAGTTTAAGCGATATTTGAAGTAGGTTGAACCAAGGAATCACGTTGGCCCATACAAACTTTGCCCCCCTTTTTCAACCTCTTAGGGGTAGACTTTCGGAAAATTCAATCTCATTAGATGCCTATGGCATACAAAGAACACACCCAGCAAGTTTCAGGTCTCTACGGTTAGAGGTTTAGGCTGTGTGTTTAACCGTCAGTCAGTCATTCAGGACAAAGCATTTTATATGTATAGATTGATAATACAATGCTGTAATTAATAAAGAGAATCTACTATCATTAATTTGAGGGAAACATTGTCAGCTGATGCATGTAATTATGTAATAGAAGCTCTCGCCTAACACCTGCGTTATAACTTTCAAGGCATCAGCTGACGGTTTTTGCCCCGCAATACAGCCAGCTGACATATATATTTATTCATAGTTGCGTATAAGCTATCATCACGTAAATTTGTAGTTCAGAGGAAATCACAGAAATGATATTTTTTTTTTACATATTTGATTGACCAGCTGACGCATAATGCCCCAAGTTACAGTCAGCTGATTATTTTTTTTCTTCAAGGTATCGGGTTAGCTATAATTTAAAATGATTCTTAGTTGGGAGGAAATGACTGAATATTAATTTTTTTTCTACATGTTTGGGAGGCTACCACCGCTCATGCCACCACGGAGCCGAAGCTGACGTTCACGAGGCTTTATGATACACGTCTCTGATGCATCTCACCAATTATCGTTCGGGAGGAAATGGCTGACGAAATTTTGAACTGGCCCACGGTCTAGTAGTTCCTGAGATTTGCGCGTTCAAACAAACAAACAAACAAACTCTTCAGCTTTATAATATTAAGTATAGATAGTATAGATAGAATACCTACTTTTTACTTTTCAAAATTAAATTATAACTTCTTGTGACTTGACCACGACTATGTGACCCCCCCCTGGCGCCAAAGCTGGATCCGCCCTTGTATTTAAGTGACGCAAATATATTAAAAATGAAGGCCCGCCAGGAATTACATATGGCTTGCCTTATGTTTAACCTGGTGAAATACCGCACTCCCCCATATCTTGTCGACAAACTGCAGTGGCAGAGCGACGCGCGCGGCGTGCATCACACCCGAGCATCTAGCTGGGCGCTGGTGATGCCGCGTGCTCGAGTTGTTTCGTTCCGAGGCAGTTTCAAGTTTGCTGCATCCCGATGCTGGAACGTCTTATTACCGCCTCTGCGTAGTCTACGAACAATCACAACTTTTAAATCTAAGTTCAAAGAAATACTGTTAAAATTGCAAAAATCCCAATAAAATATAAAAAATCATACCTCATTGTTGTAGACTTATGGCATGGCGGTCTACTTATATCGTCGTCATTTGTCCGTGGGATGCAGCGAAATGAATGTACTCAATTATCATCGCCGATTTCATTTTTGTTGTTATTCGCTTTATTCTTTTGTCATGACCACATTCATTTATATTATTTATTTCTATATTATGTATTTTAATATATTATATTGTTACACTTATATTGTTATTGTTAATTTTATTATTTAAATCGGAATTACATATTACATGAATGAACACGACCGTGCGCGCTCAACACAACGGGCCTATGGAAGATCAGCGCGCCGCGGCTTCCCCGCGGCCCCCCGCTTGCACACGCACACACGGACACCACGCCATTCGGAACAATGCACTCAATAATAGTTATAGTATATAAGTTAATTTATTATTATGTTCCCGTTTTGATTGTTTTTTTTCTTTTCCGTGTAACTGTGTGTATTGTGTGCAATAAATGTTTTTATTATTATTATTATAAGTTGGATGAAATTTTCGCCAACGTCCATACCACGTTGAATACACCGGTTCTCGTCTGATCACCGAAGTCAAGCAACGTCGGGCGCGGTCAGTACTTGGATGGGTGACCGCCTGGGAACACCGCGTGATGTTGGCTTTTTTGCTTTTACTATGCCCTTGTAAAATTATTTTTACAAGAATCAAGATTCCTTTCCACCAGAGATGTTCTATCTACTTTACTATGGATGCGTTTGATATCTACCAATCATATTCATTGCTTTAGTACTGGTGGAAACGGTTTAACCAAGCCATGTTTTTATATGGATGGATGCATGCTGTGGATGCGTACTATGAATGGTCGCGAGTGGTGTAGCTACGTGCAGTACAGAGTACGTACAGTAGCCTATTTATCTATCTCGCGACGGCGCATCTTCAATAACTCATCTTACTCCGCTACGTAGCTTAGCATCAATGGAAACGGTCACATAGTTTCTGGTGGAAAGGCCCCTACTATGTTTTGCCAAGAAAAGTCTCCCATTATTATGATAATGATCAATTTTCTAACATCTCGCCCGAAGTATCGTAAAAAAATAAAACAATTACACAAATAGAAAAAAATATATATATAAATAAAATTAATTGGCTGTTACAATAGTTTAATAGTTGATGACTATACGCCCGTCGAGTTCCACTTTAAGCGGAGAATGCGTCTTCACATAATCTTCTAAAACTTTCTCGTCGTGACCTACAATTTCCACGTTCCTCCTGTTGTCTCTTATCATCTGGAAGGAATAACAGATTTGTCAAATTATGAAAAATTAAATCAATGCGCCGGCACGACATTTTTCTTTGAGTTTCGCTTCAAGAGGCTCAAAACGCCTCAACAGTAGAGCAGCGAAATCTGTGTCCTCTTGCCAACTGCTGTCAGATTAAATCTTCTATATATATAAAATTCTCGTGTCACAGTTTTCGTTGCCATACTCCTCCGAAACGGCTTGACCGATTTTGATGAAATTTTTTGTGCTTATCCGGTATCTATGAGAATCGGCCAACATCTATTTTTCATCCCCCCAAATGTTAAGGGTGGACCACCCCTAAATTTTTTTTTTTATTTTTCAGACAAAATTTTTTGTTTTAATTTTTTTATGATACAGCATACAAAAATACCTACAACCCTAAATTTTCACCCCTCTACGATCAACCCTTATTTTTTAATAGCTAGAAATTGCTAGGAAATTATTTATATGGCAAAACAACGTTTGCCGGGTCAGCTAGTTGTATATAATATTATTAATTATTATCAACTAACTGCGTTCACCCTCACAGAGTCAAATCAGGAAATTCTTATAGATTCTTCCAAAAGCTACATAAAAACTACAAAATCCAGACCGGGACTAGACACTATCTCCGCCTCATACCCACCACTACAACTCCTGTAACTTATAAGCCAGAATCAACAGTGAAAGCACGGCGACTCTCTGGAAGCATTCCCCGTCTTTTACCCGCAACGAAATTAATCCAATAGAAAGACAGGACAGGATTGGTCAACAGGAACTACAACCCAGCAGGATAGGTTACCATGGTTAGGCTATGTTAGAAATCTCCCCGCCCTGTGGATTGGGGGCGTTTGTAGAATTCCACCACGGTATCCCCTGCCTGTCGTAAAAGGCGACTAATAGGGGCCACCGGGGGTCACGGGCGGGCGGAAGGGGGCTGTCCGTCTTTAGTTTTGTGTATCTCTTTTAGCACATTGTTGTGACCCCGCCCTGTGGATTGGGGGCGTTTGGAGAATTCCACCACGGTATCCCCTGCCTGTCGTAAAAGGCGACTAATAGGGGCCTCCGGGGGTCACTTGCCGCCCACCTATTAGTCTAGCCAACTTCTGTGACCCCCGTGATGGACGGCAGCATGTCTCACGCTGCCTCGGACGCCAAGGGCGTCCCTCGGTGTACGGGGGCTTCTGAGCCCCCGCAACAACAGGAGAAGGACCGCAACAGCGGTACGCGCAGGGGCGGTTGCGGACGACAACTTAGACGTGAGTCGGAGGAAGCCCGCAGCCGTCCCTAATGCGCCGAAGATGGCCATACAAAAAAAAAAAAAAAACATTGTTGTGACCCCCGTGATGGACGGCAGCGTGGCTGGTTGGCCTCACGCTGCCGTAGACGCTCCGAGCGTCCTTCGGTGCGCGGGGGCTTCTGAGCCCCCCCCCCCCCCCCCCCCACAATAGGAGACGGGCCGCACCAGGCGGCACCGCGCAGGGGCGGTTGCGGACGACAACTTAGACACTCTTCGTCCGAGGAAGCCCGCAGCCATCCCTAATGCGCCGAAGATGGCCACCGCGGAGTTTTAGTTGGTGTGCCGTGTACATAGGTTAGGGACTCGGCCCGGCGGTCACTCAACGCCGGGTCGTAAGGCACGGTGACCCCAACATAACCGCTCGGTCGCCCCCCAGGAAGGCCGGGCGGTAGTGGTAAAGCACTTTCTCAGCGAAACCAAAAAAAAAGGTTAGAAATCTCACCGTAAACCCGTCACCGCCGTCAGCCAAATATGCTGGTGCTGTCACTTTATAATACTTCTCGGGTTCGATAGAAGTTTCATCTTTGCCTACAGTTACTGAAGTTGCTCGTAGGCCTTCTGGTAGAGACACGTTGAAGGTAACTCTAAGACCTGAGAATAATAATTGTTCATAAATATTCTTGTGAGAATGTTAGTACCCATTTTACATTGACTTCTATGATAAGATATGATATAGGGAAGATGTTTCAATAGTCATTAAGTTAACTGTCAAATGAATTATAACCTGGATGAAAATGATGAAATAGTTTTTTATTAATACATAGGTAAGTTTTCTTTTGGGCATGTTTCAAACTTCTAGAGTAAATGCTACTAGTCACATAAATGTATTAGGTCCTTACATATGAAATTGGCGTTTTGTCGTACTAGCCATTTTGAAAAATATCTCCCCTTGGGTTAAGAATTCCAAATTAAAATTTATACATTCATTTAGCTGGTACATTAGAGTTTCGAAATTAGTCTTTTATTTTTTTTTCCTGCTTACTTTTTTCTTTGACTTTCATATCGCATAATGGAAAACATGAAATATCGCGATATTTACGAGCTCCACCGTGGCACCATTGCTGCAGAAACAGCTGGAAGGAATAACAATGTGTATGGCGCTGGTGTCCCAAAATAAAACTCGGTACGTTTTTGGCTCCAACGTTTTCGTTCTGGAAATGTCGACCTTCAAAACAAGCCCCGTGAACGGCCGGAAACCGAGGTGGATAATGAGGAATTAATTGTGGAAGCGGATCCATCGCAAACCACTTTAGAGTTAGCTGCAAGCTTCGGTGTGAGTGATAAAACTGTTTTAATGCACTTGAGGCAAATCGGGAAAGTAAAAAGGCTTGAAACAACACACACTGCTCAACAGACGGCCGCTAAACTAGAGGAGGTGCAATTGGAATATCTGCGACATCCGCCGTACTCCCTAGACCTTGCTCCAACATATCACATTTTTTTCCGTAATTAGGATTACTTTTTACAAGGAAAAAAATCAACTCTGATGTGGCAGTACAAGCCACCTTGAAAAAGTTTATTGATTCTCACCCATATGGTTTTTTATAAAGGGATAAATAAATATCCTATGTGATGTCAAAAGTGCATAGATAACAATGGTGCATACGTTGATTAATTAATTATATTATTTCACAAAAAAAATCGTCCTTGTATTCCTCCCATTTAAAACGCTAATTTCATATGTAAGGACCTTAGGAAAAGAAAGGCTTATATTAATAAGCCGACCAAAAAATTAATACTCATAGAATTCTAATAAAAATGGAGCTTGCAGATTATCATAATAATGATATTTGAAGAGACTTACCAGAAACCTGCAGCACCCATGGTCCTTTAAACTTCGAGTAAGACCAAGGTTCAGACACACTACGCTCCAATGCTTCCACTATAACTTTACCAGGCAGCTCAAATACCAAAAGGCGGTCATTAAAAGGAAGCAACTCGAAAATGTCGCCTCGTGTTATTTCTGCAACAAACAGTAATTTTAAGGGTCAAAATAATTTTACGATAATCCTACTAATATTATAAAGGCGAAAGTTTGTAAGAATGTATGGATGTTTGTTCCTCTTTCACGCAAAAACTACTGAACGGATTTCGATGAAATTTGGAACACGGGTAGATCATATCCTGAATTAACACATAGGCTACTTTTTATCCCGGGAAAATATAAGGCGGGACTTTTATCCCGGAAAAACTTTTTAAAGCGGGCGGAGCCGCGGGCAAAAGCTAGTGTGGTATAAAATATGGTATTACCTCCTTCTGAAATTGTAGATTTTATGTTGCCTCTCTGGATTAATGATATAAATTCTTCATCTGACTTCGTTGTTTCCTTTGCCTGAAAAAATATTATTGATAGACTTTAAAAATCTTAGTTACGCGTTTTTTTGTTGCGTTATGAATAATTTTTTTTTAGGGCAAGTTTACAGTTACCTACAGGTCAAAATAGGCACAAAATCACCGATGAGTAAAAGGTGAAAGTCGTAGTAAAAAAGAATAAGTTAAATAGATAGTATTAAATCTATACTAATATTATAAAGCTGAAGAGTTTGTTTGTTTGTTTGTTTGAACGCGCTAATCTCAGGAACTGCTGAACCGATTTTGAAAATTCTTTCACTAATAGGAAGCTACATAACTCCCGAGTGCTATAGGCTACTTTTTATCCCGGGAAAATATTTTTGTCTTGGAAAAACTTTTTCACGCAGGCGGAGCCGCGAGCACTACTAGTTCTTTATAACGACACCTAGCGTTAACCACCCACTTCAAAAACCGTCCATAAAAATCTATTTAAAAATACAATACTTACGTATTGAGCAAATGCATCGACGAGTAAATTTCCAAGAGTACATTCTCCATACACACAATCCTCGAATCGTAATGCGGTGTTCGTGGAGCCGACTGGAACGTTCGCGGCCTCGTGTACTAATTTCGCATAAGGTTCCAATCTCGCTTTGATTTCTTGATCTGAAAAAAATCATAAGATATTTTTATATATAACCTACTTCTGAATGACGTGACGAGCATGCCGCTCGACTGATGGTAAGCGATACGACCACCCATAAATAGTAGAAACACGACAGAACTTTTATTTAAAAGTATTGAATGGCGTCATCCTGAGACATTAGATGTTAAGTCTCATAATGCCCAGTTATTACGCTGGCTACCATGTCCTTCAAACTGGAACACAACCGTCTTTCAGTTATAGAAAGAAATATCTACTAAATAATATTGAGTTGGGGTCCAAAACCACGTTTAAATACTAGATTTTGACTTCGTCTTCTTTACCCTTGACCCTGCATAAAAGCCCCAGTGTGAACATTTCCTGGATGAAAAGCAATTTTGCTAAACATTTAAATCGTACATCGGATTATGTGTGATACTCTAACATAAAAAAAATCACATTCACATTGATAAATAGGTAAGGTGATATGTCTCTTCTTATATCCATCCCATGGTTGTCTGGAAGATATTGCCTAGAGCGATAAGACCGCCATTTATACTGCTTTTTTATTCTATTATTCTTTTTAAATTGTGATACCAGTGTGCAAAAAAATGAATAAATAAAAAAATAAATAAATAAATAAGGAAGTAAGATTACCTTCAGGTATAGACCTGTTCAGGAATATTGGTCCACCCTCCCATTTGACGTAGTCGCCTTTGTAATCGAAGTATACTGACAAATTGCCCATGTATTTAGTAAACGCTGATGCTTGGACTATCAGCACCTGAAAATGAAAATTCGTTGTCTACTGTCAATCAAATTAAATTATAAAACGTTTTTTCGTTTATTTTCCAGAGTATGGACATCAATATGTTATGTTTTAGAGTATGAAATGTTTAAAATGACTGGGATTCCTTTTTTGTTTTTCTTATGATATGTATGATATGATTGATATGTATACACCCCATAATATTATTGTTATTATACACCCCCTTCATCATTTCATATTTCTCTCACAATCAGTGTAGGTTGTCTGGAAGAGATCGCTTTTTAGCGATAAGACCGCCTATTGTCACGCGATTCATAGTTACAAGCCTATTTGTTAATTATTTATTTTCCTTTTGTAAACGTGGTGTACAATAAAGTGTTCATTCATTCATTCATTATGATGGGCACAACCCTATCAAAATACTAGTTAAATTATGGATCCTAAAGTGGAAGCTCTAAAAACCAATTTGGGATGCTAGCGTAATATAATCTACTGATATAATTAAACTTATGGCTTTAATATTATTGCCATTATTTTATATAAAATATTGGACAGTCAGTCCAAAAATGTATGTATACGTCAACAGGAAGATGTTCCATATTATTTTGCAATTCATACGTGTAGACTTTATTCGCGAAGAAATTCTTTAGAGGCTGACTATACTAGTCTTTAAAAACTTGTCCTTGTAAAAACATCTGTCTTGATACGAGTTATTAATACAAATATTATTGATTGAGAATTTTCCAGACGCAGCTGCTAAAATATTTTTTTAACGTAACGTTATTTACCTTTGAAAGACACAAGAGATAACTATCAGTGGCGAAGCGTCCATATAACCCGATTCCTACCGGCTTCCCTTTTAGGTTTTGGGTGGCACTTAACAATGTACTTGATAAGTAAATTATAAATTTAGAATATACTTAGCTATGAACTATAATATTAGTTAAAACTTATTAATTAGGTACATTAATTATAAATTAATAATGACATTTATCTGCCATCTAGCTGTTGTTTGTTAAAATAATCGATATCGATTAATTATGTTACTAAATAACGTTAGATGGCGCAACTTGTATTTTTTATTTCCCAAAAAATCCGTTAGCGATATTAAATTGTGGCGTCTAAGTCGCAAGGTAACCCGCTGGCCGCCGAGTTCATGTCGTAGTATGTTTTAAGACATAGGTGGCAGCACTTTCTAATACTTTTATGACATGCCCTCTATATGTGTTTGTCGGAATCTTGCGAAAAATATGAGCAAAGGGAACCCGAGCCGGTTCGGCTTCACGTTCACCGTCTATGACGTATTGTCACTTTTTACGTCAATCAACGGTTCAATTTATTATGGTATCAATTTGCAGTGTCTGTGAATTATCATAGTATTAATTTTATTTATTGACAATGTTGTGATATTTATTTCGCCCAAGTTTTGTTTAATTAAAAATTACAAAATATTTTGGTGGTTACAAATTGTAGTGTAATATGGTGGAATTTACTGTTTGTAATTTGTGTTTATCTTTACGTACGTATATTATTAGTTTGTGGTGTCACATTTATTATTAGAATTCAGATAGTTAAGTGTATATGAAGTAGGTCTGAGTAGTTTTTAATTTTAGACACAAAATGTTTGTTAGAAGGAAATAATTATATTTTACTGAATTTAAAGTAAAACTTGACGAATAACGTCCGTTGATTATTTAAATTGATAAAATACAAGTAATTTATATAAACATAAACTGCTGGTCTGTTTGATGAATACTTAAATATTTGTTGGTGGAAATTACATGTACAAAATTATGTTTAGAGAATACATAGGAATGAAGGTAGGTATCGTTATTATAATTTTGATGTTGTTCATGTACCAATTAGGTATGTTAACGATTGCTGATTTAGAATTAGAAGACTAATCTGTGTCATAGGTTTTGTTTTCTGTTAAGCTGTGATTCCGCAGAAGGCAGCAGACAGCAACGGTAGACGGCAACAGCATGAGCGGAATCGGTCTCATACAATTTAATACTGCATAGTAGTGCCGTCTGCCGTCGCGGCACATGCCGTCTGCCGTTGCCATCTGCCGTGTACCGTTGCCGTCTGCCGACTGCCGCGTCCTGCGGAATCACAGCTTTAAATTGACCAATTTCGAGCACACCGTGCGATATGTTAACTGAGGCAATTATTGCGTCGGGCTACCTTTTGAAAAATTTCACCCTTCGCCACTGATAACTATGCTCTCAATGGTCGCTAGAAAACTCAACTGACCCTGAAAAATACGTGGCCACTTCAACGACTTATCTCCTATAAGGAATTCAGTAAGATTTTAACTAAACGTTCGATGATCCATTCGAGTACAAATGACATCTAGTACGGTCAGCCACATTTGTAACTGAAAGAATTCTAAATGTCAAAGCGCCTCTACGCGATATGTTCAATTAAAACAGTTATTTTCTTTGTGTGGAGTAAAGCAGGTACCTTTTATTTTATTTTTGTGAAGAGAAAATTAAATTTGTAACGAACACAGTAGTGTAAAGGCGATTTGAATTTTTGATTTTGTTCAGGTATTTATGTGACTGACTGCACATCTCTGAAATGGCTGGACCGATTTTGACGGGACTTTTATTGGCAGGTAGCTGATGTAATAAGGAGTAACTTAGGGTAGGTTTTATCCCGGGAAAATAAAAATTAGTATGGATTATATACTTTTTTCGCAGTGTAAACGCGTTATCGCTACCACCACTCGGAAGTGAGAGTAACGGTTATGTTGGTTTCACCAGCATTACGGTCCAATGCCGACACTATACAGAACAGCATCATCCGAGCGAGAATTAGCCGAATTACACGGTTATTTTGACATTGGAATTCTTCGACGCATACGAGAAGATATACCTGATCTATACTAATATTATAAAGCTGAAGATTTTGTTTGTTTGTTTGAACGCGCTAATCTCAGGAACTACTGGTTCGAATTGAAAAATTCTTTTTGTGTTGAATAGACCATTTATCGAGGAAGGCTTTAGGCTATATAAAATCACGATGAAACTATTAGGAGCGAAGAAATAATGGAAAATGTGAAAAAAACGGGGAAAATTTTTCATCCTTGAGGGCTTCCATTGCGTACGCCGCGAAAACGTTTCAAGATACCACAAATATATGTATGAAAAAATTATTCCTCTTGAAATGACCTAAAAAAGACAGTATATGTCTATCTTTTAAGATTAACTCACTAGAACCGTTTTTATGGTAATCAAATTTGGTCGAAATTAATAATCCATACTAATATTATAAATGCGAAAGTAACTCTGTATGACTGTCTGTCGCGCTTTCACGCCAAAACTACTGAACCGATTTAAATGAAATTTGGTACACAGATATTTTAGAACCTGAAAAAGGACATAGGCTACTTTTTATCCCCGTGAAATATAAAACGGGACTTTTATCCCGGAAAAACTCTTTCAGGCGGGCGAAGCCGCTGCCAAAAGCTAGTAAATAATATACCTGATGTTTATTATCTTCAGCTGATTGTATGAAAACAGGATAAGGACCCATTACAGTCTCTCCACTTGGCGCCACTCCATTCCATAGTAAAGAATGGCTGTGTCCCCCAATTATTACGTCGATGTAATGGCCATAGCTCCTAGCCAGTTGTCTGGAATGAGAAAACAGTATTTTGATTATTTTGTCAATAGGTACTAAAAGGTGTTTCTTCTTGTCTGGCACATATTGACTTGAAAGCGGTAGTTAGATTCCAAGGACAATTTTTTTTTGTCTAACACGATTTTCTCGAAACTAGGTCTGCGAGAGGATTTGATATGACCAGTTATAATCTAAGCCAAATGCTTCCTGCATTATGCTTAAAAAATGAAAAGAGAGCAGGTTGAAAAAGATGTAGATTCTTCGGTAGACAAACAAACTAATATACATAATGATCGAAAACTATGAGGAATTTATTAGTCCTACAAGGTTTATAGCTCTATAATTCTTACTGACAATTAGAAACGTAGCAGTAAATCTCTTCAAGTAAGTTTTTGAGAAGTGGTATAACCCCGGATAAGTTGCCAAAACATTATCTCAATTTAAAAAGATCGGTTTGCAAATAACTGAAGAGCATGTCTGCAATTTATAAATCAAGATACATAATAAATAACGACTGTATCCTGGCCTCGGGTAATAAAGACTTCCTACTAAAGTGGCTTACAAAAGGGAAATGTCACGCACGTAAGTCGTAACTCGATTTTTAAAGTTATGGACAGAATGCAAGTCACTTTTTTTTATTACATTGTTGCATTTTTTTATATTTTCAGATAGTTTGGACGAAGTCAAAATCAACTCAAGATCAGCTCGGAGTCTGGAATTTGTGCCCGATATGGCGATAGGCTCGCCCCCTATCACATCATGGGACGGAATAATGGCGAAAAGTGTGTGAACTAGTTGCGCCTCTGCCTACCCCTTCGGGGATAAAAGGCGTGAGTGTATATGTATGTGTCGGGGCTTGTCTACGGATGATGTGATTTAAATAAAAGAATGGCACAACTCACATTAAAATTATATTGATCAAAAAACTTAATATTAATTACAGACGCAACCCATCCGCGACCCATCCGCGACCCGACAAGCCCGTGACTGCCACATTGCATAAATGCAACGTTGCATGCCTAGGTCATGGCATTGTCGTCTCTACATATGTATGTATGTGTATGTATTTGGACGAAGTCCATTAATTCCAGATATTTTGATGATTTTATTCCAGCTGCCCACTCAGACGGACTCTTACATATGAGATACCTACCACCAGTTTAGTCGGGAATCAGCAATTTCATATTCAGTGTACATCAGGTAACCAATTTGTTATATCGCCGCTCTACTAAAAATACTTACTTGTCCACGTCGAGTCCACAGTGGGAGAGTAAGAGAATGATATCAACTCCTTTTTCAGTCAGCGCTTCAGCTTCCCTTCTGGTAGCTTCGAACGGGTCAGAGAAAGTAACATTACCCGGATTTGATAGTAACTGTAAAATACATTTAATAGTATTAAATGCAAGAATTTGGAACATCTGCGTACACCTGGTTATATAAGTCTTTTATCGTAGCTACGAATTCCTTTTCTTGTATTTGCAGTTGCGTCTGTTTCTACATAACTTTGAGTGATCTAATCTAGAGTAGAGGTTCAGAAACACCCATGGGCATGCGTGTGTGCGTGCGTGTGTGTACAATTAATACCAAGGCAACAATTTTGGTAACAATCTGGTAAAATCATAGCTTGAGGAACGCAATTCAATTTAAAGTTTATAATGTTGCTACTGTTTATGGGCGGTCGTATCGCTTACCATCAGGCGCGCGGCATGCTCGTGTCATCATTCAGAACCAACAAAACAATGTTGCGTTCATAGCTGTTATTTAAATTACATTGTAGTTGTATTAATGGTCTGCCGAGACAATGTTCGGCGGTTCAAAACCCAAGGCACACACCTCTGACTTTTCAAAGTTCGAATGTATTTTTTATCAATTATATCGTTCGCTTTACTTAAGAAGTTCTTTGTAAGAATTCCGAAGATATGTGAAGTCTACCAACCCGCACTAGGCCAGCGTGGTGGACTAAGGCCTAAACCCTCTCAGTAGTAGAGGAGGCCCGTGCCCAGCTGTGGGACAGTATATAATACTGGTATTATTTACTACGTGTTCCATTCTAGTTTTTTATCGTGTTACATAGCTTTCATGTATTTTTAAATGGTCTTGAAATTATTTCTTCTGACATTATTTCTGATATTATTAAAGCACGTATAGCCGTTGGTCCTGCGCCTGATCTCTCTCCGGTCATGTCGGATTGCCGTCTCACCGAATTATGAGAGTGAAGGAATGGCGAGTGCACCTGTGTATTGCGCACACGCTTGTGCACTATAATATCTCCTGCGTACCTGGCTGATCTCCGTTGAAATTGGCGGCCGTTGCCGAAAACTGGCTAGGAGGATTAAAAAAATATTTCTTGGCGAAAAGTGTCACTTTGTCGTTCGTTAGTCGCGCGTCGTGCTTGTACTTAAACTTTCGGGGATAAAAGACGTGGGTGTGTAGATATTTTCCGACTGTAGGTATCATATATATCAGATCACATCATGTCAAATTCACAAACAACAGTGAGTATGCATAATACCAGAAGAATCCAAATCTATACTAATATTATAAAGCTGAAGAGTGTTTGTTTGGTTGAACGCGCTAATCTCAGGAACTACTGAACCGATTTTGAAAATCCTTATACTAGTAGGGATCCTATAAGCTACTTTTTATCCCTGGAAAATACATTTATCCCGGAAAACTTTATCACGCAGGAAGAGCCGCGAGCAATACTAGTATAAGGCCTACAATTTTGGAGCCACCGGCTGCTCACGAAATTACATATCTATTTAAGTGACGTATTTGACATAATTCTGATATACATAGTTATATCTCTTATCATAATTCAGACGTGATCTCCACTTATCACGCGTGTTGACATTTATCGTAATAGGATTCTGATCTAAGCATACCAGGCTCGCTGATAATTCAAAGAACAAATGATATAAGAATTTGGTTAGTACTTGTTAGAGTAAAACGACGAAAATGATTTTCTAAATACTGACTAAGAAAACGTCCACCCAAAATCTATCAACCTTAGTCGAATACAGCCCAGTGTAAGAGTGGAGTTAATTCAATGCAATACTAAAATTACGTAATATCTGATCAACCTTAAATAACTAAGTACACAAGAATGTAATTACTTTTGTCCAAAGGGGATCAATTTAGAGCAACTCGGCAAATGCAACAGCATTCTAGCACATCCTCTGTCAGAGAAAGCTAAATTGGTGTACAAACTGGCCCAGTCAGCTATTAAGCGGAGATAGACTTTTAGAGTTTGCCTATGCATGATCATGTCTGATCAAACCCTCTTTATTATTTAATAAATATTACAAAAAAAAATTTTTTGCCCATCAATATTTTCCTGCTAGTGTTATAAAAAATAGCTTTATTAAACCCTTTATGATTAAGCTTTTAATCCATGAAAAGTTACAAAGTTCGCTAAGAGATTAAATGTTTTGAATAACGTAACATTCTAATAAAAATACTAATACAAGAAAATTATATTTGCAAAATTAAATTTTACACAATCTCACCGCAGTATCTGTGGTAATCAGTCCAATAATTCCAATCCTTCTTCCATTCCTCTCCACGATGATGTGAGGCTTATAGAGCCCCTCCATGGGAGGGTAGTTGGAGGAGTCCATGTTTGCTGCTACCACCGTAGCCTTGAGAGCTGCTAGATACGGAGCCAGACCCTCAGGACCGTCGTCAAACTCGTGGTTTCCTATAGCCTGGAATCATCAATCTATGCAGAATCAAAGAAAGTATTACCTACTCTTGCCTATTTGCGAATTTACTATGAAGCAATTAGTGGGAGTCATATTCCTGTATATCTTTTATTGACTGCATCACTACTATATCCGTTTCTACATACTTGTATTATCTACTCTCTGAGGTTGTGGTATAAAAACTCCAAAAAATAAATTGAGGAAAAATTCATGCGTATTTTTTATTGGATACAAAGGAAGTAGGTATGCATTGTCCCTCAACAACTTTACACTAGGTACATTGTTCTGGCAATTGGACGACTACTGTTTCAATAAAGAAAATACTTAAACAGATGTCACTTAAATAAATAAATATTAACAGAATAAAATGCATGTTATAGTTTAACATTCTTTACCAATTGTACCTACTGGCTACAATTCCCTTCTAACATGAAGACAGTGCTCGTAGACTGCCGTTTGAGGGTTGAAATAGACGATGTGGCCAAGACACGGCTGTATGTCTCGAAATTGGCTATGGTCCATGACACTCCCTTTTAACCGACTTCACAAAAGGAGGTCCGGTATTCAACCCGTATATAGGTATGTGTGTAAGTTTGTATGTCCGCAATTTTCTCAAAAATTACTTATCCGATTTGGATGGAATTTTAATTTTTCAAATATATTATTTTTCAATAATTATCATTTGAGTAACAACTCCAAAAATACTCACATGCGCATCATGAGGCAGCAGATTCATGAACTCCTGCGTGACGTTCCATTTCAGATGCGTGTACCTTGTAGGTACCTTGGAAGCTGTCCCCAGCGTTGAGAACTATGGCATTAGGCTTCTCCTTCAGTAAAGTGTTGACGTGGTGGTATAACCTAGGGAATCCTCCGAGACATAAGCTGTCGTTGGTCTTGCAGGTCGTTGTTTCCACTGAAGTTTCTTCAAACCTGTAATATTTATTTCATTTATTGTACACACGCGTTACTAAAACTCACTAAAGACGAATATTTAACCAATATAACAATATTTCTTTGACCGACCTTTTCATCTAAAGCATATAAACCAAGTTTTGTTTCGATGAAATGTTTATCATTCTACTATCCTACTAATATTATAAAGGCGTAAGTTTGTGAGTATGTATGGATGTCTGGATGTATGGATATTTGTTACTCTTTCACGCAACAACTGCTAAACGGATTTCGATGAAATTTGGCACACGGGTAGATCATATCCTGGATTAACACATAGGCTACTTTTTATCCCGGGAAAATATAAAGCGGAACTTTTATCCCGGATTTCATTTTCTCGCGAGTGGAGCCGTCACAGTCAAACCACTGAACCGATTGCGATGCATTTTGATAGGGAGATAGTAGATACCTACTTTTTATCCCCGGAAAATAAAAACCGAGACTTGAATCCCGCAAAATCGTTTTCTGCGAGTAGAACCGCAAGAAAACAAATATAAAGATAGTTTGAGATCCAAAGAAGGACATATGGTACTTTTATCCCGGGAAAACGTCGGATTTTTTTCCTCGTGGTTTTGTATCTTTTTATTTTTATGGATAGCATTTTGGTAGGGAGATAGTTTAAGACCCCGGGAAGGATCTAAGATACTTTTTATCCCCGGAAAATTAAAACCGAGACTTGAATCCCGGAAAATCGTTTTCTGCGAGTGGAAACGCAAGAAAACAAGTATGAAGATAGTTTGAGATCCAAAGAAGGACATAGGCTACTTTTGTCCCGGGAAAACGTACACCGGATTTTTTTTTCTCGCGGTTTTGTATCTTTTTATTTTTAAGGATATGTCCCTACATGACTACTTCCTACTAATATTATAAACTCGAAAGTTTGTAAGAATTGTATGGATGTTTGTTAATCTATCACGAAAAAATGAATAAGCGGATTTCGATGAAATTTGGCACACGGATAGATCATGCCCTGGATTAAAACATAGGCTATTTTTTATCCCGAGAATTTTCTCGCGGTTTTGTATCCTTTTATTTTTAAGGATATGTCCTTAAATCACTACTTATTATAAAACAAAGTCCCCTAGCGCATCTGTTTGTCTCTTGAACGCGATAAAATTAAACACTATCGAACGGATAATCATTAGTGTTTCACCAATGGTCGGTGTGATTCAATAGGAAGGTTTTTGCGTATCCTACTTTAATATTATAAACGCGAAAGTTTGTAAGAATTTTTGTATGAATGTATTACCATATTGGCTACGTTTTATCCCGGGAAAATATAAACCGGGACTTTTATCCCAGAAAAACTTAGTTTAGTAATATTACTAACTTGATTAGTTTACTTACGTAAATTACAAAAGGGAAGCCGGTAGGAATCGGGTTATATGACCCAAGGTCATTTTCGTCTAGATTAGGTTAGGTTAGGGCCAATTAGGGTTGACGCTAGGCAAAAAACTATCCCAAATGTTTAGAACATACTTGGAAAAGAATAACGCCAACCCTACATGACAGTGATAGATAAAGAGGACTCAAGATTGCGTCATTATAAAATACATTAAAAAATACAGTAAAATATATATTTAAAAAAAATGCAGTATATCATGAAAATTGATGACGAAAAAATTAAGCCCGGAGTTTCTTTCTGCCTTTCTTCTTCGGGTCGTCATCGCTTAGGTAGCTAGTGAAAGGCTGGTAGGTTAGCTAGGCTAGGACCTTTTTATCCTCGCCGGCGAGGACCGTGGCGTTTCCTTTCCTCGTAATGTAAAGATACTCCTTCCCTTTCTTTTATATCAGCTCCACTTCTCCTTTCCCTAGCCCTATTCCCGTCCCTAATGTCCGTGTCCTCTGTACCTATCAGCCCGTGCTGGTTGTTCGATATTTAACTTTAAATTACTTCATTGGTTTATTATGTACCTTTGTTATTGTGTCTACCTTCATGTCATGACCTGTCATAAGTGCTTTTTATAAGCCTATTTGACCAATAAATGATTTTATTTTATTTTATTTTATTTTATTTTACATTTGTTTGAATACCAATAGCGTTTCTTTTCAACAAACCTATCGTAGGTTTGTTTAAAAATATAGCTGGTTTATTATTACACACATGCAGTCAGCAATTGTTTAACAAAATGACTTACTATCGTACGGTCGAAGGTTAGGGCTAATAATATAGGTTAGTTTAATAATATTTTCTGTTTTTTCTACTTAGTAGCCAAAGTTACTCCTTATTACATCAGGTACCTGCCAATAAAAGTCCCGTCAAAATCAGTACAGCCATTTCAGAGATTAGCCGGAACAAACAAACAGACAGATACAAATTTTAAAAATGTTATTTTAGTATATGTACTGTTATATGCATGTAGTAAAAAACAGTTATTTCAATATTACAAAGAGACACTCCAATTTTATTTATATCTATTGTATAAACATAGAAAAAGCAAAAAGCCAACATCACGCGGTGTTCCCAGGCGGTCACCCATCCAAGTACTGACCGCGCCCGACGTTGCTTGACTTCGGTGATCGGACGAGAACCGGTGTTTTCAACGTGGTATGGACGTTGGCGACAGCTTGTACAAACTTATAGTTTAGCTCCTTACTATATATCACGACTCTTATTAGTCTATGATATCACAGCAAAACGCTATCATATTGCAAAACTAACAAAACACACAATATTATTGTAGGTATAATAATCCTTTAACAACGGAAATTCATAGACGATATCGATGTATTTAAGTCGCTCGATCAAAATTTGAATTACGGCCATATTCTAGTTATTTTGATTGATGATCAATACCCAGTAACAAATGAATAGAGAATAATTACTATACTTTATCGATACTAGCAACAATGCAACAGATTACACAAGTAATGTTTTGACATTTTCGCTGTAGCTGAAACGAAATAGTACCGAGGACGGCATCTGATCTACCTGACAAACAAAATTAAATAGCCGTTATCAATAAGAAGAGTCGTTCATACGAAGTTAGACTTCATAAATTACTAGACTGCCTTTGTGGCGTAGTTGTATTACGGTACGTCTGCAATGCCTAGTTCTCGGGATCGATCCCCGAGTCGAGCAAAGTGATTGTGGATATTTCTATTCAGAATCAGCCCGGAGCCTGGAACTTGTGCACGATATGGCGATAGGTTCGCCCACATCACATCATAGGATGGAATAGCGGCGAAAAATGGGTGCACTAGTTGCGCCTCAGCTTACCCCTTCGGGGATAAAAGGTGGAAGCGGCGTGTGTGTGTGTGTGTGTGTGTGTAAATTACTAAGTGTTACCCGCGGCTTCCCGCGCGAGAATTGTCCGCTACAAGTCCCTAAATCACTGTACTGCCGTCGTAATAATGAATGCAGTAATCGACATTTTTTGCATTTTCTTTTTTTTATCAAATCGGCATCACAAGACATGTATTTAACCATTGGGTTAAAAAAAATTGTTGGAGATATGAATAGATTTGATTTGTAAATGAGTAGAGATTTAAAAAAAAACATTTAACTGCTTTTTTCTCGTAACCTCCATTTTGCAAGTATTGCATTTAGAATTACGAGGGCAGTGTAGCAATCCATAACGCCATCACTACGACACCAGCAACATTGATTAAATAAAAAAACGGAAGATTTACTGCTGATACATTTTTAAACATAAAAAGTGTTTATAAATATCTAACATTACGTCAAATACAAAAATTATTACATAAAGACCAGCAAAGTGTAACTCTCATACCACTGGATATGTACGACCTAAAGCTGATAAAAAATCAAATACTTCCAACGGGAGCAATGACCGGGATAAAACGTATTCAATAATATGTAAGTCCAAAACACGTTCTATCCATCTGCCCAATTTCATCGAAATTTGTTCAGCGGTTTCGGCATTACTTCTAACATCTATTTTCGTGGAATAGTTGTATTGCGGTACAACTGTTGTCTTGATAACTCGACTATGAACCACGGGTCGCATAGTTATATCAGGTATCAATCAGCCTGGAGCCTAAAATTAGTGCCTAATATGGCGACAGAATCATTCTCTATCACATCGAGGGACGCGATACAACGAAACGTTCGTGTACTGGTTACGCTTCGCGGCCTCTACTTATCCCTTCGGGAATTAGCGGCGTGTGTGTCTTCATAAACATTAATTTTGTAATATAAGCTAAATTACTCCACACACTTTTCGCCTTAATCTCAGAAGTGGTAGGCAAAATTACAATTAGAGACCAACGTAGGATATTAACATGTGCTCTGTGATCCGGGGGCATCTAAAGAATTCCGCCACAGCATCGCCTGCCTGTCGTAAGAGGCTCGAATGGGGTTGGCGAGAGTCGCGGAGTAAGCAGTGGGGGTCTGCTGGCTCAACTACTTCAATGTAAGCTACTCCGAGGTGGACGACAATGCGGGTGGTCGGTCAGAGTCGGTGAGAGGGTCGGTTTAGAGTTCGGAGGCTTCTCAGCCTCCTCATTTAGAAAGGGGCCGCAATGCGGCATCGCGCAGGGGCGGTTCCGTGCAGCTATCTTCGTGCAACAAGATACCCCGGGTCCGTCCCGTAGGTGTCGAAGAAGGCCATTTTGGGTTTTGGTTGGTATCCCGGTGTAGGGTGTTATGTATTAGGGACTCGGTCCAATGCTCGCCCGGATGATGCTATACTCCCGAGTGTCGACATTGGGCCGTAAGACTATGTGAAACCAACATAACGGTGGCTCTCACCCCCCAGTGGTGGTAGCGGCAACGCGTTTTCCCCCACGATAATAATATGATTAGCATAGTTACGGAGCACAAATAGCTTCTAACCTAATTGAAAACCATAACACTATTATAACAGCTGTATAAACATTGTCATTACTTATGTACGGGACACCTCTTATTGATGAGAAATGATAGATTGTCTTTGATAATAAACACTTGTATTTGATATTTGCTTAGTCTATATGATAAATGATAATGAGTACGCGTTTGCCGTTGATCGGGTCTTTAGACGCACTGACTATAATAATTGTTTATTGAGTAAAATTGATGCGACACGCCAACGTGCTAACGCTGCAATAATTTTATGTATGGCGAGCCCATACAACTTAATTACTAAAACCAAAGGTAAATATGTTAATGTAGTAGAGATTATATTGTAGTATTGAGCTGATTGACCTTCCGTACGTTATTTTGTTTATTTCGCAGTCATTGACATAAGTCTTGTCTTTCTTTATCTCGGACGGGTTATCCATGAGTTTTTCAACCTGTCACTACACTCACTTCTGAGTTCACTGTACTGTTCTACTTGTGTACAAAGCATCACGCCTTTCCCCTTTTTAGGAGTAGACAGACCTTTAACACCCACATTAAGCCATCTATTTACCCGACTGCGAATGAAGAAGGGGTATGTTTTTCGAGTATATGTATGTATGTATGATGTATGTATGTATATATGTATGTATATTTCTTTGGCATGCCCAAGCCTAAACGGCTTGTCGTATTTTTATGTGAGTGGTATCAATAGATTCTTCTTCGTCGTGAGAGTGACACTGGGTATGAAGTGGAAGCCATAATTACCTAATTAAAATAAGAAGAAGAACTTTTCAATGAAAAATTTGGGCGCGATGCGGACTTTAGACCGGAGTCTATAATTACTATACTGTTGAATATGTTTGCATAGAAAGAAAGAAAGGAAAATTTAATGCTGGCACAATTAAAAATACACAAAACGAAAAGGATAATATATTACTTTAAACTAAAATTTGAATAAAGACCAGCAAAGGAACCCCTTATTCAGCTGGATGCTACAGTATCTACCTACTACAGATCTACAGATTTATTTGGAAATGATAGCCTATTGCTGCAAGTATTTGGAGAATTTCTAAAGTAATAGTGCCTCAGCTAGTAGTACAGAACGATGGTCTTAACAATTGCAGAAAAGCATCGTGGCCAGTTTCTGGTCTGGTCATTCCTGCTCAGTCCTAGATGGCATTGCCACCACCCTAATTATGTTACTGATTGGACTAAATATTTAGTTTGTAACTTTACCGAATCAGGAAGAACTTGTTATATTACGTGTCTCTGACATTTAAATCGCTGACATTCGAGAAAATTATGACTCATAATTATGTGGGGTGAAGTCGCTTTCATTTTTACTTATTTAGAATATAACATTATTTCATTTGTCAATAAGTACTTAATTAAAATTATCTAGATTAATTTGTGTCAAGGTGTTATTATTGACATTTGATATAATATATTTCTCTGGGAAACCAAAAGAACGATTGAAATTAAACATACCTAATACCTACTTGTACAGTCGATGTTAGTACTAAACTGTACAAAGTAATGTATAAACATTCATTTATTATGGTATTTTGCTGAGACAGTGGTATATTTTGTGATAAAGTAACATTAAACAGTAGATCTCTTTTTCAATGTCGTATCAAGGTACGTATGGATTTTTCATTTATATCATGTCATTATAATTCAAGAAGAAGCGTAGCGTTTTCTAAGTCCAATATTTTTCAATAAAAAAGTCGCTGACCAAATTGAATTCAAATGATATTGTTACAAAAACAAAATAAACACAACGCCTTTATCCCGGAGGTCTAGGCAGAGATCAGAGATGCATCTAGGTCGACATTCCGTGATGTGTTTCGTGCCATAATAGTTTTGATAATAGTCTAAGTTTATTATATCAAGTACATTAAGTAACAAGACAAGCAAGTCACTCGCCTAGTACAAAATTTCTTGACTAATCATTCACAGTAGCAACACCACTAAGTCCTTTTGCAATAATAAATGGCCTTGTACTGCGCTCCTGAGTCTTTAAGACGTTTGATGTTTAGTCACACATTTCCTAGAAACTACATTTGCTAGGTACAACGGCCTTCAAACCAAAATAGATCAGGTAGATACTGCTGCTCGGCAGCAATAATAGACAAAGCGCTAATATCTGTCCAGGTAAACTCTCGCTAAAGTGATCTATGATGACTGATTTACAGTTAAAAAAATGATTGTAACAATTTCAACAATCAACATAAATTATTGTGGAACTGTTTTAAACAACATATTTGAGTGATGAATAATTTATCAGTTAATGCATTAGCGACATACGATTCTATTATGTTCATTCTAATCAGTTAATGCTATAAACATTTAATTAACACGAACAAATGCTTGGCCCTCCTAACAAATATAGTTTTTATTTACAAAAGACCGACATGCATTTGAATCCAAAATCTCTCTTTTTTATAGATCTCCAGTTAATACAATCAAGTCTGGTTTAGCCTACAACAGTATATACCGTAAACTTAGTTTTTGTGAGTTCCTATATTTGAATGTCTTATTGTGACATTTAGAGATACCTACCCGTATTCAAAAATAGACACTGATTGAATACATTGAGTGTCTATAACTTGTTGTATTAGCTTTACATTGCATTGTGCTTTTGGGATGCAATCAATGCAATGCAATCAGACCTGTGTTATATACTGCCCACAGCTGAGCACGGGCCTCCTCTACTACTGAGAGGGGTTAGGCCTTAGTCAACCTCGCTGACCTAGTGCGGGTTGGCAGACTTCACATACCCTCGAGATTCTTGTCGAGAATCCTCAGGTATATATAGATATCCTCACGATGTTTACTTCATCGTTAAAGCGAACGATAATTGATAAACAATACACACGAACTTCGAAGTCAGAGGTGTGTGCCTTGGGTTTAGAACCTCCGGACATCGTCTCAGCAGACCGTTCTAATCCCAACTAGGCTATTGTCCAAGTTTAAGATACAAACCCATAGCTTTGACCTAGGAGGGGTCCTAGTTTATCGAAACTGTCAGTGGCGTAGCGCGGGTTATTGCCGCCTGGGACAGGATCCAAAATTTGCCGCCCCATTCCACAAAACTTTTCAACAAATAAGTCACAAATTCGCGTAAAAATAACAATGTCACTCACCGGGCATGGAAATCGTTGTAATGTATAATATCGAGTCTTTGTAATCCTTCAAAAGGTAAAGCGAAACCACTCACGCAAGTAAACAAACTTATTAATATTATGTACATTTTTGGTATTTTATAATAACATTACGCACGTGCACACTGCACCGCTGTCGCGTGGTAACTGGCGTCGAATAACTGTATTTATAGCATGAATGGGATCATAATATACTAATTTTGGAGTAATTTATGTGTTTGCATATTTCCATTTGTTTTAGCATAAGGCACTAGTCACAGCGTCAACTGTTAGGTTATCCCAGTCCATAAACACGACCAGGAGGATTGTGGATGTTCTGCTCGCCTTAAATGAATAGAGATTAGGGCTAGGATGTGTTTGGTCCTCCAGATATCTTAACATAAGAAACTTAAGAGGAAAATCTCGCGGTTACAAAAAGTTCCATTGGCGTACTCCAGGGAGCAGGGGAGTCCAGCGCCCCCCTGGATTTAACATATTATGTACATACTTTTGTATGTAAGATGTTGAATTATTGGCACTAACTGTATTAAAATACCGTGTCGCACTATCAGAAAAGCCTTATATTCGCTGTTATTGTCATGAAACTTTATCACAATGCCGAAATTAATAAAAAATACTCGGGCTCGTCCATTGGCTATGATTATGTACTAAAGTGGTATTGGGATAGCGAAACATTGCAATAATTTCGAAGTCAATAAAGAGCCGGGGTGAGAAAATGAAATATCGTGCTTCAAATTCAACAACGGCACATATTATCAGTCATTTCATCCCATTTCAAAAAACGGACTAGTCCAAATTGGACTCTAGGGCCGAGGGTTCTGTACGAAACTAGCTTTTTTATTATTAAAGTACATATTTAGGGTATTTTTTCCTAAACGTGTGTTGTAAGACATTGCTTTTTTGCCAAATTGTGTGATTCTAGGGACGGTATTAATAAATAAATCTTAAGTCTTAAGAGTTACATCTCAAGTAGACATAATGTATTGAACTCTTCATACATTATGTCTACTTGAGATGTAACTCGAACTTGAGATTTATTTATTAATACCGCTCTAAGTACCCTATAGTCATATCTTTTGATCGCGATGACTTACAAGGTTGATTTTTTCACAGCTAAAAAAGACCGTAGATCCGAGTATCTTACTAAATCAGCTGAACGGATTTGAATAAAATTTGGCACACGGGTATACCATGTCTTGGATATAGGCTACTTTTTATCTCGGTACCTTGCTCCCATGAGAATTTTTTGTTTTTTAAATAGATGGCACTGGCGTCTACCACGTGTCGCTTAATATCGCTACTGTGTTTTTGGGAAAGGCTAATCATAGGGGCGAAGCTGCGAGCATCATCTTATTTGATATAAATTGCAACTTGACAACTCTACGCTTTCCTGAGAAAAAGGGTCATCACATACAGAAGTACGGACGGACAACATAGTGATCCTATAAGGTACCTTTTTGAAATACGGAACCCTAAAAATATTAATATAAATTCATAAAAGTATACCAAATTTATGGGTTAACATAAGTGGATGAACCTAGTTGGGAATGGAACGGTCTGCCGAGACAATGTCCGGAGCTTCAAAACCCAAGGCACACATCTCTGACTTTTCAAAGTTATGTGTATATTTTTTATCAATAATTATCGTTCGCTTTAACGGTAAAGGAAAACATCGTGAAGAAACCTGCATACCTAAGAAGTTCTTTATAAGAATTTCGAAGGTATGTGAAGTCTACCAACCCGCACTAGCCCAGCGTGGTGGACTAAGGCCTAAACCCTCTAAATAGTACCTAGAGGAGGTCCGTGCCCTGCAGTGGGACAGTATATAATACAGGGCTATAAAAAAAATTAAGATTCATTTTCCTGGAAAGTAATCTAAGACCTCGCGGTTTCAAATACGCCTCAACTTTACAAAGTGTCCTCTTTAAATATTTTGTTTTATGGAATTCAATGACCAGTCATTCAATGACAAGCATGCCGTTCGCCTGACGATAAGCGATACGACCACCCATAAATTGCACATTATAATTATAACCCGCTGAAAAATATTCTACTAAACATTATAAAATACGTGATACATAACAGACAATTGTTTCCTCGGTTTGCTGTATATTTAATTTAATGATTAATATTTTAATGAAGTTAGTGTAAGTAACGCCATCCACGGTCACGCGCCCCACAAATTTTCCTTATCGCATACAGTCCAAGTGTGCAACCTTCCGCTTGTGTTATATCTGTAATTACACACTAAATTCATAAGATTTCACACGCACACTACAATGAATATTCAAAGTCCTTTTAACCCAAGAAATCCCCGGTCATAAATTAGTAGCGCACGACATCTTGGATGAAATTATCTATAGGTATTAGGTACATATTATTTAGTTAGGTATGGAAAGATAGGTATATCTATATCGCTACCTTTCTGAGCTCGTAGGTTTGAAACCTAGAACGGACAATATTTTAGTTAGATTTTCATAACACAACTTTCCCGAGCCTGAATAGTCCAGGAGTTGACGTGATACCTGAGCTAAATACTAACATATATACATATACACTCACGCCTGTTATCTCCGAAGGGGTAGGCAGAGGCGCAACTAGTGCACCCACTTTTCTCCATTATTCCGTCCCATGATGTGATAGGGGGCGAGCCTATCGCCATATCGGGCACAAATTCCAGACTCCGAGCTGATACTGAATAGAAAAACTCTATATCACTTTGCCCGACCCGGGGATCGAACCCGAGACCTCAGCTTTGCAGTCATACTGTAATTCAACTACGCCACCAAGGCAGTCTAAATACTAAGTCTTGAAAAAAAATCTGATCTAAAATTTATAGGTACTTTAAGTTTAAGCTACTCCGGCGTCGTCACCATAATTTTAACGCGAGCATAAAGTCCCTGGTTGCTACAAATTCGTAAGTTACATCCTTTTTGTTTAGCATGCTGGTGACCTAAAAAAACATCCTCGGGTCCTCTGCCGCCTCTAGGCCGCGCCCTATACAGTTTGTGGCGGACCGTCGCCACAGACTATACGTCAGCATATAGTTTATTCGGGTGGCAACACAGACGGGACGTCACATCATCCCGCCAAAACACGTTGAGACAAGTTCAGACGAACACTTGGCGTTGCGAACTACGACGGAATTATTATAAACGTGTAGAAGTACAAGGGTTCTCATAGAATTATGTCGACTCACTGAGCAAGAATACACGTGGACTATTTCCACTAATAACTGTGTTTCGGCGGGATGATGTGACGTCCCGTCTGTGTTGCCACCCGAATAAACTATATGCTGACGTATAGCTATATATTAACAAATCAAACACTATTAGAGTGGGACAAAGACACATGGAAGATTAGGCAATAAGTTGGTCTCATAAATCATTGTTGAGGACAGTTATTTTTAATTACTCATGGTAGTGAAAGTTCTCAGTCACTTAATACTGATAATCTAAACTAGGGCATGCAATTGATGTATTAAAGACACGGTGAATACGCGGATATTACGAAACAAAATATAAAGTCGAACGCAAACGACAGTCAGCAATCGGTCACGCAATATTATGAGGCCCTTACATATGAAATTGGCGTTTTGTATGGGAGGAATACAAAGTCGATTTTTTTGTAAATATACCTGTGGCTGACTGTGCAATAACATCGTGGGGTTAACTTTTTGCGATCGCGGTCATTCCCACTTTAAAAACGAAGAGTTTATTATGATTTATGAATAAATACTACAAATATAGTAACAATTAACCCCAATGCCATCGTTATGTTATGACTTGATAATTTAAACTATTTCTCGGAAATTGTTTAATGTTACCATGCGATAAACCTTCCAATAGAGATTGCAGGTAAACGAAAACATGAAGTTATTAACCGTGTGCTAGATGTTATATTGACGACCTGCTGGGTAACTCCTGACACGTTCGAATCCTAAATCAAATCGAGTTCGATTCGGTTTCAAGCGTTTTGATACTCCCGAAATCTACACAAGCGCACGATCGAGCCGCGCCTCAAATTAGAACTTACTGGGATCGAAAAAATTCGTTAGGATCGAGAAATGCTTACTCTCCACTCTTTCGTACGATCGTGAATCGAGTAGTCAAATCGACTTTATCTGTCAAATTCTACGATTGCAAAATAGGTGCCGTGTACGGTTCAAGTGAAATTGTTTTGTGTTTTAGTGAGAAATTTTACGAATATCTATTCAATTATGGCTGGACTACAATACTTTTTTTAATGTTCTTGAAGAAACTATCCGTATTGACAATTGAAGAAGAAGAAATTTGTTTAGTATGGGCCGTTTTAGTAACCGGGCAATTAATATGGATTGTGATGAGTTTCTAAGTTTGCATAACTGCCCATCTCCTATTATTATTGATGGAGACATGGAGACAGGCATCGCAGACAAGATCATAAATGCCTCATCATAATCTCGCAATGATGAGCTACGACGTGTCCAAATGCATGGCAACGTCTTGTTTAAAGTTTGTATAGGAGTAGGTAGGTACGAAAGCCGACTTATTGTTTATTTTTTTTTTTGTTGTTATAAAAGAATATTATAGATGTTAAGACAAAAATCTGCTTTTTTCTTTTATCTCATTAAGCCCTGTTACATATTTTTATGAATTGCAGTCCAATCTCGACCACTGGGTGAAGTCTAGTACTTATTATTTTCATATAAAAATAATTAATATGGATTGTAAAAATAATCATATTTTAGAACCTTAAATTGTAGCTATCATAAGCCTGTATTATCCAATTAAATACCTAAGCATTTTGTCAGTGCCGGATTAAGCAAGCGCGGGGCCCGTAGCAAATTCTTTCAAAGAGCCCTTGATCTGCTATAGGTTCTTAAGTATAAAACGGTAAAGATACAATTCAATACTCAATACGTTTATTTGCTATCTATAGGTTACAATTTTGTGGGTAATTAATAGTGTAGTAAATTACTATAGGCGCTGTTAGGCTCTGACAAGTACAAAAAGCCTGAGATGCGATTTCCTGGCAATTCTACTAATATTATAAAGGCGAAAGTTTGTAAGTATGTCTGAATGTATGGATGTTTGTTCCTCTTTCACGCAAAAACTGCTGAACGGATTTTGATGAAATTTGGCACACGGGTAGATCATGTCCTGGATTAACACTTACTTTTTGTCCCGGGAAAACATAAAGCGGGATTTTTATCCCGGAAAAACTTTTTAACGCGGGCGGAGCCGCGGGCAAAAGCCAGTTTAAAACAATTTTGATAGGAAACTAACAATTGAAAACAGATGATACTACATAAAATAAGTTTATATTTAATACAAAGTATATTATATTTTTAGGTATAGCTAATGTTATATTTAATCAATGATGTACTTTAAATAATGTCTATATTTATTTATCTGTTTCCTTATTATTTTATTAACTTTTACAAAGTTGCTTTTCTAGATTTCATGTGGGCAAATTTAGAAATAATACTATTTGTATCAATTTCTCTGAGCAAATCATATTCTATATTCATCAAAGCGAGATAATTCAGACGTTTTTGACTCATAGCGTTCTTTAAGTCATTTGTCGAAAATGAACGTTAGCCACTGCAGTTAGTGATCATGAGAATCTCTCTTGAAGAAATAAAATATTTTTTTTAGTTATAACTTTCATAACTCAATCTACATACATATTCACTCACGCCTTTTAGCCCCGAAGGGGTAGGCAGAGGTGCAACTATAGTCCGGCCGCTGAGAGAATGCACATTTGACAATTAACAGATTGACTTAACTAGTGATGGGCAATAAGTAACAGTATTTGGTATACCGATGGCATAATCGATACAAAAAACACTAGTAATGGTTATGTGGCATTGCATATAGGTACTTAATCAAGAAAATAAAATTATGATATTAATGTAAATATATTTATTGTTCACATACGGACTCAGAATCGCTATCGGAGTCCGAGGCGCTGTCATCATCGTCTTCACCGACTTGAATTACAATATCATTATCGATAATGCTGTCAATTCTGATATCGCGCTCATAATCTGCAAAAACAGTTTTTTTTGTTTTTCTACGACCTTAGTCCAGTCCTCTTTCGTGACTTTTGAGCATGCTTCTTTTAGCAAATTTAACATTTTCTTTGTGCCAAATGGTGGAGCTGTATTGTGCCGGGCCGCATAACCTGGAATTAATTTATCTAATGTCAGTTTTTCTATCATGAAATAAACCTAATATTATAAACTACTACAACGGATTTTATTTTTATTTTATTTTTCTCCCGACGTTTCGAAGACTTTGCAGCACTTCGTGGTCATACTTATAGTAGTTTAATTTCAATGTCTAACATTGGCGTAAACGTAAGGAATCACTGATATTATAAAATAAAATATTTCTTTTCAAAATCGTTTTTATATTAAAAGTGTAGGTACTTATTGTAGTGTTTGAGTGAACTTACCTTTAACTTGAGCCCAAATCAACTCAATCGCGTTATATTGGCAATGGTATGGTGGAGTTCTCAGAACGCGATGACCGTAGGCCAGAGCCAGTTCGTCGATTTCATATCTCAGTTTTGCCGGTTTGTGCGTGTTAACCAATCGCAGCAGCTCAGCTTTAAGCATCTGCGTATTTGCTTCGACGCCATTTTGTTGCAACCAAGCAACCAATATTTCTTTTTTGTTGGCTTGAGTAGGCGCCTTATCTACTTGCACCGAATGGTATGGCGCATTGTCCATTACAATGACTGAAGGCTCTGGTAGGCTAGGCAACAGTACGGTCTCAAACCATGATTTAAAAGTAGATGCATTCATCAGCAGGATCAAGAACGTGAACGAAAGCCGGGCCACAAAAAACTTAACAACGGGAGATACTGGTAAATGTAGTCTGTTCGCACGAGATGACAACGGATGACTGACTGACAGTGACGCGTAATGGCGGACCACGCCACGCATCGACATAAGCGCGATGTTACCATTTTTATCACAGTGATTTAATTTTATTATTTAGTTTGTTAAAGAGTATGTTATTTTATTTATTTTATTCATAGAAATGCTCTGAAATTTCAATGTTTAATTAGAAAAAAAACCGTTTTAGTAATTTCAAAGTACGATACTATGTATATTATTATCGTATACGCCTAATATTTTTAGCACATCACTACGAGAATGGGCTGTTGACGTAACCTTGCAACGACGGAGTATGGGTTTGAAAAAATCATGTTCGTCGCTTCAAAGTTATATCGAACATTCGATAATGAACTGTCAAATGTGCATTCTCTCGGCGGCCGGACTATAGTGCACCCACTTTTCGCCATTATTCTGTCCCATGATGTGATAGGGGGCGAGCCTATCGCCATATCGGGCACAAATTCCAGACTCTGAGCTGATACTGAATAGAAAAACTCAATATCACTTTGTCCGACCCGGGGATCGAACCCGAGACCTCAGCATTGCAGTCGTACCATAATATAACTACGCCACCGAGGCAGTCTCAATCTATATACTAATATTATAAAGAGGAAAGATTTGTATTTTTGTATGTTTGACAAGTACTGGACCGATTTAAAAAAATATTTCACCATTAGAATGCTCATGTGTCCCTGAGTAACATAGGCTACTTTATATCCCGGGAAAATTCAAACCGGGACTTTTATCCCGGATTTTTGATTCTCGCGAGTCGTTACGGCCAAACCAAATAACCGATTTCGATGAAATTTGTAAGGGACATAGTTTAAGACCCTGGGAAAGACCTAGGCTACTTCTTATCCCGGGAAAAAATAAACCGGTACTTTTATCCCGAAAAATATTTTCTTGCGGGTGGAACCGTGAGAGAATAAATATGGAGATAGTTTGAGATCCAAGGAAGGACAGGTTACTTTTATCTTTTTATTTTTAAGGATATGTCCTTACATCATTACATATTATAAAACAAAGTCCCCCCATCGCATCTGTTTGTCTGAACACGATAAACTCAAAAACTACCGAACGGATTTTCATATGTTTTTCACCAATGGACGCAGTGATTCAAGAGGAAGGGTTATGTGTATAATTCATAAGTATTTTGTACGACAGAAAATTAAATGTGCAAATATTATGATTTTCTACCTGTGCGAATCCAGGGCGAGCCGCTAGTATATTTATATTCTAGAAAATAGATTTTTGGTATATGGTTACTAAATTATAAAAAAAATTATGTAGACTGTTAATCTTATAAATAAATAGCAAATTTTAACTATTTAAATCGAGCTATTTCAATTCTGCTACACATCCACACTAAGTGTTGGGTCAGAGAGCTTGCATATACAAGCAACTTTTTGTAGAACTTGTGTGTTTACCGTATGAAATTATTTGAATTATTTACGCCAAGGAAATAGTCGAGTACCGAGTGTCTGACGTGGATTGTCTTAGTAGGAAACGTTGTAACGTTTTAGGTTTTTGTGATATCAAATAAAATTCACATACCACATCTTATGTGGGGTAGGGGGGGTATACATAGACTCAAAATTAAAATTTACTACGCATATAGACAATGTACTCAATGCAGCTAATAAGTCTCTAGGGTTTGTTCTTCGAAGTAGCAAAGAATTTAAAAATGTCTCTACCACAATTTTACTGTATAACTGCTATGTGAGAAGCAAACTGGAATACTGCTGCGCTATATGGTCACCAAGTTATAAGATACATGTCAATAGAATAGAAAGTATTCAAAAGAAATTACTTAAGCACCTAGCTTATCGAAAATTCATTCCTAAGAATATACATGCTTATGAGGATAAATTGACTCTTTTCAAAATGCGGTCTCTAAGTTCTAGAAGAGAAATACTAAGCATGGTGTACCTACACAAAATATTAAACAGTCAAATTGACAGTTCAAACGCATTAAGCAAATTTGCTCTTAATGTCCCTTTGCGTCCACCTCGCAAACCTCCCCCTACTCTTCGTGTCCGCCGATGTAGAACCAACATAGGTAAACACTCCCCTATACCTCGACTGTCTACATTATATAATCAGCTATCGAAGAACATTACTAAGCTTGACATATTTCATGACTCACTATCCACATTTAGGAAAACTCTTTTAGGTGAGATTGATTAACTGGGGCCCTAACATTCTGATAAATTTAACCTTTTTTTTTAAAGTTCCTTATAATGTTTAATTAAGTAATTAATTATATTGTATAACTGTTTTACGCACGTTGTGGTTACCTGTAGTCTAAGTTGCAATTAGTTTTATTCTAAGATTGTTATTATAATGTTTGTGTTATTGTAAACTTTGTTGGTAATCCTTAAATAATAAAAATAAAAATAAAATAAAAATAAATAAAAAGTTTCACTCAAAAAATTACGCTCAGGCAAAGATGAGTGAGTTTAAATATGCGGGGCCCCCTATCGCGCGGGGCCCGTAGCAATTGCTACTCTTGCTACGTGGTTAATCCGGCACTGCATTTTGTCTTTCTCGAGTTAGTTGTAAATACCTTTAAGAGGTAAACAGAATCGTCTATAGTTTGTATCTGTAATTTAAACAAATGTATGTGCTGTATATTACCTAATGGTGTTTCGAAATAAATAAATAAAATATCATAACCATTATCATCATGCTAATTCACAAAATATCATATTTTGAGTCTCCCGCTACGACATATATTATTGTGACGTGACGTTGACAATGTCAGATATTTTGATAGTTCATAGCATATACTAAATAGATTTGAGCAACTGAACTTATCTTTGGTTGCTAAATAATTACAATAAACTCAATAAACAACGTAATAATTTCTTATATTTATGTGAATATGTATGTAACAACAACTGGGGCATCATTTTATATGTAAAATAAGTAAAATAAAATTATTATAATTAAATTCTCCATAGAACATAACCACGTAAATATGACGTAATGTACAGGATACAGCTGACGATGCTTATAATCTGTGAACAAATACTCGATCGACGTTTTATAACGGCCGTTTTTGATCAGCTAATCAATTTACGTCGGGAGTGCGCATTTCAAGTTCGAATCGAAGATCAAATCAAGTTCGAATACAGGAACAATCGAACAATCGAATCAGTTTCAGGAGTTACCCCCCTGTTTCATAGATTTCTAGTTTTGATTTCATACCATAAAATTGGACGATAGTCTAGTTGAGAATGGAACGTTCCCAATGTATATAATACTCTTTGATGGAACGGTCTGCCGAGACAATGTCCGCAGGTTCGAAACCCAAGGCACACACCTCTGACTTTTCGAACTTACGTATATTTATCAATTATCGTTCGCTCTAACGGTGAAGGAAAACATCGTGAGGAAATTCACCACGGTATGTAAAGTCTGCCAACCCGCATTAGGCCAGCGTGGTGGACTAAGGCCTAAACCCTCTGTTGTAGAGGAGTCCCGTGCTCAGCAGTGGGCAGTATATAAAATTGCAATCAGGGACCTTTATTGACCGGCAAAATAACAACTGGCGGTTCGGCACAAATTGAGTGGGGCCTATATTTAAGGCAGTGGCGTAGCGTGGGTTCTTGCCACCCAGGGTGGACCCAAAATTTACCGTCCCAAGGCAGTAGCCGAGACGAAAAAAAAAGAGTCATTCATTTTTTTTTTATGTATTTTGTCTTGCCAGCGCCCTAAAAGAGACGAACCTCTCCACCAACTGTGCTATATTCACTGATTTAAGGAAAATCCGGCGCTGCATTAAACATGCAGTTTGTTTACATTTCCATTGCTCAAGGTACATGCAACTTCCACGTAATGGAAACCCGGCTTAAAACGGCTCGATAGAGTAAATCCTTTAATGTAAAACTCGCCTGAAATTTTTGCGTATCGTACAGTTCCTTAATGCTTATAAAAAATATATTTATTTACTGGTGGTAGGACTCTCACATGTAAGAATCGGTCTGGGTGGGTACCACCGCAATGTCTATTTCTACCGCCAAGCAGCAGTGTACATGCTATGTTTCGGTTTGAAGGACATTGTAGCCAGTGTAACTACAAGACATATTGAGACTTAACATCTTATGTCTCAGGATGACGAGCGCAGTGGAATGCCACACAGTACTTTGTAACTCAAGGTGCTGGCTAGATGGTGTTGCTACTGTTTATGGGTGGTCGTATCGCTTACCATCAGGCGAACGGCATGCTCGTCTCGTCATTCGATACCATAAAAAAATGTGATTCTTAGAAATATTTTATTTACAATATTATGTCCATAAACAGATATCACAATGGCGGCCAATACAATGTCACTTCATTATGCGCTGACTCTGGCAGCCATTTCAGATATTCCTGAAGTAAATCTGAAACAAATTTGAAATATAAATCAACCAACTTCGATAGGCATTTATCCAAACTAGAAGGTTCTCGCGGACTTGTCTGCATCAAGACCATCCGAAGCAAAAGTTCTACTGTAACTTTTTCTGGGACAAAATAGGCTATATTTTAAACGAGGACGTAGCCTATCTGTTTAACAAATTTCATCCAAATCCGTCCAGCAGTTACTGTATTTAATTGCAACAAACATCCAAACATTTCTTAGTAATATAAGTAGGATAGAAACAACATACAAACTCTCAAAAACTCAACTCTCAAAACACCCTATATGTACACCACTCATTACCATCAAATGCAGTGGAGCCACATTACCATGCACATACTATCAGACCCAAAACGACGTCAAAGATACCTACAATCCTTCTCCACATCCCAAACTTTCTTCAAAGCGTCCCTAGTGCCGACTCGTTTCGATATCAAAGTCTTGAGTAACACCTCAGTCCTTGGTTGCAGCTTGGCCCACGTTTTGACCATGGTTGATGGAGGGGACAGCAGAGAACTCGTGTATTTCCGGAGTTTAGGGAACACAGCGCCCTCTAGAAGAAATTTGGCAAACCACCTGCAAAAGTTTTTTTTAATAAGAGAAACGGGATTTAGTTATTCAATGATAGCTGTGCCAGTGACTGCGTTCATTTTTAATTTTATTGGCATTATTCAGCTCCCTACCCCATTTTATCTTCATTTTTGATAGACTTATCACCACACTAAAATTATCATATACATCTCTCATACTTATGGTAATGATTTGTCTAGCTTTTAACGTTAAATATCATTCAAAGGAAAAAACACCGTGTCAATATAATTATAATAAATCCATACTACAGTTAATGGCGATTATTATTCAAATAGAGTACCGTCTCAATTAATATATGTAAAATTACCTATATCTCTCAATTTTGTCCGGAAAGTCGATCTCGACAAGAGGCAGTTCCCAGCCGGCCTTTCCAAAGGTGCCCTTGAAATGACACTTTACCCGCCCCAATTTCTCGTCAAACCTCGGTTCTGGGTCCTTTAATGGGTCGCCTAAAAACAGGGAAAATATTTTTAAAATGTAGTGGTCGCTATCAATTTGTATACAAAACAAATTCTATACTTTGTAATAATAAGCAGGGTAAATATAGATGTCACATACTCATTACCATCCTTCTTGTCTCACTACCAGGTATATAACTATGCAACTATCTCTTATGCAGTGGCGGCCTTACAGGAAGGTATCCAACTGGTCAGGGGCCTCGTTATCGCATAATATACAACTGAGGACCATTTTTTACATCACCTGTTAAGCAACGTATCTCAAGCATAAATTGTTGACTTTATTTGCTGCCGTTTGGGGCCTTGCGCCGCTTAAGGCTGCCATTGCTCCTATGATAAAAAATAATGTAACAACTTACCCAAATTACACATCTGAGGCACATAAACAGGCAGCCACTCGGGCTCTATGGCTGTGACGTTGCTCATTACCATCTTCCGTCGTTCCTCAGCGCCAGTCTCATACATTTGTTGGAACACCACCCACTCCGGTATCACTTTGCGCAATATAGATGAGGAATGCAGATGAACTGGCTCCTCTAACTCGCCGCAGTGATACGCGTATTTGTATTTGCGTTTGTCTTCACCTGAAATTAAAGTTATTTTTTCGAAGGCCGGCCGCAGATGGTCTGCCGTACTTCATAAGGTCAAAAAATCGTTCCCCTATTCTATGTGCTTATTCCTTCACTTTTCATTTGGCAATGTACCATAAATATTTCAAAAAGTGTCTTTCTAAGTATCGATTGTCATAACGTATTGTTTCAAACTTCGCGAGACATCACATCACCTACTACATAAAAAAACGGCTATGAAGATGGCCTACCTAATACGTCGAAACTGGTCGGCGATTCTGACTAAGAATACGCGAGTTAAACCGTTTGTTATCTAGCAATAATGTCTTATTGTATAAAAAAAAACTTTTCATAAGTGAATTTTCATAGTCGATAATTTGTCATCCGTCGGATCGTAAGGCACGGTGAACCCAACATAACCGCTCAGTCGCCCCCCTTTAAGGCTGGGCGGTAGTAATAAGACACTTTCTCCGCGACAGCAAAAAAAAGGTGATACGCTTACTCGTTCCCTACTTTTAAAAAATGCAATAGACACTAAAGATTCCTAACACTGTTCTTTTTTTTTTAGTATGGATTATGCAAACGGACCCAGACAAGACAACACAAAATAACAATATCTTTACCTTCTTTGACTTCATCCATCGCAATCTTTTTGCCGACCTGGTCTCCAAGACCGCTGAGCACTAATTGCCGAAGCAACCTCGCCTGGTTATCATCAGGCGGTTTCATCTCAGGATCGATTTTAGCTTCCACTCCCGCTATACTCAGATTTATCTCTGATGTTAGCTGTTTCCGGATTTTACGGATTTCTTTTATGGCCTGAAAAATGGTAAAAGATACAGTCTATGCATAACTCCTGCTAAAATGATGCTACTGTTAACCGCATAATATGTTATCCAACTTGATAACAAAAAAATACTAAAATGCACACAAAATTACATATATTGCCATATTATAAATGTCATAATACGATACTACCATGATAAGTTTATTAGGATACTAGCTTTTGCCCGCGGCTCCGGCCGCTTTAAAAAGTTTTTCCGGGAGAAAAATCCCGCTTTATATTTTCCCGGGATAAAAAGTAGCCTATGTGTTAATCCAGGACATGATCTACCCGTGTGCTAAATTTCATCGAAATCCGTTCAGTAGTTTTTGCGTGAAAGAGTAACAAACATCCATACATCCAAACATCCATACATTCTTACAAACTTTCGCCTTTATAATATTAGTAGGATTCACTAACAATGAATTTCAGGAATACTTTCAATGACAACGCCGTGTTGTCAATTTTTGAACTGTGAAATAGCTTTTATGTATGTTACTATAATATACACTTATAAGTTATTTATTACCCGTTAACAAACCAAACCTTTGCAACTCATTACCATAATCCGATATACATACCTTCTCTCTCAAGCCATATTTAGCACAGAAAAGATTCTCTTCCCCTTTAAGATGTGCGAACTCCGCCGCCCCGACAGCCCGTAGTAGAACCCCAGGGTCGCCCAGTAGTAACGTATGGCCGGTGGCGGGCCAACACTCCGTCTTGCCTGACATTACCTGGTAATGAGAAAATAGGATAAAAAAAATATAGGCAGTTTATAAAGAGAAGTCAGATTGTGTATTTGTCTGTAATACAATAATTTTCTTAAAAATAAATATGTCAATACGTAAAAAGTTATCAATGCTGTGTTCTTCTATTGTGTTTTTTTGCCAAGCATATCACAACAAGATAAAAAAAAACGGTTAAATTCAATAGTAAAGAGAAGTCGGATTGTGTATTTGTTAATATAACAAGAATGTTCTTAGAAATAAATATGTCAATGCGTAAAAAGTTATTAATACTGTTCTCTTCTATTGTGTGTTTTCTGCCAAGCATATCAAAACATGATAAAAACGATAAATTAAACTTTGTTTTGTTGTACAATTTGTGTATTTTTTAAACCAAATCATCTCTTGACATTTTATTTTCATGAATAATATCTTACCTCTGGTACAGTGAGTGCGGCTACTAATGCTATCGTGTATGGCAGTAGGTTTTGTTGATGGCTCAGTGCCAACATTTTACCATAACGAGGCAGTAATGGGAAAGCTGACACCGCTTTTCCTAATGGAGTCACTTTTAAAACCTATAATATATTCAAAAATGTTAGTAATTTTATCTTTAAGTTTTTTTTAGTCATTACCAAAATACATATATTATACCAAATAAATGGTAATGAAAAAAGCAACAGATCATATACAACTCGAATAAAGATTTTCTTTATTATGATAAAAAAAATAGGATAATTTTTTGATTATTGAATAGCAAACAACATACCTCTTCGTAAATCTTTTTCGCATACGCATTTTTCGGTTCGTGTTTTTCAAGCATACCGAGAATCTCCAATCGCTTCTCTGCTAAACGCAGCTGCATTCTATCCGGCGCTGTAGGGAACGGGAAGTTCACTACCTGGAAAAGAATATTTAATTAAAATACATATATTAGAACTTTATTGCATTTCATTGCCATTCGAAACAAGGAACTACAGCAGATTTTTTAAAATCAGTCTTTGTATTTTGTTTAATCAACATTTTTCTTTATTGAAATAGACTTTTTTTAAATAAACTGCAGAGTTCGCTTTATTTTAAACTAGCTTTTGCCAGCGGCTCCACCCGCGTGAAAGAGTTTTTCCGGGATAAGAGTCCCGTTTTATATTTCACGGGGATAAAAAGTAGCCTATGTCCTTTTTCAGGTTCTAAAATATCTGTGTACCAAATTTCAGTTAAATCGGTTCTGTAGTATTGGCGTGAAAGCGCGACAGACAGAGTTATGAATTTCGACCAAATTTGATTACCATAAAAACGGTTCTAGTCAGTTAATCTTAAAAGATAGACACATACTGTCGCGGACATTTTTTTAGATCATTTCAAACGGAATAATTCTTTCATACATATATTTTTGGTATCTTGAACCGTTTTCGCAGCGCACGCAATGGAAGCCCTCAAGGATGAATAATTTTCCCCGTTTTTTTCACATTTTCCATTATTTCTTCGCTCCTAATAGTTGCATCGTGATGTTATATAGCCTAAAGCCTTCCTCGATAAATGTTCTATTCAACACAAAAACAATTTTTCAATTCGAACCAGTAGTTCCTGAGATTAGCGCGTTCAAACAAACAAACAAACAAACAAACAAACAAACAAACTCTTCAGCTTTATAGTATTAGTATAGATATTATTTTAAATAAAGAATACTACTTCAATTGCAGTTGACGTGAAGAGTTTTAAAGTTTTGAATTTACGTGAATATTTTTGTGGCTGACTATACGTCACCATTCAGCTTTATACAAATACCAACATCTTCCCGCGGCTCCGCCCGCATTAATAAGTCTTTCGGGCTAAAAGTAGATAAAAACCTTCCTGTTGAATCACTATAACTATTAAAAAAACCGCATCAAAATCCGTTGCGTAGTTTTAAAGATCTAAGCATACATAGGGACAGACAGCGAGAAGCGACTTTGTTTTATACTATGTTAAGATTAAGAAGATAAATAATAATATTATAATACCAGCCCCGTATTATATACTGTCCCACTGCTGGGCACGGGCCTTTTCTACTACTGAGAGGGTTTAGGCCTTAGTCAACCACGCTGGCCTAGTGTGGGTTGGTAGACTTCACATGGCTTTGAAATTTTTAGAAAGAACTTCTTAGGTATGCAGGTTTCCTCACGATGTTTTCCTTCACCGTTAAAGCGAACGACAATAAATGATAAACAATACACACGTTACTTTGAAAAGTCAGAAGTGTGTGCCTTGGGTTTCGAACCTCTGGACATTGTCTCGGCAGACCGTTCCACTCCCAACTAGGTTATCGTTCACTCCTATCTACGTTAAGATTGACAATATTTTTTTATCCAGTATCCCCAGTCCCCACCATCGTACCTTGTCAATAGCCATGCACTTCATCATCAACACCAGATCGTCGACAGGTCTCCGACACAGGTCCGGTGGGTAGTGGGACACACACTCGTGCTGGTACACGGCGCTGCTGTAGAGACGGTAGACGTGCCCGGCGCCGACCCGCCCCGCCCTCCCCGCGCGCTGCCCCGCACTCGCCTGCGACGTCCATACTACACGCCATGCGCTTGCGCCGGTTATGTGGTCGTACACGCTGACGGGATGTTAAATATTATACTGGCAGAATCAGATTTCATGTCGTCGCTTCATTCTAGCCCTTACATATAAAAAAAAATCCAAATATCATGTATTACATATACATACATATACATATACTCTCATGCCTATTATCCCCGAAGGGGTAGGCAGAGGCGCAACTAGTGCACCCACTTTTCGCCATTATTCCGTCCCATGATGTGATAGGGGGCGAGCCTATCGCCATATCGGGCACAAATTCCAGACTCCGAGCTGATACTGAATAGAAAAACTCAATATCACTTTGCCCGACCCGGGGATCGAACCCGAGACCTCAGCTTTGCAGTCGTACTGTAATACAACTACGCCACCGAGGCAGTCATCATGTATTATTTAACAAAAAAAACTGATTTAAGCCACAGATTTTTTTTTCTTTTTATGTGTGGTAAATGAGTGAATTTTTTAATGATGGTAGGTCTCTCATATGTAAGAGTCCGTCAGAGTGGGTACCACCACAATGTCTATTTCTACCGCCAAGTAAACAATATAGCCAGTGTAGTAACTACTGGACATACTGAGTCTTAACACCTTTATCTCAGGATGACGAGCGCAGTGGAATGCCACACAGTACTTTGTAACTCAATGTGCTGGATGTTGTTGCTACTGTTTATGGGTGGTCGTATCGCTTACCATCAGGCGAACGGCATGCTCGTTTCGACATTCGATGCAATAAAAAAAATATTTATCACGACCTTAGATTCTATAAAAATGTCTCGTTTCGTTTTTTTTTTCAATTTTACTGTAGTGGGACTTTTAGTTTACTATAAAAATTCAATTTTAGATTCTGCAGGTTATTATATTGGGGCGGTTGCGGACGACAACTTAGACGTGAGTCGGAGGAAGCCCGCAGCCGTCCCTAATGCGCCGAAGATGGCCACCGCGGAGTTTTAGTTGGTATGCCGTGCGGTGTACATAGGTTAGGGACTCGGCCCGGCGGTCGCCCGACGTTTTCCATCTTTCCGGGCGGCTCAACATCGGGTCGTAAGGCACGGTGAACCCAACATAACCGCTCAGTCGTTCCCCTTGAACACTGGGCGGTAGTAATAAGGTACTTTCTCCGCATCAACAAAAAAAAAGTTATTATATTGGGGCTGACCCTATCTAAATAACACTGTTTCTTACCGCATCTTCTTCTTGCCAGTATCAACGACATATTTAATAGCAGGTATAGTGAGAGAAGTTTCTGCCACATCAGTGCTGACGATGCATAGTCGGGCGCCTGGTGGCGGCTGGTCGAACACTCTGGCTTGCTTCGCAGAACTGAGCATAGAGTATAGAGGCAGCACCCATAGAGGCTGACGGCAGGACTTTATCTCTGGCGCTAGTGTGTCTTCTTCCGCATCTGCATGAAACAAACTAGGTTAGTACTTATCTTATAGAAAACTATGATACCTTTATTAAGTTTATTAACAATTTAAATTTTCTGAGTTTATATTTTTTTCTGTGTATGTGTTTCAAAATCGGTTCATTAGTTCCTGAGATTAGCGCGTTCAAACAAACAAACTCTTCAGCTTTATAATATTAGTATGATTACCTGAATCACTCAAGTGCCCCTCGCTGTCATCGTCATTCCCCACCAAGTCCGCCTGCCCGTCATCCTCCGGCATGTCATAATCGTCCAGATTGATTTTGGGCAGACCTTTAGACTTCTGTTTGGCTTTCCTCCGGGCTTTACGTGCGCGCTTCATTTCTCTTTCAACCTTAAATATTAGTGATATTTAGAAAAACTTCAATAGATGGCGCTAGTAATAAAACTTACAAGTACCCAACACGAGTTTATTAAAATCAATGCTACGTCTTTTAACCGACTTCAAAAAAGGAGGTTCTGTATTCCACCGTACTGCTATTATACCTTATGTATGTATATAAGTTTGTATGGCCGCGATTTCCTGAAAATTTACTGATCCGATTACGATCGGGCTTTTGTTGTTCAAATGTATATTGTTCAGGAAAGTGATTTTTTTGTTTGTAGTGGTTTTGAAGACGATTTTATTTTTTGTTAATATTTCATTGCCTTTTTTTACAAAAGAGCCAAGTGTTCTCAACGATCAATTAGATTTATTTGCTGCGTCTGAAAAAAAATACTGTGTATGCTATACAGTACTTTTTTAAGACGCATTCCACTAGAGAAAGGCTGGTAGGTTAGCTAGGCTAGGGCCTGTAGTGTTCTCACCGGTGAGGATCGCGAAGCGTGTCTGGACTGCCTCGATGGCGTAGTTGTATTACAGTACGACTGCAAAGCTGAGGTCTCGGGTTCGATCCCCGGGTCGGGCAAAGTGATATTGAGTTTTTCTATTCAGTATCAGCTCGGAGTTTGGAATTTGTTCTCGATATGGCGATAGGCTCGCCCCCTATCACATCATGGGACGGAATAATGGCGAAAAGTGGGTGCACTAGTTGCGCCTCTGCCTACCCCTTCGGGGATAATAGGCGTGAGTGTATATGTATATATATGTATGTAAAAATATTTTTTTATCTCTTTCCTGCCAGCGCGAGCTTGGCTTCTTTATATTTAGGTTACATTGATTTTGCTCCCTTTAAAAATGTCTAGTTATATAAGTGACTATTTGTAATAATAATTATTAATTGAATGTATCTTGACATAACTATGTTCGCCTACGTGATGAATAAAGTATTTTATTTATTTATTATTTACTACGCTCGACATCCTGAGGCACAAGATGTTAAGTCTCATTACGTCCAGTAGTTACAGCTACAATGTCCTTCAAACCGAAACACAACAGTCCATGCACACTGCTGCTTGCATAAATAATAATATAATTTCAACTAAAAATTACATCTCACTATTCATTGTAAATAGTCAAAAATTCAATTTACCTCATCATCATCAGATTCTATATCATCGGGTTCAGAGTCCAAAGCCGTGTCCACATCACCGGTGTTCTTCTTAGTAATCAACTTTGTATAGTCAACGTCTTTCCGGTAGGGGAATGACGCCCTTAGTTTACGGACTAGATAATTTACCTGAAATCATATGTTTTTTGTAGCTTGACTCGTCATGCCCCGCGACGGACACCGGTGTCCATATATATAGGGTTTTCCCATACATCTATATATATAAGCGGGGCTTGAAGGCTTAAGGTTATTTTTCTGTGCTTTGCATGTTTGGTGTCTTATTAAGGAAACTAATAGAGAAGTTTCCTGTTTGATTCTGTACAGTATTTTATGTTCAACAGAAAATAATTCGAAAAAGTCTTCTGTGAAATCAGCATCTTAAAAAATCACTCTTGTAATCAAACTGAGAGTTTACCACTTCGTATTTATATGAATTAATGTAAAACAGTAATCATTTTAGTGTAGTGGACGATAGCCTAGTTGGGAATGGAACGGTCTGCCGAGACAATGTCCGGAGGTTCTAAACCCAAGGCACACACCTCTGACTTTTCGAAGTTACGTGTGTATTGTTTATGAATTATCGTTCGCTTTAACGGTGAAGGAAAACATCGTGAGGAAACCTACATACCTGGGAATTCTCCATAAGAATCTCGAGGGTATGTGAAGTCTGCTAACGCACTAGGCCAACGTGGTGGACTAAGGCCTAACCCCTGTCAGTAGTAGAGGAGGCCCGTGCCCAGCAGTGGGATAGTATATAATACAAGGCTGATTGCATTGCAGTAATATTTGCACTTACCTCCTGCTGTCCCGTAACAAATATAAGTATTCCGCCTTCAGGCAACCTGGTGTGTATCTTGACAGTCTTCTTATATGCCTCTTTTAAATAGTCACTGTATGTGTGTTTGTTGAAATGTACCGTCACTGGAAACTGTCTGGAGTCAATCTGTGAAATTAACATGTAACCCAATAACTTCATAGAGGATTTTACAAATTAATTTTACAAATTTACAAATTTGAAATAACAGCTGTCAAAATTACATTGAATCCTACTAATATTATAAAGGCGAAAGTTTGTAAGTATGTATGGATGTATGGATGTCTGGATGTATGGATGTTTGTTCCTCTTTCACGCAAAAACTACTGAACGGATTTCGATGAAATTTGGCACATGGGTAGATCATGTCTTGGATTAACACATAGGCTACTTTTTATCCCGGGAAATATAAACCGGGACTTTTATCCCGGAAAAACTTTTTAATGCGGGCGGAGCCGCGCGCAATAGCTAGTTTTTAAATATTAAGTTCATGAAGTAACCGGTATAAAGCATTTTGCAAAATGGACTTTTATCAACCTTAGACTATTTAACCAATGGGCACGAAATGGTAATAATGCGCAAACATGCCATTTGTACTTGTACCTTTTGTGTTATTCTTTCTTTAAATTGTGATATCTTGTGCAAAAATGAGTGAATAAATAAAATAAAAATAAATAAACATTTTTTTCTACATTTTAGCACACATTTAACAAAAAAATATACAACAAAATCACAATTTCTGTGGAGCACCGCTAAATGACATTATCATAGAATGTAATGACAGCGATCGCAAGTCACATAGATTTTAATAAAAGTTTATGACCAGCTGCGCTTGTATGACCAAGTAAGGGTTCGCCTGGTCATCCCGTCTCCTTTGCATGATACTCAAAGTTATCAACCTCAATTTTTCTCAATAGCCAAATCTTACCTGGACAACGGGCGGTGGTTCCTTAAATAGCCTGGTATTTTCGGTAAAGTCTTCCACTCTTAATGTGGCAGACATTATAATAAGTCTCAAAGGACTACCTCTTTTGCGTCTAAGTGGCACTATTCTAGACAATAATCCTAGAAGTATATCTGTGTATACACTACGCTCATGCGCTTCATCTATTATTACTACTGAATACTTGCTAAGAAGGAAATCTGTTTGAACCTCTTTTAGAAGTACACCTGAAAATAAAGTATTATACATTTTGTTGTAGATTGAATAAGATGATTTAACATCACAAAAGTATCAGCTAAAGTACTTTTCATGATAGTTCTGACTTGATCTTAATTTTTTTATGACCAACTAACTTTTGTCCGCGGCTCCACCCGCGTGAATTAGTTTTTCCAGGATAAAAGTCCCTCTTTAGGATAAAAAGTACCCCATGTGTTAATCCAGGACATCATCTACCCGTGTGCCAAATTTCATCGAAATCCGTTTAGTAATTTTTGCGTAAAAGAGTAATAAACATCCATACATTCTTACAAACTTTCGCGTTTATAATATTAGTAGGATATGACACAAAAAATTAAAGATATTTATAAAAGCTATTCATAAATCTTAGGCATAATAATAATAACAACTCACCATCTGTCATAAATTTTATCTTTGTTTCCTTACTGACATTTCCCTCAAACCTCATCAGATACGACACTTCTTTGCTAGTCAGAGCTAATTCGTGTCCCACTCTGGCAGCCATTGCTACAGTTGCCACTCGCCTCGGTTCCGTCACAGCAATCATTTTACTCTGAGCGTACCCCGCCTCGTATAAAAATTGGGGTATTTGTGTTGTTTTTCCACTACCTGAAAATAATTAGACATAATTTTAAGTGTTGACAAAAGTTCACACTGTCTTCTTGATTCTTAAATATAATAATAACAGTCTAATATATACTGCCCACTGCTGAATTCAGGCCTCCACTACTAATAAAGTGGTTTAGACCTTAGTCCACTACTAACTTAGTGCGAATTGGCAGACTTCACATACCTTGGTATGTTTTCCTTCACCATTGAAGCAAACATACATACATACATATACACCCACGCCTGTTATCCCCGAAGGGGTAGGCAGAGGCGCAACTAGTGCACCCACTTTTCGCCATTATTCCGTCCCATGATGTGATAGGGGGCGAGCCTATCGCCATATCGGGCACAAATTCCAGACTACGAGCTGATACTGAATAGAAAACCTCAATATCACTTTGCCCGACCCGGGGATCGAACCCGAGACCTCAGCTTTGCAGTCGTACTGTAATACAACTACGCCACCGAGGCAGCATTGAAGCAAACAATAACTGTTATTACACACATAACTTCGAAGTCACAAGCATGCTTTAAGTTTTGAATGTGTAGACCTCCATCTAGGTAGACTGTTCTATAGCCAACTATGCTATCGCACACTCAAATATACTTTGTAGTAATATGACAAAGTATATTTAAGTATGTCATGGGGGAGTGCCAATAAAGTAAAAAGACAAACAATTGGAAAAAAAGTTTAGAAGTGATAAAGAGATTTTAAAATGTTTGTTCTTGATTGAAGTCATTTACTTTGACAGCCATAAAAACAAAAATTCTTTATATGCCATGTCTTTCAGCACATCTCAAAAAATATTTGAATATTTGAATAGTTCATAAGTTACCTGTTTCACCAGCAACAATAAGAAATTGGTTTTCATTAATCAACTCCATAATTCTTTGCTCTTCGCCTAATATTGGTAATTTTAATCTAGACACTTGAACTTTTGGATCTCTTTTGACTTCGACGTGCACTGTAGGATGGCTTAGTAGTGGCTTTTTATTTTTAACCTCTTTTTCTTTCTGTTCCTTTTTTTCCGATTCATTTATATTGTCTTCTTTCTTGATTTTCTTATCTTCTGATTCATTCACATCTTGTGATTTATTATCATCCTCTATAACTGCAGCATTATCTAAATTTGCATTTTTATCATTCTCAGCTTGGTTTTTATCCATATATCCGTTTTCAACTATTTCTACTTCACTCCCATCTTCCTCTGAAGACTCATCTTCAGATGATTCTTCTAATCCAACAACATTTGGATCAAGCTTACTCTTTTTAATCTTTTCTGCTTTTTCCAATTTCAGCAGTCGTAAACGTTTTTTGGCACCTGAAAGTGACATTGTCACATTATTCTTTGCTACTCTCCTGATTATTGGTATTAATTTATACATAGATTATGTCATCCACGACACAAACCCACAAATTTTCCTAATCGCTTGCATTTAAGTGGCCAATTTCGGTTATGGTTTTGTTCTGTAAATACCTACGAATGCATCATCATCACCAGCCACACGACGTCCACTGCTGAACATAGGCCTCGCCCAAAGATTTCCAGACGGACCTGTTAAAAGCGGCCTGCATCCAGCGCATGTACGAATGAATAAAAATCTAATGAATATGAATGCATAATCAAAGACCTTCTAACTACCGAATTCCTTGCTCAAAAATTTTTAGCGCACTACATTGTGGATGAAATTATCTCTATTTATTTAATTAAATTACTTTTTCTACATAAGTTGAGGCAGTGGTCTTATGAACTTGTAAATTTTGAATGATTGAAGACGATATAGAAGAAAAATTACTTTATCGATAATTATTAGAATAATGTTTCCATACCTGCAATACTACTAAACTTCTTATTCTCCGATGGCTCAATAACGTCTTGCTTTGGTAGTTCCAAATTAAACTCGTTTAGTTTGCGTAAACCCATAGTCTGCATTGCTGAAACACCTGTCAAGTGCTTCACTTCCTCTGGACTCGCTTGTACTTGAGACAAGGACTCGAGGAGTGCAGCTCGCTGAGGGGAAATATATAAATGAGACAAGACCGTATTCGATATGGGCAAACATATTAGTTTGTTTTTTAAATTATTATTATTATTAAATATAATGCCCAAGGCACACATTCGAAGGCTATTCGAAGTTACGTATGTATTGTTTATCAATAATCGTTAACTTTAACGTTGAAGGAAAACATCGTGAGTGAGAACCTACATACCTGAGACTTTCCAGGGTATGTGAATTTGAATATAGCCGGCGCACGGGCCGCGCGCGGTCGCATTCCTCAAACTTAGCAGACATTTATATTTACACTAGCTTTTGCCCGCGGCGGCAAGAAAAGGATAAGAAGTACCCTAGATCCTTCCCAGGGTCTTCACCTACCTCCCTACCAAATTTCATCGAAATCGGTCAGTGGTTTAGCTGTAACAATTCGCGAGAAAAAAAATCTAGGATAAAAGTCACGCTTTATATTTCCCTGGCATAAAAAGTAGCCTATGTATTGTTAATCCAGGACACGATCTACCCATGTGCCAAATTTCATCGAAATCCGTTCACCAGTTTTTTCGTGAAAGAGTAACAAACATCCATACATCCATACTCACGAAAATTAGCATTTATAATATTAGTAGGATTAATTGGGTGATAAATGCTCACGCCTTATATTATAATAATAATACCAGCCCTGTATTATATACTGACCCACTGCTGGGCACAGGTCTCCTCTACTACTGCGAGGGTTTAGGCCTTAGTCCACCACGCTGGCCTAGTGCGGGTTGGTAGACTTCACATACCTTCGAAATTCTTATGAAGAACATCTTAGGTATGCAGGTTTCCTCACGATGTTTTCCTTCAAAATAAAATAAAATCATTTATTGATCAAATAGGCTTATAAAAAAGCACTTATGACAGGTCATGACATGAAGGTAGACATATTAACAAATGTGCATAATAAACCAATGAAGTAATAAAGTTAAATAATGAACAACCAGCACGGGCTGATAGGTACAGAGGACACGGACATTGGGGACGTGAATAGGGCTAGGGAAGGAGAAGTGGAGCTGCTATACAAAAAAAAAAGGGAAGGCGTATCATTACATTACGAGGAAAGGAAACGCTACAGTCCTCGCCGGCGAGGATAAAAAGGTCCTAGCCTAGCTAACCTACCAGCCTTTCACTAGCTGCCTAAGCGATGACGACCCAAAGAAGAAAGGCAGAAAGAAACTCCGGGCTTAATTTTTTCGTCATCAATTGTCATGATATACTGCATTTTTTTTAAATATATATTTTACAGTGTGATTATTACACAGGTTGATGCATACATGAATGTAGCCCTAAGATATAAATGAAATACTACTATGAAGCAACCAAATAAAAATATATTGGCATTCGTGATGCATTAACCCACGCTTACAAATATAATTAACACTAAATAACTACATCATATCTTTAGTCATTAATAGTGATAAGATATAGATCAGTCGTCACAATAACAGAACAATGTCAAAATGTCAAAAAGCAAAACAATTAAAAAATGTCATACTTAATAAATTGAGTTTAAATGTCACAAATTAAATTAAAAAAAAAAAATATGTAAAAATACAATATGGACCTAGCCACATAAATGTCATATTATAATATTAGTTTTTATAGGCATTCAATGTGAAAGCTCAGTGCCTTGGTGCTGTGCGCAGGACTGATTCCAAATATCCTTGTCATTTAAACTTCACCGTTAAAGCGAACGATAATTGATAAACAATACACACGTATCTTTGAAAAGTCAGAGGTGTGTGCCTTGGGTTTTGAACCTCCGGACATTGTCTCGGCAGACCGTTCCATTCCTCGCGCCTTACTCCTATGTTATAACTTTCAATGTATCAGGTGACGGTTTTTGCACTGATATATATATTTATTCATATTTGCATATAAGTTATCATCAGGTAAATTTTTATTTAAAAAGAAATCATTGAAAGTATAATATTTTATTTCATGTTTGATTGACCAGCAGATGTATAATGTACCAAGTTATAGTGACCTGATTATTATTTTTTTTCTTTGAGATATTGGGTTAGCTGCAATTTAAACAAGTTTTTAGTTGGGAGGAAATGACTGAATATAGTTTTTTTCTTTGCGCACTGATGTTCACAAGGCTTTATGATCTATTCTCTGATGCATCTTACCAATTTTGAGAGGAAATTCCTTTGAGAGGAAATAATAGCTGACGAAATGTTGACCTTGGTTCAGGGACTAATAGTTACTATTAATATATACTTACATTTTCTTTTTTTTTCTTTTTATCTACAATTTTCTCCAACCTTTTTCTTTGAGCTTTTGACAAAAATTTGGTTTTTTCTTTTTTATCTGATACAATTTTAGTTTGTCTCTTTTTAGACGGGAGAGCCAGTAGGTTACTTTTATCGGAAGCGCCATATTCACTGATTCCAAATTCTAATTTAATCTGAAAACATGTGATTAATATATTATTTGTTTGATAAATATTCAAAATTCGACGTTACTTGATATATCATCAAGTACTTAATTACAAATATCAATGTCCTTTTGTTCCTAAAGTTCTGATGATCGCTTTTATAGGTGTGTAGCCAAATCTAATAATATTGATATTTGATAAATATCCATAAAATGCAATTAAAATGTGGGAAAGTTTGCAGATCGCAACAAAAAGTAAATATTTTATGGTTACAAACCTCACTTGTGTGTGAATCGTCGATGTTCGTCTGGACCACTTGCCGCGCTTTTGCATTATATTTATTTTTCCCCATATTAAATCAATTTGAAACTAATATATTTTACCAAAAATAATCCACATTCTAATCAAAAGAGACAAAATCAGCGTGCTTCTAACTCATATATAGTGTATTATCTATGCTTCTAACTTCTGTTATAATGACCTCTGATTATGACCACAGACTATAGTCCGGCCGCTGAGAGAATGCACATTTGACAATTAACAGATTGACTTAACTAGTATATTATACTTACGCCCGAATACTCAAACGCTACTTAAATATTTGAGATGGTCTTACGGATTTAAGCATTCGTTATTGGTGAAATTGGTATACTGAAACGTCACTTATCTCCTAACCTTAAATTTAAGGCGACTCAGTTTAAGGGCCGCTTATTGATTCAAACGGTATTCACAAAAGCTACTTAAAGTTTGACAGCTATGTTAGGTCTCCTCACATGGCTGTTAATTGAGATTAATTTGAAAGTGCTTCAGACTAGTCTCAAATAATTTTGAACAATAACTACTTAGATACTTTCTTATTATATTCTCTTTGGATTTAAGTAAGAAAATGTCTTTTTCGTCACTATCATCATTGTCTGAGGAAGAATATAGTTTCAATCGAAGAAATCGAGAAAAATTCAACGCCTTCGAAGAATACAATGACACTGAATTTAAGAGAAGATTTCGACTGAGCAAGGAAACAGTCCTTCATTTATGTTCCCTACTTCAGGACAATATCCAGCCCGTCACAAAAAGAAACAAAGCAATTCAACCGATAGACCAGTTATTGATTGCCCTACGTTTCTTCGCTACAGGCACCTACCAAAGAGTCATCGGGGATATTTTCCAAGTGGAACAACCAACGGTACATCGTATTGTGCATCGTGTGGCGATTGAATTGACCAAACTAAAAAGGAGTTATATAAATATGCCTAATTCTGATGAGCTACGCCAAATAACTAGGGAATTTTATTCGATCGCGGGTTTCCCTAACGTCGTCGGTGCTATCGATTGTACTCACGTGAGGATTAAATCACCTGGTAGGGTTGTTATAATTAAACCTACTTAATATTGGAGCATTTTATCAAAATTATGCAATATCCTTACTATAGTTTTACTTATTTTTTCCAGGTGGGCTACAGGCTGAAACATACAGGAACCGTAAAGGCTTTTTTTCAATAAATGTTCAAGTAGTCTATGATGCGCAACTAAATATAAGAAAAGTTATTGCAAGATGGCCGGGCTCTGTCCACGATAGTACAATTTTCAACGATTCCCCATTGTGTGCACAGATGGAGCAGGGTAGCTATAGTAATAAAGTCTTACTGGGAGACAGTGGTTACCCATGCCGACGATACCTATTAACACCCTTACTTAATCCTTCGACTCCAGATAAAGAAGCGTATAATAGAGCACACATTAAAACCAGAAACGTAATAGAAAGACTTTTCGGTATATTAAAACGAAGATTTCCATGCTTACACATTGGTTTGCAAGTTAAGCTTCAAAATGTGCCAGCTATTACTGTAGCATGCTCTGTTTTGCACAATATTGCCTTGACAAGGCAAGATTGGATAGATGAGGAAGAAAATGAAATAATTAACTACTCTGTATCACCACCGGCCCCAGGAGGGATGAATGAAAATTTTATTATGAGAGATAATATTATAAATACATTTTTCACTTCTTAAACTACCTTTATATTATAAACCTTAATAGCTGTCCTATTCCCTGAATTATAAGATATTTTATAGCCAAGATCTATTGTTTCAACAAAACAAAATATAAAACATGGCGTTAAAACATCATCTAAATTCTAAATAGTCACCAGTGTTTATGTCACACAATATGAAATCATGTGAGGGTCATGACTCTCCCTCCCTGGGCTGTATTTATTAGTTACACCTTGTACCACTATGTAATTAAATGTAATTTAGAAGCCTGTCAAATGTATGAACCAGATGTGGTGATAGGATTGCCCCCATCATATGGACATAGTTGTGCCTCTGCCAACCCCTTCGAGGGTGATCAGCGTGATTATGTGTGTACGTAACAATTAAGGTAAATGAAACACAGTTACAAACAAGAAAAAAATATTATTTATTGAATGCAGAGCATTTTTGACTGACTGAAGAAATAATTAAAGATGCAGTGTAAAGGCTTTATAACGAATCTATTATTATTTAAATTTTCTTATTTTCAATTTCAATAGTTCCATCTCCATGGCATGCTTTTCTCGCATGAATTTTCTTTCCAAACGGGCGTTAAATAATTTTGTTTTAAAATATTGATGTTTTATATCATTACACTCATTGTTTTTTTTTTGTTTTTAATTTCCTTTTTGTTTGATTAATAGATATAGATAGTGTTTTACTTCCTAAAAAAGAGTGATCCATAATTCATAGAAGCATTTTTAAAGCCAGCTAGCCCATTCATGCTATATACACTTTACCGTCTATAACATTCTACCACATTTCCTCTTTATGCTGCTATGGCTGGTATGGGTACTATGTTATAAAAAACATCAATAATTATGACCTATTTGATCACTGTGTGAGGTACTTGGCTCATTCCCAGGTATATTTGCTTCTACTACATATCCTGGAAAACAAGTTTCATTTTATTGATTGGTAGTAAATAGTATAAATATATATTAAAAATATATCAATACTTAAATAAAAATAGTAAATACAATATCATTAACCATCATGTTACATGAAATTGTGAATTAAAATACATAATAATTGTGGGCTCTATTCCAAGAAATTACCTTGTGTGCTTTGGTCAACATTTAAAATTTCAATTTCCTCTGAACTTCGAAACTTCAATAGTTCTGAAACAAAGGTATTGTTAAAATAGTAAGAATGTTACATCTTTACTGGAAATATTATAATTTTGATCTAATGAATTTAATATTATATAGTAATTGTGGGTTGCTCCTGCAATATCAAATTATTAATTTTCATATGTTTTAATTTAGACAGGAAACCTTGTGTAATTCCTGGTTCTTCATTTAATTCCACTTCATTGCCTGAAACAAAATTATAATTTTTATTTGCTGAACATACCTTAGCTTTACATACAAAGTAATTACTAATCACTATTAATCCACTATCTAAATACTGTATAATTCTAAATGTATACTGATACATACACCTAACTACCAATTTATAAACAAAAAGCAACTCAAACCAAAGTATTGGGCAGCATCATCAAATGGATTGCTTATTGGTTTAATTTGTGGAGCAACTAAAGTTAACATTTTAGCATCAGTTTCTGTTAAAATGGTTCTATACGATCCGCCGCCTGTTTGAATCATTTGTTTCTATAATGCAAAAAAAAGTAAACATATGATCTAATACATAAATCTATCTTGCATTTCCCCACAAGGAAATTATGAGAGTGGTTATCTAATTAAAATTATATATATATATTTTTCTGGAGGACAAACATATACAAATAATATTCATAAGTACCTATATAAGTACTTACTTTGTCATAAGATGCTTTTTCTTTTAAATTTTTTATAAGTTTTTGTTTTTCATAGAACTGTTGTCTCTGTAACATTAATAAGTATACTATGTAAAACTAGTAACGAGTTACTTACATCTCAACAGTGACTGAGTGGGCTATTATGGTTAATTTTATGGGTAGGTTACTGTAAAATGGGTTGAATAGGGACATTGTAGGGTGAAGTTTGATTTTACTTTTAAATGTAGATTTATTTATCAATCTACTTGTGTATTTCATAATATCAACTTAAGTTTCGCCCTGATTCATCCACACAGCCCTGGCCAGTAATTATTAGTAAGTACGTATTCTTTTACTTTAGGTAAGTAATAATATTATACAGTACAAAACTTACATTTTCTTTCGCCACATTTTTTTTTGTTCTTTGTTTCATGTTGTCATATAGATGTCTTAACTGGACCCATGTTCTGGGACCACTTGTGGCGTTAGAATTATAATCCTGGGCAATAGCGACCCAGGCCGCTTGTTTTTCTTTCAATATTGCGCCGTTCGTCGCCTTGTTTTCTATTATATGTATGTATCTAAAAATACTATCTATTGCCTTTTTCCTAAGCCGATGTGCATACAAAATAAATCCCAATTCTTACCTTTTCACTATATCGAGCAGCTCCTGTTTTTCTATGAAAGTATAATTGCATCCTCTTTTTTTTTTTAGGTAAATTACTTTTGTTATCAGAAGACTCCATTATGATTTTAATAAACCTCCTTTGTTCTTCTTTGATAGCAACGAAATTATACGATTTATTACCTATTGTTAGGTAATGTAATTTAAGATTTGTTGCCGCCTTGGTTGCCGCCAAGCCAATTTGCAGGGTGACCATCTCAAAAATGGCGAATTTGCCCGACACTCAGTGTTGCCAGATGTTTGACGGTTGAAGTCGCCGAAAATTCATTGTGAAGTAGCCCAAAAGTCGCCTCTTTGTATATGAAGAGGTGAAGGAGCAAAAAAAACCTCCCCAATTTCTAATTCATACTGGTCCATCGTGGCGAAAATTCGAAGTAGCCTAAAGTCGCCCACTTGTGTGGGGACGCGGAGAGCAAAAAAATAAATAAGGTCCCCAGTTTTCAATGATTGTGTGTAAGGGGGTACCCTCAAAGCTATATAAATATCCTCAAATTTGACAAAAACAATGCATAAAACACGAACTTTCTGAAGTAGCCTAAATTGGCGATTAAACACGATTGGCGTAGCCTAAACGGCGACCAGTCGCCATTCGCAATTTTTGGTCGCCCCAACACTCTTCAAGATAGCCTAAATGGCGAAAAGTCGCCTAATCTGGCAGCACTGCCGACATTGCCAAAAAATCTGCCAAACCTGACTCCGAAGCAGTGTTGCCAAGATTTTCAATTTCGCATGAGGGAGGGGTGCAAGCGGTGTTCTTGGCACCCCATGAAGACCTCCTTTCACATGTACAACCCCCCCTCACATAAAAATGAAATTTTTGTCCCGTTAAATATCCGGTCACTTACATGGATTTTTTCCCGTTTCAGACGTATCCGAATCCGTTAGAAATGACGGGAAATTCGTTAAGCTGGCAACAATGCTCCGGAGTTTGCCTAAAATATGCCATCAATCATCATACTATAGCATCCACGGAGATGCCTATGAATAAATAAAATAATACGTCTTCAAAGGAATTCCTTTATTCTACTTACATTTTAATATTTTTTTTCATTTTCTACGCTATTTTTATCCGACCTCAAAAAGGAGGTATATGTGTGTATATACGTAAGTTTTTATATCCGCGTTTTTCTCAAAAACTACTGATCCGATTTTGATGGGGTTTTCGTTATTCAAATATTGTATATTTTCAAGGAAGGTTTTAGTATTTAATTTATTAGTATCTGATGAAGATCTTCGGAGATAGATAATTAATCTCTTCAATAACTAACAAAAGATAACCCGCGAAAGAGGCAATTTATTGTTTAGACCATTCCATGCCAAAAAAGCAATAAATTAAAACTTTTTAACAAAAAATAAAACCGACTTCAAAACCGTTACACACCTAAGAATAACTTAGCTTTTCATACGCATATTTGGAGTCGGTGCCCAATTTTAATTGCCAGCTGAGCTAAGCAAATACACAAACAATATACGAAAATAATGTTTAAATTAAGAACCGACTCCAAATATACGTATAAAAAGGTAAGTTATTTTTGTGTGTAGTGGTTTTGAAGTCGGTTAAATTATAATTTGGTTTGTAGTGGTTTTTTGTTAAAAAGTTTTCTAATATAATATTTGTATCAAATTCGAAATTTTGGTCATTTTCATTATACATTGATTTTAACGATATCCTTTTAATCATTTCTTTCGTGGGTTTAAATGAGATACAGTCTCCATGTTCCTTTAGGTATACCTTCTTTTTTTGTGATCAAATCGGATACATGTTTGTTTAGGAGCCTGTTCGTTATTTTTGTTTTATTCAAGTTTACTTGGGAGAATATCCATCGAAGAACATAAGACTACTTTTGCAAAGTTTGCAATATTAGGATATTTTGGAGTTCCATTTGCATCATGTATTTTCCCAATCGCTCCACAGAATTTGTCCACACTTAAAATTGTACAAGTGTACTACTTTCACCAGATTCCAAAAAGATGCTTACACTATTGTCGAATTTAATTTCGAAATTCATTGTCGACTTTTTGAAGAATATATTTTCATTTTTATGAAAACATTGAAAAATAACAGTCGACAGCAGGACTTGAACCCGCGACGTCCAGCGTACCGTGCCAGTGCTCTCCTAACTGAGCTATTTCGACCTACTTTCGCCTATTCTATTTCAAGTTCCCTATTTATCTCTTTAAAGGAGATGTCTAGCAAGAGCTCTTGTAGGTCATATATGCCATGTGGTGAACATGGCCCTTGATATGTATAAAAATCATAATGTATGATTAAGAATATATTTTCATCTACTATATTGGGAAATTTATTTGCAATGTATAAAACAACATTTTGTTGACCTAAAAGTAAATATTAAGACATAGAAAACTATAAGTAGGTATTCTATTTGTATTTTCAAAATAATAAAGATAATCTTGAAATCTGCCAAAATCTGCCACCTTTGTTAAATCGTCAGCGTAATCTGACATTTTTAAAATTTAGGTGCCCAATCTGCCCGAATGGCAGAAATCTGCCACAAATGGTCACACTCCCAATTTGCCGGAAGTTTTTTTTCCAAAATCCAAAGTGGCTAATGTCAACACTGCTCATACTGCCAAGTGGCAAATATAAATAAGTTGGAACGGACTCATTACAACAATGTTAAGAATATAATAATTAATTAACTATTTATAATCTATACTAATATTATAAAGCTGAAGAGTTTGTTTGTTTGTTTGTTTGTTTGTTTGTTTGTTTGTTTGTTTGAACGCGCTAATCTCAGGAACTACTGGTGCGAATTGAAAAATTCTTTTTGTGTTGAATAGACCATTTATTGAGGAAGGCTATAGGCTATATAACATCACGATGCAACTATTAGGAGCGAAGAAATAATGGAAAATGTGAAAAATGCGGGGAAAATTATTCATCCTTGAGGGCTTTCATTGCGTGCGCTGCGAAAACGGTTCAAGATACCAAAAATATATGTATGAAAGAATTACTCCTCTTGAAATGATCTAAAAAAATGTCCGCGACAGTATATGTCTATCTTTTAAAATAAACTCTCTAGAACCGTTTTTATGGTAATCAAATTTGGTCGAAATTAATGCATTATTTGTTAAGAGTTGTATCAACGTCATAATATTAATCTTTATACAAATAAATGTATTGGATAGAGTGATTCAACGGGAAGGTTTTTATGTATGTACTTTTAGCCCGGAAAAACTTATTAACGCGGGCGAAGCCGTGGGCAAAAGCTAGTAATGAATATGACATAACCCCTATAGGTATTAAAAACCATTTCACGTACCACTTTTACTATGTAGTGTCTGCACATAGTATATAAAATACACACGAAAATTAAATATAATAGTCATACAACGTTAAAAAAAAGTTTTAAGCTGCGTATTATGTTATTTGACTAAAATTTATTATTAAAGTTTCAGAAATTAAACTGCGTGAAACGACACATAAATATCAATTTATTAAAATTATGTAATCGAAAACAATCTTTTTATTATCTGTAGCAAAATAACAGCTCTTCAACTGATGTTTCCGTCAAATCTTTTAAAGTGCGTTTGAGAATGCCATTTAAAATAAGAAGTTTGTTAAAATTAAGTAGGCCTCAGATAACATGGTTGGTTGAGTAGCGTTTGAGTATTCGGGGGTTAGAGATATAATTATGACATTTCTTTTTTTATAATTTTCCCTTGTAGGGAAGGCAAAGGGTTCAAGCTCATACAGCCTCGCCTGAAGTGGTATTTTTGGTTGTTTTTTTTTTCCTACGTACTATGTTGTAGTAAAGCAGTGGCTACCTTACCAAGACTTTTTCAAGGAGTTTTGTCGGCAACGAAAAAACACCCGATTAGCACAGTTATTTCAATTCACTTCATTTGAACACTTTAATAGAACTATGTTGGATAATATACCACCATAATTATGCAATACAACACTAAGTACCTATCACCAAAATGATGAATTAAAAAAAGAGCACCTCATGACATTTCCACGTTCCCGCCAAAAGTCTTGACAAAAAAAAATCTTATGACATTTCAATTTGACACTTGAAACCAAGAAGTTTATAATATATCTACTTGAAACAGTCACACAGTGTTTCCCCTCCCGATTTTAATTTCACCTTAGTTTTACTGGAAAAATCCCTAAATAGCCGTCAAAGCTCTCAACTACTCCATTATGCTGTAATACTATCGAAGGTATTGAATTTCATTCGTAATATCGACGGTAGAAAACGGAAATGTCGTATCTCGGAAAATGGCCAAAATGACTTATTACTATATTATTGATCAGAAAAAAAAGCCGCGTCGAATGGTCTAGGTCACGTCTTCCTACGACGAAAAAAAAGTGATACAGCATTGAATTTTTTCTAGATTTTCTACTGTTCATGCAAAAATATGCTGTAAATAAGGAAAAAAACGCTACTTTTGACTATAAAAAAGATACTACAATACGTGTAGTGTAAAAAATAGTTACAACATAATTTTTCTATTACGGATATAGATTTTTAGGAGATACACCATTTCTGTCACCCCAAAATTTTACGTTGCCAGAGATGTGTGTATAATTATTCAATAGTTACTACATTTCAATCATTGAATAGGAACGCGAAAATCACACTTGCGTCATAGAAACAGAGCATAGTATTTTTATACAGTGATCAATAAGGTGTCAACACGTTACTCTAGCCAGACCCGCTCCCGTCTCTTCGCTCCTACCTCAGTGTGTTCTTTACCTACTCCATTCCGAACTAGCTTTTCGACTTCCAAAGCAATCCTTGAACGGCTGCTGCGCAGCTTTGGCGCAGCGGGCGATCAGGGCGTAACGCACAGTTTCGTTCGAGTCGGCTTGCTTGTTGACCGGTTTCCTGTATTGGGATCTGGACGCCGTCTTCGATACTTTTCATTGGCGGGAGGAGGCGTCCGTCCGGGCAGCGTCCTGCTCTGAAGGAGGTGGAGACCATGAGGGCTTCCCTACATAAGGCCGACGCGGAGAAGTGACGTCTCAAGCTGGATGCCCCAACAGCGGGGCTCAGGTTCGACTCAACTGCCCGCTCGATACGGACCAGCACACATTGGAGTCTTGCCCAGCCTAGGATGAGGAGTGCAACGCTTTCAGAGCAGTCATCGGAGGAGACCTCTCACTGCCAGCCGTGGTCGCTTCCATGGTCGGCAGCCAAAGGTCATGACGTGCGGTTGCTCACTTCTGCGAGGTGGTCCCCTCGCAGAAGAAAAGTGCCGAGAGCGATTGGGAGCACGAAGATACCACCCGCCACCCTAGGAGACGTATAAGGCGCCAGGCCGACGACTCACTGGCGTCTCCCACTGTGTGGATTGGAGGTGTTTGGGGAAGACCATCACGGTACGGTACGGTGCCTGTCTTAAAAGAATACTCTTAGCGGCCACCGGGGGTCGCAGGTGGATGGTACGGGGCTGTTCGTCTTTACATACATACATACATACATAGTATCACGCCTCTATCCCATAGGCGTAGGCAGAGACTATGGATCGCCACTTTGCTCGATTCTGGCACACTACTTTCGCTTCCTCTACCTTCATCAATCTTTTCATGCACTCCCGCCGGTTCAGGGTACTTTTAACCTGGCCTCTACTTAGAATGTCAGATATCTGACATTCGAAGGTTCGGTGCGGTCGACCCCTGCCGGCCCTTCCATCCACACTCGCCTTATATATCCTCTTTGTCAGTCTCCTATCATCCATCCTTTCCAAATGCCCAAGCCACCTTAGCATACCCTTCTCAATTTTGGTCACTACATCCTCTGTCACTCCACACATGTCCATCACCCTAGTATTCCGCACTCTATCACACACAGTCACTCCACACATGCTTCTTAAAGCTCTCATTTCTACTGCTTTAATCTTACTTTCATGCTTTTTCTGCCATACCCAACTTTATATTATCTTTTAATACATTCTTGCGATCTCCGTGATAGAAAGTAGGCCATACGCTGCTGTCGGGGTCGAATATATCCAACTTTTCCCTATCTTTCTATTTGATTGATTTCGTTGCGAGTAAAGATAGATTGGTATTCCCTGAGATTCGCCAAGCTTCACTGCTCGTTATCATAAAATGCGTGCCACTGCTGATCCTGGCTTACAGGAGTTGCAGTGGGGGGTGTGAATGTGGAATAGTCACTGCCGTTGATGCCAAAAGCGTAATTCGATGCGGCGGGGGCTTCTGAGCCCCGCTAACAACAGGAGACAAATAGAGTTAGAGTTAAATAGAAAAAATACTAAACTAGTTCCTATCATATACACCAAAATGACCATGTTTTGCATTGTTTATATTTGAGATATAGCAGATCCGTCGCATTGAGATTTATATGTATACGACAAATAATCCGTCGATGTATCTTTTCAAGATATCAAGTATGAATTGAGCGGAGTGGAGATAGATAAAATAAAAAATGCAGGTGTAACTTGTAGGTATAGTGCATTTCAAATTATTTTACCGCGGTGGCGTGATTTGGCACCTCTGTCTGACTGTGTCAAGAATTTTTTTAGATATATTATAACTTTCTTGGACTGTTTGGATATTATGCATAGAATAAAGACTTATAGTCCTTATTCTGAGATATTATGAAGAAAATTCCCGCCATTTCAGTTTAAAAAAATTGGGTTACCAGACGATAAACATATTTCCTTGTATAAAATACGATATCAAATATAATAAACAATAATGGTATAACATCGATTAAAATATCCATAAATAAATAGCCAGTGTAATTATACACAATTAATATATTTCGTGGTTTTTGTGCTGACTTGGCATAATTGCTTTTAGGGAGCGTGCCCATGGAGCGTGCACCAACTATAGGGGGCAGCACAAATTCGACACTAAACAGCACAATATAGTCTATAATTGCTCTTTGCCATAATAAGATATTATTATTATAATATTTTAATTAAATAAGTGTAAGAACTTGCACACATTACATTCACAATATCCACGCTTACTGCTTACAAAACCATCACACCGTTCGTCCGTCACTGCGGCGCACTTGCGACCGGCGACTGTTTGTCTAGTTAATGTCTACTAAACTCGAGGCACGTAGGCATCGCTCGCGTTCGTACCGTTTAATTTGTATAAAGATATTCTACTGTATAGAGCACAGATATATTTATAGTGTGATAAATTATCTTGGCAAGGTAGTCACTGCTTTACTGCGACATACAAAAAGGAAAAAAGACAACCAACACTTACGACGAGGCTGTATGGGCTTCAACCCTTTGCCTTCCCAATATAAGGGGAAAATTAAAAAAAAGAAACAAATGTCAAACAATTTCAAAAATATTTGTAAAAATCGTTTTACATCGCTGAAAATTGTTACGTTTATCCTATAGTTTATTGACTTAATCGCAGTTTTTTCGTGTTTAATATGGAATGTGAGGAAGAGGAGCACCAAAATGGTGAACCGGCAGTGAATTCGATAATACTAGATTATTACAAAAAGTTTGGTCGCAAACGAGATTTAGAGCAGTATTTTTCTTTATCGACAGCCCAAGGTGATGTTAGGGATCCTACGGGTGTATTTTGGAAGAACATGAAGTCACACAGTGGTTCGTCAGATTCTGACGAGAAAAAGAGCTACTCTTCTCAGGAACTTTGTCGAATATCGATAAAGTGCTCACTGCCTGAGCCATCTAGTTCGCAAGTAAGTTAAAGTTAATAGTTTTTGATGAAGGTATTTGAATTCAAATGTTACGCATGCCTGTTTTCATTTAAAAGAATACTAAAATACACTCATAATAGTGTTACAAAAGTTTGACCGATATAAGCATACGCATACTCACGCCTTTTATCCCCGAAGGGGTAAGCAGAGGTGCAACTAGTATACCCACTTTTCGCCGTGCGTATTCCGTCCCATGATGTGATGTGGGGGACCCTATCGCCATATCGGGCACAAATTCCAGACTCCAGGCTGATACTGAATAGAAAAATGTAATATCACCGGCCGACCCAGGGATCGAACCTGATACCTTAGCATTGCAGTTCTACTGTTATACAACTGCGCCACTGATGCAGTACCAATATAAGCAATGTGGCTTTTGTAATTTTAACTACTTTACCAGCCCATGGTATGGTTTGTAAGATTTTAATTATGGGTATTTCACTATCTTTCATTAGTTAAGGTATAAACTACGAAGCGAGTCACACTAAAAAAGGCACATCTAGTGAGCACATGTGCCTTGCTGCACCTTCGTACTTTAGTTCATCAATGTTCTAATCAAATCGAGATACCATTCTACATTTTTTTACATAATAATTTCTATACTAAAAAGTATGCTTTAGGTAAAATAAAAAAATGCATAGTTAGAAAAAAACTGATTTTGAATATTAACTTTCGGTTTACTATATGAAACAATGTCAAAATTTAAAGGCTATGTCCAAAAATGGGCCTAAAATTCTAACCAAGACAGTTTATATATATTCAGATAGAACTAAAACGTAGCCACTTACAATTAAATAATTTAATTTTAAAGACCTCTGATTTTGAGATTAATTATGTAATTTTATTTTCCTTATGCCCGATATATATATAACATGGATGTTAGCCTAGTTGGGAATGGAACGGTCTGCCAAGACAATGTCCGCAGGTTCGAAACCCAAGGCACACACCTCTGATTTTTCGAAGTTACATGTGTATTGTTTATCAATTATCGATCGCTTTAACGGTGAAAGAAAACATCGTGAGGAAACCTGCATACCTAAGAAGTTCCATACAAGATTTTCGAAGGTATGTGAAGTCTACCAACCTGCACTAGGCCAGCGTGGTGGACTAAGGCCTAAACTCCCTCAGTAGAGGAGGCCCGTGCTCAGCAGTGGGCAGTACAATAATACAGGGCTGGTATTATTATTATTATTTATTATATGCCCGATATGGCGATAGGCTCGCCCCCTATCACATCATGGGACGGAATAATGGCATAAAGTGGTACAATAGTTGTGTCTCTGCCTAACCCTTCAGGGATAAAAGGCGTGAGTGCATATGTATGTATTTTGTTATACTTAAAACTACACATAATATGACTGTTTAAAAAAAGTTATGAATGGAGGGGTCTAAAAATATTTTTTATGGGTCCAAATTCCATATTTTAAGTTTGAGCCTGGTTATATTTTGAGGCCCAGCATCTATACTATAAGCAGACATTTCCTTTAATCAATTTCTAATAAAATATTCCCTAATAAACACTGTTAGCTTATTGTTTAATCCATTTGGTTAACTAATTTTAGCTATTGAAAAATCCATTCCTCAAATTTTAACAAATCTTTAAAGTCGCATTAATTTTTAACTAGGCTACAAAAAATAAAAATAATGGCATACATTAATTCAGGTCCCATAGAAGTCCAATTGACCCAATTATGAATGAAATCTGGAATCGGTTATACAATAATTCCCCATAATAATATCTACTTACTAATAATTTTAATTGTCTTTAAAAAATATTTTATATTTTTGTATATTTTCCTGAGCAAACAAATAAACGGGATATTACAAAACACAATCATTAGTTGAAATTTTGGTAAATTCAAAATATTTCTGATAATAAAATGGAGAAATCAAACATAGACACCATTTTTTACCCAACTGCGAAAGAAGGAGGGTTACGTTTTTCGAGTGTATGTATGTATGTATATTTCTTTGGCACGCCCTAGAGCCTAAACGGCTTGTCGTATTTTTATGTGAGTGGTATCAATAGATTCGTCTTAGCCGTGTGAGTGACATTGGGTACATAAAAAATTGAAAACATCGATATTGAGGATGTTTGGCGGCAAAAAGTAATAAAAAAAAAAAAAAAATTATGTTTTCAAAATACATTGAGTGTGGTATCAAAATAAAGGATTTTTAATGGTAAAGAAGAACAAAAAACCCGACTGTGTCAATATCTGCCATCTTTAAATTCATTGCAAAACTGAAAGGATAGAAACAAGGTTAAAATTTGAATATTTTATTTTGGTTTTGAATAATATTAGTTGACAGTGTTCACAAACACAGTCGGAGGCATCTGTTCACTCCAAGATTTTGTTGCTCTACCTATATCACCAACCAAATTACGAGAAGTGAGCGTGTTATACCTCCGATAGCGTTTGTGGACACTGTCAAATGAGATTATTCAAAACCAAAATAAAATATTCAAATTAAAATCTTGTTTCTATCTTTTCAGTTTTGCAATGTATTTAAGGTTGGCAGATATTGACGCAGTCAGGTTTATTTGTGTTTCTTTAAATTTTTTTTTATTTACATTCATATAGATTTGTACACAATAATTACAGCAGTGTGTAATATTTAAAGGATGAAAACACAAAAACCCAATCTGAGAGTATCTCACCACCTATCATCACTGAAGATTTGGTGGTGGATGTTTCAAGGCACTCTGATGAGGATTCTGGGAAGTCTGGAGATGAACAATCTCAGAAATGTGAGTACTCTATAATATACAAGCAAATCCAAAAACCAACACACACACACGCACACGCATACCTTTATCCCCGAGGGGTAGGCAGAGGCGCAACTAGTGCACCCACTTTACGCCGTGCGTGTTCCGTCCCATGATGTGATAGGGGGCGAACCTATCGCCATATCAGGCACAAATTCCAGACTCCAGGCTGATACTGGACAGAAAAACCCAATATCACTTTGCCCGACCTGGGGATCGAACCCAAGACCTCAGCTTTGCAGTCGTACCGTAATACAAATATGCCACTGAGGCAGTCAAATTAAAAAAAAAAACTGAAATTTCACATAAGTTATATCATTAAATAAATGCATATAATAAGTATGTAATTTGCAATTTAATTTTACAGCATTAGATGTAATTCTTGACACATCAGCAAATAAACCATTATCTCCAACAAGTAGCGTGACATCTCAACGGAAACTAGAATGGGATTCCCTTGCTGATGTTGGCTATGGTAATGAGAGTGACAGAAAGACCTCTGCATCTAGCTTAAGCACTTTAGAAAGAATGGCACTACACCAACAATACTCTATTAATGATACTAAACAATCTCTAGGACCCCCTACAGCACAATCTACTCCGTTTGATGAAGCTGAGAATAAATATAAAGGGAAAAAAGGTGTTGGGAGGAAAACCACTAAATTTTATAAGAAAGATGTTGATTTTGTTGAAGTGAATGTTCCTCAAGGTTCAAGCAACCCTTCACAAGCAATTAATGTCAATCTCACAAAGCACATATCATTCAGTGTTGAAAAGGATGGTGGAGTGATTGTGGACAATATAAAAAAAGATGTAAGTGTTTCACCTGAAAAAGTGTCTGTGGAAACAGAAGTGACTCCCCAAATAAGGTTTGATAAAGAAATACAAACATCTTTGACTAAATCTAAAGATAAAAGTGCCAACGATACTCCCAAAGCCAAACAATCACATAACCAAAAGGTACCTATACTCATTAGCTTAAATACTTTAAGAAAAAGACACAGAAAGAAGAAGATAAGGATGGCTCGAAGAAAGCTAAAGAGTCGTAAAAGAGAGGTTGTTAAGAGAACTACTCCACCTGTCCAAGAAAGGAGTGGAGAGCAGTTGTCAGCAGCTGAAAGTTTTGAGTATATGCCTGGACATATTTACAATCAAAATCATTTAAAAGGTAACCAGTCTAAATCTGGCACTACTGTTGGGAACAAATCAAGTTTGGAGTCCAGTGGTGGTCTCACTACTGATTCTAGCAAAGGATCAAAACATTCTTTCACCAAAGATTTAGAGAAAAGTATTGATTTACTAAAAGTTGCTTTGCAAGAGCGTTATGATGATAATATTCTTAAAAAGAAATTGGTTAAGGAGGTTGTTGAAAGATTACTCAAAACAAAATACAGAGATGATGAGAGTACAACTGATTTTTTATCTGGATTAAGCTTCAGTAGCAAGAAAATAGGTTTGAGAGATAGCAATTCCACAAGTACTTCTGATGCCAACAGTATTGCAACTAGACCAAAGAAATCGATTTTAAGAATGGACAAATTTAATGCTAGTGCCATAGCCTCGACTTCACAAAGTGCGCCTAATTTGCCTGCCGCTTCTAATAGCGATAAACCCGTTAGAACCAATCTTGTTAAACATTTAACATCATCTCATACAGATACTGAAATTTCCAGCAGGGAAAAATTATTTGATAATTCACTAACAAAGGCTACATCTGACGAAATATACAAAAAGTATTTGGAAGCACTAAATAGAGAAGAAGCATACAAAAAACATTTGAGAGACAAGGAAATGTTTCTGAAACAGAAATTGACAAATTCTGATTCCGCATTTAAGGTGCCTGATAGACTTGATGTAAATGTAAATAAACGATTAAAGAATGTGATGAAAGATTTGACTAGGAACAACTATGACGACGGATCTGGAGATGCTAGTAAACTTGAAGGAGGTTCAGATAATGCAGATTTTGAGAGATATGCTGCTCCCAAAGGTCATCAAAGCCACTCAGTGTTTACTCTCTCTTCTGGAAATTCTGAATGTCCAAATAAAAAGCAATTAAAAAAGAAACTGCAAAATGATATAAAGGATATGTGCAAACCTGGTCCAAGTCATTACTGCTGTTGTCCACATCATTCAGCTAATATAAAAATTGGCGTGACAGATAGTTCAGTTCAAGTGAATATAAAAGACCAGTTTGAAGAAAAAAAAGATAAAAATAATCGACAATGTTATCGTGACGAGTCACCTCAGAATACGGCGCGCATTGTATCAGATAATGTTACTGGTGACATAAAGTATGTCTGTTTGTGCACAGGAAAAGCTGAAAAGTCACAAGAAGTCCAAGATAACTTTTTAATTTACAAATGCTCTCGTTTAACAAATAGGGGTGTGCAAGAAGGAGATTCACTGTCTAGAGCTTCCAAAATTTGTGGTCAAAGTATTGACAACCTCAATGAAAAAAGTGATACCATATCTTCAAAGTCGTGTTTAAAACAGAGAGTGGTAGACCACACCAGCTCAGATAATATACCTCTGAAAAGATCATCTAAATCATCACAAACTAATTTACTCATAAAAATGGTGTGTGGCCAAACAAGTGATAAAAGTATGACTTCATCTGATTCTCAAAAAGAATTAAAGGATATTACGAAAATCCCATGTACAGCATCTAAAAGTGATAAACAATTCATATATGAAGCCACAAGATGCATTCAAACAGAAATAAGTATTAATCCTCAAATAGCGGATCCTACCTTGTCAGACATAAATATAGTCAGTGATGCTGATTGTGTCAAATTAATTACTGAAAAATACAAAGAAATAAATTCAATTTCCAAGACAGATGTACGTAGCCGGGAGTGGCAAAGTGACGCGGAAGTTGGCACTAGCAGTGATACTGGCAGGAATCGTGCCACTTCTGAAGACAGTGTAGAGGAATTACTTGAGGATGTAAGAGATGTGCCATTTATAGAAAGTGATGCTAATAAACACGCATATGAGCTACCAAAACTTGCAAAAGATGATAGTGCAACTGAGAACTTTACAATACCAATACAAGGCACAAATATGAAATTAATGGTAAGCATAGGTTCTAATGAACCTAGAGAATTTAATGATGAAAGAAATATACAAGGGTCAACTAAAGGAGTTGGCACTGAACAGCGTCATTTCGTTGAAGAGTCTACATCGTTGTTAGAGGAGTGCTCTAAAGGCGTGCAGTATCGAAGTGATGCAGATGTTCTTACAGATAAAAATTCAAATACATATATAAAAGATATGGATAGTAATAGCAACAGTATTTCAGCTAATAAAAATAAACCTAAGACAAAAGGCTGTTTAGTCAACACTTGCATGACACAAGATGAACCCAAATTTAATACATATCCAAAAAACGTTGCTGTGATAGAAAAGAAACCTTTCCTTCGATCTAATACTGATACTAGAATTCTGGGTTATTATAGCTCTATTCAAACTGACTGCATTAAACAAAAAGATATTAGTACTCAACAAGATTTTGCGTTTAGGGATAGTTGCATAAAATCTAAACCTGATCAGCTTGGACATGACATTGTAGCTGAAAAGCCAAAAGGTAATCAAAACATTAGTGGAGATGTGTCAACTAAAATCGTTAATGCGAACCAAATTGGAGTGCAAACTGATTCGCCGAAAGACATTTCTGATGATTGTTGCCATGACAAAGATAATAAAACTAAGGAGCGAAATAGTACGCCACCTAAGCCGGCTTGCGATAGTGGTCAGCAATTAAAGAAAACAGAATTTACAAATCCCAAAACACCCGCAAATTATAAAATTCAACCATCATGTTCAGGAACAATCACTGACAGTCATGAATCTGAGAAATCTAAAAGCACAACTGATGAAAAAAGTATTCGATCTTCCAAAAATAAAAAGAGTGAAGAAGCATCTTGCAAAGATCCAGTTTTGACCATGATAAAAAATATTACAAAGCGATATTCCAAAGACGACATAGAACAGAGTAAAAGGAAGAAATGTTTCAGAGAAATTGTAACAGTACTGAACTATCTTTTAGACACAGAAGATTCTACAGACCGGGAGCCGAAACTAACTACTAGTTGCACTGAGAGTAATTCTGAAGCAATTAAACCAGACACGGAAAAGGCGTCGAAATGCTGTCAAATGAAAACTTTGGCGGATAAAGCTGTACAATCTAAGAAAAAAGTATGTGGAAGTACAGTATCATCAGAACTACCGACATCAACTGATATCCCTGGCACGTCTTCAGATTCTGCCACATGTAAGGTACTGAGTAAAATCAAAAAGGAATGCGAAAAATACCATCAAAAGCGATGTAAATCACACACTGGAGGGAAAAAATGTGAAATTTCTAGCACCACGTCAGTGAGTTGCGATCAATGCCGTCGAGTACATCACTGTTCCTGCCGATATCATAAATGCAAGCATCATAGATCTAAATCTAACGCAGACAAAGTGCAGAAAAAATCTGTAGCTTACAACCTAATCATACAAACTTCAGAGAGTATGATAAGTGAAGAGACTTTTGATAATAAATGTCGTCCACTACATAATATAATAGTCAAGGTACCATCCAAAAAGAAAGTTGATAAAGTACCTTTCAAAGAGCTTGAGAGTAAGATAGAAAAACGAATGTATTGTAGTTCAAGATGTGACAAATCGCAAAGATCTAGGAGCTTGCCGAATGAATGTGACATGTCAAGCACTGAGGATTGTCCGAAAAGATCTCATGCTTGCACCGTGCGCGAATATTTGGAGATCAATCGGCCAGATTTTGTGGAGAAATGTTCTCAACGGCAGAATAATTTGAAGGTCATCAATGAATCAAGGTAATGTAGACTTCTTTATCAAAATATTTTATGAAGTATTTAAGTATTGACTGTATAAAAAAATCATAATAAGTGTATGTGTTGTTTTTATGCGAAATATATTTTAAGGATCTTTGTAAGCAGAATAAACGACGCAATGCGCCTTAAAAAATGTATAAACTAGCTGTATATCTAAAAAAAAATGTAGCTCCAACTTAGTAACCCACTTTGGGAATAATATTTCAAAAATAGTTTCCCAGTGCTCATGTATACTGCATAAGAAACTTTTGTGCAAAAAAACTTTTAGACGCATTGCTTTATAGCTATTTTTAATAAACTATACCGTTTGCTATCTACGGTTTGATCGTGAATATTGGCCAATGAGCACAAAGTTTTCCGACAAGTTAAAAATTACTTGTTTTGATAGATTTATTCTCGGGATACATCCTAATGTAGAGTTATATATCCGGTTTTAAAACAGTCTATATTTTTATTTCAAGTAGTTGTACAGATCATGTCAGAAATACCCAGCAAAATACCTATATGTAATTATTATAATTACAACTCACCAATTATTTTTACTTCAGAGATCAAGAAGGGACACCACATTTGAAAATGGTTGTTGTCCACACACCCAACTGTGTGGGACCTATGCCCAATTGCAATATGTACTGTACGGGAGGTACTTGTAGTGCTTGTAAATTGTTACTTAGCTTAATATAAATAAGGTATACAATCGAATGTTGTTGTAGGTGTTCCATATTATAACCAATGTTATGATCTCTGTGCCCAAAATGTACAGAATGAGGTAACTAAAATTGGTGAGTTGTTTGCAATTATTTAATTAGTTTTGTGTTTTGGTTTTGAGTCATTGTAGCTAGTGTAATTACAAATCATTATAATATTGTTTTAAACTGCGTAGCCATACAGCAATAAACAATATATTTTTTAAGAGTATGGCAAAGCCCCCCCTACACCCCATGCTGAATGGTGTGGAATGCAAAACCCCTAGCAGGAAATTACACATTATCGTGTAGTATTCGTATCAAGGGAATTAACGTATTTATTATTCGTTAAACGATACCATACGGCAAAAAAGAGACGTGTGCTGCCATTTTCCGTACATTTTGACACATGCATGTGTGTGGTTACATTATTTACTATTCGAAGTTTGCTGTCGTATTTTAGTTCCAAATATGCACACCGAGGCGCTGTTCAAATTTCCATACAAAAAATAACTATCGAAACCATCACGTTAACCATACGATAGTGGGCGGTTGCGGACGACAACTTAGACGTGAGTCGGAGGAAGCCCGCAGCCGTCCCCAATGCGCCGAAGATGGCCACCGCGGAGTTTTAGTTGGTATGCCGTGCGGTGTACATAGGTTAGGGACTCGGCCCGGCGGTCGCCCGACGTTTTCCATCTCTCCGGGCGGCTCAACGTCGGGTCGTAAGGCACGGTGAACCCAACATAACCGCTCAGTCGTTCCCCTTGAACACTGGGCGGTAGTATTAAGTCACTTTCTCCGCCTAAACAAATAAAAAAAAACATACGATAGTGTGTAAACTCGTGCTCGGGGTATAGTAGGAAGTGAGGCTTACTTGAGAACTTACATAAATCTTGGCTATTCTTTGTAATTAGTATGCTATGTCAACTAGTATGAGTCCAACTGGAAGATGCTTTTTTGTAGCTTGTAATTTTCATCGCCAATTTTAACCCGTCAAACCCCGCTTATATGTGTATAATATGGGGAAACCCTATGTACTTAGATGCTGGCGTCCCACGGTGGAACGTCCCTATAGAAAGGGCGTGACATGAGTATCTCTCTTACATATCTTATGATAACTCAACAACGGAACAACGTAAAGATTTGAATTTTTTTACGTGTATTATTGAATAGTAGACCTATCCATTACCAATGTAATTTATTTGAAAAATACTGATATGACTATGAAAAAAAATACTGAAATATGCCTATATTTCAAGGGAGTTTAAAACCAAATTAAGGATAGATACACAATAATTTGACATTATTGCAATTAAACAAGTGAAATACAATACAGTATAGGGTATATTTTAACCTAATTAATGAAAAATAGACATGTCTTAAAATCGCCTAAATTTACGATCTCGAGGACTTTACTCAAAAGAAATTGTCAGGCGTTTCCTAACACTTTATAAAACTTATTTCGAGTAATATTATTATATTAGGATGGATTAAAATGACACAACAATTGAAAGCATAATGTTAAAATTTATTCACACCAACCTACTTGATTGCTTTCGTGTAATATCAACACCTAATGAAATATTCATAATTCACAAAATGTAGTCAGCTTGATGAAAAATGTAGATGCTCGGACATTTTTATCAGGCGTTTGACCTATTTTGTTAATTTTCTTCGAAAGGGGGACGAGGGGGGGTACATAATGTTCTAGCAAAATTTCCTAATTACTCTGAACTATCAAACACAAGTATCATTAGGTCGGGGTTTCGTGGCGTTTTTATTATATGACAGATTTTATCAAACACTTCGATTACTTTTTTAAACTTTAATTTAACCATAAAATAAAGCGTCTTTTTAAAAAGAAACAGTTGCATTTATATAAGTGTATCCTATTAAACCGTTTTATTTCTAAAATACTTCTCCAAACTATTGCGAATACCACAAATATCTTTCTTAAACAGTGAGGTCATTTTCGACAGTGTTCGATACTTCAACTTTGATGCTATATATTAGGTAAAATAAAGTGATTAGAGGGGTGAAAATTATAAAACTTGAAAGGTCATATTGTCCCCTTTCCACAATGCATTTCAGTTTCCAGTTATCAGACATTCAGTACTACCGGTACATGTCACACCCTTTCTATGGGGACGTTCCACAGTGTCCGTAGCGGGGCTTGACGAGTCAATAACTATCCTACTAGCTTTTTTCAATCTTCAAAAATAAAACAAAGAGAAGAAAGTATTTTTCGAAATGCATATTTTTATTGTGTTAATCTCGGGATTTGACCGAAGATTAAATTTGGGATTTTTTAATAGTCGCTGTAAAATGCTACTGTCTATGGTCACTCATGGCGGTAATATTAAAAAAAAATCTAATACCTCCTTTATAATTGTATTGTAGAGCAAATGAACGGGCTGCCCACCGGGACCTGCTGTCAATGCAATTGGACAAACAACTGCCGCTGAACACGCTCAATGCTCAAGAAATACGCCATCTAGCGGCACATTTTGGTATCGACATAGAGCGAAAAAATCGTATGTGTATTTTGTTTGTTTTTTTTTGTAATTCCTTAATACACACACACACACACTCACGCTCACGCGTTTTTATCCCCGAAGGAGTACGCAGAGGTGCAACTTGGGCATCCACTTTTCGTCATTAGTATTCTGTCCCATGTGATAGAGGGCGACCCTATCGCCATTTCGGACTCAAATTCCAAACTACGGGTGGATACTGAATTCTAGAAAAATCCAATGTCACTATGCCCTACACGGGGATCGAACCCGAGACCTCAGGACTGCAGTCGTATCGTAATACAACTACGCTAACAAAGCAATTCTTTAATATACTTGGATTGTAATAATATAAATAATAATACCAGCCCTGTATTATTATACTGCCCACTGCTGAGCACGGGCCTCCTCTACTGAGGGGGTTTAGGCCTTAGTCCACCACGCTGGCCTAGTGCGGGTTGGTAGACTTCACATATCTTCGAAATTCTTATAAGGAACTTAGGTATGGAGGTTTCCTCACGATGTTTTCCTTCACCGTTAAAGCGAACGATAATTGATAAACAATATACACGTAACTTCGAAAAGTCAGAGGTGTGTGCCTTAGGTTTTGAACCTCCGGACATTGTCTCGGCAGACCGTTCCATTCCCAACTAGGCTATCGTCCACTTTACTTGGATTGTATTAGCCTATAGTGTCCCAATGTCGGGCAAAGGCCTCGCCTAGACCCTTCCATGAATCGCGATGCTGCGCTACAGTGAACCAATTACTGTCAAATGAATCCAGTTCATCCCGCCATTTCTTCTTTGGTCTACCTCTACGCCTATCAGCAGTGTCAGGGCTCCACAAAGTGGTAATCCTGGCTCAAAGCTCGCAATACATACGCCTAATGTGGCCAGCCCCGTTCCATTTAAGCTTAGCGTTATCGGAGCTACACCGGCAATTTGAGTTTTGGAGCGCAAATCGGTGTTTTGAACGCGATCTGTTAGCACCTAGAATGCTGCGCTCCATTGCCCGTTCGTAATATCATTAATATACTCAGTGATCAATAATATTCTGTTACTTACAGGTGTTCCAAAATTTATTAGTGAAAGGGAAATGAAAAAACATTCGGAAAAAATTTATAAATCACTACCAGAAGTTGTCAGAAAGAAGGAAGAGATTAAAAAGGATAATATAAAAAAGACAAATTTGCTGATGGCTAACATTTTTAAAAAGGTAAGATTGCAATAATCATAAAATACGTTTTTTTTATTGCATAGAATGACGAGGCAAGCATGCCGTTCGCCTGATGGTAAGCGATACGACCACCCATAAACAGTAGCAACACCATACAGCACCGTGAGTTACAAAGTACTGTGTGGCATTCCACTGCGCTCGTCATCCTGAGACATAAGATGTTAAGTCTCCTTATATCCAGTAGTTACACTGGCTACAATGTCCTTCAAACCGAAACACAACAGTGCATGCACACTGCTGCTTGGCGGTAAAAATAGACATTGCGGTGGTACCCACCCAGACGGACTCTTACATATGAGAGACCTTCCACCAGAAAAGGGTTAGCCGCAGCGTCGCCCACGTTACAAGGCCTTTCCCACTATATAAGTCCCTAAATCGCTGTAGCAATTCATAGCGCCACCAACGCTATCTGCAATGCAATGCAATCAGCCCTGTATTATTATATTGCCCACTGCTGAGCATGGGCCTCCTCCATTACTCAGAGGGTTCAGGCCTTAGTCCACCACGCTGGCCTAATGTGGGTTGGCAGTCTTCGCATACCCTCGAAATTCTTATAGAAAATTCTCAGGTATGTAGGTTTCTTCACGATGATTTAGAAGACTGTCCAGAGTGACAGAAACGTGACGATTTTTTTTTACATAAATTTCTCCCGTACGTCGATATAAAAGTTTCACTTCAAACATTATTAATAATTAATTGACTGCCTCGGTGGCGTATTTGTATTACGGTACGACTGCAATGCTGTGGTCTCGGGTTCGATCCCCGGGTCGGGCAAGATATTGGATTTTTCCATTCAGTATCAGCCCGGAGTCTGGAATTTGTGCCCGATATGGCGATAGGATTACCATATCACACCATGGGACGGAATACGCACGGCGAAAAATTAGTGCACTTATTGGGGCTCTGCCTACCCCTTCGGAGATAAAAGGCGTGTGTAGGCGTGTGTGTGTGTGTGTGTGTGTGTGATTAATAATTCTATTATTTCGCGTGGAGGCTAATCATCGGTAAAAACAATTTTAGCTTACATTTTAGTTTAATAGTATGTGTTATATAGTATGTGTACTTGTGCAATAATTAACAATAATCTTTAACTTTCAGAATCTCCAAAAGAAAACACTACGCGGTGCGGTGAACCTTTCAAATTATAGTACTGTTATCAAAATATGACGGAAAAATAGCAAATTTGACTAAGTGTGTTCATAGTTCATACATTAAACACTGTTATTCATATTCAATTGATGTATTTTTATAATGATCGTTTACTTGTTTTGTCGTTTTTGAATTAAATATTTGTGTACGAAAGGTTTCTTATTGTCACATCTTGGTTTTATTCCAAGAGCTGACGATGTATTTTGGGAAAGGCACTTTCAAACATTGAAAAAAATTATGCGTGGTAGTACATAAAAAAATGTATATATTTACGTTGAATCAACTAACAGGCCTAAACCTTCTCAGTAGTAGACGAGTCCCGTGCCCAGCAGTGGGACAGTATATAATACAGGGCTGTATTATAAAGAACCCCGGCGTTATTATTCTATGAGAACCCCCTTACAAAAAAAGAATTTAAATGAATGCGACAAAAAGGTCTTAAAATGCATTAATATGGCAAAAATGAAAAATATGGGTTCCTGCCGAATATTATTGATTGCGTGGCCAGAATATGCTATTTTTTTTTAGATAGGAGCTAGTTATTTTGATGCTATCGAAGCAAAATTGGGAGGTTATATTCCCTTAACTAGCTGGCCCGGCGAACTTCGTACCGCATCAGAATAAATGAATGTTAAATTATATCAAAATGTAGGTATTAACAACTGAGTCCAGTGTTGCCAACTTAAGAGGCTATGTCAAAAAATTTTAGGACTTTTAAATTAAAATTTCTCGTAAAGTAGTAAGATCAGAAGTTAGATTTTTGGGTATGTGTAAATCTATACTAATATTATAAAGCTGAAGAGTTTGTTTGTTTGTTTGAACGCGCTAATCTCTGGAACTACTGAACCGATTTTGAAAATTCTTTCACTAATAGGAAGCTACATAACTCCTGAGTGCTATAGGCTACTTTTTATCCCGGGAAAATATTTTTGTCCCGGAAAAACTATTTCACGCGGGCGGAGCCGCGAGCACTACTAGTTTAACATATAACTCAATGATATTTCAAAGCAAAAACACAGCAATTGTGTTTTTGCTTTGAAATATCATTGAGCATGAAAATTTGTAGCAATTACAAATTTTCATTTTTTGCTACAATTTGCGATTCTCTCGCGCGTATTACGCGCGACCGTTGCGTCCACACGGTGCGTACCAACGCGCGAGCATATAAACAATTCCGTGTCAAAATTTTGGCGCTCCATTTCTCTCGATACGTGCACTCGCTCTATAGTTCGCGCGCAGTGTCTTAACGGATTTCCCGTCATCCTAACGGATTTGGATACGTGTGAAACGGGAAAAAATCCATGTAACGGCTGACGGCATTTTAAAGGCCCCCCCCACCCCCCATGCGAAAACGGATTTTTGTCAGAAAAATACGACTAACTAGACGGATTTTTAAAAATGTTGTTGGCGCGTTAACTGGACGCAGTGGTCTCGGACGACAAAATGTGAAATCGGTACAATTGCAAAGAAAAATCGGTATATGCAAAAAAACAAGCAATATTCAATGAAAATCCCCTTAATGAGTCACGCATACACCCCCCCCCCCCCCGTCATGAAAGTAAAAAGTTTGAACAATTTTTGCTGCCCCTTTAAAAATACTGCCCCCCGCCGTCCCAAGCAAAGAAAAAGGGGATTTAAGCATTGAATCGCTGAAAATCGGTAGAAAAATCGGGAGAATCTTCTAGCTTTCAAAAAATCGTTGAAAAATCATGTCATTTCGGTAGGACAGGCCCAAAATCGGTAGAAATACCGAAAAATCGATAGGTTCGAGACCACTGACTGGACGCAACAAGGCGTCCCTACCTCGACTCGCGCGCAATACGCGCGATCAAGCACGGGGAGAGAGTCTGGCGTAGTGCACGCGATTTACACGCATATTTTGAATTCGCGCGATGCTTGTGGACTAGGGCTTTCATTTCGAGACTCTCGGTCTCGAAAATTTCGAGAGTCGCGACGATTTTTTTGTATTTTCGAGACTCGAAACTGCTGCCTCCAGTCTCGGGAAAAACGAGACTTTCCAAACTAACATCAAATAATTATTGTTATTGAAAAAATTACTAAACTATCAGGATCTTTTCAAATCCGGGTCAGAGAGGCTACTGCGAAAAACGAAATCCGTAGTTTCGGGTGACGGATCGCACGTTTTCTTACTACGAAGTGTTACGGATCCTTCTTTATGAAGAGTTGTTGCGTGACGAAAGTGTTGAGCGAAGTCGGAAGCGTCGCAAACTGCGTGAAACTTTCGTTCAACGGTGACGGATCCGAAGTAATTTGGTAGTAAGGTTAAATCCGAAGTTCGTCGTTTCTTCGTTTCGGACCGACGTTTCGGATTTCGTTTTTCGCAGTAGCCTCTCAGTAGATACGGAAAAATAAAATTTTAGATAATCTGTTAGTAGTCACAACCTAACCTGGTTGAAATATATAAGGGTCTTTATAATTAAGTACTTACATCATAGTTTTGATAAATAAAAATAAAAAAAAAAAAAAAAAAATAAAATGATTTTTATTTCAGGCAATAAACCCATAACACATACAAAAACAAAAATACATAATTAACCTTATTCAATAATACAATTATATTATACAACTCTGATTGATTGTATAATTGTGTCACATCTTTACAAAGGTGCATAGTACGAGTAATATACTACTTCCTGTTCTTGTCCCTGTGCACCGAGAGCCAGAATCTGTATATGGGGTTGTAGGTATACAGGTTGTCAGACATACATCGGAGAATGCAATTTTTAGTATTCCTCAGCCCATTCCAGAAAGACGCCGTCCGCAATCTTATGATGGCGAAGAAATCCGGAACCCCTGCATCAGCAAACATACTTGATGCGCTACAAAAGCGATACTTTTTCATAAGGATACGATAAGCATCATTGTATTGTATCCTTATAGTACTGTACGATTTTTGTTTATAATTAAACCATAGCTGACAGGTATACATACAAAGACAGTATGCCTTAAACAAAGTTATTTTGACCTCGTCGCTGCATTTCGCGAATCTCCTCGCAAGCATATTACATCTAATAGAGAGGTTCCGTCTTTCTCGCTCGATATCATCGTCATCGCGTAGATCTTCCGTGACAATATGACCAAGATATTTAAATTTCTTCACAACCTTTACCACTTGACCATTTAAGTACACATTTGGGACATTCTCCGGACCCCTTCCTGCTCTAAATATTAAGGCTTCCGTTTTTAAAACATTATATTTTAATCCATGCGCTACCGCATATTTTTCACAGACAGCTAAGAGCTTTCTAAGGCCATTGATTGAGGGACTGAGGAGCACCATATCGTCGGCGTAGCTTAAGTTGTTGACACAAACATCGCCAATATGGCAACCGATTTTGGTACTCCTCAGCTCCTCAATCAAACCATTTATATATATATTGAACAGGTCCGGAGAAGTTAACCCTCCTTGGCGCACCCCGCAGTCCAGCCTGTACTCACTGGATGTCGTGTCACCCCATTTCACCGCATTCCTCTGGTTCCCGTACCAGTAATAAATAAATTGGGATTGTATTGGGATTGGATTAATAAATAAATTGATAAATTGGGAAAAGATCTCATTTGAAAATGGTAGCGATAGGGGGAAATACTCAACCCATTGCTAAATCCCTGCTAATTGTGGTTTGGAAAGTTACGAAAATCCCAGGACATGAGACAACCCAAAGCATTTATATAACATTGTAATTAAGCATATCGAAGGTCACGGAGTGCACATGTGCATGCTATCGCAACCCTCGTAGGAGTCGGTTCTTGAGCATAGTCTCTCGCTGTTTGAAGATGAGACTCAAATAAAGTGTCAAATAAGCATGAAATACTACGCGGCACCCTCATACACTTTATTTATAGGATAGCGGGTCGCCGATCGCCCAACCGCCGTCTGCAGGCCCGCTTCAAAAGAGGCTGGAGATAGTTTCTTCTACATCTACGAGAAGGGAGTCTTCACTTACTATAGCGTGACATGTGTCGACCCTAAAAACCTGCGACACGAGACCGTTAAAAATACAAAAAGTCCCGATACTTTGAGACACGAGATGATCTGGGACCCAAACACTAATGCTAATTTATACAAGGTAATTTTTACATTGCGTTACTAAATGAAACCACATATTCGTCTATACCTCTGCTAACATCGTGCAAATCCCGATTGTAGTATTCCAATTTTTTTTATAATTTTGTAGTTTAGTGTGAAAATAGTGCGTGCGTAAGTGTATTTCTGACTGAAAGTGTAATGTTGCTGCTACGACGAAGTCTCCTAGAGCAGTCATAGTGGCACTAGGGCGAGTTACTTTTTATTGATATTTATTTTGTTCGAAACTTACACTTTTTTATTTTAATTAATGGTTAAAATAACTTAGTAGAAAGTGTTATTTCCATGAGATAAGTATGTGGTCTCATTTATTAACGCAATGTCAAAATGACCCTGTATGTACTTCAAGCGTAGAATTAGAGATTTTTTCTAATGCGATTTACTTCATTATAAAACAAAATCCCCCGCTGAGTATGTATATAATATATCGCACCTTTAGAACGAAAACGACACAATTCAAAAAATAGAAAATTAAGTTGTCAAGTTTTAAATGACTCAAAACTAGTGCCTCATTTATAAAAATATTATAAAAAGGGACCGATCTAGCAGTATTGTTCTTTTCCTGCTTGAATATGGCTGTGTTTGCACTATTATTGTATTAAGAAAAGTAATTTTATGACGATACCTCAATTTTCTGTCTTTTTGAAATGTGTCGTTTTCATCCTAAAGGTGCGATATGTCTTCACGCCAAATTACTCAAATACTACCGAACAGATTTCGTTGAATTTTGGTATGGAGATAATTTGAAATTGAAAAGGCTACTTTTTATCCTGGTAAAACTACCTCAAGTGATCGAAGCGGTGAGCAAAAGCTAGTTTGTATCAAAACCAAATCCTCACTATGAAAGTAATTATCCAGCGCTCCATGTCTTTTACGTGACAACTATAAAAATTGAAAAGTCGTATAAGCAATTGGTAATTTAACTTCCATATGGGTTTATAACATTGTAATTTATAAAGTACTTTATTGACATATATTGTATTGACTGCCTAAAAAGTCTGAGTCGTGGCCTACGAGTATAATGACTGTTTTTGAAATAGTCTCGAAAGTCTCGTTTTTTTCCGAGACCGAACCAAGTCTCATTTTTGTTTCCCGAGACTCGTAAATGCACCGAGACTGAAAGCCCTATTGTGGACGCGATGTAATGGTGTCTAGTATCTCACTAACGCGCGAATGATTTCGCGCGAAACGTTTCGCGGCGAATTCGCCCTTTCTGGATAAGCTCTTAACGGGACAAAACCTATCAGCGAAATATGCGTTTTACATTTCTCAAATGTATAGGAAGGAGGGCGAGGGGGTATACGTGACTTAAAGGGAGGATATTTAGGCGTAAAGAACCATGCTACGTACCATCCCCCAAAGTGAAAGCTGTATCTACGCCCGTGTATGTACATACAACTTTAGAAAATGTATGGCTATTATTGACGAATAAAAATTTTAACGCATTTATGACGGAAGTATTCAACGAAATTGACGGATTTTTAAAAATCTTGTTGGCGTCAACTATACGAAAACAAAAATGGAAAAGTCATTCATTCAGAGAGAAGCAGAGACTATTGACCGCGACATGTCACGATAATGATACACCTCTTTCACATTCATATTCATTCTTCTCATATATTTTTGCCGGTTATGGGCATCCTCTCCACCAGCGCCATCCACATTCACTCTATAAATACCTTTCGTGACTCCGCTGTGAACCATTCTCTCCACTTGCACAAATTATCTCGGCATACCATACCAGCCCTGTATTAGGTATATCCTACTAATATTATAAAGGCGAAAGTTTGTATGAATGTTTGGATGTATGGATGTATGGATGTATGGATGTTTGTTACTCTTTCACGCAAAAACTACTGAACGGATTTCGATGAAATTTGGCACAGGGGTAAATCATGTCCTGGATTAACACATAGGCTACTTTTTATCCCGGGAAAATATAAACCGGGACTTTTACCCCGGAAAAACTTTTTAATGCGGGCGGAGCCGCGGGCAAAAGCTAGTACATAATACAACTCACAGCTGAGCACGGGCCTCCTCTACATTTGAGCGGGTTAAGATCTTAGTCCACCACGCTGGTCTAGTGCGGGTTGGCAGACTTCACATACGTTCGAAAATCAGAGAACTTCTCATGTATGCAGGATTCCTACGATGTTTTCCTTCGCCGTTAAAGCGAGCGATAATTCACAAATATCTCAGCATACTTCTTTTATTTTAATCACCACATCGTCCTTCAATTTACAACGTTCTCCTATTATACTTACTATACACATGCGATAAGAAATAGTGATTCCACAAAATATACTCCGTATGGAGTGCATTTCCACCCCATTTACTCGACTTTCGTGCTTCTTCTGCCAAACCTGCATTCACTTTCATACATGAGCGTCAGGAGCAGCTCAGTATTGCGAATCTCTATTCTGCTCCCTTTACCCTAATACTGGCTCTGGAGATCTCATTGCAAAGACTTCAATGCCTTCGCCAGGCAGCCCTCAGTCCTATGGGACGTTATAATAACAACGTGGACCACAGTTTATTCTCTTACACAATCATAGGTGTTTTCCAAGTTCACGAAGGCACAAAAGACTTTTGATTTGGCCAAATGTATCTCCGCCATGTATACTTATGGAAGAGACTTGATCTTCTTGGTCTTCTAAATCGCGGCATTGTAAATAACATTGATAAACCAAACACACAGTTCAGAATACTTTTTTCTGTAGGAACCTATACGAAAATTATAGATTAGATTAATCAAAGAACACTTGTAATACTATCGAAAGGATTACCTAATTATTATATTATATCGATGCACTCGATGCACGCATGCAATAAAATAATTGACATTGACAAAATTGTCGTTTAATAATATTAAAGATATATTATAATCTTTTTGATATTAAGCGATACCTACGGCTAATCAATTTAGAGCTGAAACTCATCTCTGAAATCGTTTTTCGGTGATGAATTGCAGAAAAAGTCGAATGAAGAGACTTAATTAATAGGTATCACGAAGAAAAATACGAATTCAAATACTAATACGGTCAAAAACCGAATAAAAATTGGTGAAAACTCGAAAAAATGCCAATTAATCGCGTAATGACTAAGCGCATCAGTAGGTATGCAATGAAAGGAGGCAATATGACATTATAATATAGTCTATACTTTGAGTATCTACCATTATTATAGGTACTCATTGCGACCGCCACGTGATCTGCGCGCAACTGGAACAGCTAGACCCTGGGCTAGGTCAAAATTTCGTCAGCTATTTCCTCTCAAACGATTATCGGTGAAACGCGAAATTTAAAGCGAGACTTTTATCCCGGAAAAGCTTTTTAACGCGGGGGGAGCCGCGGGCTAATGCTAGTACGTACGTGAACGTCAGCTGCGCTTGCGTGGGGGCGATGAGCGGTGGTAGCCTCTCAAACACAAAAAAAAATAAATATATATATGACGGAGGAGTAGGTCTAGAACTCTTTAAAAAGAGGTGACGTCAGCTCTGCCGACGTCACAGGGTTCCACCTCATCATCATAACCCATGATGTGAGAGTAAAATTCCAAATTGTTCTGCATCCTTTATTTCTGGATGTTCCAAACTTATTTTTGGAGCTCTGAACAGTTGGGAGTCTCACAAGAGACTGCTTTTCCAAATGCGAGGCACCCTATTTATACCAACGATTTGACATCTCGACTAGTTTTTTACACGATTATTATTTCAAAATACCCGCCGCTCTGACACGGCCATTCTGATAGGCGGTGCGTGCTCTGCACCAGCCTGACGATTGTTACTCGTGGAAAGCCTCGTCGACAACTCGTGGAAGGCTAGTCGACATCTCGTGGATGCCTCGTAGAATATCTCGTAGAATATCTTGTGGATGCCTCGTGGAATATCTCGTGGATGCCTCGTGGAATATCTCGTGGATGCCTCGTGGAATATCTCGTGGATGCCTCGTGGAATATCTGGTGGATGCATCGTGGAATATCTCGTGGATGCCTCGTGGAATATCTTGTGGATGCCTTAAATTCAAATCATTTATTCAGTAATTAGGCCCCTAAGGGCACTTTTACACGTCATTTTTCACAATGTTGTTTTACTAAAAGATTCTACCGGTGCTTCGGAAAAGCCCACTGACCTGAGAAGAAGCACCAAGAAACTCAGCGTAGGTGTTTTATCATTTTTTTTTTTAATATTCGTGGAATATCTCGTGGATGCCTCGTGGAATATCTCGTGGAATATCTCGTGGAATATCTCGCGGAATATAACGTGGAATATAACGTGAAATATCTCGTGGAAAGCCTCGTAGGATCCCCGAGGAAAACCTCATGGGAACCCCGAGGAAACCCCGCGGAAACCCACGTGGAAACCATGTGAAAATCTCGTGGAATGTCTCGTAGAATATCTCGTAGAATATTTGGTAGAATATCTCGTGGAAATGACATGGTAACCTCGTGGGATCCACGTGGTATCCTCGCGGAAACCCCGCAGAAAGCCTCATGGGAACTCTCGTGGGATCCTTGAGGAAGCCTCGTAGAAACCTGCAAAAATAACACAGAAGTATCACATAGCTCGGGTTATTCTGACCCCAGATCAGGACCAAACCCTTATCAACCAAGGAGACATTTTCCTTAAAAATTAAGGTATAGCCCTTGATCAGCGGTTCGCGTCAAGCTAGCCCCGATTGAAAGGATGTTCCCGATCTGAGTTAAAAACAAGCAACCTTCGTTGCTTATAGTTTGTTAGTTAACTAGGACTATATGGTTAATTCAGGATAAGGATCTCGGAGGGTTACGTAGGGTCTCAGAGGTTCTCGTAGGGTCTCGGAGGTTCTCGTAAGGTCTCGGAGGTTCTCGTAGGGTCTCGGAGGTTCTCGTAGGGTCTCGGAGATTCTTGGGGATCATTGAAAGTGGCCCCTGCCAATCCCACTTAAGAGGTGGCATGGCTTACGGCATTCATAAAAGGCTGAACTGGAGCGCCCCGCTCCGACACGGCCATCTTGACAGTGTGATCGTCCTCGATCACGCATTTTTACATAACACTGGTCAATAGCAATTGCAGTAAGTATAGGCCGTTCTTCAATAAACAATCATGGCATTTGTTGTGCGACTATCAATGATCTCCATTCCTGCAAAAATAGGTTTAAGAAACCTAGCAACTTCCCATAGCGCGGGTACTCATGACTTTCATGAAATTAAGTGGAAATTATTGTGAAGGATAGGCTATCGAGAATTTGAATTCCACCGTTCCAGTTTTAAAACTAAGCAATTGGTTTATCCAACTTTAAGATTTGGTACACTACTGTACCGTTGACAATTATCTAGTAATGGCTGAAGGTATATCTACTATGGATAGCTCGATTAAACATCATAACCGCCACTAAATTATCAATTACAAATTTAGGTCCCAAACGCAGCAACACCGTGCTGAGCCTTCCGAGAAAGCCGCCATCGAGCTTCCCCTTATTTGTGCTTCCCAAAGACAAGGCTCCCGGGACAACTTCCAGTGATTGTTCCCAAGAGGACACGCACACATCGAGTCTCTCGTAGGGCACACACCACCCTGCAATATATCTCCACTAAGCATAGCGTTAGCTATGTTCCTCTGGCCAGCAGCCACACTCTACTCTATCGTCGACCAACTCGATTAAAAGTCAACCTCTAGGCATTTTACACAAACTGTTATTGGAAGGAATAAACCTCAACACGCATGTCGTCTATCTCATCTAGAGACACACTTCATCCCCAAAGGGTCAGGGAGGTTCGCAACCAGTGCTGCCACTTTTTCGTGTTTAGTCCGTCACACTACGCGACAAAGGGCGAGTCCATCGCCATGTCGGGCACAATTTCCAGATTCAGGACTAATATTGAGGGAAACCCTATATCACTTTGCCCAATCGATCTAAGACTTTAGCACCAAAGTCGTACTGTAATACGACTATGGCATGGAGGCAGTTGAAAGAATCTTGTCTATATTGATTCATGGCCCAGTAAGCATCTATGCCAGAATAGCATAACACCGCTCGGCTTATCCTGGTCTTAAATCAAGTTTCGCGTCAAACTTTGACCAGGAATTTCAGCAGTAATCTTAATACAAGGGCCCGAGGACGACCTAATTAGGTCTCTAAACGAGGCGGGCTTCTATACTGTTGGCTATGCAGACGAATCTTGTAAAAGAAGAGTTCGAGGGAATCCTGTGTGGCCTCATGCAGGAAGCCTCCAGAATCGTCTGACGATGGTGTTCTGAACAAGCAATGTCTGTAAACCCATCGAAAAACTGAACTGGTTTTGTTGTCAAAGTAGCGGAGCATGCTAAACTCCAAGGTACCAAACTGAACCTCATGAAGGAGGTATAATTTTGGACGATAAGCTGTTACTAGACAAAGCTTGTATCACCTTCTGGCAATGCAAGAGACACCTCGGAAAAACCTAGGAAGTCCGCCCTAAGATCACGAGCTGGCTATACACAACGGTGATATGGCCAATCATCTTCTACGGAGCCGTAGTATGGTGGCCCAGAACCAAACTCACCACAACTAGGAACAAACTGCAGAAATTCCCAAAGATTAGCTTGTACAGCTATAACGGGCCGCATAAAAACCACAACCACAGTAGCACTAAAGGTACTGCTGGCGTTTCCACCCTTTTTATCTGACAAGAAGCAGCCTCAGCAGCTATCAGACTAAATAGCTTAAAGCTCTGGGGTTCACCGAAAGGGGCTCACAGTGATATCCTTGGGGAGGCTAATAAACTATCAATCACTGATAGTCGCCGCCAACGACAGAGTGCCCAAACAACATATCTTCAACAAAAGCTACAATGTCCAGCTTGTTAAAGAACAACATGACTGGTCTGGAACACATGAACTGAGAATATACACCGATGGCTCAAAGACCAAGACAGGATCGGGGGCAGGAGTGTTCTCACTGAAAGAAAGAAGAAGAAAGAAAGAAAACAAATTTATTTGCCACAGCTTACAACATATACGGCGTACTAATACGCACTGGATATCAATATTGATTTATCAATAGCCTTAGGTGAGCACAGCTCCATATACCAACGCGAATGTGTTGCCGTCACACAGGCTGCCAACGCAGTGGACATGCGGGGTCTAACAGACCAAAAGATACGAATAGTGTCAGACAGCGCTGTGGTACTACGAGCCCTTGACAGTGGAACTATCCCATCTGGGCTCATATTAGAGTGTCACCTGTCATTGGAGGGCATAAGCAGGACTAACTCCTTTACAACTGGCTGAAACCCTCGGCACACCGGGGTCACTTCAGGAAGGCTGTGAAGGAACCAGGAAGATGCTGCGCTTCTGGAAGGAGTTGAGCTAGCTAGATTACTAGCTGGCACACCACGCACAACTGCCATATTCTACGGGCTAAGAGCGGAAAAAGGAGCCCCACAACAGTAACAGGGACCAGAGGATAACCTCAAATTCATCGCAGGACTCGCTCTTAATGTAATTAAGTTGCCTCGGCTTGTTACACGAGATCTTAATATTGGTCTGGATTACTAATAAAAGAAACCAGAACCCTCAACCAAAGGTTTTGGATCATACGATATCAAACTTCCTTTGCCGTTGCAACAAACGTCATATCGTTACAGATAGCCGCACACGATGCAACCGTTAGCATCAACAGCCAGACATTTTGACGGGACACCAACTGTGTCGCATCATATGCCGTATATCTACAGAAACGCTTGAGCTCAAACAGAAACGTTTGAACATCAACATTTCTTGAGGACCGACAGTTCGATCCCACTTCTGATGACGGAGGAGAAGGTCTAGAACTCTTTAAAAAGAGGTGACGTCAGCTCTGCCGACGTCACAGGGTTCCACCTCATCATCATAACCCATGATGTGAGAGTAAAATTCCAAATTGTTCTGCATCCTTTATTTCTGGATGTTCCAAACTTATTTTTGGAGCTCTGAACAGTTGGGAGTCTCACAAGAGACTGCTTTTCCAAATGCGAGGCACCCTATTTATACCAACGATTTGACATCTCGACTAGTTTTTTACACGATTATTATTTCAAAATACCCGCCGCTCCGACATATATCATGATCAGTAATTTCCTCCCAACTAAAAAATTCAGAAAATTTTGAAGCTTGCAAGAATTGCGGCAAGTGCATGTGTATAAAATTATCGAGATACTTATTGCTACCTACTTGCCGCTAGTGTACAATCATACGGAAAATATGTTAGTTCCCATAACGTAAATTCCTAAAATCTACATCAGTAGGTACCTACATGAATAAAGCGCGCTCGCACACACACACACATGTGTTCTTATTGTATCAACCACATTATCTATTTTTAATTTTGCATCCTAGAATCAATCCTTCTAATATTATAAAGGCGAAAGTTTGTAAGAATGTATGGATGTATGGATTTTTATTCCTCTTTCACGCAAAAACTGCTGATCGGATTTCGATGAAATTCAGCACACAGGTAGATCATGTCCTGGATTAACACATAGGCTACTTTTTATCCCGGTGAAATATAAACCGGGACTTTTATATCGGAAAAACTTTTTAACGCCGGCGGAGCCGCGGGCAAAAGCTAGTGTAGATTATTAGGTGTGTTACTGTTGTTGTACTTCAAAGAAGTGAGAAGGTGACCTAAAACGGTCCTTGCCTACATCGGGCATCATTCTCTTTAATACATCCTATGTTCTTCTTTTCTTCGTGCATCCTATGCATGGGCGAGTTTAGTGGGTCTGGACCCCTCCCTTAGCTTCTTGGAGGGGGGGGGGTGGTATACGGTGTCATGCAAGGCAAGAACCTACGCCTATTTGGAGCATTAACTATAATACTACGGAAAATTTGGAGTTTACAATAAACATTATAAATACTAAAGTGGACGATAGCCTAGTTGGGAATGGAACGGTCTGCCGAGACAATGTCCGGAGGTTCGAAACCCAAGGCGCACACCTCTGACTTTTCGAACTTACGTGTGTATTGATTATCAATTATCGTTCGCTTTAACGGTGAAGGAAAACATCGTGAGGAATTCTGCATACCTGAGAAGTTCCTTATAAGAATTTCGAAGGTATGTGAAGTCTACGAACCCGCACTGGGCCAGCGTGGTGGACTAAGGCCTAAACCCCCTCAATAGAGGATAAGGCCCGTGCTCAGCAGTGGGCAGTATAATAATACAGGGCTGGTATTATTATTTTTTATAAATACTGTACCTATATTAGTTTGCTCCGCCAACAATATTATCCAGCCGTCTTTCTGTGTATCTCGCTTCTTATTACGATAGCTACGCCCGTGATCCAGTGTACGTTAATATTTTAGTGTAAGTATGTAATAAAATAAATGTAAAATGTAAGTGTAAATACCAATATGCCTTTTCCTATCATGTGCTGGGATGCCTATTCCCATTTATTCTCGCGGTCTTTTGCAGGACAAAAGTTGGAGGTACGCTGTATATCTACCATTCCCAATGGCTCACGGTCCATACGGATTGGAGGATTTCACACAGTAGCATAGGTACCTTCTAAATTCTTGTGAAAAACTACCAAGTAAATATGATGTGTTACTATTGCCTTTGTCGTATTTAAAGTCTTGGAAGACTATATTGTAACTCAAGAGTAGGTAAACATTTTTAAGCTTATCTACACTTTGCAAATCACTTATCATATATAAACCAGTTACCAGGGAGTTGAGATAATAAAATGTGTAAACAACCTTGTACTGGTATTTTTATAACACACTAGCTTTTGCCCGCGGCTCCGCCCGCACTAAAAAGTTTTTCCGGGATAAAGTCCCGGTTTATATTTTCCCGGGATAAAAAGTAGCCTATGTGTTAATCCAGGACATGATCTACCCGTGTTCCAAATTTCATCGAAATCTGTTCAGTAGTTTTTGCGTGAAAGAGGAACAAACATCCTTACATCCATACATCCAAACATCCATACATTCTTACAAACTTTCGCCTTTATAATATTAGTAGGATTTTATTGAAAATATGATATGAATATGATAAAATTAATCGCTTACGTCGTATAAATCGTTATAATTATTTTACTTAGGAAGTACTTGTATGTTTTATTTATTACAAACTACGTGTTGCTTACGGCTTTGCGCAAAATACTTTCGCGCTATAAAAGAAGAACCGTAATAGCGCCATGGATGCGACCCCAGCGCCATCTATAAAAAATCTTATCGAAACATACAAAAGCTTCACGGCTTTTCCCTTTTCATGGTTACGCAAAGCACATCCACATTTCCCCTGCGAGGTTAAGTCTCGTGCAATAGATGGCGAGCCTTTTATTTTTCCGTAGTATTATAATGCTCTTTGCTTTTACTCTTTAGCGGCACAATTTTAGTTGTGGCCATAGAATAATAACGTATTCTAAGGTTGTGGCAATGTGGCGACACGGAACTGTGGAACAAATAAAATCAAATCAGTTATTTGTAAATGTAGGTAGGTACAATTACAATAGATTACAAATACAATAGGTGGTATAATTATTATTATATGGTCTTATACGCCAGACGGTCTTCGCCCCCTTGACGTAAATAACATTCCACAATTAATATACCTAAACACAAATAGTTTACCTTCCACATACACGCCGGCCGATAGTAAATTTAAGAGCTCGTGAACAATATAGCATTCAACAATACAAGTGGGCAAAGCCGTTCGCTGGCAGTCCCACCACAATCAACTATCAACTTATGTGTTTATTTACAAGCAATAAACATTTCATTTTACTCTCTCTCAAACTGTATTCATCACAGAACAGAGATATAGATAGTATAAAACAAAGTCGCTTCCCGTGTCCCTTTGTCGTCATTTCTCTATGTATGCTTAAATCTTTAAAACTACGCAACGGATTTTGATGTGTTTTTTTTAATAGATAGAGTGATTCGAGAGGAAGGTTTATATGTATAAAACATGCATAATATAGTAGAGGAACATTGATAATTTTAGAGATTTCTAATGTAATGTAAATTAACACATTTGTTTGAGCTTATATTGCAGACGCTGGCTAAACCCTACGAGACCGCGTGCGCGGTGCCGCGCGCCGCCGACGACACACATTTTGGCCGGTTGTTTGGCGCGTATTACAAGTTTTTTTTTATATGGGGACACCACTCATTTTATGACTTTTTTTTAGTTTTAGATATTTTCCTACGCTAACACATAATTACCGAGCTGGATTCCAAATTTCATCCTTCTAGGTCATCTGGAAGTAGGTTAGATTTAGGTACTATATGTCAGTCAGTCAATTAGTGCTAAAATTTATGACTTTTTGACCTTCATATCTTTATAACCGTTTGAGTTGGCTTCATAAAATTTGGGCTTCTAGATGTCTTTATGTATATAATTCAACACACGTAATTTTATGTGTTTACGTTTAATAGGTTTTGAGTTATAGAAGGGTGAAAAGTGGCTCGTGTAATATTACACTCGGCGCTGGCTAGCCAGTTCCTTTGCTTGAACGCTGCTGCGTGTCTAGATTTATAATTTATATCTTGTTTCCTTGGCATTCATTTAGTAGGTACCTACATAAAAATAAATACGAGAAATATAGCATCGTCGTTATAATAATCTTATTAATATGATAATTCTGAAAGTGAACATGTTTGGATTTCGGAAGTTAATTAAGCCCTCGCGTGCCGGGAGCGTGGATCCACGCTCGGGCCGATTTCTGCAAAATGTATGAAAACTGAACATCTACAGGTGGTTTCTTTTTAGCTTATTTTTTGTTTCCATTGGATGCAAATCTTAACCCCTGGAATGCCGGGCTCAGTTTGCGTAAAAAGCGCTTGCGTGCCGCCCATACATTTGAAAAAATCGGATTTTAGGTGTAAAGGATGTTCCAATTTATACACCATAAAATTCTTTTAGCACGAATTTTGAAATTATTTATTTACTTATTATGGATGGTCACTAAAATATTTAGAAACATTGTGAGATTTGGCATAGACGGCCGTCATTTTGAATTTCTTCGTTTTAAGGCCAATTGACTTCAAAATCGATATCTGGGCAGGCCTGTAGGTACAAAATATGGATCCAATGTTAGAGTTGAAAAAAGTGGCCGCCATTTTGAATTTCTTTGTTTTAAGGCCAATCGGCCTCAAAATCGATATCTGGGCAGGCCTTTAGGTACAGAAGACGGATCCAATGTTAGAATTGAAAAAAGTGACCGTCATTTTGAATCTCTTCGTTTTAAGGCCAATTGACCTCAAAATCGATATCTGGGCAGGACTGTAGGTACAAAAGACGGATCCAATGTTAGAATTGAAAAAGTGGCCGCCATTTTGAATTTTTTTCTTTTAAGACCAATCGACCTCAAAATCGATACTTGGGCATGCCATCGTTTTTTTTAACACTAATGGGATTTAAGATAGATATTTGGGCTTGTCTTTAGCCAAACAGAATAAATCGAGGTTGTAATTTTACTAATTTAACAATTTAAATACGCAATCACATCAAAATTAGATACTTTTAAAAATGAATAAGGTAATCAACCTGAGTAGCCTTTTAAGTCTGGTGATGGGGGGGTAAATAAATATAAAGATACAGTAATTTAATGGCCACCCAACAGGGCATAACGATGTGGGGGAAGAAAAATATACCTAATAAGATAATTTCTACTACGCGGCTAATTATTCTTATAGCAATCGTTGAATTGTTAACGACTCCCTGATTTTTAACCGATTTTGACGCTTTCACAGAAGAATTTACTTTATTTGCTGTTTTCTGCCACGGGACACTTTTTCTTCTTCAATTCTTTATTTTGCGACATAACAAAGCTGCGTTATTGAAGAGAATTGAATAAGCATTGATGGTGGCCATAATATTTAAAAAATGTATAATTTAAACCTACTATAGTTTGTGGCCATGTCCAGCGGTTTTTGATTTTAAAACCAATAGCCCTTAAAACAAGAACATTTAACATGGAATGCAGTTCTTAAAATTCCAACCTGGAGTTATTCTACTTGGCTAAAGACAAGCCCAAATATCTATCTTTCCTCTCGCGGAAGGAGAGTGCCGAGAGGGATCGCCAGCGCAGTGGTGATCCCTCCCGCCGCCAGACGAGACGTAGGAGGCGTCGGGCGGACGACTGACCGACATCTCCCGCCTTGTGGATTAGGGGCGTTGGAGAATTCCACCACGGTATCCCCTGCCTGTCGTAAAAGGCGACTAATAGGGGCCTCCGGGGGTCACGGGTGGGCGAAAGGGGCCGTCCACCTATTAGTCTAGCCAACTTCTGTGACCCCCGTGATGGACGGCAGCGTGCCTCACGCTGCCTCGAACGCCAAGGGCGTCCTTCGGTGTACGGGGGCTTCTGAGCCCCCGCAACAACAGGAGACGGACCGCAACAGCAGTACGCGCAGGGGCGGTTGCGGACGACAACTTAGACGTGAGTTGGAGGAAGCCCGCAGCCGTCCCTAATGCGCCGAAGATGGCCACCGCGGAAAAAAAAATCAAAAAAATATCTATCTTAAATACAATCAGTCTTAAAACAAATAAGTTCAAAATGGCGACCACTTTTCTTAAGTCTAACATTAAATAATTATGACTTTTACTATCAATGCCATGCCCAGTATCAATTTTGAGGTCAATTGGCCTTAAAAGAAAGAAATTCAAAATGGCGGCCACTTTTTTCAATTCTAACATTGGATCCGTCTTCTGTACCTAAAGGCTTGCCCAGATATCGATTTTGAGGTCGATTGGCCTTAAAACAAAGAAATTCAAAATGGCGGCCATTTTTTTCCATTCTAACATTGGATCCGTCTTCTGTACCTAAAGGCTTGCCCAGATATCGATTTTGAGTTCGATTGGCCTAAAAACAAAGAAATTTAAAATGGCGGCCACTTTTTTCAATTCTAACATTGGAACCATCTTCTGTACTTAATGGCTTGCCCAGATATCGATTTTGAGGTCGATTGGCCTTAAAACAAAGAAATTCAAAATGGCGGCCACTTTTTTCAATTCTTACATTGGATCCGTCTTTTGTACCTAAAGGCCTGCCCAGATATCGATTTTGAGGTCGATTGGCCTTAAAACAAAGAAATTCAAAATGGCGGCCACTTTTTTCCATTCTAACATTGGATCCGTCTTCTGTACCTAAAGGCCTGCCCAGATATCGATTTTGAGGTCGATTGGCCTTAAAACAAAGAAATTCAAAATGGCGGCCACTTTTTTCAATTCTAACATTGGATCCGTCTTCTGTACCTACAGGCCTGCCCAGATATCGATTCGAGGCCGATTGGCCTTAAAGCAAAGAAATTCAAAATGGCGGCCACTTTTTTCAACTCTAACATTGGATCCGTATTTTGTACCTACAGGCCTGCCCAGATATCGATTTTGAAGTCATTTGGCCTTAAAACGAAAAAATTCAAAATGGCGGCCGTCTATGCCAAATCTCACAATGTTTCTAAATATTTTAGTGACCATTGATCCATAATAAATAAGTAAATAAATAATTTCAAAATTCGTACTAAAAGAATTTTATGGTGTATAAATTGGAACATCCTTTACACCTAAAATCCGACTTTTTCAAATGTATGGGCGGCACGCAAGCGTTTTTTACGCAAACTGAGCCCGGCATTCCAGGGGTTAAGGGCCCTCTACACTGCTGGCCATGATGGACGATCACAGTATACGCCATGATTTCTATCATGATGGTGTAGTTTTTCACAAGATCGGTAAAAATAAGAAAATATCATTAAATTAAACTGTTCTAAATTAACTTTCAGCCGCTACAAGATACAAAAAACAAGTCAGATGAATAAGATTTATTAGAAATAAACTAGCAAAAGTTAAAACATTTTAATACTTTTATTCTCTCTTTGCGGTGAGAACCATTTGATTAAGTTTCTGTCTGTGTACTTTAGCAGTGGCGGTCAGAGGCAGCTCGCTCATTACGACGACTCCGCCTCGCAACTGCTTTGAATCAGCTAACGTGTCTGAAAGTAAGAAGTATTGGATAGTAGAGTAATGTTACAATTAAGTACACTTAACAGCAGCGGCTTTACAGCTTTTCATGTCTACAACTTACTTTTAACTAAGTCTTTGATTTCTTGCGCTACAATGGTATGTCCCGACTTAGGCACCACGCACGCTACCGGCAACTCCCCGCACTCTGGGTCTGGTAACCCCACCACCGCCACGTCCCACACCGCTGGGTGCTGTCTGATCACACCTTCGACTTCCACTGGCGAGATCTAGAAAAAAAACTTTATCATTGATGTAACCAATGATGTTAAATATTAGGTATACCTACCTAGTACAGAAGTAGGGTATGCCATTGGAACGTGAAATGTGAACACTCAAAATTGTCCCAATTAGGATTTTTGCATACAGTACGCGTAAATGTTAAATAGGCTGTCCTTTTTTGTTTGTACTGGGGGGTAACTCCTGAAACTGATTCGATTGTTCCTGTATTCGAACTTGATTTGATCTTCGATTCGAACTTGAAATGCGCACTCCCGACGTAAATTGACTAGCTGATCAAAAACGGCCGTTATAAAACGTCGATCGAGTATTTGTTCACAGATTATAAGCATCGTCAGCTGTATCCTGTACATTACGTCATATTTACGTGGTTATGTTCTATGGAGAATTGAGTTATAATAATGTTATTTTATTTATTTTACATATAAAATGATGCCCCAGTTGTTGTTACATACATATTCACATAAATATAAGAAATTATTACGTTGTTTATTGAGTTTATTGTAATTTTTTAGCAACCAAAGATAAGTTGAGTTGCCCAAATCTATTTAGTCTATGCTATGAACTATTAAAATATCTGACATTGTCAACGTCACGTCACAATAATATATGTCGTAGCGGGAGACTCAAAATATAATTTGTGAATTAGCATGATGATAATGGTTATGATATTTTATTTATTTATTTCTAAACACCATTAGGTAATACACAGCACATACATTTGTTTAAATTACAGGTACAAACTATAGACGACTAGCTTTTGCCCGCGGCTCCGCCCGCTTTAAAAAGTTTTTCCGGGATAAAAGTCCCCTTTATATTTTTCCGGGATAAAAAGTAGCCTATGTGTTAATCCAGGACATGATCTACCCGTGTGCCAAATTTCATCGAAATCCGTTCAGTAGTTTTTGCGTGAAAGAGGAACAAACATCCATACATCCAAACATCCATACATTCTTACAAACTTTCGCCTTTATAATATTAGTAGGATTCTGTTTACCTCTTAAAGGTATTTACAACTAACTCGAGAAAGACAAAATGCTTAGGCATTTATTGGATAATACAGGCTTATGATAGCTACAATTTAAGGTTCTAAAATATGATTATTTTTACAATCCATTTTAATTATTTTTATATGAAAATAATAAGTACTAGACTTCACCCAATGGTCGAGATTGGACTGCAATTCATAAAAATATGTAATAGGGCTTAATGAGATAAAAGAAAAAAGCAGATTTTTGTCTTAACATCTATAATATTATTTTACTAGCTTTTGCCCGGGGCTCCGCCCGCGTTAAAAAGTTTTTCCGGGATAAAAGTCCCGCTTTATGTTTTCCCGGGATAAAAAGTAGCCTATGTGTTAATCCAGGACATGATCTACCCGTGTGCCAAATTTCATCGAAATCTGTTCAGTGGTTTTTGCGTGAAAGCGGTACAAACATCCATACATCCAAACATCCATACATTCTTACTAACTTTCGCCTTTATAATATTAGTAGGATAACAACAAAAAAAAAAAAAATAAACAATAAGTCGTCTTTTGTACCTACCTACTCCTATACAAACTTTAAACGAGACGTTGCCGTGCATTTTGCACACGTCGTAGCTCATCATTGCGAGATTATGATGAGGCATTTATGATCTTGTCTGCGATGCCTGTCTCCATGTCTCCATCAATAATAATAGGAAATGGGCAGTTATGCAAAATTAAAAACTCATCACAATCCATATTAATTGCCCATACTAAACAAATTTCTTCTTCTTCAATTGTCAATACGGATAGTTTCTTCAAGAACATTAAAAAAAGTATTGTAGTCCAGCCATAATTGCATAGATATTCGTAAAATTTCTCACTAAAACACAAAACAATTTCACTTGAACCGTACACGGCACCTATTTTGCAATCGTAGAATTTGACAGATAAAGTCGATTTGACTACTCGATTCACGATCGTACGAAAGAGTGGAGAGTAAGCATTTCTCGATCCTAACGAATTTTTTCGATCCCAGTAAGTTCTAATTTGAGGTGCGGCTCGATCGTGCGCTTGTGTAGATTTCGGGAGTATCAAAACGCTTGAAACCGAATCGAACTCGATTTGATTTAGGATTCGAACGTGTCAGGAGTTACCCAGCTGGTTTAAATACGTCAACTCTTTCACATGACACATGAATATGTATATGTGCATGCGAAATACTTTTATCGTTTCATTTTTCAGAGTAGGTACCTACTATATCATTAATCATTGGGTGGAACAAATAGGCAGTAAGTAGGTGCCCGCAAAGTTTATGCAGTCTACCGCAACGGTTAACCGCATCGTCTTGATCTTATTGCAGCCCGCCGCTATGGTCAGTGCATCTAGAAATATGCCTGCGACTCCCTACGAGTCCGTGGATGGAATGCGTAACGCCGCTACATTCAGCCGGTGGTGTTTCCGGCGGGCTGCAAGTCAGTACGCCGGTATTATACGGCTTCATACAAATATACCCGCGGCTAGTCGATAGAGCGTTGTAGGTCTTACTGTGCCGCTATCCAATGTTGTAGCTCGTCATCATCATCATCAGCCACGTGACGTCCACTGCTGAACATAGGTCTCCCCTAAAGATTTCCAGACAGACCTATTAAAAGCGGCCAACATCCATCATGTACCTGCGACCTTTATCAACTCGTCTATTGTGTGGCCGGTATCAGGTTCAAACTTAGAACGTTACTAGAGGGCTTTTGTTGTCCTGTAGTAAGTGCTGAGGAAGGACGGCTAAAGCCGGATAATTTATCCGTGGTCAGATAAAGTTAAGGCTCTTATCACACTGGCGAATAGCAAGCGAATTCACATCGAGGTAAAGGCGCTACACACTCTTCCAGCGTAGTAAGACCGTTAACTTTACTTGTTGAAACATCAAGGGCTAAGTAGAGACTTTGACGAGTAGAATGGCTAGCACTACTACGTCTTTTTCTAGACAACTCACTAATAGGTTCTTTATTTTGTAGATATTTTTCGACTTACTTGATGATTTTTGTACTTCAGTAACATCTTCAGCCTATCCACATAGAAGAAGTTCCAATTTTCATCTCTGTAGAAGATGTCTCCTGTCTTGAACCACCCGTCTTCGTAAGTTGCTGCCGTCGCTTCGGGATCGTTATAGTAACCCTGATTTTTTTTTAATAACAAATTCAAATATTTACTTAATTTAATGACATCATACATATTTTATTTGAAATAAGTCGTAAGTACCTGCATTACAAATATTATGATCATAGGTGTAATCAGTAGATACCTACCTAGATACAATTAATGAACTAACCAAAAAAAGAAAATCGCTTTGGACTCTCAACTCTCCTGGCTTGTTGGGCTCATTGACATCTTCACCAGTTATAGGATCTACCAACTGAAATACCAACACACAATTGTATATACAAAGACGTGGCAGCGGAACTACATAGAATGCTTAAGAGGATAGCTCCAGGAAATTTCTTTTTTAACCCGCCATGCTGGCCTAGTGCGAGCTGACAGACTTCACTCACTATGAAATTCTTATGCCTCGGTGGCATAGTTAGCACGACTGTAGTGCTGAGGTCTCGGATTTGATCTCCAGGTCGAGAAAAGTGATATTGGATTTTTCTATTCAGTATCACCCTAGAGTCTGAAATTTGTGCGACGGACTTGTGACAAAAGTGAAAAGTGGATGGTATTAGTTGCACATCTGCATACCCCTTTGTGGATAAAAGGCGTGAGTGTACGTGTGTGTGTGTGTGTGTGTTATAATATTATTTATTTGTGTATGAATGTACCTTGTAGTGGAACAATCCATTCGGTCTCCCGCTAGAGCCGGCCGCATGACCAACATTTGATAGCAAAGGCGATGTAACTTCACTCAAACCATAAGCCTCGGCTATATCCACGTTAGGGCTTAATTTCTAGAATAAAAAAGTTATGTAAGCGCCACACACACACAATATTATTGACAATATGCACTTTATTGACAATATTCACTTTATTGACAATATTATTCTATGTGTGCGGGCACCAATAGAAAAAAAAATTCGAAGAGTTTTCGCAAAAACTCAAACTTATTTGTACATACATCAATTACGTATTTAACGACGTAATTCCTTGACTTGAGTGAGGTCGACTCGAAGATCCTCAAGAATAGCTCTAATTTTAACTAAAAATATCAAAAGTGCGCGATATGGCGATGGGTAGCCCCTTATCATACCATGGAACGGAACACACATTTATGATGTTTTTTATTGAATGCTGAGAATGTATAGCATGTAGGAAATATTAAAATTTTACCTTTACATCTTCAATAAGGCTGTGAGGTATCGCACCACCTCCAACTATAATTTTATCGAAAGATGAAAAATCACATCTGTCTCTATCACCGGGCTTTACAAGTGTCATTAGCATACTTGGACTCGTAACAACATATGATGGCTGAAATAAAATAAAAATACACTGCACATTTATATAATTGAAGAATTCCATCACCGTACTACGCGGCAGAACTACAAATTCCGTCCACATCACGTCGGAGGTTGGCAATCCACCACTGTACGTTTCAGCCGACATTTTTTACCACGTACTACTAAACTATGGAACCAATTGGCGCCAGCAGCATTTCGGGACAGATACGACCAGGTGACCTTAAAAAAAAGAGCGTATTCCCACATAAAAGGCCGGCAACGCATCTCTGTACCCCCTGGTATTGCAGATGTTCATGGGCGGCGGTGATCACTTACCATCAGGTGAACCGTATGCTCGTTTGCCCCCTATACATACATACATACATATACACTCACGCCTGTTATCCCCGAAGGGGTAGGCAGAGGCGCAACTAGTGCACCCACTTTTCGCCGTTATTCCGTCCCATGATGTGATGGGGGCGAGCCTATCACCATATCGGGCACAAATTCCAGACTCCGAGCTGATACTGAATAGAAAAACTCAATATCACTTTGTCCGACCCGGGAATCGAACCCGAGACCTCAGCATTGCAGTCGTACCATAATACAACTACGCCACCGAGGCAGTCCCCCAATATCATAAAAAAAAATTAAGAAAGAATTTATTGCCGCGGTACACGTGATACATAAAAAAAAAAAAAACAAAGAAAGTACAATATAAAATTCACAACGACAACTAGGTGGCCAACTCAGCATAAGCTGTGTTAGGTAAACCAAAACACAGCACTGATTTTCAGTGGTCACCTAATGTTCCGGACGCACGGGCGGCAAATCAGACATAAAGCACAATAATATATTTACAGTAAAATTTATATTACGTGATGCGCGTCTACAGCGGACGGGGACAGTTTATTATTACCAGTGCCGACACCGTTCTGTTGGTGTTTAGCCAGATTGCCATACATACCTAGATAGGTATGTCACAAAGTCTATTTCCATCACCAAGCAGCAATGTGTAGGGGAGAGCAGGTAGGATTCGTACGGATTTTACTTAAGTCCCAGAAAATAAAAACTAATAGTTCTTTCAAAATAGTTTCTGTGGTACTATAGTATATATTATATGCCGACCGACTATATACCGAGGCTAGATTGCCTCGGTGGCATAGTTGTATTGCGTTCGCGTTACGAGTACGATTTGCGCGCTGATGTTCTAGGCTCGAATCCCGGGTCGAGCCAAAAACATTGTGACTGAGATTTCCATCTCAAAATGACTCAATTGTAGCTCGGAGTCAGGAAGTTGGCGGTGTGATATCCCCGTGCCTCGAAAAGCATATAAAGCCGATGGTCCTGCGCCTGATCTCTCTCCGGTCATGTCAGATTGCCGTCTCACCGGACTATGAGAGTGAAGGAATAGCGAGTGCACCAGTGTATTGCGCACACACTTATGCACTATAATATCTCGCACCTTTAGGATGAAAACGACACAATTCAAAAAGATAGAAAATTTAGTTATCGTCATAAAATTACTTAGGTAAAACGAGGTTCTCAATACAACAATAGTTCAAACACAGCCATATTCTAACAGGAAAAGGACAAAACTTTAGATCAGTACCTTTTTTATTTTATTTTTATTAACAATGGACTAGTTTTTAGTCATTTAAAAATGACAACTCAATTTTCTATTTTTCGAATTGTGTCATTTTCGTTCTAAAGGTGCGATCTCTTGCGTACCTAGCTGATCTCCGTTGAGATTCGCCGCCGTGGCCAAAACTGGCTGGGAGGATTACGTTATCTAGCTTATAAAGAAGAATAGTTCCGGCTTAATACAAAGTAATATTGCCAACATATTATGCAAGTTTTTCCAAAAAATTTGAAATGTACGAAAGCTACCAGACGGCGCGCAGTGACCTCCCGGTTCCCACCGAAGCCGCGAAGGTACTTTGCTATTGCATATTGTACACAGACACATATTTTTCGAAGCTATAGAGATTTAATGTTCTTACTGATCAAACAGCTGTTGGTGATGGCAGGATACAAACCACGTCATATTACAATATAAACAGTACCATTAACCTTACGTTTCTGCCGACATTTTTTACCACGTACCTACTTCAAGTGCTCTCCCCTAAGGACTATTGTGTTCCAGTTTGATGGACATTGTATTCAGAGCAATTACAGGGCCTTTTGAGACATTATAGTAATTCAAAGTTTTTTATGATTTTGCTACTGTTTTTGACGGTCGTATTGCTGACCACTAGGAGAGGGGCATGCTCGTCTCTCCATTTAATTAGAATAAAATTAAAAACTCACTCTATATTTGTTGATTAAATCGTAAGCGTGCTGCTGTGTCGTCGGCTTAGAAGTTTGCAGCCTAGTGTACTTGAATAATGGTGCACCCAGGAAATGTAGGATAGCTGACAACCACTGAATTGGAGATAAGATGATTGCTAATCTGGTTGGTGTTGGGAATTTATAAAACCTTAGCCTGGAACAAATTATTCGTGGTTATCCATGTCACATTCGATGATAATTGTTGTCTGTGGTGATATACCTACAGTCGAAAAATGCTTGACCATCTTAAGGTTCTAAATAAGTCGCTTGCGCATCGGCTCTCTGCTCGTCATCGCCACCATTCAACCCACCCAACTCCTAATCCCAGCCGCAACCCAAGGGGCCTAAAAAACCACCGCAGGTGAATATGTAGCTTTCTCCCGGCAAAACCATGCAGGCCCTTTTCAAAGAGCTGGAACATGAGCACATGTCTATTCCCACGAACTCGTGGAACGGGAGCCAGGAGCTCCTTTCTCTTCAGCCCGGCTCGATCTCCGACCACAAGCCTTCAACAAAGTACCTCGATTCGAGGAACTACTGTTATGAAACCTTAACCCTCCCGGATGAACGCCGTTTCCGCTACGTAATCCGAGAAATCCCCACATAAATGTCGGTCCAAGAGGTCAAGGAAGGCCTCCAGGCCAAAGGCATTAAAGCTTTAGAGGTGCACCGTATGCACCGTCAATCCCGCGCTTCTCAGCCAGACGCTGAATATGAGATTGTTCAAGCCATTCTCAAGAACTCCGTGGAGGTCAAACTTCTTCAAACGTCTTCAGCTTCACCATCGAAAACCCTCATAAAAAAGGTCAAATAGGGCAGTGTCGCAAGCCAAAAATACGGCGACAGCGGTTAAGTGTCTCGGCGAGCACGGCACATCGGCGTGGCCACGCCCAAAAGATAGGTCCCTGTGCATGGAGCCGCCTTCGTGCACAAACTGCCAGCAGGTGGGTCATTACACCCCGCTAATTACGGCGGACCCAGAGACCTCAAAAAGTCCTTCAGAGCTCCTAAAGCTCCTAAGGCAACGGCCCCTCAGGCCTCCACCAGCTTCAGATTAGCACCTTCACCAGTGCGTAATCCGTGGTTCCCAACCACGTCTCGCGCCGACCCACGCCTCCAGGCCCGCGGCGAAGTTACTCCCACCACCCTGGCCTCACCCACCACCCAACCTACTCCTGCCGCTATGCCTTTGGCTTCCACGGCTCATTCTTCCAAGGCAGCCAAGCCAAAAACCTCTCTACAGGTGGCAGCGGCCTCGCACTCTACATAGTCTTTTGCTCATGACGCAAAAGTCGAGTTCTTTCTGAACTCGCCGGAGTCAATGAATCTCCAAGCTCAAATGGCGACTGCGTGGCCCGAATTTCTGCCCTAGGGTATCCTGATGGTGGTATGGTCAACGAAATCCTCCGCATCCAGACGAGGTACCAGATCACCGTAGGTATACTTTTTCCGTCATTATAAATGGTGCTATCACTTATAAAAATCAACAACAAATCCCTCTAAGCGGACCAAAACTCGCTCCCTCAGAGTGGGCGTTTTCAACATTGATAGAATTGGAATCCCACGAGCTGAAATCTCTGATTTTGTCAACGAAAATAAAATGAATGAAGGTTGGGCAGCAGGCGGGAAAGAGCGCCCGCTGCCCGGGACAATTTCGTCCTCAACTCCTTAAAGTGGGTGCGGAATCGCCATCGGCTATCCAGGACTAAACCTAGATACCTCATGCTAGAGCCGATGGGGATCCGCACCCCCCCAACGACGATGCCGGCACCGGCCGGTGGCCCTCTCCGAGGTCCGTGAAAACACACGGCCTCGGTTTTCTCGAGGGCCACCTTCAACCCTAGACGTTGTATTCTACCAACTACTTGGCCGGTGCCCGCCGCCGCCAGAGTTGCGGCGTCCCGGAAGGTCCCAGCAGTCGCTGTGACTAACGTATCGTCGGCGTAACAAGTCACGCCGACGCCCCGGAGATTGGAACCACGGAGCACCCAGTCGTACCCGATGTTCCACAGGAGAGGGCCCAAAACCGAGCCCTGTGGAACACCGCACGACATCGCTCTTCGGTGCCACCCATCGGCGCCCGGATACACCACGTGCCTGTCAGACAGGTACGCGTGCACCAGACGCCGGAGATAGGGCGGCACCACGTGGTACCGCAGTGCCTCGTGGATGCAGGGCCAGGGCAGCGAGTTGAATGCGTTAGAAATATCTAACGATACCGCTATCACTACACTGCCTCCGGCCACTGCATCCTCCGCCTGTGCCTTCACCCGCAGAATCGCGTGGACAGTGGAACGTCCCCTCCTAAATCCATACTGCTCGTCGGCCAGATTTGGTCCGACCCTTTCAAGGTGCTCGACGAGGCGGTTATGAATGATGCGCTCGAAGAGCTTTGCCACCTCGTCGAGCAACACGATGGGCCGGTAGGCCGACGGCGACTCTGCGGGTCGTCCTCCCTTCTTCAGCAGGACGAGCTTCCCGGTTTTCCAACGCACCGGGAAGACGCCCTGCTCCAGGCAGGCGGTGAATAAGCTGCGGAGCCTCGGGCCCAGGTACTCGAGGGCTAGCACCCAGGCTTTCCCGGGGATGCCATCGAGCCCTGGGGCCGTGTTTTTGCTCCGCAGCCGAAGCACTGCCGCCCGCATTTCAGCGGGCGAAACCTCCGAGATATCCCTTGCCGGATTCTCACTCGACGATGACGCCACATCCGGTGGCGCCATCGGTGGAGGAGTGAACTCCACGGTGGCCGGGAACAAGGCCGCGACGACGTTGGCCAGTAATTCCGGCCGGAGACTCTGCGACAGCGGGGGCGCCGCTGGGCGAAGCTTCTTCATCACCATCCGGTAAGGGCGCCCCCACGGGTCCCTGTCGAGAGTCCCCACGAACGCCTTACGTGCCGCGACCTTGGCCCCATGAATGGCCACCCGCAGCGCTCTCTTTGCCTCTTTGTAGAGGCCATAGAGCTGCCGCTCCTGGTCTGCGTGGTTTTCGTCTCGGAGCCGGCGACGACGATGCCTGGCGTATCGGCGGCGCGCAGCAACGCACGACGCGCGCAACTGCGCTAGCTCCGCCGACCACCAGTACACCTGTCGCACCGGCGAACGGCGGAGAGCTCGGGGCATGCCGGCGTCGCAGACATCCGACATTGCCACCCCGAACCACTCCGCCTCCTGCTCAACCCGTACCGGCCCGTCCGGCACGGGGAGCCACGACATGACCAGAGCGGCCAGCACTAGGGCCTCCCCATCGAGGCGACGAAGCGCCCACCGCGGGCCGTCCTGATTTGGGGCACTCGGTACACCACCGGACTGGACACTCGGGGACGCGGAGACGCCGAACCTGATGTAACGATGGTCCGACAACGTCTCCACGCCCACGAGGACTCTCCAGTCCCGGACACGGCGTGCGACGGCGGCACTCGCCAACGACAGGTCTATAATAGACCCGCCGTTGTGCCGCACGCACGTGTCCACCGACCCCCTGTTCAGGACGACCAGGCCGACAGAGATCGCCCATTCCTCCAGGACCCGACCACGACCGTTCGTCGCCGGCGAACCCCAAGCCACGGATTTGGCGTTGAAGTCGCCGGCGACGACCGCCGGGTGAGGTTGGCCTTGTTCCACCAAGGCCCCCAGCCGAACGAGGAAAGACTCAAATTCGGCGAGGGGTCTGTTGGGAGAAAAGTACACTCCTACTATCCAAATGTCTCCCAACAGAACCGCCACGCATCCCCTGTCCTTCGCTACTTTTTCGAAGGGTGGGGAGCCAGCGGCGCCCCGGCTGATGATGGCCACCAAGCCGTCAAGGTCCCCCGCCCAGTTATCCCGGGGGGGGACAAAATACGGCTCAGCGACCACGGCCACTTGCACCGACCACTGCGCCAGGCTTTGGGACAACAGGTCCTGGGCACTGGCACAGTGGTTGATGTTCGCCTGGAGGAAATTTAGTTCCATTTATTGGGCGATCTCTACCACGTCCATCGCGGCCCCTTGCGGTGGGCTCGCTGCCTGCGGCTGGGTCGAAGCCCCAGCGGCAGCAGCACTTCGTACCCCGTCGCGACGCCTATCGCGACGGGAGGGGGCGGGGCACGCCTTCCCGCCCACCGGGTGTTTGGCGGGCCTCCCTGCGGCCGCGCAGACTGCGCAGTTCGGCGCGGCCTCGCATCCGCGGGCTTTGTGGCCCGGTTTGCCGCAGCGATAACAAAGATCGCTGCGGTCCGGTCCTCCGGTGCAGGTGCTCTGCGTGTGACCGTGCTCAAGGCAACGGAAACACCGCATCGGGCGCGCCCCGAGCACGGTCACCCGGGCCACAGTCCACCCTACCATCAGGCGGCCCGCCTTTATTTTTTGTGCCGCCCTGGTCGGCACCTTGGCCCAAACTGCGCTCAGGCCGGAGCGATCAGGCCGGATTTCTCCGACCTTCACGGCATCAGCTGCGCACTCGCCAGCAACGCTGAGGGCCGCTGCGACCGTCTCGGAAGTGGCTGCCGGATCCAGCTCCGACAGCCGCAGCTCCGTGCACTTGGTGGGCCGGGAGATTTGGACATCTTCCGACCCGCCAAAGCATTCCCTCAGCCTTGCGGCGAGGGAGTCCGCCTTCTGCTCCGACTCAGCCCCGGGCACCTCATAAAGCATGGCACCCGTGGCTGCCACCTTGGGCCTCAGCCTGTCAATGCCAAGGCCGGCGAGGTCCACGCGGTGCTGAGCATCCGTCAGCATCTTGGCGTAGGTTAGGCCCTTGGCCACCGCTGCCGGCGTCAGCGACAGCACTATGGCCGCCGAGCGTGGCTGACGCAGTTTGGGCTCCTTGCGCCTCTGCCTCTTCTGCTGCGGCTTCACCGCAGGCGCCGCAGCGGGGCTGGGCTTCCCCCGCTTCTTCTTCCCCACCACCACGGTCCATTCAGCGTCCATGGACGCTGGGGCCGGTGGCAGTGGGCGGGGCTCCCTCGGAGCGGCCTTTGCGACGGGGGGAGCAGGAGGACCACGTTTCCCCCTCCCCTTCTGGGGCACCCCAGACGGTCCAGCGACCGCCACGGCAGCAGAGGTGGAGGGCCCGGCCACGATGGCAGGAGCCTTAAGAGGAGGAGCAGGCTGCACTGCTCCTTTCCCCTTCCCCCTCCCCTTCCCCTTAGAGGAAGGCTGGGGAGCTCCCCCAACGAAACCACCCTGGACGGGGAGTGGTATGTCCCCGGGGGTGGTACGTCTCTCGTGGGCCAGTGGAGGCCTCTGGGCCGGCCCTAGGAGCACCGACTCCATTCTGGCCTGCCACTTGGCCTCCACTGCTGCCAGCTCCTCCAGACGGCGAAGGAGAGAAGCGTTTTCACGCTTCAGCTCCTTCACCGCCTCCTCCAATTTGGCGCACTTGTCTCGCCACTTTTTGGCCTCGCCTTTAGGGCGAGCACTCGGAGCCGGTTCCGCCGCGACAACCACCTCGGCGGCGGGCACCTTCGGCTTGGCGGCAGAGCGAAGGACCATGCCCTCCTCGCTCTCCTCCCTTCTTGCCCTTTGGCGGGCCTCCCTACGCTGCAGGAGATCGCGCGCCTTGGCTTTCTTTCTTTGGTCGACGGAATCGTCGACCAAAGCTGGTCCTCCTCTGCCGCGTCCGGTTGTCGCTTGCGACTTCGGGACCGGCTCCTCAGTGTCGCTCCCGAGGGACGACCTGCTGTTACTCACCTCTGAGCGTTTCCTCCAGAGCCTACGGCTCCGAACGGAGGAAACGCTCCCACTCGACTCAGAGTCGGCGTCTACGGACATCTTGCCCGCGCCGACTCTCTTCCCTCTATCAGTGGGCTTTCGCCCACCAATCTCCGCCTCTCCAGCCGGAACTGGAGTAGGCAACCTCGTCAATAAAATTTTTGGGTCATTTTTATTCATTTTGAATCCCACGAGTATGGGGGAAATAAGAGTCCACCCAGGCAGTGCCCCCTGTACCTGGGTAAGCTTAGCGTAACCCGCCAAGAGGGTCGGCCGGTACTCTGGCGGGGGTCGCACTAGTGACCGAACTACCCATCGGCCATGCATCCCCTCGCGGTGCGCCGCCGCTTGGGATTCGGGGAACTTTTTATAGAGGTTTTCTCCCTCGTGGTCCGGGCGATTAAGCCAAGACCCTCGGTCCAGCAGGAGCGCGAGACATGTCCACGGACCTCCATACTAGATTACGATCTGCAACGGTGACAGCGGAGAGGAAGGTTCCCCCCCGCTGCCTGCTCGGGGCGGTGTTAGCGCACACCGAGCCCGTCGACACTCCCGGATGAACCGGGAGCCGCCCGAATAAACGGGCCCACCATCTAAAAATGCGGCAGCCACCGCAAAAAGCGGCGACGACCGCCGAGACCACTGTTGTCAGGATATTGGCCGTTGCGCCGATCAACTCGACCGACGCTCCGTTGCCCAGGGTGCACCACGTGGAGGTTTCCTGACTTCGCACCCCAACGTCAGAGGTGCCGCTCTGGAGAGTTATCTTGAAACTATAGACATGAGCATACTGGTTCCTTCTGAACAAACCCAATATAGAAAGAAAGAAGAAACATTTTTTTTTTATTGCCAGTATAGGCAGACGAGCTAGCGGCCCGCCTGGTGTTAAGCGGCCACCGCTGCTCATGGACTTGGCAATGCCGGGGACACAGACAAGCCGCTGCCTACCGTAGGGACAATACTCTTTTTAAACTTCGTTTGAAGAAGGACAGGTCATAGCGCTCAGGGAACACCGACACAGGTAGTTCATTCCAGAGCTTACACGTACGTGGTAAAAAAGAACGCTGGAACCGAACGAACGGTACGTTCGGGAACGGTACGATTCCAGGTGCTAGGAATGAATTCTACTGCGGTGACGAGTGGTGCGATGGTAAAAAGGTGACGATGGAACCATCTTAAACAATTCCTCGGAGCACTCCCCATGGAACAAACGATAAAACACACAGAGAGACCCAAAGTCTCTCCGCAGTCCTAACGGTTCCAGTTTGTCCGTGAGATTGGTATCATCGACGATTCGAACAGCTCGGCGCTGTAAGGAGTCAAGTGGGTCGAGCTGGTATTTTGGGGCACCTGCCCAGAGATGAGAGCAGTATTCCACGTGGGGCCGGATTTGCGCTTTGTAGAGCGCTAACCTATGACCCGACGTGAAGTACCGCTTGGCTCTGTTCAGGATACCCAAATTTTTTACCGGCCAGTTTGGCTTTATCTTATTCGCATAATATACTGGGACGCACACAAACAATTTACAAAAAAGTACTTAACACATATTACATAAAGCACGTGGGCAACGTGCATCCCATGATACTGTAGAAAAGGCTCCAGTTCAGCATAAAATGCCAGGCAAGGTGTACCTGGTGCTGGTTTTCAACTGGAACATTCACTTAGTGGATAGTGACTCACGGATTGATTATATTAGATGAATAAGAATAAATAGATAAACAAAATAGCGCAATCGACGCCGAGTACCGACCCGACATATTAGACATAGCGCTCGCAAGGAACGTAAGCCTTCGCGGGCATTTCATGCAAGTGTTGTGGCACTTGAGTTAGACTCTGACTACAGACCCGTAATCCTACATTTAGCCCCCCAATACGACTCATCAGACGCAGGTCCTAATGCACCGATGAAAGTGAAAACGAATAAGCGCCTCCTAGGTACCAAGCTCGCGATACGCTCCTTTTCCAACCACCTTCAAAACGTCCTAAACGAAAGCTTCGAGAAGGTGCCAGAGACTATTCGCAGTTAATGGAAAAGTCCCGACGACGTGCCGTAATGGGTGAGGAGGCGTAACGCTACGCTCAAAGCCTACGCGACGAGACCCTCTCCGGAACAACGATACCTTGCGGGCTACCTCCAACGAGAGGTTAGACGTCGCATAAAAGAGGTCGATTCGAGATAGGAAATTCGCCTAGCCGAAATCGACCCGGCACATCAGGCCTTCTGGCATCTGTGTCGTTCCTTTACGAGAAACGAGGTGCCTTCCATGCCTCCGTTCAATCGTCCGAATCAACGCCCTGCGTTTGATGACGATGAAAAAGCGGAACTGCTGGCCGACAGTCTGGAGTCTCTACGCTCCCTTTCAACAGTACCTATTGATGACGACATTCTTGTTGCGGTTAACTCTTTCGTCAAGGCACTCAAACAACGTAAAGCCCCGGGGGCGACGGAATCCCTACCCGCATGATTAAGATGTTTCCGGAGCACGTAGTCCAATTCTCACCACGATATTTAATGCTGCTTTTCAAAACTGCCTTTTCTCAAAGATCTGGAAGGAGGCTGTTGTGATAGGTATTCACAAGCCGGAAAAACCAGCACCCGAACCGTCCTCTTATAGGTCAATCAGCCTGCTAAGCAGGCTAGGCAAAATGTATGAGCGTATAGTCCTCGACCGCTTCCAAATAGTCGCCCACAATAACCATCTGATCCCTGCGGAGCAGTTTGGTTTTCTTTCTAGACACAGTTGCGTAAACCAGGTTCTCCGCATCACGGAGCACGTTTACGATAAATTCTAAATGGGTATGCCTACTGGCGCCCTCTTCTTTGATATCGAAAATGCATTCGACAGAGTGTGGCACAACCCCTTGCTTATCAAGCTGTACACTCTCAACGTGCTCACCCAGCTCGTGCACATCATTCGAGACTTTTTGTCGAATCGCGGATCCAAATATCGAGTGGAGAGAACTCTCTTTTCCCGACACACAATCACAGCCGGAATCCCACAGGGCTCCGCTCTTTCCCCATTTCTTTTCTCGCTGTACACCAGTGACATCCCTAAACCAAAGAACACCCATCTGGCACTCTTCACGGACTACACCGCAATCTACTCCTCACGTAGAAACCCCGACGATGTGGTGGGCACTTTGCGGCGCCGATGAACTCGGCAAGTGGTTCCGCAAATGGCGAATCACCGTCAACCCCACAAAGAGCCAGGCTATCCTGTTCACTTTGAAGAAAGTCCACTTGCTTCAATACCCAGCCCGCATGTCCAACCAGGTCATCCCCTGAACGGACAAAGCCAAATACTCCACACGACCGCAGTTTCGTCCTCGGCGTCGAGAACGTCCGTCGCCCCTCCGACCCCCCTAACAGTGCCGGACCGCGGGCCGACGAAAGAAATGGATAGGATTAGGTTAAACATCAATCTTCCCCATTAATAGTTGATGTCTCATCTTCTCCCAGTGGCCGTCCTGAGCCGAGGTTCGTATCCCGTTAGTGGGTTGCCCTCAGCATGGTCACTTAAGCCCTCGCGTGCCGGGAGCGTGGATCCACGCTCAAAAAAAGTGTTCAAACTCTGCCGGGAGCGTGGATCCACGCTCGGGCCGATTTCTGCAAAATGTATGAAAACTGAACATCTACAGGTGGTTTCTTTTTAGCTTATTTTTTGTTTCCATTGGATGCAAATCTTAATCATATATGAGAATTGAGAAAAGTGGCCGCCATTTTGAACTTCTTTGTTTTGTGGCCGATTGACCTCAAAATCGATACCTGGACATGGCTTTAAGTACAAAAGACGGCTCCAATGTTAGAATTGAAAAAAGTGGCCGCCATTTTGAATTTCTTTGTTTTAAGGCCAATCGACCTCAAATCAATATCTGGGCAGGCCTTTAGGTACAGAAGACGGATCCAATGTTAGAATTGAAAAAAGTGGCCGCCATTTTGAATTTCTTTATTTTAAGGCCAATCGACCTCAAAATCGATATCTGGGCAAGCCTTTAGATACAAAAGACGGATCCAATGTTAGAATTGAAAAAAGTGGCCGCCATTTTGAATTTCTTTGTTTTAAGGCCAATCGACCTCAAATTCGATATCTGGGCAAGGCTGTATGTACAAAAGACGGATCCAATGTTAGAATTGAAAAAAGTGGCCGCCATTTTGAATTTCTTTGTTTTAAGGCCAATCGACCTCAAAATCGATATCTGGGCAAGCCTTTAGGTACAGAAGACGAATCCAATGTTAGAATCGAAAAAAGTGGCCGCCATTTTGAATTTCTTTGTTTTAAGGCCAATCGACCTCAAAATCGATATCTGGGCAAGGCTGTATGTACAAAAGACGGATCTAATGTTAGAATTGAAAAAAGTGGCCGCCACTTTGAATTTCTTTGTTTTAAGGTCAATTGACCTCAAAATCGATATCTGGGCAAGCCTTTAGGTACAGAAGATGGTTCCAATGTTAGAATTGAAAAAAGTGGCCGCCATTTTGAATTTCTTTGTATTAAGGCCAATCGACCTCAAAATCGATACTGGACATGGCATCGATAGTAAAAGTCATAATTATTTAATGTTAGACTTAAGAAAAGTGGTCGCCATTTTGAACTTCTTTGTTTTAAGACTGATTGTATTTAAGATAGATTTTTTTTCCGCAGTGGCCATTTTCGGCGCATTAGGGACGGCTGCGGGCTTCCTCCGACTCACGTCTAAGTTGTCGTCCGCAACCGCCCCTGCGCGTACCGCTGTTGCGGTCCGTCTCCTGTTGTTGCGGGGGCTCAGAAGCCCCCGTATACCGAAGGACGCCCTTGGCGTCCGAGGCAGCGTGAGGCACGCTGCCGTCCATCACGGAGGTCACAGAAGTTGGCTAGACTAATAGGTGGACGGCCCCTCCCTCCCACCCGTGACCCCCGGAGGCCCCTATTAGTCGCCTTTCACGACAGGCAGGGGATACCGTGGTGGAATTCTCCAACGCCCCCAATCCACAGGGCGGGAGATGTCGGTCAGTCGTCCACCCGACGCCTCCTACGTCTCGTCTGGCGGCGGGAGGGATCACCACTGCGCTGGCGATCCCTCTCGGCACTCTCCTTCCGCGAGAGGAAAGATAGATATTTGGGCTTGTCTTTCGCCAAGTAGAATAACTCGAGGTTGGAATTTTAAGAACTGCATTCCATGTTAAATGTTCTTGTTTTAAGGGCTATTGGTTTTAAAATCAAAACCCGCTGGACCTGGCCACAAACTATAGTACATTTTAATTATAGATTTTTTAAATATCATGGCCACCAACAATGCTTATTCAGTTCTCTTCAATAACGCAGCTTTGTTATGTCGCAAAATAAAGAATTGAAGAAAAAGTGTCCCGTGGCAGCAAACAGCAAATAAAGTAATTTATTTTGTGAAAGCATCAAAATCGGTTAAAAATCAGGGAGTCGTAAACAATTCAACAATTGCTATAAGAATAATTAGCCGCGTAGTAGAAATTATACTATTATATTTTTCTTCCCCCACATCGTTATGCCCTGTTGGGTGGCCATTAAATTACTGTATCTTTTTATTTATTTACCCTCCATCACCAGACTTAAAAGGCTACTCACGTTGATTACTCAGGTCTAATTTTGATCTGATTGCGTATTTAAATTGTTAAATTAGTAAAATTACAACCTCGATTTATTCTGTTTGGCTAAAGACAAGCCCAAATATCTATCTTAAATCCCATTAGTGTTAAAACAAAACGATGGCATGCTCAAGTATCGATTTTGAAGTCGATTGGTCTTAAAACAAAGAAATTCAAAATGGCGGCCACTTTTTCAATTCTAACATTCGATCCGTCTTTTGTACCTACAGGCCTGCCCAGATATCGATTTTGAGGCCGATTGGCCTTAAAACAAAGAAATTCAAAATGGCGGCCACTTTTTTCGATTCTAACATTGGATCCGTCTTCTGTACCTAAAGGCTTGCCCAGATATCGATTTTGAGGTCGATTGGCCTTAAAACAAAGAAATTCAAAATGGCGGCCACTTTTTTCAATTCTAACATTGGATCCGTCTTTTGTACATCCAGCCTTGCCCAGATATCGAATTTGAGGTCGATTGGCCTTAAAACAAAGAAATTCAAAATGGCGGCCACTTTTTTCAATTCTAACATTGGATCCGTCTTCTGTATCTAAAGGCTTGCCCAGATATCGATTTTGAGGTCGATTGGCCTTAAAACAAAGAAATTCAAAATGGCGGCCACTTTTTTCAATTCTAACATTGGATCCGTCTTCTGTACCTAAAGGCTTGCCCAGATATCGATTTTGAGGTCGATTGGCCTTAAAACAAAGAAATTCAAAATGGCGGCCGTCTATGCTAAATCTCACAATGTTTCTAAATATTTTAGTGACCATTGATCCATAATAAATAAGTAAATAAATAATTTCAAAATTCGTACTAAATGAATTTTATGGTGTATAAATTGGAACATCCTTTACACCTTTTTTCTTTTTTTAAAAAGGCCATCTTCGGCGCATTAGGGACGGTTGCGGGCTTCCTCCGACTCACGTCTAAGTTGTCGTCCGCAACCGCCCCTGCACGTACCGCTGTTGCGGTCCTTTTCCTGTTGCGGGGGCTCAGAAGCCCCCGAAACACCGTACCGTGTCCGCCTTTTGGTGTCCGAGGCAGCGTGACACACGCTGCCTCGGACATGTCCATCACGGGGGTCACAGAAGTTGGCTAGACTAATGGGTGGGCGGCACGTCCCGCCCACCCGTGACCCCCGGAGGCCCCTAATAGTCGCCTTTTACGACAGGCAGGGGATACCGTGGTGGAATTCTCCAAACGCCCCCAATCCACAGGGCGGGAGACGTCGGTCAGTCGTCCACCCGACGCCTCCTACGTCTCGTCTGGCGGCGGGAGGGATCACCACTGCGCTGGCGATCCCTCTCGGCACTCTCCTTCCGCGAGAGGACCGCCTCGCAGAAGTGGGCCACCGCCTGCCAGGCCTCCCGGCCGCCGACCATGGAAGCGACCACGGCCGGCAGCGAGAGGTCTTCTCCGACGACTGTTCTGAGAGCGCTGCGCTCCTCATCCCAGGCTGGACAACACTCCAACGTATGTTGGGCCGTGTCCATTGGGCAGTTGTCACAATAGTAACACACGGCCGACTCCTCTACACCTACCACCCGAAACAGGAACTCACCGAAGCAGCCATGCCCGGTGAGCACCTGCGTCAGGCGGTATGTTGCCGCTCCGTGGCGCCTGTCCAGCCATTCGGCAAAGACAGGACGCACTGCCTCTACGACCCGGTGCCCCCACGACGGGGCCTCCAGCCTGAGACGCCACTCCTCCACGGCGGCTCGCCGTAAGGCGGCCCTCTTGGCCTCCACCTCCTTCAGGGCCGGACGCTCCCCGCGACTGAACGCCTCCTCCCGCCAATGGAATACATCGGCAAGGGATTTGGCGTCCAGGTCCCAGGGCAGAAATCCGGCCAATAGGCAAGCCGCCTCGAAAGAGACCGTGCAGTACGCCCTGACCGCCCGCTGCGCTAAAGCTCTCTGCGGGGCACGCAGAAGGGCGACGCAGGGGCGGCCCAGGGAGTCAGCCCAAACGGGGCTGCCATAAAGGGCTATGGACCGCACGACTCCGTGATACAGCCTCCGGCAAGGGAAGCCAGGACCTTCCAGGTTGGGCAGCAGGCGGGAAAGAGCGCCCGCTGCCCGGGACAATTTCGTCCTCAACTCCTTAAAGTGGGTGCGGAATCGCCATCGGCTATCTAGGACTAAACCTAGATACCTCATGCTAGAGCCGATGGGAACCACGGAGCACCCAGTCGTACCCGATGTTCCACAGGAGAGGGCCCAAAACCGAGCCCTGTGGAACACCGCACGACATCGCTCTTCGGTGCCACCCATCGGCGCCCGGATACACCACGTGCCTGTCAGACAGGTACGCGTGCACCAGACGCCGGAGATAGGGCGGCACCACGTGGTACCGCAGTGCCTCGTGGATGCAGGGCCAGGGCAGCGAGTTGAATGCGTTAGAAATATCTAACGATACCGCTATCACTACACTGCCTCTGGCCACTGCATCCTCCGCCTGTGCCTTCACCCGCAGAATCGCGTGGACAGTGGAACGTCCCCTCCTAAATCCAAACTGCTCGTCGGCCATATTTGGTCCGACCCTTTCAAGATGCTCGACGAGGCGGGTATGAATGATGCGCTCGAAGAGCTTTGCCACCTCGTCGAGCAACACGATGGGCCGGTAGGCCGACGGCGACTCTGCGGGTCGTCCTCCCTTCTTCAGCAGGACGAGCTTCCCGGTTTTCCAACGCACCGGGAAGACGCCCTGCTCCAGGCAGGCGGTGAATAAGCTGCGGAGCCTCGGGCCCAGGTACTCGAGGGCTAGCACCCAGGCTTTCCCGGGGATGCCATCGAGCCCTGGGGCCGTGTTTTTGCTCCGCAGCCGAAGCACCGCCGCCCGCATTTCAGCGGGCGAAACCTCCGGGATATCCCTTGCCGGATTCTCACTCGACGATGACGCCACATCCGGTGGCGCCATCGGTGGAGGAGTGAACTCCACGGTGGCCGGGAACAAGGCCGCGACGACGTTGGCCAGTAATTCTGGCCGGAGACTCTGCGACAGCGGGGGCGCCGCTGGGCGAAGCTTCTTCATCACCATACGGTAAGGGCGCCCCCACGGGTCCCTGTCGAGAGTCCCCACGAACTAAATTCAAAATGGCGGCCACTTTTTTCAATTCTAACATTGGATCCGTCTTTTGTACCTACAGGCCTACCCAGATATCGATTTTGAGGTCGATAGGCCTTAAAACAAAGAAATTCAAAATGGCGGCCACTTTTTTCAATTCTAACATTGGATCCGTCTTTTGTACCTACAGGCCTGCCCAGATATCGATTTTGAGGTGGATTGGCCTTAAAACAAAGAAATTCAAAATGGCGGCCACTTTTTTCCATTCCGACATTGGAATGTTCTTTGGTAACTAAAGTTATACTCAGATGTCGAATTTGAGGTCGATTGGCCTTAAAACAAAGAAATTCAAAATGGCGGCCACTTTTTTCAATTCTAACATTGGATCCGTCTTCTGTACCTACAGGCCTGCCCAGATATCGATTTTGTGGTCGATAGGCCTTAAAACAAAGAAATTCAAAATGGCGGCCACTTTTTTCAATTCTAACATTGGATCCGTCTTTTGTACCTACAGGCCTACCCAGATATCGATTTTGAGGTCGATAGGCCTTAAAACAAAGAAATTCAAAATGGCGGCCACTTTTTTCCATTCCGACATTGGAATGTTCTTTGGTAACTAAAGTTATACTCAGATGTCGAATTTGAAGTCAATTGGCTTTAAAACAAAGGGATTCAAAATGGCGGCCACTTTTTTCAATTCTAACATTGGATCCGTCTTTTGTACCTACAGGCCTGCCCAGATATCGATTTTGAGGTCGATAGGCTTTAATACAAAGAAATTCAAAATGGCGGCCATTTTTTTCTATTCCGACATTGGAATGTTCTTTGGTAACTAGAGTTAAACACAGATATCGATTTTGAGGTCAATTGGCCTTAAAACAAAGAAATTCAAAATGGCGGCCACTTTTTTCAATTCTGACATTGGATCAGTCTTTGGTAATTAAAGTTATACCCACATACCGATTTTGAGGTCAATTGACCTTAAAACAAAGAAATTCAAAATGGCGGCCACTTTTATCAATTCTGACGTTATCTAAATAAAATTATTTTCGCAATCATTGCAAGTGGCGATTTTATTGTTCACAAATCACGACAAGGCATAATTTAAGTCTTAGCTAAAGAAAAAATATAATTTTTGTGCTTATTAGTAGTATTAAATTTCGTTTAACAAATAACCTATAGAGGCGTTATTAGCATTTTTCTATGATTAACAGTTATCAAGTTTAGTTGATTAATAAATTAACGGATGGCATTAACTGCCTCCGCAGTCCGTTCATTAGTTTAAACGTTTAATGAATATTGCAATAGTAGTTAATAGAATTAACAGCTATTTTTTTATAATGAGTTAAATTAACTGTTATAACGTTTAATGATCACCTCTACTCCATACTAGATTACGATCTGCAACGGTGACAGCGGAGAGGAAGGTTCCTCCCCGCTGCCTGCTCGGGGCGGTGTTAGCGCACACCGAGCCCGTCGACACTCCCGGATGAACCGGGAGCCGCCCGAATAAACGGGCCCACCATCTAAAAATGCGGCAGCCACCGCAAAAAGCGGCGACGTCCGCCGAGACCACTGTTGTCAGGATATTGGCCGTTGCGCCGATCAACTCGACCGACGCTCCGTTGCCCAGGGTGCACCACGTGGAGGTTTCCTGACTTCGCACCCCACATCCTTTACACCTAAAATCCGATTTTTTCAAATGTATGGGCGGCACGCAAGCGTTTTTTACGCAAACTGAGCCCGGCGTTCCAGGGGTTAAAGGGTTGCGAGCACCTAAAGCGTTCACCCTAAAGTCCGGTGTGGCCAGAAAAGCCGACTCTCGTCAGGCTACTGGCCGTTAGGTCCGCAATAAAAAAAAATGTCGACAGGTCAGACGCTGTCCAACAGTCGATACGGCACAACAGGTGCTCTTCAGGTAACGTTAATTGTCTCGGCAGACCGTTCCATTCCCAACTAGGCTATCATCCACTTAACCTGAGTTAAAATATAATGCCTGTGGTTTAAGAAGTTACTCGGATACTTTGTTAGTACAGTTGCTGATTTGATATTACATATTATTTTAATGGTTTAGTTTATTATATTGTTTTATGCTATGTATAATGTCTTTTATTTGTGGAGTATAATGTTTTTGGTCAATCAACCTACTCATTGTTTCGCCCACATATAGTGAAGCACTTTGATGATTCAGAATCATTAATATTCCTTATTCATAGTCTATGATTCTTACCAAAAGTTGGGTGTAGATATCACGAAACTTCTGTGCGAAGCGGCGGCAGCTTTCGGTTTGCCTGTTGTGCCACTTGTGTTTAATAGAATTGCAATTGTAGAGCTCGGCGTGAAGTCGGAAGCCCTGTAATCAGTCAACATGAAATATTAAGTGGTACCTATTTGTATCGACCGGGTGGCGTCATTCACCTTACACAAGGCGTCACACCCACCATAGCGGCCCACTTAAGTGTAACTTAAATGAACTTACACCTATAAGTCAGCCTATGTATTGTATATCTAGTTTCAAAGCATGTACAGCCGTTGATCCTGCGCCTGTGTGCTTAGTGCGAGTTTTTCTAACGCGTTGATCGTGTTAAAGTTATTGTGAGTTTGTATGGCCTTCGATCAGCGCCGCTATGTGTCAACAATGAGAATTATAATTTGAGTGCGAGTTTTGTTTATGTGACTCTGTAGATAGCGACCACCAAATACAAATACACGAGCGAGCAAGTTAACGCGTGTAAACCGTTCTTTTGCGAGTGCGAGTTGCCAATTGTCCACTTTTGACAGTTGGAACGGTTATACTTCGTCCAACCCATAGAATAAAGATGCTTATAGTCCTTATTCTGAGGTCCAACCATTTATTTAACTTTTGACAATTCGGTTTCTAATCAATTGGGGATGTACTAATACGTTATCGATTCGAGTGATGAAGAAGTTTTGATCGATTAAACACATTGAAATGTTATTTTTGCTCAATATTTTGTATTGTTTTATAACATGCCATTCTGTTTATAATTTTTTTTGTAGGTATATATTCTTTATAGAATGTAACTTTTGCCAATATTTCATTTTAATAGTTTATTTTATTAGTAAGTATATTATGACTTGCGCATGTACAAAAATATTTAATTTACACTGCCAAATTTTATTTTGCAATGAAAAAAGGGTGTGCGTGTAATCTTTACGCGCGATTGAAGTAAAACTTTGGCGTTGACGGCACATAGGTATCTTTGAAATCATAAAATTTTAACTTGATTTTTCATCTTATTTCTATTTATTGAGGAAAGAGTAAAATGTTTCTGGGATTCCGCCATTTTATTCAATATTCACTATTTGACTCTATATTATATTTAAAATTCGTTAATATCACTTTCACATTTTATAAATATTTTCATTTGTTAACCGGTCACCACAATCGTGAGTTTGACAACTGACATATGTTTTTTTTTTTTTCATTTTTTTTAGAAGAACTTTATTCGTAGGTAGGAATGACTAAATCCAAATTATTATTTTTTAATATAGAAAGCATTACTTCCGTCAGAACTACTTCTGTTAAAAAAAAAAAAAAAAATATATGAGTTACTCCCTAGTCGCGCCTAAATAAGTTTTACCCAAGAATTTTATACCCATATGGATTATTCATTCCGTTTAACAAACTGAAGAATAAAATGTGACGTCACAGTTAACTGCTGTCTCTCTCTTTAGAGTGACAAAGGTTTATTTTCAAAACCAGGACGTAACATAATTAACTGTCCATAATAATATGATACGATATAATATGGCTGCCTCGGTGGCGTAGTTGTATTATGGTACGACTGCAATGCTGAGATCTCGGGTTCGATCCCCGGGATGGTCGGGTCGGGCAAAGTGATTATTTTCCATTCAGTATCAGCTCGGAGTCTGGAATTTGTACACGATAAGGCGATAGGCTCGCCCCCTATCACACCATGGAACGGAATAACGGCAAAAAGTGGTTGCACTAATTGCACCTCTGTCTACCCGGGGGATAAGAGGCGTGAGTGAGTGTGTGAGTGTGTAATAATATGATATCGCACCATAATATTTATTTTTATCTCTATAAAGTAATGCGGTTTAAATTAACTATGAAAACCAACTACAGCGGCTAGTAATAGTTGATATTTAAAAAATATAATTTGAGTTAGAAAGTTTATTCCAAACAAAATTGGCATATTTACATACTATTTTGGTAAGTAGTTCGGAACTACTAGTTCCACTTACATAAAAAAATACCTCACCACGCGGTGGTGAATTCAGTGGCGGCCTTGGAGGAGGGGGGCGAACCAGGCAACCGCCTGGGGCCTCGCAGTTACAGGGGCATCTTGCAGCTCCTTGGGGGACCGTTTTTTGGCACCTTACTTACAAAGCTGTTAAAAAAAATAATTTTTGCTTCGCACGGGGCCCCGCGTACTTTTTTTTTGCTCGGCACACAACCTCACATTATATATGTTTTACTTTCCCCTGCGACTGGATATGTTCACGTTGTTTGCTGGCCTTTATAACCAAATATGGAGACTGTAAGGTTAGACAGAAAAACATTGGGATATTTAAAAATGAAAACTACACACACACACACACACACACACTCACGCCTGTTATCCCCGAAGGGGTAGGCAGAGGCACAACTAGTGCACCCACTTTTCGCCGTTATTCCGTCCCATGATGTGATAGGGGGCGAGCCTATCGCCATATCGGACACAAATTCCAGACTCCGAGCTGATACTGAATAGAAAAACTCAATATCACTTTGCCCGACCCGGGGATCGAACTACAGTTATTGTTAAATTTAAATATAATAAAAAAAAATAAAAAATATACTCATAAAAGTAAACAATCATACATGAACAAAATAATACACATTTAGGAAGTTAATAACCTAATTTTCAGTGAGTAATTTTGAAATATTACGAATATCTATTTTGTGTGAATTTTTGCAAGTATTCTGCGAATTTTTTTTCTGTAATTATCCACTATAATAAATATTGTGTTTTAGAGATATTCTACTATGAGTTGTGTAATTCATGGTTGCAGAATTATTTGCAATCCAACATCTAGTGTGAAATTCCATAGGTAAGTTGATTGTAAACAAAGTTGTGTAGATATTTATAGCAAAAGTAATAAACACGTGGATGTTTTACAAATTACAATACTAAATAAATTCTTGTTTGAGAGCCATGGAATCAAAAATTAACGCTACATTCTGCGGGTGAGGTTTCTTCCTTAAATTTATTTTTAATATTCTAAAACTTCTGTGAAGAAGCCAACAAAACTATTAAAGTTTGCTAAAGATCACCATAATGTGCTCTCTTTCGGCAAATAAATCTTTGAATTTATAAAAACAAAATTGTTTTCAGCGACTAAAGGTGTAATGTTAAAACAAAAGTCTTTATGTCATCACTATATGTAATTTTTCTTTGCTTGCTATTTGGAATATACTTTTAAAAAAAATCTCAAATGTTAGCAAAATTTCACTTCAAAATATTTTCAATTTCAGACTGTAAAGTATAATCATGAACAACTTTAGTAAGAAATAACTTGTCATTAATTTTCTTCTTTTATCTCTTCATCTTCTGCTGCAATACTTTCTTTTATTTCTTCTAATTTATTTCACGGGATGTCTTCACATTTACTGATATATTGAAATCTTTCAAGTCTTGACGTTTCAATGGTGGTTCATATTCATTTCGCTGACATATAATGTAAAAAGTAAATATCAATCAATAATAATATATTTAAGTACCTATATATTTTAGACAGAGGCAGAGGTGCCATTTAGTACACTCAGATATCACCCAATGTACCGCCGTTATAAAATTTGGTGGGTCGCAAGCTTAATGCCCTATCCTACTAATCTTACTAATATTATAAAGGCGAAAGTTTGTAAGAATGTCTGGATGTATGGATGTTTCTTTCATGCAAAAACTACTAAACGGATTTCGATGAAATATGGCACACGGGTAGATCATGTCCTGGATTAGCACATAGGCCACTTTTCATCCCAGTAAAATATAAACAGTGACTTTTATCCCGGAAAAACATTCACGCGGGCGGAGCCGCGGGCAAAAGCTAGTAAATAATAAAGTCTAAGTGGATCATAATTATACCAGTGAAATGATAAAAAATAATATACTTACAGCATGAGTTTCTGATAATAAATAATTATTTTTGACATCTTCTGCCATATTCCGAGAAGTAGAAGACACATTATCACATTCAGAATCATAATCTTCTGTCTTTAAATGTAGACTAGTAATTCTTGCAGACATCAAATTGACCTTTTAATGGTATTTATATTTAACCACGTTTTTGCTTATCCAGATCTTTAAGAAATCTGTAAAGAGTAATACAAACTCGATTTTATTTTAAATAAAAGTTTCAATAAATCAATGCTGGATACACTGAGAACTCGATTGTAACTGTTGATCCTCAGTTTTTATTTACGATGATTATTTAAAGATTAATAAGCTTTATAATATTCATTAGTAAGGCGGCTAGTATTACAAATACTCTAGCACCATCGTGAAACCGGTCCACCAAAGCTTACACCATGGTCACCCTAGCCTCTTGTTTACATATACTATTTACAAGACAAAAAATCACATTTAACATTACGTTAATATGAAAAAAGTAGTCATATATAAAGCAAATTACATTAAGCGAGGTTTTTCTACAGTTCATTTATAAAATATTCACGTATTTTATTACGATTCGTATAAATATTGATAAAATTATAATATTTACACAATATTGATTACAATAAACTTACCTGTAGAATTTCACACTAAATTATGGATATCAAATATTTTTGCAACCGTGAACTACACAATTCACATTAAAATATCACTAAAACACACTTATTATTGTAGATAATTACAGAGAAAATTTCTTCTTCTTCTTCTTCTTTTTTTCGTTTTGTGGCTTCCACCGTTTATCAGTGATTTCGCCAATGTCAAGTGTCAGACTTTCCAGTTTCCGTTGCAATAATTGTTATGAAAATCGAAGGAAACTATAAAATTTCGGCCCGTAGTTACCTATCCCGCAGAACGAATAAAATACACCATAGTTAATAAGTAGTATACATAAATAGTAGAATACATAAATTTATATAATTAGATAAAAAGTAGATTAAATATCTAGAGTTTATATTAGAACAATAAAAAAAAAAAAAAAAAAAAGGTAAGCAACTCTGAAAGTGAAAGCCGCCATTTTCTATTGACTAGGCCAAAGAGCATTATAATACTGCTGGACTAGGCTATTGTAGAGAAAATTTCGAAGTGAACATTTATTTGACAACTATATTGTCATCGAACTTAACGTTTTATAACAGTGTTGCCGAAATATGTATTCGCAATTACCAATTAAATGAGGAAATTTTGTTTAACTAAGGATAAAAAACCTTAAGGATATCTTATTCAACAAGAATAATTCTGAAATGAAAATAGTACTTATATCATTATATAAGATATGTTGGAAATATTTATATATATATATATATATATATATGATTGAGACGACAATAACGGTATTGATATTTTTTTATGGGTGGGGAAATAATCCGTAAGCTTTGGCAACATAGGTTAAAGAGTGAGTGAGATAGAAGACAGCTCAAAAGGTAATTTTTTTGTCTTCACAAAAATGTGTGTACCGAGGCCTCCAGTAGATATATTATAAACTTCTTGGTTTTACCTCAAAAGAATCATGGCAAGTTTTTACCTGAGTGTTTCAGTTAGCGTCTAAGATTAAGATATGTAAAAACAAATATAATTTAAATATGTAATATTTTCCACAGTTTTAGTTTTATTGTTAAAAGCCACAAAATTATGTTTATAATTAAAAGTAAATCAATTGTACCTCCGGCTTCGTTACTTCTGATCTGTAGTGACATATAAAAAGTGTTGCCACCTAAGAATAAAAGTGGCAGAACACGGTAGATATTACATTATATTTTTATATCAAAGAAGTGATAATAATATGTAACGATTATTCTTGAATACTAATACTGTATTAAAATAAACACCGAATGGATTTTTTGCCATTCAGTGTTAAGTTGGCGTAAAAGATTGTTCCATTTCTCACGCTAGAAATTAATTATAAAAGAAGTAATAGCAACCCAGCCGATGACAGTGAGCGTCTTGTTATGATATCTTGAATTCGGTTTATTTACATCAGTGCCAGTGGTCTCGAACCTACCGATTTTGGGCCAGTCTTACCGAAATGACATGATTTTTCAACGATTTTTTTAAAGCTAGAAGTTTCTCCCGATTTTTCTACCTATTTTCAGCGATTCGAAGATTAAAATCCCCTTTTTCTTTCATATTTTAAGATTACTTGGTTAAATATGTTGCTGTTTGGGGCGGCAGGGGACAGTATTTTTAAATGGGCGGCAAAATCTGTTTAAAATTTTTACATTCATGACGGGGGGGGGGGGGGGGGTATGCGTGACTCTCGTTTGTTAAAATTACCTTCTTTTGGTACAATAATAGTCCCTAGACTTTAAAATTAAGAGGGTTTTCATTGAATATTGCTTATTTTTTTGCATATACCGATTTTTGCTCCAATATATCAATTTTTTTACCGATTTCACATCTTGTCGTCCGAGACCACTATAAATACAGCCAACATCTGCTATCATATCTCATTGACAGATAAGTGATAACCTTTAGCTATGACTTTTGTTTTAATTTTCCCTTTTTATTGGGAAGGCAAAGAGTTCAAGCAACTGGATGCATAAAGCAGCAGACCGGGCTCTGTGACGTATCTTGGGAGAGGCCTATGTCCAGCGGTGGATTGCAATAGGCTGATGATGATGAAAAGGTTCAAACCCATACAGCCTCGTCTTATGTGATATTTTTGTTTCTTTTTTTTTTACTATGTACTATGTCGTAGTAAAGCAGTGGCTACCTTACCAAGACGTTATCGAGCAGTTTTGGCGGCAACGAAAAAACACTTGATTGGCACAGTTAATTCAATTCATTTCATTTGAGCCCTTTAATAGAATTATATTGGATAATATACCTCCATAATTATACAATATAACACTAAGTATCACCAAAATAATTAATTAAAACAAGAGCACCTCATGACACTTTAAAGTTCCCGCCAAAACTCTCTATGAAAATGTTAAATAACTCTTAACTTTTTTTTGTGGCTTCCAAATAAAAATAATCTTTTTGATTGGGTTCAGGATAAGTATATTCTGTCGTTCTAAATTTTTTTTCATTCCAAGACGCGCCAAATTGATATCAGGTAAAACGTTGTATGAAACTTGCCATCATTCTTTAGAATTATCTTTGTTACACAATCAGTGGGCCTAACGAATATCGATCGATAATTAATATCGGAGCTGGAGAGCAAGTCGGTTCACTATGGAAAAGAAAAAATGGCGTACATAAAGTCAATTATTTTGTTTCCCATTCTTTGTCAATAATTATAAAATTTCATAGGCGTGCGTATGTTAAAAGTTAAATAAATGGTTGGACGGAGTATAACTTATTCACTCACGCGGTGGCAAAGTTATTCACCTTGGTTTTAACAGTGAGAGAGGATTGTTAAACCTTATATTTTATTAGAAGTGTTGTGTTTGTGGATTTATGGAGTTAAAAATAGGTATCACGCTTTTTTCTGCTTGGAGGATGTTTGCAAATGCTGGGTCCCAAGATAAAGCACAATTTTTATTCTGGCAGAGGCCCGCAGTAAATATAATTTAGTAAATGATCTCGCGCACACGGAATTTAGAAAAAGACAGTGGCGTAACTACAGGGTGGCAGAGATGGCAAAATGCCACGGGCCCCAGAAAGGGCCTCCGGCCTCCCCGATCCGACAGATTGCGAGCTCAGATAGGGGGGGGGGGGGGGTTGTATACGTGACTTTTGTGTCATGGGCCGTGACAATTTTTACTGGGGCCCCATCTAATGAATTTGCCACGGGCCCCCGATGATGTAGTTACGTAACTGGAAAAAGATATCAGCTTTCCAAAAGCTTATTTAGATTTTTGTGGTAAGGGTTAGACGCTGTTGTGTTTCGGTTTGAAGGACATTGTAGGCAGTGTAACTACTGGATATAATGAGACTTAACATAATAGGTATATCAAAAATAGGAGTAAATCTACCTGAAATCTTCAACACTAACGTCGTTTCCATACTTTTGAAGAATGTCTGCAAGACAAGGCACTTCATTGCTTTTATCAAAAGTTATAATCTCGGGTTTTTCCTTTAATACTTTAGAAGCTTCCAGCACCTCAGTGATTTTTTCATTTTGGCAGAATATTATTTTCGGGACATTAGTGCGAAATGTGTCTTCGAGCTCACCTGCACATAAAAAATGCATTCTTTTAATTCGAAGCAATTTAGATTGTAACATAAAAAAATTCAAACCCCATACCCTAATTTATTTTAGTGAATCATTGACGGATTGAAGGCTGTATAGTTGTGTACCTTGGCCTACAAATCGTATGTTGTTAGACGAGTGCACGTAGTGCTGTTAGTTTTCCAACCGCTTTCGGTGCGCGGGACCTTATGAGCCCCCCCCCCCCCCCCCAAACAGGAGACGGGCTGCATAAGGCGGCACCGTGCAGGGGCTGCTGCGGACGACAACTTAGACAGTCTTAGTCTGGGGAAAGCCGCAGTCGTCCCTAATGCGCCGAAGATGGCCACCGCGGAGTTTTAGTTGATATGCCGTGCGGTGTACATAGGTTAGGGACTCGGCCCGGCGGTCGCCCGACGTTTTCCATCTCTCCGGGCGGCTCAACGTCGGGTCGTAAGGCACGGTGAACCCAACATAACCGCTCAGTCGTTCCCCTTGAACACTGGGCGGTGTTAATAAGTCACTTTCTCCGCGTCAACCAAAAAAAAAAACCCTACCGGTGAACGACCTCTCTTCAACCTCTTGTGCGGGAATACCAAGCGTGTGAGCTCGTAATTTCGTCGTGGGCTTGTATGTGCCCATAAACCGACCGATACCGACTGCATCGATATCTTTCACCTTTCTCTATCTCAGTACAAAAAAAATGTTGTTAGAAAAATACAGGATCATTTTGACATTGCGTTAATAAATGAAACCACATACTTATCTCGTTGAAAATAACGTTTTCCATTGAGTTATTTTAACCGTAGATGTAAAATAAAAAAGTGTAAGTTTCGAACAAAATAAATATCAATAAAAAGTAACTTTAAGTTTACACGCCCTAATGCGACTATGACTGCTCTAGGAGAATTCGTCGCAGCAGCAACATTACAGTTTCGGTCAGAAATACACTTACACACACACACCATATTCGCATTAAACTACAAAATTATCAAAAAACTGGAGTACTACAACCGCGATTTTTATCGAAAGTATTCGTTATTCAATAACGATTTTTGGCACAATGTTAGCAGAGGTATAGACAAATAAATGGTTTCATTTAGTAACATAATGTAAAAATGACTCGGTATATATTGTAACAAAATTTAATTGTATTTGAGAAATTTTAATTGTGGGTGCGCACTTCTACCGCACCGCGCCACCATTGTCTTTGTTCTTGTTTACATGATACTGATATCTGTGGAAACTGTTGTGGATAATGTGTTGTTTAATCGTTTTTAATTTATAAGTGTTATGTTTTTCTGTTATTTCCCAAATAAATTAAAATAAAAAAAAATAAAATAAAAAAACTACGAAGGCTTGGTCAAGGACCTCGCAGAGACTTCACATGCTTTCGAATTTATTTTTTGGACAATTTTTAGGTACATAGCTTTTCCCACGAGGTTTTCCTTCACCGTGAAAGCGAACGGTAATTTATAAACAATACACACATAACTTCGATAAATCGGACATAAATTCCAGACTCCGGGTCGATACTGAATAGAAACACCCAATATCATTGCCCGACCCGATAATCGAACCCGAGACCTCAGCATTGCAGTCGTACCGTAATACAACTACACCACCGAGGTAGTCATAAATATGTTTATTAATAATAAAGGATGTACTTACTGACTCTTAACATAGTGTCAATCGGAGATATAGCAATTCCAAGATACAAAGCTGCGTAGAACGGTATGGTCAAGTCCAAATGGTTTGGCGCCATTATGATCATGACGTCACCGGTCTTAAGACCTAGTTTTCTGAGTCCGTTAGCACATTGCACTGATCTCTTTAATACTGATCCGAAAGTTTCTGACTCACCCGTACCTCCATCTATCTGCATACAAATACTTTGGTTATTAAAGGCGATCTCTGATTTCTGAGATACTTCGACAATAGTAAATCGAATCAGAATATACACGGGATAAGTTTGTGGCTTTCTTTGATAACATAAATATCATACAACACAATTATATTGTAATCCCACCATACAATACAACACCATACCATACAAACATAAATGTTAAATCATAAATGTGGAAGCCAACGCCAATAGCTTATTTATAAGAAGAACTAGCTGACCCGGCAAACTTCGTACCGCCTCAGAATCAATAAATTGAATGAGCTGAATAAAGCTGAATGATGATTGCAGAATGTTTCAACTTTAGATAAGATAACAACCAAAGATATACCCAGATATCGATTTAGATGTCAGTCGACCTAAAACAAATAAATTCAAAATGGCGGCCACTTTTTTCCATTCCGACATTGGATCCATCTTTTGTAACTAAAGTTATGCTCAGATATCGATTTTGAGGTAGATTGGCCTTAAAACAAAGTATAGACTAGTAGTGCCCGCGGCTCCACCCGTGTGAAAAAGTTTTTCCAGGATAAAAATATTTTCTCGGGATAAAAAGTAGCCTATAGCACTCAGGAGTAAAGTAGCTTCCTATTATGTCCTTACGCTGTTATTCAAGGCCTTTAAACAACATTTGAGATGAAGTACTTCCGTTTGGTGCCGGATATCCGTTGTAAATTTCTAAATTCGATGAGTGAATCAGAGTGGGGGACTTCCGGTTGTCGAGTTTACCGGGTGACGCTTGGGAGCCATTTTCTTCATTGGCGTCTTGAATTTTGTGCCGATAACTAACGCTGCTAGCGTTCGTATAATAATTAATTTAGTGAAATATTCCGTTAAAAATACCTATTTCAAGCTTATTTACATAAGTAGATAAATAGGTGGTTATATTTTCAGAAGATTATTTCGTGTAAAATGAGTGAAATGAGTATTATGTAGTATTTTATAAATAAGTAAGGTGATTTGTATATAATTTTGGAAAATTGTCATTCGCCTTCTTCGTCAAGCAAAGGCGGTTTTTGCTGTTGGCGGTATTATCACACCACCAACTCGAAAGCGTAAATACGCTTCGAATGGTGATTCTTTAGAAATTACCCGTAAGGAGAGTAAAGGTTTGATATATGTTCCTTATCAGGTCAGTGAAATTCTTTATTGGATAGTGCCATCCACTGCTATAGTGTTCCAAGTGTTATGCTGAAAATAAGTGTGATCTAAATTATAAGGGTCACGCCGCGTCGGCCCTTTATAATTATGAAAAAGATTACAATATTTTATTTTTGGAAAATTGGGCAAATGTTTGTTCTGGAAATATGAATAACCCGCCGAGCCGGCCCTTCATATGATTGTATTAAAGGAGCATATAAGTTATAACGTTAAATGCCTCGCCAGAGCATTTAAACTGTTACTATTAGATTTCCAATATTATTTGAAGTTTGAGAATTTACTTTTAATTTTTATTATCTTATACATTTTATACTCAAACTGGTCGTCCCATGGCACCGTTTGCTATATAACAATTAATCAAAGATATTAAATTTTATAGTCAAACCGGTCGCCCCACAGCACCGTTTGCTATATAATAATTAATCAAAGATGTTAAAGGTATTTGTTATTATATTATGCATTTTATAGTCAAACCGGTCGCCCTACAGCACCGTTTGCTATATATTAAATTGTTAATATCAATATCAAAGATATTATAGTCATGTTAATCATCCTAATTATGATTAAGCACACACCTCTGACATTTGACGTGGCTACGGCGAGATTGGTATATTTTGCTTACTTTCACAGTATTATGTCGTATTGCATTCTTCTGTGGGGTTCTGCTGCAGATCTGCAGACCATTTTTATCTTACAGAAGCGAGCAATTCGTGCCATTTATAACCTTCGTTCTCGCGATTCTCTTAGAGAACTGTTTAAGGAGGTCAATATACTGACTTTGCCGGCCGAATACATTTTTCAGAATATCATGTTTGTACGCAAAAACCTTAGTAATTTAAAGAAAAACAGTGACTTGCACTGTCTGAACACTAGAAATAAAAATAAACTAGTTGTTCCAAATTTTAGGCTCTGTAAAACGAGTAAATCACATTTAGCAAATGGAATTAAATTTTATAATAAACTTCCCTCCGAAATAGCCAATCTACCCGGACACAAATTCAAGTGTTGCGTTAAGCGCGAGTTAATGTCTAAGGGGTATTATAATGTATCAGATTACCTTGATGATCAGACAGTTTGGAAAACTGGTCCTGCACACAGTGGCCAACCATAACACATTAATATAATAGAAATTAATTGCATAGAATATTCCATGTGTACCTATATTTACAATATCGACATTATAATATTAAATCTTTATGTGACAACTCGTAATTATCCTCGCGTTGACAATATTTGACATACTTATTATTATTTTTTTTTTTTTATTGACGACCGACCGATCATTGTGTTGCGCTTGCCTTTAAACTTTTAAATTATCGAAATTGTGCGTATTGTGAGAAATTATACAATAAATCAACAAAAATCATGTTTGTAAATGTAGGCGTATGCACGTTGTACACCGTTCAATTATAATTATTTATTTATGTACCCTCGTTTTATTATGAAGTCTTAGGTGTAGTGTTTAGTGCTTGTTTAATTACTTCAATTGGATTTTATCAACATTTTAACGGTGATGTGTGTGCATTAGCTTATATAACTAATCTAACTATGTATGCAAAAGACTTAAAAAAAAAATATATATATATAAAGACAAATGATGGAAAAATGATGACAAAAAAGTAAGCCCGGAGTTTCTTTCTGCCTTTCTTCTTCGGGTAGTCATCGCTTAGGTAGCTAGTGAAAGGCTGGTAGGTTAACTAGGCTAGGACATGTAGTGTCCTCACCGGTGAGGATCGCGACGCGTTCCTCCCAATATTATTACTATTATTATATATTTTTTTGTTAATTATCTCTTGTTTTATATTGCTTTTCTTGCCAGCCCGAGCTGGCTTCTTACTTTTTACTTTTTATTTTTCATCATTTATTTTACTCCTAATAAAAATGTCTGTAGTTATATAAGTGACTAATAATAATTATTAAATATGTCTCGACTTATCATAAGTGCAACTATGTTCGCCTACGTGATGAATAGAGTATTTTATATTTTTTTTATTTTATTTCGAAGATTCGTGTGTATTGTTTATCAATTATCGTTCGCTTTAACCCTTAAATTGGCAGTACCTTATCCCGATGATTTTTTCAGACTTTTTTAAAATTATGTGTGTTGTTAGGGATAAATAAAGATAACATGTATGAAAATTAAACTAATATATTATATCTTGACAGGTTTTTTAATGTCACTTATAAGTGACATTGCCAACTAGTCTACAGAATTGAGCGCAGCATATATGTCACATAAAAAGTACATTGCCAGTTTGGCTAGTTAATAAAATAATACAAAGTAATATGAAGTTATTAAAAAACATTTGGTTTATGACTAATTTTGAGATCAAGTTACATTTTAGGAACTATGGAATATATAAATGTTACATACAATTATGTGGACGATAGCCTAGTTGGGAATGGAACGGTCTGCCGTGACAATGTCCGGAGGTTCAAACCCAAGGCACACACCTCTGACTTTTCGAAGTTATGCGTATATTGTTTATCAATTATCATTCGCTTTGACGGTGAAGGAAAACATCGTGAGGAAACCTACATGACTGAGAATTCTCCATAAAAATTTCGAGGGTATGTGAATTCTACCAATCCACACTAGGCCATCGTGGTAGACTAACTTGGTGTCAGTGGAGATCTTATGGAAGTTGTAGATGGTGTTTCCGGTACGACGCAAGCTGGTAGAACTTGAGGTCTAGCTACTAATGAAGATGGTGTTGATGTCGTAGGCGGTGTTTCGTTTTGGTTTACGTGGTTCTCTAATGTAAATCCCCTAAATCTGCCATTGCTGGTTTTTCGAAGTCACTGAGATCCTGAATTAGGTCATAAATAGCAGGCGAAATACTTCTCACTAATGAAGAAGTATGAGAGCCAGTGTAGTTATTTATGAAGTGCTCACGCGCTAATATTTATCTCTATTCATCATCTTCAGAATCAATCTCCGAATGTTCAGAATAGGAAGGAGATAATAGTGCAAGAATTTGCTTAGACCTCTAACCTTTACTCGCCATATTACTGAAATGAATATCGTCAATTCTTAAACTTATACTGTAAAAATGTGATATATATCTTTATAACATATGATATAACGTAAATATATCTTAAATTCTACTAGTAACTAACTGGCAATGTCCGTTAAAAATGACAACCACACATCGTGGGACTTTTAGGCAAAGTCCGTTATAAGTGACAAACATGAAAGTCACTCCTTGTGAGACCTAATTGGCGATGTCAGTTTCAAGTGACATTAAGATTTATTTAGATATCGCAAAAAAATACGAATACTGCGGTAATAAAAACAATTGAACACTATTGATTTATCATTATTATACCTAAATTAACCATAAAAAGGATATAATACAAAGAAATACTTACGTAATAACTATATTTTTAACGAGTGCAAACTTAGTCCGCCGTTGCAATATTTCAAATGATCGATACAACTCATCTATCGATCGAGATAGAGATTCAAATGCGCGAGATCGATAAGAATAGCCTATTAGACACGACGTACTACGTGATAGACGCAAGCGTCACCTCAAATCACACTTGTATGCGTTTTTACAACACGTCACATAAAAAGGACAGAAACAATTTAAGGGTTAACGGTGAGCGAAGGCATCGTTGAGGGCTTAACCTCTCTCGGTAGTGGAGGGGACCCGTGCTCGGCGGTGGGCGGTGTACTATATAGGGCTGATTGCATTGCATATGGCCTAGGCAAGTTATAACGAGCAGTAATTGCATTTAACCTCAGTCTAGAGCAATTTACAAATATGTTTATACTATCTTACCATATTTTTGTCTGAAAACACCCGCCAACCTGGTACATCGGGTACAGAAAAGGTTTCCTTTTAGAGATTTTCAGAGGAGCAGATTGATAAAATTTTCGAATATTACTTGGAAAGGCGCACTCAGCCCTTTACTGAAAATATTTACGGGTTGACAACATCCCTTTCGGAACGAAACTGCAGTTAGTTTTGCCTCGACTAACCAAAGTTCATCATTTAACTGATTCCACTACTCAATTGAATCAAATGCTGAAATTATTATTTATTAGATTAAAATAAATTGTGGGTCCATGCCGTGTCTATGGTCTATGCGTATTGACTTTGAAAAACGTTTAAGGGTAACTATATGTCATGCACCCTGTCTTTTTTCCCGACTTTTTGCACTCAATCAATTAGATGGCTTTCTTGATTTGGAATTAAAATATTTTAGCAGGGCTTACAAGCTATTACAATGCGTTCAAGTAGTGAAAGTATTGACAAATAAATCTTTAGTTTCAAATCCAAACTAAAAATATTTATTCAAAAATCGAAGATTTGAATGTGGCCCTGGCAGCAATACTTGAATTTGTGAGTTGACTTGTGTGTATTTAACCCTTCAAGCCCCGCTTATATATATGGGAAAACCCTATATATATGGACACCGGTGTCCGTCGCGGGGCTTGAGGAGTCAAGTATTTTTATATTGTTACCGAAGATATTGGTATAGTAGTGAACCGTTTTACCCACAGCATTAAATGGTAAATTATTTTGTACGCTACTAGCATAATTATTTCTTAAAGTGTATATCTCATGCAGTGAAATGTAATTTATTTTGAGAATGAAGTTTTTTTTATATTTGAAGGAATTATGCGTGGTGCAATTATATATAAAGAAATAACTCTCTACATAAACGAAAAGTATATTGCAAAATTACACGCTAACAGTTATACATCACAGACAAGAAAGGGGAGGGGAGGTCAGTGCTCCCCATGGCAAAAATGAACATTATATTTCGGCTGCGTTCCATAAATACTAACAAATAGATTTCTTAAAAAAAAAAAAAATGCTATTTAGTTTGTTGGTGGTGCTACAGATAGTGTGTTAAACAAGGATAAAATTGACGTAGCACAGACTTACTACAACGTATCTGTAGCACAATCTCGTCAATGCTTCATGCGGTTGATTTACTGAGATCAACTCTTTACATGCCACCTGTTTGAACTTTGGGCTGGGCAAGAGCAACCAAAGTGTTTGCTTCCTTTCTAATTTGACTGCAAAGATGCTGAGAGAACAAATTATTCGTATACTTAATACGGTTTTCTGACCGAATAATGGCTTTCAGAGACGGCTCAAAGCTAATCCACAAAGAGCAGGCTATAAATCAATCTTGCAAGCGCAAACTCTACTAAGTTTGATGAATAAATGAAATTATTGTGAAATCTATGCTGGTTTTCCAGACAGATGCATACAGTGTCTCACCCTAGATCTGGATACGTATCTATTTGCCAGCAAATAAAGTGTGGAGCATACAAATTATTAAAGCAAAATAGCTGAAGTATTAAGCGGTATCTCAAGAAATTCACATTCCACTCGGGACTTTGGATTTCGCTCTGCTTGTTGTCTTGTACATTGTTGTCTTGTACACTGTAGGACTCACTAGGTCGTATTATTAATTGTCGTTTATATCTCTTGTCTCGACTCTAGTAATTTGGCAACTCAGGTGGGGGGTGGTGAACTGCAAAAAGTATTCTCAACTTCACCCCAAATTTGTATAAAATTTTTAATTGTTTTCCTTTTTTAAAATGGTTACAATAAAGATTTTTTATATTGTATTGTATCAGTCACACTTAGAGCAAACTGCGCCGACAGCGGTTGCGAAGCAGAGTTAAATGTGTTTTAAATGTGGGGTGATTAGGTAACCAAAGAGGGTCATTATAGTTCAAAACGACATGCTAACCAATACATTCATCAGTGCTATTGCAGTACGGTAACTACTTTGTTATGGCGTATCTAAGGAAGGAAGGAGGAACTGGTCTCCAGAACTTTCAAATTTTTTACGTTGTATCTTTCAGATACTATTAGTTCTGGCACATTCGCGTATGATCGCAAATCACATTCTAGTATTTCTCAAATGGGGTGTTCCGGAGGTAGATAGATATGTTTAACCCGGACACATGTCATAGGCAAGTAACCTATGTAAGTGTTGACAATTGCTAGTTAAATTTTACAATTTTAGTTATTTATTCATCTCCAAATCGGATGATTTAAGTGCTCGTGGATATCAGTCGAGCAAAAGGCGTGTATGTAGCTATCGAAATGCGTAGCACCCAAACGGCTTAGCTCGAAAATCCGCCCTTGCAGTAGGACCGCCTTTTACCATTCCCAGTCCAAGTAGTTTGACAAATCTATAAAAACATTTTTACACAACTTAAGGTGAGAGATTTAAATCTAGAAATTGGGGCGGTCGCAAGCTGTATTCAAGGTATGAGCAACCAGACATAATGATCAGGGTAGCGAAAATCTACCCTCAAAACTATAATTATTGGGATCGGCGAGTTCATATGTATTTTAAGATAGGATTTGCATATTGGCATGCAACAAACCGTTCAGGTTCAGATAATTTTTCGCTAAACAATAACTTCTACTTGAAAGTTATTGACAGAAATATTAGTTATCATAAATCCGTTATTTAAAAGGCTTTATAGTACTGACCACGTGAAACTTGGCGCACATACGCTAGTTGCACAATTTAGTAACAATGTATTTACGTTACATTCACATTAACAAAATTTATAGAAGTGCTCAACTAATTTTTATCAGGCTGCATAGTACATGATATGACTTTTACATAATATGATTTGAAAGATTTCTACACAGAAAGTAATAAAGAAAATTGTATTCTTCTATAAAGTATTGCTTTATAGCCGATTCATAATGTGTCTTTTAGCAGTTTTTAATTGGGTTGGAAATTGTTTTCAAGCCTAAAAATTCATACAGTTGATCCTATAGGCTAATAAATCTAAGAAAATTACTTAGCAGTTAGTATGATTAGAAAATCTTAAACTACTTTAGATATTTAATTAATCCGACCTCAAACAGCCAAAGCAGCTTTCTGAGTTGTAATCGAGATTTCGTTATGATCTGTTTTAAGCATACAAAGCGCAATTAGTATTTGAGTGCCTCAGTTTGAGCCATTACAGTAATAACTAATAATTATGTGTAATATTTTTCAATTATCGATCTGTAAATAATTTATTCTCTGTTCTATGTGGTAATAATTAATAAAGTTCTATATAGCATGTTAATATTATTGTAATTATTTTATATTAATGACTTCAGTCTTAAAATTATCACATTGGCGTCTCGTTTACCAGGCGAAAACAAACAATGTCTCAAATGTTGTTTAAAGGCCTTGAATAACAGCGGAAGGACATAATAGCAGAGTTTTACCTACCAATAAAACTCATATTATGTCCGGAGCTTTATTCAAGGCCTTACATTAAGTTCTGCCTGGTATTAATATATTTCTTTTTAAGCATTTTAAGGTGTTTGAGACACAATGAAGAAAATGGCTCCCAAGCGTCACCCGGTAAACTCGACAACCGGAAGTCCCCCACTCTGATTCACTCATCGAATTTAGAAATTCTTAACGGGTATCCGGCACAAAACGGAAGTACGTCATCTCAAATGTTGTTTAAAGGCCTTGAATAAAGCTCCGGACATAATATGAGTTTTATTGGTAGGTAAAACTCTGCTATTAGTGAAGGAATTTTCAAAATGGGTTCAGTAGTTCCTGAGATTAGCGCGTTTAAACAAACAAACAAACTCTTCAGCTTTATAATAAAACTTTTTGATAAAGATCAATATTATGACGTCGATACAACTCTTAACAAATAATGCATTAATTTCGACCAAATTTGATTATCATAAAAACGGTTCTATTGAGTTAATCTTAAAAGGTAGACATATACTGTCGCGGACATTTTTTTAGATCATTTCAAGAGGAATAATTCTTTCATACATATATTTTTGGTGTCTTGAACCGTTTCCGCAGCGCACGCAATGGAAGCCCTCAAGGATGAATAATATTCCCCGTTTTTTTTCACATTTTCCATTATTTCTTCGCTCCTAATAGTTGCATCGTGATGTTATATAGCCTAAAGCCTTCCTCGATAAATGGTCTATTCAACACAAAAATAATTTTTCAATTCGAACCAGTATTTCCTGAGATTAGCGCGTTCAAACAAACGAAAAAACTCTTCAGCTTTATAATATTAGTATAGATGCAATAGTTTAAAAATAAACACTTACCTGCATCAGAAAATCCGGACTGTCTCGAAGGTTTTGCAGTATAATCTTTCCCAAATGATAACGATCATCATATTTTCCAGTGTTCGCAACGAGACGATGTGTTAAATCACTAAGATACATCTTAGCGGCTTCACTCGCTACCGGTATGTTACCTTGTCTGCAAATAAAATGCCCAGGGGTTTGTAAATTGATATTTAAATTTACAAAAAAATAACTAGCTGTTGGGTACTCGCGGCTTGGTACGTGTGAGAAAGTTTTTCCGGGATAAAAGTCCCGCTGTATATTTTCCCGGGATAAGAAGTAGCGTAAACCTCCCCAGGGTCTAAATAAAAAAAAAAACTGGCGAAAAAACTGAAAAACAAAATATAATAACCTTTTTTTATTCAACCTTAATAACTAATGTACCTATAGTATATACGTAGGTATACTTTGAGTCAATGCCTAATTTAAATTAAACATTATTTTTAACCGACTTCAAAAAGGAGGTTCTCTATTCGATCCGTATGTATGTATGTGTGTGTGTGTGTGTGTGTGTGTGTGTGTGCGCGCGCGTGTGCGTGTGTGTGCGTATGTATATATGTATGTATGTTTGTATGTAAGTATGTAAATTGGTATAACCGCTTTAATAAAAAACTACTGATCCGATTTGAATGTCGTTTTCGATATTCAAATGTATAGTTTTCAGGGAAGGTTTTATTATATAATTTATGAAGATCTGCTTAAGATCTTCGGAGATACACAATGGATCTCTACAATAACTTGCTTTTTTATTTATTCGGGCACGGCAAAGTGACTGCATCTCACCTGATGTAAGCGCGATGTCGTCCAGATAGAGTATCGAATGGCAGCAGATGGTTATCTGATGCCATTCGACACAATCATGCCGGCCTACTGAGCTGCTTCTTCGCGCTACGGCGGAAGGACCAAGGAATATAGGAAGGAGGAAACACGTGTGCCGGTAAACTATTCCAAAGCCTGGTGGTGCGGCAAATAAAAGATTTGTGCGAGCCTATTGGTTCGGGCCGAGATGGTCATAACCATCAAGCTCAGGCTTCGCATGCCAGCACGCGTGGTTCTGCTGAGGAAAGGAGAGGAGGGGCTCAGATTAAACAATCCTTCAAAGCATTCGCCATGATACAGAGTCAGATGGTAGAACACGCTTAGAGAAGCGACATCCCTCCGCAATTGTAGCGACTCCAAGTTGCTCGTTACGTCTGCATCATCCACAATGCGGATGGACCGCCGCTACAATCTATCCAAGGCATCGAGCAAGTATTGGGCGGAACCGTCCCAGATTATAGAACCATATTCCAAAGTAAATCGTACAAGAGAATTATATAATATAATGAGTTATTAAAATTAGCTATAGAGTTACATTGCTTAAGATTTGTGAAATTCAGAAAATTATACACAGAATTAATCAAAACATCATCATCGAAGAAATTACTTAAATTCATAGAAGTATCTGATTGTTCCCAAACGGCAGAGGATACATTGAAATCTCCCACGATCAACACATTGTCATTGGGATGACTACGAGATACTTAGTCATCCCAATGACAATGTGTTGATCGTGGGAGATACAAGACAAGAGACAAGTTAGAGACAAGTTCAAAGTAGTCACAAATAGCTTCGTGTTGGTATTTACTGTGTGGAAAATAACAACAATAAACATGTAATAACTTGATCATAGGGGCCCTGGAAAGTACAATGGAAACTTTAATAATATTAGCAGTTAAATTTACCGAGGAGATAGAGGAAGAGGTTGAAACTGAGAGATCCGAACTAATTGCGATCAAAACACCACCTCCCATTTTATCTCCACGAACTCCATAATCTCTATCACTTCTATATACAATGTATCGTGAATCAAATACCTCAGAATCAAATATGCCATCGTGTAACCATGATTCGCTAAGACATATTATATCGTAATTGGTTTGAATTAAATTACGAAAAAATACGTTTGTTTTTGTACGTAATCCACGCACATTCTGATAAAAAATTGAGAGATCTTTATGCATAACTGAATGAATAACTTATTGTGCATACCAATGATACCAAAATATTAAAATAAGTCCAATTATAGTCGCTGAACACGCAGAAAGTTAATAAAAAAATATTGATTACCTTTACCAAACAGTTCAGATGCCCAAGTAAAAAGTTGCTCCAAAAAACATAGTTGATTATGAAATAAAAATAGCAAATTTAATATTAAAAACAATCCAAGCAAATATTTTAGGACAAAACAACAAGCTAAGTCTCCTTTATACCGGTTTCCGAAGAGATGAGAAATAAGCAGTACAATAGTGCCTATACAATTTTCTTTAAATCACTCGGTTTAGTAAAATCATGGACTAATAAGAGTATAGACTAACGATCCCCATACATTGAAGCGTACTTCGCTGTTTAGTACATTGAATTCAACTAGATGGCACTAAGATCCATAAAATCATTTGAAATGGTTATTTCAATGGCGCAAATGAGAGGATGGATAAAATAAACAACTATCGGTTTATCCGATAGTTATTATTACGCCTAGATGGCGCTATAAACTGTTTAGCTCACAGACTACTACAATTATTTTGAGTATTTATGGACTGCATTGGCACTTAAATATATCATTACTTTTTGTAAAGAAAACTAGGCAGGTATTAAGGTATGTGGTGCCACGCGCCGCCGACGACACATCGTTGGCCGGTTGTTTAGCGCGTATTACAAGTTTTTTATATGGGGACACCACTTCTTTTTTGACTGAACTTTATTTTTATATTTTTGTTATATAGCTAATATAATAATACATAATATATTGGGATAGTTTCAAATATCTGCTTGTAACGGTTCCGACGCTACAAAAAATGTTTTTTTGTTGTATGGGGAGTCCCCCTATTTTTAAACTTTTTTTTATTTTTAGATTTTTTCCTACGGTTACACAATTACGTTCCGTTCGTGTAATATTACACTCGGCGCTGGCTAGCCAGTTACTTTGCTTGAACTTGGCTTGACACGCTACCGCGTGTCTACATATCTAAATCTAGATATAAAATCGACAACCCGGGCTTACTTGGAGCGGTGATGTTTTCCGTGCCTGACAATTATCTCGGTAGACGGAGGCGGCCGCGGCTGATGGTTGTTCCGCGTGCTAGGACCAACTTACTTAACAAGGCCCCTATTACACGCGCCTTACGCACTCTTAATGAAGTTGCCGAAAGAATTGACATATTTTGATACTCTCTGAGTAATTTCACTAAAATATCATTAAATATAATTTGTTATAGTAGTTAGTGTTCTAGATAAATAACATAGATTTAAGTTTAGTATTAGTGTATAAGTAGATCAACACTACTGTATTAGGGCTAACCCTGTAAAAGTAGTTGTTAAGTGGTAAATAAATAAATAAAAATAAAAAAAATAAATCTTTTTACACCAAAAAGGATACTAGATATTTAAAAAAAAATGTGTATTGAAAAAGTGGCCGCTATTTTGGATTTCTTTGTTTTAAGGCCAATCAACCTCAAAATCGATACCTGGACATGGTTTTAGGTACAAAGGACAGATCCAAAGTTAGAATTGAAAAAGTGGCCGCCATTTTGAATTTCTTTGTTTTAAGCCCAATTGACCTCAAAATCGGTATCTGGACATATCTTTAGTTAAAAAAGACGGATCCGATGTCAGAACTGAAATATGAGGCCGCCATTTTGAATTTATTTGTTTTAAGACCAATCGACCTCTGGGAATGGCTTTGGGCACAAAGGGCATATCCTGTATTATAATTGAAAAAAGTGGCCAATATTTAGGCTTCTTTATTTTTAGGCCAATTAACGTCAAAATCGATACTTGAGCATAAGAAAAGTGGTCGCCATTTTGAACTTCATTGTTTTAAGACTGATTGGATTTAGATAGATATTTGGGCTTGTCTTTAGCCAAATAGAATAATTAATCGAGATTGGAATTTTAAAAATTGCATTTCATGTTAAATTATTTTGTTTAAGGGCTATTGGTTTTAAAATCAAAATAAGCTGGACATGACTATAAACTATAGTAGGTAATATGGCCACCATCAAAACTTGTTCAATTCTCTTCAATAACGATATCACAGCTTTGCTATATCGCAAAATAAATAAATCGTCTTCGAATTTTAGAAGACGAAGTTCGAAGTCTTCGTGGCCTGTGGCAGCAAACAGGAAATAAAGTAAATGGTTCTGTGAAACCATCAAAATTGGTAACAAAATTAGGGAGTATTGCTATAAGCATAAGTAACCGCGTAGTAGAAATGATCTTACCATATTTTTCGTCCCCCATATCGTTTTGCCTTATTAGGTGACCATTTAATTATTGTATCCCTTTTAACTTACCCCTTTTCACCAGACTTAAAAGGCTACTTAGGTTGATTACCTTATTGATTTTTAAAAGTATTGAATTTTGATGTGAAAATATATTTCAATTTTTTCTATAATGGAAGGCAATCCAAAAAATGTATGTTATAAATTCAGGGGATACAGTTTGGTGTCGCTGCTATGTAGCATCTGTTATTACACTATTCTTCTATTAAAACGAATCATTATATTGTGGTTAAAGGCATGCCCAAATATCGATTTTAAAGCTAATGGGCCCTAAAACAAGTTCAAAATAGCGGTGCCTTCTCAATTCTAACATTGGATCTGCCTTTTATAGATAATAGATAAAAAATTACTAGATATCGATTTTGAGGTCAATTGGCCTTAAAACGAAGAAATTCAAAATGCCGGCCACTTTTTCGATTCCGACATTGGATCTGTCTTTTATAATCAAAGATATACCCAGCTATCAATTTTGTGGTCGATTGGCCTTAAATCAAAGAAATTTAAAATGGCGGGTACTTTTTTCAATTCTGACATTGGATCTGCCTTCTTTACCTAAAGCCATGCCCAGATATCGACTTTGAGGTCAATTGGCCTTAAAACAAAGAAATTTAAAATGGCGGCCACTTTTTTCAAATCTAGCCTTGGATCCGTCTTTTGTAACCAAAGATATACCCAGCTATCGATTTTGAGGTCAATTGGCCTTAAAACAAAGAAACTCACAATGGCGGCCTCTTTTTACAATCCCGACATTGGATCCATCTTTTGTAACTAAAGATATGCGCAGATATCGATTTTGCGGTCGATTGGCCTTAAAACAAAGAAATTCAAAATGGCGGCCACTTTTATCAATTCTAGCCTTGGATCCGTCTCTCGTAACCAAAGATATTCCCAGCTAACGATTTTGAGGTCAATTGGCCTTAAAACAAAGAAATTCTAAATGGCGGCCACTTCTTTCAATTCTAACATTGGATCTGCCCTTTAAGCCTAAAAGCCTAAAAAAATACTATAATAATCATGTAAACTTAACATAACCAACTGACCTTTGTAAGCTGATGCACCGCACATGCAAAATATTTGGTAAAAAATCAACAAAATCACGTTGATCCCCGGTTGTCGCTAAACAAGTGAACCTTGATAAAATAGCTTGTGGCTCTGACATCGTCCCTGACGCGCCCCTGATTTAGGTGAAAAAGTATCTGAGCCTCCTCAATAGGTTCCGAGATATTGACCATGCGAAATTTTACCCACTGTGATATTATCTGTTTGGTTTTTATATATTCACATTAGAAGAAATCACGCACAGCAGAACTCGCTGTGCCCATACCTAGCGTCTCGCCCGGCACCCGCGCGCGTGGTGCGGGGCAGTGTGTGAAGCGCCTTACTGTCATCTGTTGTATGTCCATTCTAATGCTAAACTATTTTGTTTTACGGTACAATGCCACCTAACGGGACATTTTTGAAACCCGGCAGATGTTGAAGTTTCCAGGCTAATTATCAGCGCCATCTAGCAATAAGCCGGGATTTTGCACTTTTTCGGGTGAACGCTTCAATGTATGGGGATCGTCAGTCTATACTCTTATTAGTCCATGGTAAAATGCAACACAGGACTGGAGTCATTACGTCGAGCCATATCGGAACAGTTTTTCACCCAAACATATTGATAACTTTTTTCTTTGGCAGTTTTCTTGACCAGTTGCAACAGAGCTTTATTGGAGCTAGTTAGGTGTTCGTTAAAATATACTTGATTAGTGTTGAATGTGAATCCAATGTCTTGACACTTGAGCTTCAACTTTTTAGCCTTCGCAAGAAAATCATCTTTTTCCAACAACACAGAAATTTTACAATTATAGGTTTAGTTTTCTTATTTACTTTATCTTTAGAGGCCACCCTAGTAATGAAGTCAATTTCTGAATTAACATTTAAATTAACTTCGGCTTTACTTGCTATATCCTGTATAACTGCGAGCAAATTCTCATTTTTCTTTTCGGGAATGCCATAGATTTCTATGTTTGATCTACGAGCCCATTGTTCACGGTTGTTATTTTCATTGACGATTGAATCCAGGGATATCCTCAAACTACCAATTTCCGAGCATTGACCATCAAGTTGTTTTATATTAGTCTCACATTTGTCTATTCTGCTGTTAAAGTCATCGAATCTGGCATTTATGAATTCTATGCACTCCTTCATACCTGAGAGTTCTGTTCTCATAGCTTTTAATTCATTTTGTAGGGTGACGATCGAAGACCTAAACTCTGCCTTTAAACTAGATACTTCAGAGGATACGATAGACTTGACTTGATCCAAAAGAGTTGAATACCCGGTTAGGTCTTCAGACTTTTGCTGTGATTGGAGCGGCGAAGATGCACCACCTCTACGCAATGTAACGTTCTCATTACTATAAGTGCTTTTAGTCAAGCTACTACCACGCACTGGAGTGTTATCCTTGTTACCTTGTCGCGGCTGAGATAGTGTACATTCAGGGCAGACCCACTTCAACTTAATATCCTGTGGTCGCTATATTTCTTTTTTTGACGGATTTATACAATCGTTATGATAATTACGATTGCATATAGTGCATGTTACGCAAGGGCGGATCCAGCTTTGGCGCCAGGGGGGGGGGGTCACATAGTCGTGGTCAAGTCACAAGAAGTTATAATTTAATTTTGAAAAGTAAAAATTAGGTATTCTATTAATAAATGTAATTACTGTAGGTACTTAAAAATACCTACCTATATTTAAATAACATTTTTTTTAAGTCTTCTCCCGAAACGCGTTAATGTTTCCGTATTATTATAATGCTCTTTGTTTTAATGCGTTCGTTCTTTATAACGTTCCATTAGAGGTTAGTTCTAGTCAGACATTAGGCGTTAGTCGAAAAAAAGGGCGCACAAGTGTCACACGAAATTTGACATACGTAATATGAATGGTATGCTATGGTACTGCAGGCAGATGCTGGATGCGGCAGGCTGAAGACAGGGTGCTATGGCGCTCATTAGGGGAGGCCTATGTCCAGCAGTGGACTGATAAAGGCTGATGATGATGATGATGATGAATGTGAATGGTAGCGGCCGTGGCGGTGGCGCGACATAATTCTTTTCGATGCGTTCGTTCCCGAATAATACGTTTGCCATCAAAGTATTATATTAAACTAGCTTTTGCCCGCGGCTCCGCCCGCATTAAAAAGTTTTTCCGGGATAAAAGTCCCGGTTTATATTTTCCCGGGATAAAAAGTAGTCTATGTGTTAATCCAGGACATGATCTACCCGTATGCCAAATTTCATCGAAATCCGTTCAGTAGTTTTTGCGTGAAAGAGGAACAAACATCCACACATCCAAACATCCATACATTCTTACAAACTTTCGCCTTTATGATATTAATAGGACTAGCTTTTGGTCGCAGCACCGCCCGCGTGAAAAAGATTTTCCGGTATAAAAGTCCCGCTTTAAGTTTTCAGGGAATAAAAAATAGCCTATGTATTAATCCAGGACATGATCTACCCACGTGCCAAAATTCATTGAAATGCGTTCAGTAATTTAGGAGATGTGCAGTAAGAAAAAAACAGAAAAACACACAGACAGACAGAAAAGAATTACAATAATCACTGCTTTGTGTTCCATTACTCTTCTGTAGTCACTGCCTTTCTTTTTTATCACATTTCTTTAAATGTACGGACATACTGATTCTACTGCTTTATTAAATACACTTAGTATAGTACTATACCATCTTAGCTGGCTGGTATGACAATTCAAATTTTTCGCGACGCGAAAGCTTTGTGAGTAAATATATTTCCTCCTCTTTAACGAGCTTTTTTCAAAATTGCTTAAATGTTAATATTTTTCGAGTTATTAACAAAAAACGAAATATCATTTTTTTTCATATTATTTTGTTAATAACAACAATCCTTCAAAAACATTTTTCTAGAGGTGATTACGAATAGAATGAGCCATCCCTCATATTTTTAGGCCCTTTATCTCTATTTTCACGTTTTTTAATTTATTGATTAGACTATTTAACCCCATTAGGGAAGAAATTTCAATAAAATACGAAACATGTCTTCCATCAATGGTGTTAAAAAAGTTTACACTAAATTTGAATTAGATTGGACCAAGGAATCGCGTTGCCCCATACAAACTTTGCCCCCCTTTTTCATCTCCTTAGGGGTAGAATTTCGGAAAATCCTTTCTTATCGGAAGCCTACGTCATACAACGAACACACTCTCCAAGTTTCAGGTCTCTACGATCAGCGGCTTAGGCTGTGCGTTGATCCGTCAGTCAGTCAGGACTAAGCCTTTTATATGAATAGATTAATTAAATATGTAAAATACTTAAATAAAATCTATATTGTGACAAAAAATATATAAAAACATAATGTTTAATAATTTTAATTAGTGGTCCACCTAGGTTCTGGACTCCGTGCAGGGGGGGGGGGTCATGACCCCCCCCCCCCCTAGATCCGCCCTTGATGTTACGATACCAGTAGCGCCCTCTATAGTAGAATCACAGCAAGCAAACATCGTTGTAAGTTACAGAAGAGGCAAATCAATTAACAAGAAAAAATTATAAATTTTTAAATCGTAATAATATATTCTTGCGCCGCGTCGTGACGCTGGGATTTGAACGTGCTCTGTCTAACGAAGCTCTTAAACCGCCAGGCCAAGCAACTTCATACGTAGAATGTCGAAAATATGAAACTGTTGTGACTATTCGCTAGTTATGACAACTAGTAGTCGTAGGTAGACGTAGATATGATTTCAAATTATTTGTTGTGAACTAGCATTATCTATGAATCGTATGCTAGGTAACTCAAATAGGTGCACTGTATTATGATTCACTGTACTGTAATTTCACTCTGTAATGTATCTATCTTCAAATTCCATCAACTGCCACTTTGTTTTTATACTTGTTAACGTTGATACAGTTTTAATGTTTAAAGTATAAAAATTTAAAGTTTATTTGTAACTTTTTTCATGTAAATCACTTTATTCTAGTGCTGTTTAGTAATTTATGCAATTGTTTGCTCAACTTTGACTGCCTCGGTGGCGTAGTTGTATTACAGTACGACTGCAAAGCTGAGGTCTCGGGTTCGATCCCCGGGTCGGGCAAAGTGATATTGAGTTTTTCAATTCAGTATCAGCTCGGAGTCTGGAATTTGTGCCCGATATGGCGATAGGCTCGCCCCCTATCACATCATGGGACGGAATAACGGCGAAAAGTGGGTGCACTAGTTGCGCCTCTGCCTACCCCTTCGGGGATAGGAGGTGTGAGTGTATATATACATATTCACTCACGCCTGTCATCCCACCCACTGTAGTCCGTCCCATGATATGATAGGGGGCGAGCCTATTCCAGACTCCGAGCTGAAATGTAATAGAAAAACTCAATATCATTTTGCCCGACCCGGGAATCGAACCCGAGACCTTAGCATTGCAGTCGTATCATAATACAACTGCGCCAACGAGGCAGTCAGTCAGTACAGATTTAATAACAAAACAAAAAAAAAAGAAAATACATGTTAACATTCAGTATTGGCTCACATTTCACGTCAGAATAATAATGGCTTTAGTTATTATTCGGAGCATTTTACGTTTAAATAGTGATAACTTATCACCAAATATATCAATGTCATAACAGACACTATGGGCGGTATTAATAAATCAAACTCAAGTTTGAGTTACATCTCAAGTAGACTAAATGTATGAAGAGTTCAATACCGCCCTATGTGATTGTACAGACAGGACAGGCGAGGAACAGGTGGTTGCTCCCTTGCGTTTGTTCCATTAAAGCGAACATGAATTATAAAAAAATTGCCCAGGTTTGCGAGGTGGTTTATTAGCTTTAATACGAATTTGTTTAACAATGATGGTGCGTCTACTACACCATTCATAATTTTATGAAGGAAGAGCAAGTTCAAAAGACCTCTTCTCTCGCTTAGAGATTGTAATTTACATACATTTTATTTCTTACAAGTTTTATTTATTACATACATAATAGCGTCTATCTGTCTATTTGTTCCGGCTAATCTCTGAAATGGCTGGACTGATTTTGACGGAACTTTTATTGGCAGGCAGCTGATGTGATAAAGAGTAACATAGGGTACGTTTATTTTAGAAAAAATCTTTTATTTTAGAAAAATAAAATAATGTTGCACCAAAAAATTAAAGAATCGACCGTTAGGCGGAACGAAGTTCGCCGGGTCAAGTAGTGTATTATATTTTTTTAACTTTTATATTTAATAAGTATTTTTAGTTAGACAATAAATAATGAATAATCGTAACAACATACCCAGAACCAGACATCGTGAATTCGTTTAGACAGTAATTAGTTATAGAACGCGTCTTCACCGCGAGAACTTTAAACTAGAACTGACTGATGCAAGTATAAATAATTATGTTCAGTATCGTCAATCTTAAAGATATTAAAACACTAGCTTTTGCCCACGGCTTCGCCCGCGTTAATAAGTTTTTCCGGGCTAATAGTACATACATAAAAACCTTCCCGTTGAATCACTCTATCCAACACATTTATTTGTATAATAAAGATTAATATTATGACGTTGATACAACTCTTAACAAATAATGCATTAATTTCGACCAAATTTGATTACCATAAAAACGGTTCTAGAGAGTTTATTTTAAAAGATAGACATTTACTGTCGCGGACTTTTTTTTAGATCATTTCAAGAGGAATAATTCTTTCATACATATATTTTTGGTATCTTGAACCGTTTTCGCAGCGCACGCAATGGAAGCCCTCAAGGATGAATAATTTTCCCCGCATTTTTCACATTTTCCATTATTTCTTCGCTCCTAATAGTTGCATCGTGATGTTATATAGCCTATAGCCTTCCTCGATAAATGGTCTATTCAACACAAAAAGAATTTTTCAATTCGCACCAGTAGTTCCTGAGATTAGCGCGTTCAAACAAACAAACAAACAAACAAACAAACAAACAAACTCTTCAGCTTTATAATATTAGTATAGATTTAAAATGCACGCATTTTTATCGAGAACAGAAGCCCGGCCTCTTAGATTATATTATATCCTGCGATACGGGCCTCGAGCCTAAACAGTCTGTAAACAGTTTTGTAATAATTATTTTTTGTGACAATAAAGATTATTATGATATCCGTTTAAAAAGTTGTTTAAAACGGATATCAGTCCGGTAACATACAGGCTACATCTGGCGTTCCTCAAGGTTCTATTCTTGGCCCTTTGCTTTTCATTCTATACATAAATGATAGGTATAGATAAATGTTTTCAGCACTCAAAATTTCTTTTGTATGCGGATGACCTTAAGGTGTACAATAGTATACGCTCTATTAATAACTGTCATCTATTTCAGCAACATTTGGACAGACTATCTGTATATTGCAAACATAATAAGCTTATCTTAAGCATTCCTAATTGTAACAGCATAACATTTACCTAAATCAAAAACATTATTATTTATACGTATACGTATGCGTGACCTTGGTATTAAACTTGATATTAAATTAACTCTTGATACACGTATAGACGGCATAGTAAATAAAGCCTATCTAATGTGCGTGCGAGTAAGGATTTCAAAAATGTAGCCACTTACTTAACACTATATAAGACGTTGATAAGGTCCCAATTAGAATATGCTTGTTGTGTTTGGAATCCTTTATATAACAAGTATGTCGAAAAAATTGAGCTAGTGCAACGAAAATTACTTCGCTCCATGCATCACAGATGCTACCGCGTTCGTCTTACGTACAAACAATTACTGAGTAGGTACAAGATGCTTTCATTGAGATCGAGACGCGCTCAACTTGAAGCAATGTTATTGTACAAAATTTGCCATAGTGGCGTTGATTGCACCGAAGTAAATAATAAATTATATTACATAGTTCCGAGAACAGTGCATCTACAGTGTGGTGGAGTAAGGCCTATACCCCCTCAGTAAAGGAGGCCCGTGCTCAGCAGTGGGCAGTATAATAATACAGGACTGGTATTATTATTATTATAGTAGCCTAAGTTACTCCTTATTACATCAGCTACGTGCCAATAAAAGTCCCGTCAAAATGGGTCCAGCCATTTCAGAGATTAGCCGGAACAAACAAACAGATAGACAAAAATTTGAAAAAATGTTTTTTTGGTGTATGTACCGTATATATATTCATATAAATGTAGTAAAAAGCGGTTATTTCAATATTATAAACAGACACTCCAATTTTATTTATATATATGTATAGATGGGGCAATAACTATCGTATAGTACAGTGGCACCAGTCTTTGACAGGCACCAGACATCGACATTTATCTTTTTTATTTAGTTAGATATTCCTTGTTTATTTATTACTAGCTTTGGCCCGCGGCTCAGCTTGCGTGCAAAGCTTTTCGCTGATAAAAATTTCACCTAAGCAAGCATTGACACTAAAATTAACATACAAAAAACGAAAAAAGAACTACTCAAAAAAGCATTTAAATTGTCTTTTTTATTTAAATTTCGAATGTCACTTTTACTGCCAGTTCTTTATTGTTACTGGCTGGTTTCACAGGGCAAGTATAAAAAAATACAGCAAAAAGTGTCGTTACAACTTTTCGTGCGAATTTTTTCCGTCTAGCACCCTTTCACAACGCGCGAAAAAAGAATTGAATAATTGTTAAAGCTTATTCTACAATTCTTAGTTATTAATTAATATGAAACTCATAATGAACATTTTCAGTTGTTGGAAGTAGCCAATTTTATTGAGGTCATGCAAATATTATTGTTATTTTTTGTCAATATATCGTCGGGGATATTGCAAATCCGCGTAACTAACTCTGTTAAATTCCGCGTAAGTGACGAAAAAAGTTTAATTGAAATTGATGCTTATGACACTAAATTTATTATTATTATTTTTTAATCAAGATTTTTGCTTCGGGGTTTTTATCTATAGCGGACATACCAACCTCATCGTAACTTGTTACAGTATTTATACAAAACTAGCTTTTGCCTGCGGCTCCGCCCGCGTTTAGAAGTTTTTCAGGGATAAAAGTCTCGCTTTATGTTTTCCCGGGATAAAAAGTACCCTATGTGTTAATCCAGGACATGATGTACCCGTGTGCCAAATTTCATCGAAATCCGTTCAGCAGTTTTTGCGTGAAAGAGGAACAAACATCCATACATCCAAACATCCATACATTCTTAAAAACTTTCGCCTTTATAATATTAGTAGGATTAAATAAAAAAAAAAATCGATTTAGTTAATAAATTAAGACGGATCACTGTTGAACGAATGTTAATAACACTAAATTTATGATTGAAAATACTTTACTTTTTAACCGACTTCAAAAAGGAGGTTCTGTATTCGATCTGTATGTATGTATGTGTGTATGTATGTATGTATGTATGTAAATTTGTATGGCCGCGTGTTTCTCAAAAACTACTACTACGATTTGGATGTGGTTTCCAATATTGAAATTTATATTTTTCAGGGAAGGTTTTAGTACATAATTTATGAAGATCTGATGAAGATCTTCGGAGATACATAATGGAACTCTTCAATAACTTACAGCAGATGACTCGCGAATGCTGCAATCGTATATCTATCATGTATTGTTTAGATTATTCTATAATTAACTAACAAAAAAGAAATAAATAAAAACTTTTTAATAAAAAATAAACCGACTTCAAAACCACTGCAAGTGCAAACCAAAAATAATTCAACTTTATATATATTTTATTGTTAGAAACTGAAGCGATTTGGATTTAAATAAAAACGATTTATCACTGTTTTTTACATAAACATTTATCATTGGTTTTACATAAAGATATTTAACAGAAATACTTTTCAAAGATATCTGCAACTAACCGACCAGTATGAAAGTCAATTATAAACATACTCAACTGCCATTGAGATCGACTGCGAGACTGAGCGCGAAAGAGAGACGCCAGTTCTCCTACGTGATGAATAAAGTATTTTATTTTATCTTATTTTAATATGGGAAAACAAATTGTAAGTTCGAGTAAATACATGCCAAGCTGGAATTAACTAGAACTTATAAGGTTACCCCCTCGAGACAATTCTCGTACACTGGCATTTTCCTTTCCTCTTTGCTCACCTCGTATCCTAGGATTATCCCTTCTTTTTCTAACCTTCCTACGCCTATTTCCTCTGCTCACCTTATTTTCTGTGTTGTTTTTCAGGCCGTTTACAAGGTACCATCTGCAAAGTATCCAAACAAAATCTCCTGTGGGAACTACGGGGATATACTAAAAAGTATTTTATACGGATACTTGTTAGTATATTCTGCATCTGAAGCTTTATTGGCGGTAGGTCTCTCGTATACGAGGGACCGTCTAGGTATCACCACCATCTATTTTTACCGTTATGCAGTATTGTGCATTCACTGTTGTGTTCAAGTTTGAAGGATATAGGAGCCAGTGTAATCGCTAGGCATTATGAGACCTAACATCAGGGTGTCATGCGTGGAATGCTACGTAGTACTTTAAAAATTTTGAATGGTGTTGCTACTGTTTATGGACGGTCGTATCTTATCGTCTCCATCAGGCGAACGGCATACTCGTTTAGTCATTCAATGCCATAAAAAAAGTATCGGTACGGTTTCTGAAATTTGTTGACAATTGGGTTCGGATATGTTATCTAGTCAGGGTTGGTTAAATACCCCAAGAGTCAGGGTGACGATGGCAGTGCATTCATGCAGCGCTTTTTAACCGACCTCGATTAAGAAGTACTTAATTCGACGTGTATTTTTATAGTTTGCTATTGGGTAAGTGCTGCTGTTTTTGAGTGGGCGTTTCGCTCACAACCTCCGGAGCGGCATAAATATGTTTAAAAGATTATACAGTCGAACATAGAACCTTCCGCTTTTTTGAAGTAGCTTAAAACAGTTAACTCCTGCGCACAAGATGTTTTCAACTTTATCCACGTCGATTAAAATGCAAAGTAAATGCAGGTGTAGTTGAGGTTTATTATTTTGTACATAAAAAATGTAGTAAGTATCTAATGACTTCAATCTCCTTATAATAAAATGACGGAGAATGCAAGTCACTATGCATTTTAATCATTAAGGACCATTAATCATTTTGATATCAATCATTTCTCGTGATAGGGTATCTATATTTGCCTGGATAGCGACCACAATGGGTTAAACCCGTCACAGTGATTCACGTAAGGCCTAATTCACACTAAGTTTAAAAAGATGCGTTTAAACCCGGCGTTGGCGCTTTTAAAACGTTCTCGATATGATTGTTCCTGCGCTTTAAATATCTTGCCTTGTCTCTCGCTTCAGTAAGATGGCGGCGGTTTCTGCTAAATTACTGCCAATAGCGATTTGTGTGACTAGAAGACAAACGAAAGCGAGGTATTCCTGGTACATCCTCTGGATGAACAGAGACGCCAGACGATTTGTGGCACTTCATAATTTTATTTAAGTAATCTGGTGATATCTTTGCATATAGTAATGGACATGACTCCACCCCTATGATAAGCACTTCAGGATCTACAATTCACGATATCGTATCAGCCCCCTAATGATGTAAACAGAAAACATACGTTAAATATATACATCCTACTAATATTATAAAGGCGAAAGTTTGTAAGAATGAATGGATGTCTGGATGTTTGTTCTTCTTTCACGCAAAAACTACTGATCGGATATTGATGAAATTTGGCACACGGGTAGATCATGTCCTGGATTAACTCATAGACTACTTTTTATCCCAGAAAAATATAAACCGGGACTTTTATCCCGGAAAAACTTTTTAGCGCAGGCGGAGCCGGGGGCAAAAGCTAGTACATACATATACACTCACGCCTGTTATCCCCGAAGGGGTAGGCAGAGGCGCAACTAGTGCACCCACTTTTCACCGACATTCCGTCCCATGATGTGATAGGGGGCGAGCCTATCGCCATATCGGGCACAAATTCCAGACTCCGAACTGATACTGAATAGAAAAGTTAATATATGTAGTTTAATATATGTAATAACGTAATAATAGAAAAGAATAATAGGAAGTTTCATAAGGTCTATTCCCTTTAACGCCCAGCGCTGTGTTCTTTTGAGTGGAACCCCCAGCCTAGCCTGAAGCGAGTCAGCTTTTCTGGCCACATCATACTTTCGGGTGAACGCTTTAGGCGCTCGCAACCCTTGCCAGCGCTGATAATACTAAACTATTCGATATAAAAAGGCCGCGTTTTAAAAGCGCTAAGGTATAAACATATAGTACTTAGGTATGTATTCGTTCTATTTGAACACTTTTCTCTATTGTGAATTAGGTCTAAGTGAGTCGCGTTTCGGGATCAGCCTGCATATTTCAAACAATGCGGCTTATTTAACGTAGGTCCAGAAGAATTTACTGTTAAGAGCCTATGTAAGGAACTTTAAGGACTTTCAAATTCAAATTTCTCGTAAACTACTAAGATCAGAAGTTAGATTTTTGGATATGTGTAAATTGAACGTATAACTCAATAATATGTCAAAGCCAAAACACAATTGCTATAAATTTTCTCGATCGAAAAAAAATTCAAAGTTACCTCTGATATTTTCTTTAAACACGCTTTATCTCTAAATGGTGGAATATGTACATTCGTAACTTTATTTAAATACAATACAACATTTTTTTCAAAGTTTTATCAATACACAATTAAAACGAATTAAATAGTATAATCACAATTAAAAGAAAATTGTTTTGGCGCTTACGCCATTTCATTTCGGCATACGCGTGCGCCTCCCGTCACTTTCTCTCATCCGCGACGTCCAAATACGCCATCGCTGTTATGGGAGTGGCCCGTGCCGGCTTCAGTCGTCCGGAATCTTTACTGACGATGGACGTGTGCTCGAAATTTTCGGACGCCTTCAAAGTTCGAATTGGCCGTCTAGTGTAGGGATTGGTCCGCGCTACCGCGCGGCAAATTTGAAGGTGCCCTGGAAATTCTGTTTTATAGTGTATCCAGCTCACGTCCGTGTATCAATATAAAATTATAGGCTCTATTAGGTCTATAAGATAGGCAGCAAGCGTAATTATTACATCCTTTCACCTTTGTAAATTGTTTCTAGTCGGAGACCTGCTTTAGTTATATTTAGTGATCGGTACGCTGAGGTGCTGGGTTCGAATCCCTGATTGAAAAACAATAGTCACTGCTTTTTTTTTGTTATTTATTCTGCCTCAGTGGTGTAGTTGTATTACGTTATGACTGCAATGCTGAGGTCTCGGGTTCGATCCCCGAGTCGGGCAGAGTGATATTGGATTTTTTTCTTTTCAGCCCGAAGTCTGGATTTTGAGCCCGAAATGGTGATAGGCTCGCCCCTATCACATCATAGGACGGAATACGCACGACGGAAAGTGAGTGCACTAGTTGCGCCTCTGCCTACCCCTTCGGGGATAAAAGACGTGAGAGTATATGTATGTATTATTTATATTGGGTAATTCATAGCTAGGGACGCCCTGGAATGCCGGCCCAATTTTGTGTAAATGACGTTTGCGTGCCGCTCATACATTTAAAAAATTCGTATTTTGCATGTAAAGGCTGTTCAAATTTTTACACCATAAAATTATTTTAGTATGATTTTTTGTAGTACTCATTTATTTATACATTATGAATCAATAATAACTAAAATGTTAAGAGCCAATGTTACAATTGGTATACACGGCGGCCATTTTGAATTTCTTTGTTTTAAGGCCAATCGACCTCAAAATCGATATCTGGGCAGGCCTTTAGGTATAAAAGACGGATCCAATGTTAGAATTAAAAAAGGTGACCGCCATTTTGAATTCCTTTGTTTTAAGGCCATTCGACCTCAAAATCGATATCTGGGCAGGCCTTTAGTTATAAAAGACGGATCCAATGTTAGACTTGAAAAAAGTGGCCGCCATTTTGAATTTCGTTGTTTTAAGGCTAATCGACCTCAAAATCTATATCTGGGCAAGCCTGTAGGTACAAAAGATGGATCCAATGTTAGAATTGAAAAAAGTGACCGCCATTTTGAATTTCTTTGTTTTAAGACCAATCGACCTCAAAATCGATATCTGGGCAGGCCTTTAGGTATAAAAGACGGATCTAATGTTAGACTTGAAAAAAGTGGCCGCCATTTTGAATTTCTTTGTTTTAAGGCCAATCGAACTCAAAATCGATATCTTGGCAAGCCTGTAGGTAAAAAAGACGGATCCAATGTTAGAATTAAAAAAAGTGACCGCCATTTTGAATTCCTTTGTTTTAAGGCCATTCGACCTCAAAATCGATATCTGGGCAGGCCTTTAGGTATAAAAGACGGATCCAATGTTAGACTTGAAAAAAGTGGCCGCCATTTTGAATTTCGTTGTTTTAAGGCTAATCGACCTCAAAATCTATATCTGGGCAAGCCTGTAGGTACAAAAGACGGATCCAATGTTAGAATTGAAAAAAGTGACCGCCATTTTGAATTTCTTTGTTTTAAGACCAATCGACCTCAAAATCGATATCTGGGCAGGCCTTTAGGTATAAAAGACGGATCTAATGTTAGACTTGAAAAAAGTGGCCGCCATTTTGAATTTCCTTGTTTTAAGGCTTATCGACCTCAAAATTTATATCTGGGCAAGCCTGTAGGTACAAAAGACGGATCCAATGTTAGAATTGAAAAAAATGACCGCCATTTTGAATTCCTTTGTTTTAAGGCCATTCGATCTCAAAATCGACATCTGGGCAGGCCTGTAGGTACAAAAGACGGATCCAATGTCAGATCTGAAAAAATTGGCCGCCATTTTGAATTTCTTTATTTTAAGCCAATTGACCTCAAAATCGGTATCTGAGTACCACTTTAGTTACTAAAGGCAGATCCACCGTCAGAACTGAAAAAAGTGGCCGCCATTTTGAATTTATTTGTTTTAAGGTTAATCGACCGCAAAATCGATATCTGGGTGTAACATTATTAACAAAAGAGTGATCCAATGTCAGAATTGAAAAAAGTAGCCACCATTTTGAAGTTTTTTGTATTAAGGCCAATCGAACTCAAAATCGATATCTGGGCATTGTTTTGTGCACAAAAGGCAGATGTAATGTTAGAATTTTAAATAAAGGCCGCCATTTAGATTTATTTTTCTTTAAAGGCTATTTGGCTTTAAAATCAAAATCCGCTGGACATGACTGGCCACAAACTCTAATAGGTATAAAGGAGACGGCCTAAATTGGGCTTAACCTTACACTTTTGAAGCATGTATCAATATTCTTCTATTTTTATGTCTTCCATTTAAAAATATCCCACCAAAAACATAAATGTAAAAAAGGATAGCCAAGTTCAATACCAAAATTATGCTTAGCTGTGGGCTTCGCCGCAAAAAGAATGGAGATCTAAATGTGTGCCAAGTTTTATGCAAAATCTAAATATGTATTTATAGGAACAAAATAACATTATGAACAAGTATTAAATTCTATTTGTTTGCTTTATTGAATACCTATAGTTGCTGGTATTTACAAATGTTATATCTTTTACATTTATGTTTTTGGTGGGATATCATTACTTTTTGTAAAGAAAACTAGGTAGGTATTGAGTTGTGTGGTGCCGCGCGCCGCCGACGACACACCGTTGGCCGGCTGTTTAGCGCGTATTACAAGTGTTTTTTTATGGGGACACCACAAATGTTTTGGCTTAACTTTATCTTTATATTTCTGTTATAAAGCAAATATAATAAAACATATATTGGGATTCCAACGCTACCATTAAAAATATATTTTTTTTATGTGGACCCTGTATTTTTAACTTTTTTTATTTTTAGATTTTTTCTTACGCTTACACATAATTACCGAGCTGGATTCCAAATTTCATCCTTCTAGGTCATCTGGAAGTAGGTTAGGTTTAGATACTATAAGTCTGTCAGTCAGTACAAAAATTTACAATTTTGACCTTCATATCTTTATAACCGTTTGAGCTAGCTTCATGAAATTTGAGCTTCTAGATGTCCTTATAGATATAATTAAACTCACACAGTTTTATGTGTTTACTTTAAATAGGTTTTGAGTTATAGAAAGGTGAAAAGTGGCACCAAGTGGTTCGTGTAATATTACACACGGCGCTGGCACCAACTTAGAGCGTTGGCTACATACTCAAAGAATACCAAGCATGTATAACAAGAATAATGTTGACAAAATAGTATTAATAATTCTTTGGGGGAGACCTATGTGCAATAGTAGTAAAAAGAATAAGAATTAAAAACTATAGGTATTTTAGAAATTAAACTAAAAAGACATTTTCACTTTTTGGGATATTTAATATTGGTCGATATTATTTAATTTTACTGGCAACTTTGTTCAGCGCTCCCGACCTAATGTCAAATTGAAATACATTATTGACTCACTAACACTCTAGCTTTACACCTCGCGTCGTGGCTCGTATTGTGTTCGGCGTACCACTCGCGCGAGAGTGTAAATGAGCCATTATATATTTATATCAGTCCTCGTCGATTCCATGTGATATGTTCAATTCTGGTTATTGTCTAAGCTGGCTCTGTTCACTATTCAATAGGGCAATCCAATGGGCAATGGTTAGGTACTGTGAACATCTTATGTCATCAGGTAAAAAAAAGTTATTCACCGAAAAATGATTTAGAAGCTCTACTCTACAGCGGTTATTTCTTTACTCCCATTGGACAGACAGATTTTTCTTTCTCATTTGGAAATAGTTCTAATATAACTATAAAATAATGCATAAATTATCTCTGTAACACCAAGCCCAAAGTTCTATGAAGTTTTTCCCGTCTCCTTTTAAAATATGGCCATCATTATTTTTCATTCAGTTCAATAAGGATATCGGAGCTTTGTTATATTGCAAAACAAAAACAAATGCCTTAGAATTGAAGAAGTAGCTGTTGCAGTAAACATCAGTCTATTCTTCTGTACAAAATATCAAAAATATTTAAAAAATTGTAAGTAATTAACATTTCAAATTTTCTATAAGCATAAGTACCCGCGTAGTAAGAATGACCTTGCTATATTTTTCTTACCCCACATTACATACAGTTCAAATTTAAAATTATAAAAATTATCTAGATAGGTAGCGGCCGCCTTCAACATTTGTAACATTTATATCCTATATAGTGACTATTCAACCATAATAATGTAATCAATCTTCATATCAAGCTATGTAATTTTATTGCATTGCATAAATTTCGAACATCCTTTACATACAAAATTCGATTTTTAAATTGCATGGTGGCCAAGAAGTTTATAATATTATCTATATCTATCCGGCCTCTTATCCCTCGGGTAGACAGAGGTGCAATTAGTACACCCACTTTTTGCCGTTATTCCGTTCCATGCTGTGATAGGGGGCGAGCCTATCGCCTTATCGTGTACACATTCCAGACTCCGAGCTGATACTGAATGGAAAATAATCACTTTGCCCGACCCGACTAACCCGGGGATCGAACCCGAGATCTCAGCATTGCAGTCGTACCATAATACAACTACGCCACCGAGGCAGCCATATTATATCATATCATATTATTATGGACAGTTAATTATGTTACGTCCTGGTTTTGAAAATAAACCTTTGTCACTCTAAAGAGAGAGACAGCAGATAGCTGTGACGTCACATTTTATTCTTCAGTTTGTTAAACGGAATGAAAAATCCATATGGGTATAACATTCTTGATGGTGGCACTAGAGTGAAGCATCATTTACGTAAAATAGACCTGACATTCCAGGGAAGAAGTTTCATCGTGAATGACTTGTCGAAACTACCTTGATGTCGCAACTCGTAGTTGTATTACGTGCCCGATACGGCCTCCACGCTCAGGTCTCGGGTTCGAATCCCGCGTCGGGCAAATACTATTTTTTTCTGTCCAGTATCAACTCGGTCTGCTGAATTGGGCCCGGTATGTGGCAATAAGCTCGTCTCCTATTTGATAAGACCTAAAATAGCTAACGAAATGTGAGGAGAAAAGGTGTGATGCTATGTTTGACTGCCTCCAAGGCGTAGTTGCACACACGATACGCCTATTGTGCTGAGGTCCCGGGTTCGAATCCCGAGTCGGGCCGAAAAATAGTGACGCCATTTATTGTATTATTATTTATTTTATGTCCACCAAAGTTAGGAAAGTCCACAAGAATAAATCAAAGCAAAGCAAAATATAATTTAAAACATATTATAGAAGTTTCATACTGCTTTGCTTTTTACCTATATACAGACCTACGTAGGGGTAAGACTCGAACCTACCACCACACCAAATTTTATCTTGTCAACAAAAGTCAACTATAAGTGAATAATACTTTCGATGAGTTTAGATAACTTACAATGTCATTTTACATAATGTTCAAGTAATTAGGTAGATAATAGTGACATAATAATGGTTCTATAAACGAATTAAAATAAATTCTATGTTTTATAAGTTATAAAATTTATTAGAAATTATAATAACTATAATATTTACAACATAGACATGCATTTGCAATGACGATCTTTTCGCGGGCTTGAGTGCAACGACCTGTCGCAACGACGCGATGCGACGAGGGCCGAGGCGCGCGATCTATCTCAGCGGGGCCGTGCGGCGCCTCGCATTTGAAATACGCTAAGTCACGCCCATCACGATTCCATATGTTTTTCACATAGGCTCTTAACGGCAATACTGTTCTCTGCTTTGGCTAAAAACTTATTATAGCATTGCTCTTGTGCTATTTTTTGTCTTTCACGCAAGAGTTTGAATGTGTTATAATCATTTATACAAGAGCAATGCTATAATAAGTTTTTAGCCAAAGCAGAGAACAGTATTGCCGTTAACAGTAAATTCTTCTGGACCTACGTTAAATCTAAAAGGCAATGTAGTAATGAGTTACCAGAAACTATGTTCCTTGGAGAGACTATCTCTTCCGAGGGGCGAGTCATTTGTGACTTGTTTAATCATCATTTTAACTCTGTTTTTGAAGCTAATCAGTTTAATACTGAAACTTCGGCTGTTCAACAACAAACCATCAGTTTGCATTCTGTTAGTCTTTCTGTAGGCAAAGTTAAAGCACTTCTTAATAAGATTGATATTAATAAAGGCTATGGACCTGATGGGATTCCACCACTATTTTTGTATAATTGTCGCCAAAACCTCGCGGAGCCTCTGTTTAAAATATTCTCACTCTCCATCAATGAAGGTGTTATGCCGTCATTCTGGAAACAATCCTATATTATGCCAATCTTCAAATCTGGAGATAAACGTGATATCAGCAATTATAGACCTATATCTAAGTTAAGTACAATTCCAAAGTTATTTGAAAAAATTGTGTATAACTCCATTATCCCTATTATTAGACCAATATTGATATCTCAGCAACATGGGTTTGTCTCCAAGAGATCGACAGAAAGTAACCTATGTGAATATCTGGACTATGTGTATCGTGGTCTTGATGCCGGCCAGCAGGTGGATGCCGTGTATACTGATTATTCCAAGACTTTTGACAAAATTTCACATACTATTCTCATAAGAAAATTGAATAGAATCGGTATACACGGCGATCTCTTGCGTTGGCTGATTTCTTACTTACGAGATCGTAGTCAAGCGGTAGCAGTAAAAGGTTATTGTTCATCTTTCTTACCTGTCACCTCTGGTGTACCCCAGGGCTCGCACCTTGGCCCACTTTTGTTCAACATTTATATCAATGACATAAACTTAGAATTCAATCACTCTAATTTTCTATTATTTGCAGATGACACAAAGATTTTTAAAATTATAAAAAATGTACATGATTGTGAGTTGCTTCAAGAGGATTTAAATAGACTTCATTCTTATTGTGTAACCAATCACTTACAACTTAATTTTAAAAAGTGTAATGTTATTACATTTGGTAGAAAAAAGGAACTCATTAATTTCGATTATAAGTTTAATAATGTGCCAATTCGTAGAGTGACCGAAATGCGTGATCTTGGAGTGCACTTAGATTACAAACTTATGTTTAGGACTCACATAGAAATTATTACAGATAGAGCCTATAAAATGCTTGGTTTTATGTTAAGAATCTCCAAAGATTTTAAACAACCCTCGACATTGATACTATTGTATAATTCGTTAGTTATCTCAATTCTGGAATATTGCTCAACAGTTTGGAATCCGGTTTATAAAGTTTTTATAGACTTAATTGAACGTATTCATAATAAATTCCTAAAGCATATGCGGTATAGATTCAACGATGATAATTGTGTAATGTCTAAATTAAACTTTAAACTTCATAACCGACGCGCCACGAGGGATCAGATGCTCTTATATAAAATTATTAATAGTTTAACAGATTCAATTCCCTTATTAAATAAAATTAATTTTAAGTGTCCGAGACCTGGAGCCAGGAATAAATGCCTTTTCTATACTCCCTATATGAGGACTAAGTACTGCAGCAACAATTTTATTTCTCGTGTTTGCAAATCTTATAATGATACATTTTCTGATCTGGATATATTTAATTTAAAATTTAATCAGTTTAGAAAACAGTTAATGAAAACAGTTTGCAAACAAAGAGAATATTGATGACTTATGATGGCATGATAATATTTTGTTACTGTTTGTTTTCAATTTCATGTGAAGTTTGTGAGATGACTGCTTTCTGTGGCTGATTTGTTCAGACCGGCCAGGAGGAGGCATTCATTACGATGTTACAGGATCACAGGACTCTCCCTGTTCTCCTCTGAATTTGTCAGTTTAGCATTAAGAGTTATTTAATTGTGGAAACTTAATTGAGTTATGTACTATCTAATTTGTTTTATGCTATGTATTTGTTATTTGCTTGTTTGTTTCCCTTAAAAAACCAATAAATAAATAAATAAATAAATAAATTTAATGATTGGCCAGGGACACTAATTTCTAGCCAAACAATACTCTATAAAAGTGGACGATAACCTAGTTGGGAATGGAACGGTCTGCCGAGACAATGTCCGGAGGTTCGAAACGAGAAGTTCCTTATAAGAATTTCGAAGGTATGTGAATTCTACCAACCCGCACTAGGCCAGAGTGGTGGACTAAGGCCTAAACCCCCTCAGTAGAGGAGGTCCGTGCTCAGCAGTGGGCAGTATAATAATACAGGGCTGGTATTATTATTATTATAATACTCTGTATGAACTCTGTGAGCTTACTATCAGGTGTATGGGTGTAGGCATGCGCCTCCACCATACCTTGTCAATAAACTTTTAATTACTTTCCGTATCAATAAAAGTGATGATTTAAAAATAAATAGAATTTAAATAGGTATCTTTTAATCCCATAAATCTATTGTAAATATAAATCAAATTTATTCGCTATTCGCGGTGAGGACCATTTGATTAAGTTTCTGCCTGTGTAGTTTAGTAGTGGCGGTCAGAGGCAGCTCGCTCATTACGACGACTCCGCCTCTTAGCTGCTTTGTATCAGCTAACGTGTCTGGAAGTAAAAAAGGGGTATCAATTATATTTATCGAATTGAAGAATTTGGATAAGTAAAATGGATCGTAAATAATATCTGATTAGATATCATAAGATGGTAGAAGAGCTTGATCTGTCGCCTAGGACAAGAATAAGCATCATAAATTATTTTTTACCCCTTGACTCAAAAAACCACTAATAATACAAGAAAGTGTTTATAGCCTTTAATTTTTTAAATATACTATCAGAACTTCGTTGCGACAGGTGTTTAAGTTAATTATTAGACCATGCATCAATTAATAATGTGCCGAAAATTTAAAAATCAAAATTTCACAGACTTACTTTTGACTAAGTCTTTGATTTCTTGTGCTACAATGGTATGTCCCGGCTTAGGCACCACGCACGCTACCGGCAACTCCCCGCACTCTGGGTCTGGTATCCCCACCACCGCCACGTCCAACACCGCTGGGTGCTGTCTGATCACACCTTCCACTTCCACTGGCGAGATCTGGGAACAGTAAACTGTTGGTAAAACACATTTACTTTGAAGAATCAAACTATGTTAGGACTAATTATTTCATATGGGCAAAGTAAGCGGAGTAGAGACCAGACAGTGTCGACTAACGATGAGTATAACGACATAAATCGCTCGTCTGTCAAACAGGCCGGCATAATTATGTAGACTGGCAAGGGCGCCAGTTGACACAATAGGGTAGTTACCTATTTTAAATACAATTATGAAAAATGTATGCTATTCCAAATGTAATGGAAAATGAATTTTCAAAATTGGCGCAATAGTAAATAAGTTATAAAGCTTTGACATTTGGTGGAAAGGGTAGCTGTCAAATAACAGCAATACTAGCTGTGACATCACCAAGCGCCGTCGGCCATAACGCTGCCTGCGTGTAAAAGAGATAGCGCGATATCCGCCACGCTCCCACTTTTGCTCACAAGAACATTTCAAAATAGAATAACTGCTTAATTTTTCAATTGATTTTTATGCTAATTACACAGAAGAATTTCTTTTTCGTATTATTTTCTGTTACATTTAAAATAATGTACAAAATGAAATATAGCAAACCACCCTATTATGCCGGCCTGTTTAAAACTGTACATATTAATATGAAGGTATATTACTCTTGAGTGCTATAGGCTACTTTTTCTCTGGAAATTATTTGTCCCGGAAGAACTTTTTACGCGGGCATTGCCTAGTAATATATGAGTAAAAGAACTAGAAGACAAAAAATGCAAACATCGTCCTGCTCAGCACTGGCCAACCTTAAATGTCTTGAACTTACTTGATGGTTTTTATATTTGAGCAATAGCTTTAGACGGTCTACATAGTACAAATTCCAATGTTCATCTTTATAGAAGATGTCTCCTGTCTTGAACCACCCGTCTTCGTAAGTCGCTGCCGTTGCTTCTGGGTTATTATAGTAACCCTGGAAATGTGAACAGGAATATTTTTATTACGGTACAATAAATAAATTAAACTTTGTAGACATAGAAATCTGTTTACCAATTGTTACTATTTTTTTTATGATATAGGGGGAAACGAGCATACGGTTCACCTGATGATAAGTGATCACCGCCGCCCATGAACATCTGCAATACCAGGGGGCATAGAGATGCGTTGCCGGCCTTTTAGGTGGGAATAGACACTTTTTTTAAGATCGCCAGGTCGTATCTGACGGAAAATGCTGCTCGCGGCAATTGCATTTTGTATGGTATGGAAAGTAGATGTTTGACAGCGTCGGTATTTGCCATACAATTTCCCATAAATATTGTTAGAAAGAAGCACCTTTAAAGTTCTTCGTTGTTTATCATGCCTTATCCAAGGTCAAAAATAGGTCTTACCACGAAAAGAAATGGACTTTGAACCATCAACTCTCCGGGCTTGTTGGGCTCATTTACATCTTCACGAGTAATAGGATCAACCAACTGAAAATACACAATTATTGTATAATCACAAATAGAGACCGAATTTGTGCATTTGGATAACTTTTTCGCCGGTTTTTGCATGTAATCGATAACATCATGAGCGGTGCATATTTTCGCTATAATGCAGTACATTATATGTACCTAAGTATCGTACGTGATGACCTTTATGTCACCACTCTTTTAAACAGAAAACCATATTGTGTCGCACGAAATGGTTGTAATCGCGGAACTTGTTTTTCCACCCGCAAACTGTGTACTGATTTGAAGTTAAATAACCTTATAGTTTTTTTTCATTACTTAGTGTTGCATATTTTGAAGATTTCATGCTTATCTCATGTTTTTTTAATTGCATATAATCCGGTCTCTGCTCATAACACAGAAACAATAAATACCAGCGTTCTACTGCTTGCTTTGCAAAATATCATCACCAATATTCAGTCAAATGAACAACACTTAGGTAATTCTAATGCTTGTGCAAAAGCCTTTGCATCCCAATTTGATCAGTAATATTATTACTACAACCGTACTCTGTCCACTTTTTCACGATGAATCCAATAACCGATTTTAAAGAAATTTGTTATGTACATACCAAGCAGTAGGTACACAGTAAAGACCCGCGTCAAGTGCATCTAATGGTGTCCCACACCTGTCGAAGATTTCTGAAGACGTATTTTCAGCTACCTTTTTTAGGTCCCAAAAACGGAAATCCGCGATTAACTATCTAGGGCCTGAAGCAGTTTTTTTTCCCGTAAGCCACCTTATCGCCACGTCACTGCGACTAAGCTTGAACCCCGAGTAAGGACAAAGGTTAGTTATATTACATTCGTCTTGCAAGCTACTTTTATCTACCTACCCTGCACTTGAACAGTCCATATGGTCTCCCACAGGAGCCAAAAGGAGCGTCTTTACTGTCCGCTATCATTATAGTTTCGCTCATCCCATACATATGACCAACATTTGTTTTCGGTGTGACTCTCTGCAAGAGAAAATTTCCGTCGTTTATTCTAAAAGCAATGTATTTGTCATCGTATGTAATCAAATAAGTCACAGTAATGCTACGAATGATTACGATGATAATTATAACGGGTATGGCATGGGTTAAAGTCTGATAATCCTTTAATTTTTTTAATGCAGAGGTAAGCGATACGATTGCCCATAAAAATTAGAAGCACCGCACATAACTTTGAACAAAGTACTGCATAGCATTCCACTGCTCTCTTCAGCCTGAGACATACGATGTTAAGTGTCATAATGGCCAATAATTACGCTGGCTATAACATTTACCTGTTTTTACTGATGATCAATGACCTCCCTTCGGTGGTAACTCATGCAAAAAGCCTTCTCTACGCGGATGACTTAAAACTTTTCACAGAAGTCAGATGCGAGGCTGATTGTTTGGCGCTTCAACGTGATGTTGACTCTATTTACAAATGGAGTCTAGACAACAAGTTGGAATTCAACCTCAGCAAATGCTTCTGTTTAACTTTTGGACGCAATAAAAACCTTATCAATTTTAATTACAATATTAACAACATAGATATTATAAGGGTCACATCAATTAAAGATTTAGGAGTGACTTTCGACCAAAAGCTTACATTTCATGAACATGTCTCTACAATAACTAAAGAATCTTTTACGCGATTAGGTTTTTTACTTAGAAATGCAAGAGACTTTAGCGACATGAATGTTATAAAAATACTTTTTAGTGCCCTTGTTCGGAGTAAATTAGAATCTAGTGCCTGTATATGGAATCCGTGTGACTTCACATACACTAACTTGATCGAGAAAGTCCAAAAAGCTTATCTTAGATTTCTTTATAAGCGTCTATACGGATACTATCCCTATTTATACCCTACTAAATTTCTAGTGGGGTACCTAGGATATAATACACTGGAAGTTCGACGAATTTATTCTCAATTGAAAATTGGTTGTGAAATTCTTCGGGGGAACTTAGATGTTCCGGATTTGAATGAGGAGTTGTGTCGACTATTTGTCCCAAATAATTATAATCGTAGTCGGAGGCATAAGTTGTTTGCTGTGCAAGTGTCTCGTACGGTGGCGCGAGCTAACTCACCTATACCACGTGTCCTTACCGCGCTCAACGATCTCCTTGAAGCCGATACCGACTTAGATATTTTTGCGGACAAAATCTGTAAAATACTTGATGCATGTTTAAAGTTTTGTGAATGTCTTTAAAGCTCATGTTCAATTAATGTAAATGGTGTGTTACCGTATTGATTGAATTAAAAATAAATAAATTATAGCCTGCACGCCGGAACATAACAATGCCTACACTGCTGCTGCAGACGGCTCCTCGCATACCAGAGATGTACCACCAGAGAAATAAAGAAACACACGTCCCCAAAAGGTTTAAGATTCCTTAAGTACTATTTTTAGTTAAATAATGATATTTACTATCATTAAAGTACTGTGTGTGTCAGAATAATAACTAAAGGCTTTAGTTATTATTCTGAGCTGTGTGTAATGTCTGGAAAGTTTACCTTCACTTCTTCCATCAAACTTCTTGGCACAGCACCACCGCCTAACATTATTGTGTCGAAACATGAAAAATCACATTTGTCTCTATCACCAGGCTTCATGAGGTTTGTCATCATATTCGGACTCGAATTTATATACGATGGCTGCAATAAATCAAATATAGTATCTAGGTACTAGGTGTAGTTCGCGGTTATTTTTTATTATTACATTCAAATTACGAGACGAGCATGCCGTTCGCCTGATGGTAACACTTTACAGCACCTTGAGTTACAAAGTACTGTGTGGAATTCCACTGCGCTCGGCAGTCTGAACCATAAGATGTTAAGTCTCATTATGTCCAGTAGTCACACTGGCTACAATGACCTTCAAGCCGAAACACAACAGTGCATGCATACTGCTTCTTTGCGGTAGAAATTGACAGTGCGGTGGTACCCACCTAGACGGACTCTTAGTTAGTTAGTGACGTGAATAGGAATATGACTGATATAAAATCAGACTTAGGAATTCTATGTATTGTCCTGCTTAGTACCCTAAATTTTCCAAAAACAATAATATGAGCATGAAACTACGGGCCTAATTCTGAGAATTCTTTCACTAATAGTAACTTACTATCCCTAAGATACTTTATGCTGCTTATGTCCAACCATTTATTTAGATACTTGGCGAGTATAGACGAGTGTGCAAACAGCTTATTCGGGTGTATTCTAAACGCGTATTTTATAGTCATATATTTATTTGCCAAGTTATTCCCATAATAAATGAGGCATAAAGGCAGTTACTCACTCTGTATTTATTGATGAGAAAGTACGCGTGCTCCTGTGTTACCGGCTTAGAAGATTGTAGTCTGGTGTACTTTAAAACTGGTGCACCTATGAAATGTATGATCGCTGATATCCATTGAAGTGGAGATACGTTCACAGCCATTTTTATCGGTGTTGGAAATTTTGTAAACCGTAGCCTGAAAAAATAGTATTATCAGAATAATCTACACTATTTTAAATGAACATTTAGCCGTGCCCGTATAAAAAACCGTACTCCTCGTACGGAGGAGATCTAGCCGAAGGACCCCGCTCTTCCAAAATCAACTAAAAATCAACTACAAACACGTAAGTAACTTAACGGCCCAAAATGAACGCTAGCGGAAACGCCGCCTACTGCTGAGGAGACTGGGGAAAAAAATATAAATATATTGTATCACTATGTGTACAGGTTTACATAATTCAAATATCTTCTTGCAGGAGTTTGTTTGTGAATGTTTACCACTGCAAATGTTTTTTTATTGTACGACCACGCCTTACACATATTTGCCTACAACACGAATGGGCTCACAAGATATAAACATACTGTTTCCACAGAATACCAAGATGAAGTTGTAATTTGTAGCATATTTTACACCTTCCTACATCATTAAAAGACCAAACAAGAGTCCGTCTTCTCTAATTGCCTCATAGAAAAGAAATACAAAATTAAGAGTACTTGATATTTTTAACGTTTCCACGATTTTATTTTATATACTTCCAGTAAAATTATTACATAACTTCGAATTTTGAATTTTTTTATGAGTTTGACGATTCTTACCATATATAGGGTAAGTTAACGGCATAGCCTCTGTGTGAAACGGCAGCAGATTTTGGTTTTCCTGTCGTGCCACTTGTACTTAATAGAACTGCTAATGTAGAGCTCGGTGAGAAATCTGCAGGTCTGAAATTAGTAGTAAATTAAAGTTATAAGGTAAATGTTACGTCACATATATTTAAAATCTAAGATCATAAAGAATCTCCACCTGAAATTTTCAACACTGACATCGTTTCCAAAGTCATGAAGAAAGTCTACAAAGCTAAGGACTTTATCGCCTTTGTCGAAAGTAATAACTTCTGGTTTTACGTCTAGTATTTTGGAAGCATCCAGAACTTCAGATAATTTTTCATTTTGGCAGAATATTATTTTTGGTTTAACAATGCAAAATGTGTCTTCGAGCTCACCTGAAATATCAAAAAAACAATATGGTATTATTATGTTCTTTGACTGGGGACTGACTGTTATGGTCGTCGTGTGCCTTAGCTATGGGATAGCACATATATAATAATCCCTTCCTAGGCGAACTTCGGCCACGGCGGTTAATTTCAACGGAGGTCAGCCAAGTAAGCATGAGATATTATAGTGCACATGTGTGCGCAATACACAGGTGCACTCGATATTCCTTTGGTCTCATAGTCCGGTACGATGGCGATCTGACATGACCGGAAAGAGATCAGGCGCAAGACCAACATATTAACGTGCTTTCCGAGCACCGGGGCACTACTCCGTCAACTTCCTGACTTCGAACTGCAACTGAGTAATTTTTGAGATGGAAAAACCGAGTCACAATGTTTTTGGCCCGACCCGCGATTCGAACCCAGGTCTTCAGTGCGCTAATTGCCACAACTATGCCACCGTGGCACTGTCTACTACCTATATATAATACTAGCGGCCCGCCCTGGCTTCGCACAGGTAGCAAAGCATAATATTTATACATTTAATTTTCTGTCGTACAAAATACTTATGAATTATACACACAAATCTTCCTCTTGGCTTGCTTATTGGCCGGATTCCTGCCCTGGGACCTGGACGCCAAATCCCTTGCCGATGTATTCCATTGGTGGGAGGAGGCATTCAGTCGCGGGGAGCGTCCGGCCCTGAAGGAGGTGGAGGCCAAGAGGGCCTCCTTACGGCGAGCCGCCGTGGAGAAGTGGCGTCTCAGGCTGGAGGCCCCGTCGTGGAGGCACAGGGTCGTAGAGGCAGTGCGTCCTGTCTTTGCCGAATGGCTGGACAGGCGCCACGGAGCGGCAACATACCGCCTGACGCAGGTGCTCACCGGGTATGGCTGCTTCGGTGAGTTCCTGTTTCGGGTGGTAGGGATAGAGGAGTCGGCCGTGTGTCACTATTGTGACAACTGCCCAATGGACACGGCCCAACACACGTTGGAGTGTTGTCCAGCCTGGGATGAAGAACGCAGCGTTCTCAGAGCAGTCGTCGGAGAACACCTCTAGCTGCCGGCCGTAGTCGCTTCCATGGTCGGCGGCCGGGAGGCCTGGCAGGCGGTGGCCCACTTCTGCGAGGCGGTCCTCTCGCGGAAGGAGAGTGCCGAGAGGGATCGCCAGCGCAGTGGTGATGCCTCCCACCGCCAGACAAGACGTAGGAGGCGTCGGGTGGACGACTGACCGACGTCTCCCGCCCTGTGGATTGGGGGTGTTTGGAGAATTCCACCACGGTATCCCCTGCCTGTCGTAAAAGGCGACTAATAGGGGCCTCCGGGGGTCACGGGTGGGCGGAAGGTGCCGCCCACCCATTAGTCTAGCCAACTTCTGTGACCCCCGTGATGGACGGCAGCGTGTCTCACGCTGCCTCGGACACCAAAAGGTGGGCACGGTACGGTGTTTCGGGGGCTTCTGAGCCCCCGCAACAGGAAAAGGACCGCAACAGCGGTACGCGCAGGGGCGGTTGCGGACGACAACTTAGACGTGAGTCGGAGGAAGCCCGCAGCCGTCCCTAATGCGCCGAAGATGGCCATACGAAAAAAAAAAAAACCTTCCTCTCGAATCACTGCATCCATTGGTGAAAAACATATGAAAATCCGTTCGGTAGTTTTTGAGTTTATCGCGTTCAGATAAACAGATTCGATGGGGGGACTTTGTTTTATAATATGTAGTGATGTAAGGACATATTACTTTAAAATTAAAAAGATAAAAGTAGCCTGTCCTTCCTTGGATCTCAAACTATCTCCATATATTTTATTCTCTCACGGTTCCACCCGCATAAAATATTTTCCGGGATAAAAGTACCGGTTTATGTTTCTCTGTGATAAGTAATAGCCTAGGTGCTTCTCAAGGTCTTAAATTATCTTCCTACGAAATTTCATCGAAATCGGTTGAGAAAAAAAATCTGGGACAAAAGTCCCGGCTTATATTTTTCCAGGATTAGCAGTAACCTATGTCCTTCCCTCGGTCTCAAACTTTCTCCATACCTTTTTTTTTGGGTTTCACCCGCAAGAAAATATTTCCCGGGATAAAATCCCGGTTTATTTTTTCCCGAAATCAGAAGTAGCCTAGGTTTTTCCCAGGGTCTTTAACTATGTCCCTTCCAAATTTCATGGAAACAGATTAATTGGTTTGACCAAGACAGCTCCACTAGCGAGAATAGAAAATCCGGGGTAAACGTTTCGATTTGAATTTTCCCGGGATATAAAGTAGCCTATGTTACTCAGAGATACAGGAGCATTCTAATGGTGAAAGAAATTTTGTAATCAGTCTAGTATTTTTTGAGTTTGTGAAACATACAAAAATACAAAACTTTCCTCTTTATTATATTAGTATGGATTTAATACAATATTGGTATGAAGATTTTTTTTTACTTACTAAGTTTCAGCGAAATGTCGATTGGAGCAACGGTAATTCCAAGATACAAAGCTGCGTAGAATGGAATGGCCAAGTCCAAATGAATTGGTGCCATTAGGATCATGACGTCACCGGTCTTAAGACCTAGTTTTCTGAGTCCGTTAGCACATTGCACTGATCTCTTTAATACTGATTCAAAGTTTTCTGATTCTCCCGTAGCTCCGTCTATCTGTACAGAAATAATATAAAAGACTAGCTTTTGCCCGCGGCTCCGCCCGCTTTCAAAAGTTTTTCCGGGATAAAAGTCCCGCTTTATATTTTCCCGGGATAAAAAGTAGCCTATGTGTTTATCCAGGACATGATGGACCCGTGTGCCAAATTTCATCGAAATCCGTTCAGCAGTTTTTGCGTGAAAGAGGAACAAACATCCATACATCCATACATCCATACATCCATACATCCATACATCCATACATCCAAACATCCAAACATCCATACATTCTTACAAACTTTCGCCTTTATAATATTAGTAGGATTTTTTAAAGCCACGGGAAACTGATATCTTAGAAAAATTTAAGACCATTTATTTTCTTACGAAAATAAATATTTGCCCTTCTTCCATTTCAATGGACGATTGAAACAATTTCCGCGCATTTTGTAGAAATTAATAATATCAGCCACGTATTTTATACTGCCCGTTGCTGAGCAGGGCCCCGAATATTGAGAGGGGTTTAGTCTTTAGTCCACCACGCTGGCCTATTTTTGGCGGACTTCACAAGTTTTTTTGGAAGATTCTTAAATATATAGTTATTCTCAAGATGTTTTACTTAGGGGCGGTTGCGGACGACAACTTAGACGTGAGTCGGAGGAAGCCCGCAGCCGTCCCTAATGCGCCGAAGATGGCCACCGCGGAGTTTTGGTTTGTATGTCATGCGTTGTATATAGGTTAGGGACTCGGCCCGGTGGTCGCCCGACGTTTTCCATCTCTCCGGGCGGCTCAACGTCGGGTCGTAAGGATCGGTGAACCCAACATATCCGCTCAGTCGTTCCCCTTGAACGCTGGGCGGTAGTAATAAGTCACTTTTTCCGCGTAAAAAAAAAACATGTATTACTTCACTGTTAAAGCGAACGGTATTTGAAAACAACTTCGAAAAGTCAGAGTTGAGTACCTTGGATTTTGAAACTGTGGACATCCTGGCCTCGTATAGTTATTATAGTGTGCGCTTATGTTTTTGATGATGACGTCATGGATAAGAAAAAGGTGAAGAAGGCTGAACCCATCATCATATGGAATGAATAGTCAGGAAAAGAGAGATAGAGTACACTTACTTGCGACACAAATTCTGGGTCGTCTCTAAGATTTTGCAGGATTATTTTTCCCAAATGATAACGGTCATCAGGTATTCCAGATTTCGCCACGATGCGATGTGTTAACTCATTTAGATACCAATGCGCCGCATCATTTGTTTGATGTCCGTTTGGTATGTTGTTGCCTCTGAAATAGGGTACAACGATTTTTATTCATTACATTGAATGACGAGACGAGCATGCCGTTTGCCTGATAGTAAGCGACACGACCACCCATAAACAGTAGCAACACCATACAGCAGTGGCGAAGAATGACATTTTTCAAAAGGGAACCTGAGGCAACCAATTTCTATCTCAGTTAACATATCGTACGGTGTTCACGGTACCTATAGGTCAATTTAACAGAAAACTAAAACTTCGACAGTCTTGATTCTAATTCAACAATCGTTAACATACCTACTAAATTGTTACAAGAATAACGAAATTAAAAACTAATCAGATTCACTAACGAATAATATACTTACGTGAAAGAAGACACTACAGTAATTACCAAAGAGCATTATAATACTACGGCTAATCACAAACAGTAATTTCTATTAGAATGCACTACATTAATTTGTGATTTTTTTTTTATCGAAGGCTCGACAAATTGGCTTCACTGCATCTGATGGTGAATGTAGTGAAGCCCAAAAAGTTATGTCGATCGGCAAGAGATAAACATCCCTGGTCGGTCGGCACAGTTATGCCGGCCGGGTTAAATATTTTTTGAATACAAACTTTAATTATTTTTTGATTTGTAGTGGTTTTGAAGTCGGTTTATTTTTTGTTAAAAAGTTTTTTATTCGTATATTTGTTCGTGTATTTGCTTAGTTGGGCTGGCAATTTAAATTCCACACCGACTCCAAATATACGTATATATCATTTTTTAAGGTTTAATCATTGATGTATTTAATATATCAATGGGTTTAATCAAAATAGTATATTATTTTTTGTTTTTCAGGTTTTTTGGCGGTTTAATGTTTTTGGTTAAAAAGTTTTTAAGTTATATATTTTTGTGGTTATAAATGTTAGGTATAAGACTCAGTTATAAGTGACTAAATAATAAAAACGAAAACGAGAATAACAGATATACAAGAAAGATTATTATTATTATTCTAAGAAGTAAACTTTTAAAATAAATTAAATATGAATTCGTTGTCAAAAAACATTGTGTTGATCTGTTCGACATTAAATTGTAGATAGGTAAGTTTAAAAATTATTTCCTCCGCTTTATTACATTTTCGCGATATTTTTTTTAACTCAGGTAAAGTCTCCAATCATAGCCCACTACATGTTTTCGAAAAAAATCAATGTCCGAAAATACAACTGATTTAATGTTAGGGAAACGTCGTACATTTTTGGAACCGGCGCAGTCTTTACCTGCTTGTTATCCTTTCATGCTCTATTACTAAGCATAGAAAGAAGCTTTGGATATCTAACGCTAAAAATTTAAATAACCCCCGACACAAAAAAATCTCTACAAAGTAAAATAATAATAGTGTCTTTGTCGTTTAAGTACCTAGTGATATTTTGACCCAACCGTCGTCGCGTCGGGGGACCGCTAAAGAAGTATTTTCATCTCCCTGGTCCGGAGTTCGGTCCCCCGACGTGAGGACGCTTGGGTCAAATATTACTAGGTACTTAAACGACAAAGACACTATTATTATTTTACTTTTTAAAGATTTTTTTGTGTCGGGGGTTATTTAAATTTTAATTTAATTTTTATTTCAAACTTTTTAAATTACTTTATTCTCCATCATAGAGCCTTGATAATCAACTATCTATGACCTACTCGTTGAGCCTATCCTTATGAGCCCAAACACACTATACCTGCTATAAGTTGCTAAGGAGTTGGATATCCCGCAGACATCAAGTAGACGCCGTAGCATCAGTTCATGTTTACAAATATATTGGAAGTCACAGTACAGGAAATTTAAAGTCAATCGAATTTTTTAAGTTGGAAATGAGCTGATAATCCTCAAACGCCTGAACAGATCTTCATAATAGCTAAGAACCATCGCAGTCACACCAGCTTTCAAACAAAAAAACCGCGTCCAAATCGGTCCATTCGTTTGAGAGCTACGATGCCACAGACAGACATACAGATACACACCCTAAACTTATAACTCCCCTCTTTTTTGTCGGGGGTTAATAAAAAATAAAACCAACGGATAACTTATAAGATTTTATGAGCGATTAAAAAAAAACGTTATTTTGTTCTTATATATTTATTTATTGGTTAGGGATTGCTAACGGAGTTTACAATAATTCTTTTAAAATCTACACAATATATTTAGGTATAGCTATTGTCACTTGCATAATTATAACTCTGTTTATAAGCAATCACAGCATGAACCACAATCTTTAAAACAATAGAAAAACTTAAGTACTTAGTCAATCATTTGTACACTAACAGATAACAATTTTATTGTAATAAAAAAAACTATTAAATGTAACAATATGTGACAGAGTAGGTACCTGCCAATTTATGACACATATAATTTAACAACGACTGCCTCGGTGGCGTAGTTGTATTACAGTACGACTGCAAAGCTGAGGTCTCGGGTTCGATCCCCGGGTCGGGCAAAGTGATATTGAGTTTTTCTATTCAGTATCAGTCCGGAGTCTGGAATTTGTGCCCGATATGGCAATAGGCTCGCCCCCTATCACATCATGGGACGAAATGTCGGCGAAAAGTGGGTGCACTAGTTGCGCGTATCCCCGAAGGGGTAGGCAGAGGCGCACAAATTCCAGACTCCGAGATGAAATTGAATAGAAAAACTCAATATTATTTTGCCCGACCCGGGAATCGAACCCGAGACCTCAGCATTGCAGTCGTATCATAATACAACTGCGCCACCGAGGCAGTCAGTCAGTGCAGTTATAGTAACAAAACAAAAAAAAAAGAAAATACATGTTAACATTCAGTATTGGCTCACATTTTACGTCAGAATAATAATGGCTTTAGTTATTATTCTGAGCATTTTACGTTTAAATAGTGATAACTTATCACCAAATATATCAATGTCATAACAGGGTATTATATACATATGGGCGGTATTAATAAATCAAACTCAAGTTTGAGTTACATCTCAAGTAGACTAAATGTATGAAGAGTTCAATACCGCCCTATGTGATTGTACAGACAGGACAGGCGAGGAACAGGTGCTTGCTCCCTTGCGTTTGTTCTATTAAAGCGAACATGAATTATGAAAAAATTGCCCAGGTTTGCGAGGTGGTTTATTAGCTTTAATACGAATTTGTTTAACAATGATGGTGCGTCTACTACACCATTCATAATTTTATGAAGGAAGAGCAAGTTCAAAAGACCTCTTCTCTCGCTTAGAGATTGTAATTTACATACATTTTATTTCTTACAAGTTTTATTTCTTACAAGTTTTATTTCTTACAAGTTTTATTTATTACATACATAATAGCGTCTATCTGTCTATTTGTTCCGGCTAATCTTTGAAATGGCTGGACTGATTTTGACGGAACTTTTATTGGCAGGCAGCTGATGTGATAAAGAGTAACTTAGGATACGTTTATTTTAGAAAAAATCTTTTATTTTAGAAAAATAAAGTACAGTTGCACCAAAAAATTAAAGAATCGACCGTTAGGCGGAACGAAGTTCGCCGGGTCAAGTAGTGTATTATAATTTTTTAATTTTTATATTTAATAAGTATTTTTAGTTAGACAATAAATAATGAGTAATCATAACAACATACCCAGATCCAGACATCGTGAATTCGTTTAGACAGTAATTAGTTTTAGAACGCGTCTTCACCGCGAGAACTTTAAACTAGAACTGACTGATGCAAGTATAAATAATTATGTTCAGTATCGTCAATCTTAAAGATATTAAAACATTTAAAACGCACGCATTTTTATCGAGAACAAAAGCCCGGCCTCTTAGATTATATTATATACTGCGATACGGGCCTCGAGCCTAAACAGCCTGTAAACAGTTTTGTAATAATTATTTTTTGTGACAATAAAGATTATTATGATATCCGTTTAAAAAGTTGTTTTAAACGGATATCAGTCCGGTAACATACAGGCTACATCTGGCGTTCCTCAAGGTTCTATTCTTGGCCGTTTGCTTTTCATTCTATACATAAATGATATAGATGAATGTTTTCAGCACTCAAAATTTTTTTTTGTATGCGGATGACCTTAAGGTGTACAATAGTATACGCTCTATTAATAACTGTCATCTATTTCAGCAACATTTGGACAGACTATCTGTATATTGCAAACATAATAAGCTTATCTTAAGCATTCCTAAATGTAACAGCATAACATTTACCTAAAACAAAAACATTATTATTTATACGTATACGTATGCGTGACCTTGGTATTAAACTTGATATTAAATTAACTCTTGATACACGTATAGACGGCATAGTAAATAAAGCCTATCTAATGTGCGTGCGAGTAAGGATTTCAAAAATGTAGCCACTTACTTAACACTATATAAGACGTTGATAAGGTCCCAATTAGAATATGCTTGTTGTGTTTGGAATCCTTTATATAACAAGTATGTCGAAAAAATTGAGCTAGTGCAACGAAAATTACTTCGCTCCATGCATTACCTACAGATGCTACTGTACTGAGTAGGATGCTTTCATTGAGATCGAAACGCGCTCAACTTGAAGCAATGTTGATGCTGTGGCGTTGATTGCACCGAAGTAAATAATAAATTAAATTATATAGTTCCGAGAACAGTGCATCTACAGTGTGGTGGACTAAGGCCTATACCCCCTCAGTAAAGGAGGCCCGTGCTCAGCAGTGGGCAGTATATAATACAGGACTGGTATTATTATTATTATTATAGTAGCCTAAGTTACTCCTTATTAAATCAGCTACCTGCCATTAAAAGTCCCGTCAAAATGGGTCCAGCCATTTCAGAGATTAGCCGGAACAAACAAACAGATAGACAAAAATTTGAAAAAATGTTATTTTGGTGTATGTACCGTATATATATTTATATAAATGTAGTAAAAAGCGGTTATTTCAATATTACAAACAGACACTCCAATTTTATTTATATATATATATAGAGATAGCTTGACGGTAAATGTTGATCATCCGCGACTTCACGCGAGCACTTTGTTGATCCAAAAATCTATGTTGATCCGGCGCCTTTTGTTGATCCAATATGCATTTCTGGTAACTAATGTGGCTCCAACCGGATCAACATCTACACTCACGGGACTTCTTACTCACGTTTGCCGAAGTTGATCCGATATACAAATCCACCTTGCGATAGTTACGGAAAATGTTGATCCGATTTGAATGAGCCAATCAGAGCACAGCAAACAGTCAGATTCAGATCGGATTGGCTGAGAGCAGCCGCAACGTTTTATACACATCCAATTAATTATATTTTATTCATAGTATCAACATGTTACTAATACGGTGTCACTGTGTCCAATTTGTAATCACACTAATATTATAATGGCGAAAGTTTGTCAGAAAATGTGTGTACATGTTTGTTACGTCTTCACGCTCAAACGGCTGGACCAATTTTGATATAGCCGTAGTTGACACCCAGAATTAGTACATAAACTAACTTTTATTCCGAAAAGTATTCCTGCTGGAATTTAAGCCGCGACTAACACCGCGGAGCGCAACTAGTCAAAGTAAAAAAAAAGTGATGCTATCTAAAGTGTCGTAGATTGTTTTATACTCTATGTGAAAGAGATAATTTATCTATATTTTTTTTCTGTATTTTTTACTCTGTGATACAGGACTCTTACATTCCTTCAAAAGCTATTCAACTTCGTTCTGCTCCAGGGTACAACGCCCGAGGCATGGAACAGGAATGTGGTGGTATTGTTCTTAAAAAAACGGTGATAACGCCTTTTTTAAGAATTACAGACCCATCTTCTTGAGCCAATTTTACAAGCTGTTCTCAAAAGTCATCACGAATGGTCTCAAGCGCTGGCTAGATGACTTCCAGCCTCCCGAACAAGCCGGATTCCGTAAAGATTATAGTACAATAGACCACATCCATACGCTGCGGCAAGTTATACAAAAAATTGGGGAGTATAACTTGCTACTTTGCTTAGCGTTCATGGAATATGTGAAAGCCTTAGATTCGATCGAGACCTGGGCTGTGCTGCAGTCTCTACAGCCACATTGATCATCGGTACATCGAAGTGTTGAGGTGCTTGTATAAAACGCCACCATGTAGGTCCGAGTACAAGAACAGAGTTCGAAAGCTATTCCACTACACAGAGGCGTGAGACGGAGATGTTATCTCTCCGAAACTGTTCACTGCCGCGTTGGACTGTTTTGCCGATGACATCGGTGTACTGGCAGAATCGCTGGAGGGTCTGACCACAATGCTCAACCGAGTTTCTCAACTGGTGGGTCTCAGGATGAGCATGGACAAGACCGAGATCATGTCGAATGTTCATCTTGTGCCAACCCCGATTATCGTTGGGAGCTCAATTCTCGAAGTTGTAGACGAGTACGTCTATTTAGGTCAAGTAGTCCAACTCGGTAAGTCCAAATTTGAGAAAGAGATCAATCGGCGAATCCAGCTCGGATGGGCAGCGTTCGAGAAACTAAGCAAGGTCTTCTCGTCCAAAATACCTCAGTGCCTGAAGACAAAAGTCTTCAATCAATGTGTGTTACCAGTAATGACATACGGCACTGAGACGTGGCCTCTGACTATGGGCCGCCTAAGATGGCTCACGGTCACTCAGCGAGCTATGGAAAGGGCTTTGCTAGGTGTTTCTCTACGCTATCGAATCAGAAATGAGGAGATCCGTAGAAGAACGAAAGTCACTGACATAGCCCAACGGATAAGCAAGCTGAAGTGGCAATGGGCAGGGCACATAGTTCGAAGAACTGACGGCAGATGGGATAAAAAAGTTTTCGAGTGGAGACCACATACTGGCAAGCGTAGCTTCAGCCGTCCATCTGCAAGATGGACCGATGACTTGTTAAAGGCTGGAGGAACGCGCTGGATGCAGGCCGCTTTTGATAGGTCCATCTGGAAATCTTTGGGGGAGGCCTATGTTTAGCAGTGGACGCCATACGGCTGATAATGATGATAACGATACCGGATGATAGACCTCGATGATTGTTCAGTGGAAATGGACTCACAAATTTGCTGCATGAGAATGGACGTTTCATTTTTGTCTCCCACGAAAAGTCGCCCCTTTCTATCACACTAAGTTGTTTTAATACCCATCCGCTTATTTTTTTAGCGCATTAGGGACGGCTGCGGGCTTCCTCCGACTCACGTCTAAGTTGTCGTCCGCAACCGCCCCTGCGCGTACCGCTGTTGCGGTTCTTCTCCTGTTGTTGCGGGGGCTCAGAAGCCCCCGTACACCGAAGGACGCCCTTGGTATCCGAGGCAGCGTGAGACACGCTGCCGTCCATCACGGGGGTCACAGAAGTTGGCTAGACTAATAGGTGGGCGGCACCTCCCGCCCACCCGTGACCCCCGGAGTCCCCTATTAGTCGCCTTTTACGACAGGCAGGGGATACCGTGGTGGAATTCTCCAAACGCCCCCAATCCACAGGGCGGACCCATCCGCTTTAGACTTGAAAATGTGTTAAATGCTCATAAAACATTTTTGCAAAACAGAAAACGCTTAATTATAAATGTGTTACCTAGTATTATACTAAACTTTACCTTATAAGAGACTGAAATCTCAATGTTAAGAAGCTCAAAATAGCGACCTCTTTTCTTAAGTCTATTATTAGATCTGTCTTTTACTATCAATGGCATGCCCAAGTATCGATTTTGACGTCAATTGTCCTTGAAACGAAGAAATTCAAAATGGCGGCCACTTTTTTCAATTATAACATTGGATCTGCCCTTTGTACCTAACGCTATGCTCAGATATCGATTTTGAAGTCGATTGTCCTTAAAAATAAGAAATTCAAAATGGCGGCGATTTTTTTTAATTGTAACATTAAATCTGCCCTTTGTACCTAAAGCCATGCCCAGATATCGATTTTGAGGTCGGTTGGCTTTAAAACAAAGAAATTCACAATGGTGGTCATTTTTTTGAAATCTAACATTAAATCTGCCCTTTATGATAATTCTCCCGTTAGAAAATTTTGTGTCACACATGCGCGCGCATCGTAAAACTTCACTCCCATAAATTTTTCATAACGCGCTTAAAGAAGTATAACTTCAAAAACAGGAGAAAACAGTAAAACAGATTTTGCCGCTTTGTGTTTCAGTACCTATTCGTCAATTTTGGCTCCGGATCAACTTAGTCAAAGTAAATGTCGCATATAAGTTAAATATATTCTGGATCAAAGTAATCACATTCAGTATCATTTTTTTGACCGTTAATGGATCCACAAATGTTGGTCAAAACGTCGACGAGTATGTTGAAAACCTGTGAGTGCAGATCCACCGACGTCACACGCGCAGCAAGCACGGATCAAAGTATATCAGTTTGCGAGACTCGGAGCTGAGCAAACACGTGAAATAGGTGGATCAACATTTGTTCTAACTTCACACTGGAGCAACATTTACCGTAAATCCGTCATTATATATATATATATATATATATATAATGACGGATTTACGGTAAATGTTGCTCCAGTGTGAAGTTAGAACAAACAACATTTGTGGATCCATTAACGGTCGAAAAAATGATACTGAATGTGATTACTTTGATCCAGAATATATTTAACTTATATGCTACATTTACTGCGACTATGTTGATCCGGAGCCAAAATTGACGAATAGGTACTGAAACACAAAGCGGCAAAATCTGTTTTACTGTTTTCTCCTGTTTTTGAAGTTATACTTCTTTAAGCGCGCTATGAAAAATTTAAGGGAGTGAAGTTTTACGATGCGCGCGCATGTGTGACACAAAATTTTCTCACGGGAGAATTATCATAAAGGGCAGATTTAATGTTAGATTTCAAAAAAATGACCACCATTGTGAATTTCTTTGTTTTAAGGCCAACCGACCTCAAAATCGATATCTGGGCATGGCTTTAGGAACAAAGGGCAGATTTAATGTTAGATTTAAAAAAAAATGGCCGCCATTTTGAATTTCTTATTTTTAAGAACAATCGTCTTCAAAATCGATATCTGAGCATGGCCTTAGGTACAAAGGGCAGATCCAATGTTATAATTGAAAAAAGTGGCCGCCATTTTGAATTTCTTTGTTTTAAGGACAATTGACGTCAAAATCGATACTTGGGCATGCCATTGATAGTAAAAGACAGATCTAATAATAGATTTAAGAAAAGAGGTCGCTATTTTGAACTTCTTAACATTGAGATTTCAGTCTCTTATAAGGTAAAGTTTAGTATAATACTAGGTAACACATTTATAATTAAGCGTTTTCTGTTTTGCAAAAATGTTTTATGAGCATTTAACACATTTTCAAGTCTAAAGCGGATGGGTATTAAAACAACTTAGTGTGATAGAAAGGGACGACTTTTCGTGGGAGACAAAAATGAAACGTCCATTCTCATGCAGTAAATTTGTGAGTCCATTTCCACAGAACAATCATCGCGGTCTATCATCCGGTATCGTCATCATCATTATCAGCCGTATGGCGTCCACTGCTAAACATAGGCCTCCCCCAAAGATTTCCAGATGGACCTATCAAAAGCGGCCTGCATCCAGCGCGTTCCTGCAGCCTTTAACAAGTCATCGGTCCATCTTGCACATGGACGGCTGAAGCTACGCTTGCCAGTACGTGGTCTCCACTAGAAAACTTTTTTGTCCCATCTGCCGTCAGTTCTTCGAACTATGTGCCCTGCCCATTGCCACTTCAGCTTGCTTATCCGTTGGGCTATGTCAGTGACTTTCGTTCTTCTACGGATCTCCTCATTTCTGATTCGATCGCGTAGAGGAACACCTAGCAAAGCCCTTTCCAAAGCTAGCTGAGTGACCGTGAGCCATCTTAGGCGGCCCATAGTCAGAGGCCACGTCTCAGTGCCGTATGTCATTACTGGTAACACACATTAATTGAAGACTTTTGTCTTCAGGCACTGAGGTATTTTGGACGAGAAGACCTTGCTTAGTTTCCCGAACGCTGCCCATCCGAGCTGGATTCGCCGATTGATCTCTTTCTCAAATTTGGACTTACCGAGTTGGACTACTTGACCTAAATAGACGTACTCGTCTACAACTTCGAGAATTGAGCTCCCAACGATAATCGGGGTTGGCACAACATGAACATTCGACATGATCTCGGTCTTGTCCATGTTCATCCTGAGACCCACCACTTGAGAAACTCGGTTGAGCGTTGTGGTCAGACCCTCCAGCGATTCTGCCAATACACCGATGTCATCGGCAAAACAAAGGTGAGTGATGTATTCGCCATTGATGTTGATGCCGAGTCCTTTCCAGTCCAAGAGCTTGTAAGCATCTTCCAACGCGGCAGTGAACAGTTTCGGAGAGATAACATCTCCGTCTCACGCCTCTGTGTAGTGGAATAGCTTTCGAACTCTGTTCTTGTACTCGGACCTACATGGTGGCGTTGTTATACAGCACCTCAACACTTCGATGTACCGATGATCAATGTGGCACCGCTGTAGAGACTGCAGCACAGCCCAGGTCTCGATCGAATCTAAGGCTTTCTCATAGTCCATGAACGCTAAGCAAAGTAGCAAGTTATACTCCCCAGTTTTTTGTATAACTTGCCGCAGCGTATTGATGTGGTCTATTGTACTATAATCTTTACGGAATCCGGCTTGTTCGGGAGGCTGGAAGTCATCTAGCCAGCGCTTGAGACGATTCGTGATGACTTTTGAGAACAGCTTGTAAAAATGGCTCAAGAAGATTGGTCTGTAATTCTTAAAAAAGGCGTTATCACCGTTTTTTTTAAGAACAATACCACCACACTCCTGTTCCATGCCTCGGGCGTTGTACCCTGGAGCAGAACGAAGTTGAATAGCTTTTGAAGGAATGTAAGAGTCCTGTATCACAGAGTAAAAAATACAGTCAAAAAATATAGATAAATTATCTCTTTCACATGGAGTATAAAACAATCTACGACACTTTAGATTTTTTTTTTTTTTTAAAAAGGCCACTTCAGCGCATTAGGGACGGCTGCGGGCTTCCTCCGACTCACGTCTAAGTTGTCGTCCGCAACCACCCCTGCGCGTACCGCTGTTGCGGTCCTTTTCCTGTTGCGGGGGCTCAGAAGCCCCCGAAACACCATACCGTTTCCACCTTTTGGTGTCCGAGGCAGCGTGAGACACGCTGCCGTCCATCACGGGGGTCACAGAAGTTGGCTAGACTAATGGGTGGGCGGCACCTCCCGCCCACCCGTGACCCCCGGAGGCCCCTATTAGTTGCCTTTTACGACAGGCAGGGGATACCGTGGTGGAATTCTCCAAACGCGCCCAATCCACAGGGCGGGAGACGTCGGTCAGTCGTCCACCCGACGCCTCCTACGTCTCGTCTGGCGGCGGGAGGGATCACCACTGCGCTGGCGATCCCTCTCGGCACTCTCCTTCCGCGAGAGGACCGTCTCGCAGAAGTGGGCCACCGCTTGCCAGGCCTCCCGGCCGCCGACCATGGAAGCGACCACGGCCGGCAGCGAGAGGTCTTCTCCGACGAACGACACTTTAGATAGCATCACTTTTTTTATACTTTGACTAGTTTCGCTCCGCGGTGTTAGTCGCGGCTTAAATTCCAGCAGGAATATTTTTCGGAATAAAAGTTAGTCTATGTACTAATTCAGGGTGTCAACTACGGCTATATCAAATTTCATCAAAATTGGTCCAGCCGTTTGAGCGTGAAGACGTAACAAACATGTACACACATTTTCTGACAAACTTTCGCCATTATAATATTAGTGTGATTACAAATTGGGCACAGTGACACCGTATTAGTAACATGTTGATACTATGAATAAAATATAATTAATTGGATGTGTATAAAACGTCGCGGCTGCTCTCAGCCAATCCGATATGAATCTGACTGTTTGCTGTGTTCTGATTGGCTCATTCAAATCGGATCAACATTTTCGGTAACTATCGCAAGGTGGATTTGTATATCGGATCAACTTCGGCAAACGTGAGTAAGAAGTCCCGTGAGTGTAGATGTTGATCCGGTTGGAGCCACATTAGTTACCAGAAATGCATATTGGATCAACAAAAGGCGCCGGATCAACATAGATTTTTGGATCAACAAAGTGCTCGCGTGAAGTCGCGGATGATCAACATTTACCGTCAAGAGATCTCTATATATATATATAGATGGGGCAATAATTATCGTATAGTACAGTGCCACCCAAGAATTTTATACCCATATGGATTTTTCATTCCGTTTAACAAACTGAAGAATAAAATGTGACGTCACAGCTATCTGCTGTCTCTCTCTTTAGAGTGACAAAGGTTTATTTTCAAAACCAGGACGTAACATAATTAACTGTCCATAATAATATGATATGATATAATATGGCTGCCTCGGTGGCGTAGTTGTATTATGGTACGACTGCAATGCTGAGATCTCGGGTTCGATCCCCGGGTTAGTCGGGTCGGGCAAAGTGATTATTTTCCATTCAGTATCAGCTCGGAGTCTGGAATTTGTACACGATAAGGCGATAGGCTCGCCCCCATTCACAGCATGGAACGGAATAACGGCAAAAAGTGGGTGCACTAATTGCACCTCTGTCTACCCGGGGGATAAGAGGCGTGAGTGTGTGAGTGTGTAATAATATGATATCGCACCATAATATTTATTTTTATCTCTATAAAGTAATGCGGTTTAAATTAATTATGAAAACCAACTACAGCGGCTAGTAATAGTTGATATTTAAAAAATATAATTTGAGTTAGAAAGTTTATTCCAAACAAAATTGGCATATTTACATACTTTTTTGGTATGTGTAGTTCGGAACTACTAGTTCCACTTACATAAAAAAATACCTCACCATGCGGTGGTGAATTCAGTGGCGGCCTTGGAGGGGGGGCGAACCAGGCAACCGCCTCGGGCCTCGCAGTTACAGGGGCATCTTGCAGCTCCTTGGGGGCCCGTTTTTTGGCACCTTACTTACAAAGCTGTTAAAAAAAATTATTTGCTTCGCACGGGGCCCCGCGTGCTTTTTTTTGCTCGGCACACAGCCTCACATTGTATATATAAAAAAAATAAAAAACATACTCATAAAAGTAAACAATCATACGTAAAAAAATAATACACATTTAGGAAGTTAATAACCTAATTTTCAGTAAGTAATTTTGAAATATTACGAATATCTATTTTGTGTGATTTTACAATTTTTGCGAGTATTCTGCGAACTTTTTTTCTGTAATTATCCATAATAATACATATTGTGTTTTAGAGATATTCTACTATAAGTTGTGTAATTCATGGTTGCAGAATTATTTGCAATCCAACATCTAGTGTGAAATTCCATAGGTAAGTTGATTGTAAACAAAGTTGTGTAGATATTTATAGCAAAAGTAATAAACACGTGGATGTTTTACAAATTACAATACCAAATAAATTCTTGTTTGAGAGCCATGGAATCAAAAATTAACGCTACATTCTGCGGGTGAGGTTTCGTCCTTAAATTTATTTTTAATATTCTAAAACTTCTGTGAAGAAGCCAACAAAACAATTAAAGTTTGCTAAAGATCACCATAATGTGCTCTCTTTCGGCAAATATATCTTTGAATTTATAAAACAAAAATGTTTTCGGCGACTAAAAGTGTAATGTTAAAGCAAAAGTCTTTATGTCATCACTATATGTAATTTTTCTTTGCTTGCTACTTGGAATATACTTTTAAAAAAAATCTCAAATATTAGCAAAATTTCACTGCAATATATTTTCAATTTCAGACTGTATAATCATGAACAACTTTAATAAGAAATAACTTGTAATTAATTTTCTTCTTTTATCTCTTCATCTTCTGCTGCAATACTTTCTTTTATTTCTTTATACTTATTTCACTGGATGTCTTCACATTAACTGATATATTGAAATCTTTCAAGTCTTGACGTTTCAATGGTGGTTCATATTCATTTCGCTGACATGTAATGTAAAAAGTAAATATCAATCAATAATAATATATTTAAGTACCTATACATTTTAGACAGAGGCAGAGGTGCCATTTAGTACACTCAGATATCACCCAATGTACCGCCGTTATAAAATTTGGTGGGTCGCAAGCTTAATGCCCTATCCTACTAATCTTATTATATTATAAAGGCGAAAGTTTGTAAGAATGTCTGGATGTATGGATGTTTCTTTCATGCAAAAACTACTGAACGGATTTCGATGAAATATGGCACACGGGTAGATCATGTCCTGGATTAGCACATAGGCTACTTTTCATCCCAGTAAAATATAAACAGTGACTTTTATCCCGGAAAAACACATTCACGCGGGCGGAGCCGCGGGCAAAAGCTAGTAAATAATAAAGTCTAAGTGGATCATAATTATACCAGTGAAATGATAAAAAATAATATACTTACAGCATGAGTTTCTGGTAATAAATAATTATTTTTGACATCTGCTGCCATATTCCCAGAAGTAGAAGACACATTATCACATTCAGAATCATAATCTTCTGTCTTTAAATGTTGACTAGTAATTCTTGCAGACATCAAATTGACATTTTAATGGTATTTATATTTAACCACGTTTTTGTTTATCTAGATCTTTAAGAAATCTGTAAAGAGAAATACAAACTCGATTTTATTTTAAATAAAAGTTTCAATAAATCAATGCTGGATACACTGAGAACTCGATTGTAACTGTTGATCCTCAGTTTTTATTTACGATGATTATTTAAAGATTAATAAGCTTTATAATATTCATTAGTAAGGCGGCTAGTATTACAAATACTCTAGCACCATTGTCAAACCGGTCCACCAAAGCTTACACCATGGTCACCCTAGCCTCTTGTTTTCATACACTATTTACAATACAAAAAATCACATTTAACATTACGTTAATATGAAAAACAAACAAGAGCGAAAATTAAACAACTTCCACATGCGCTGTCTTCGGAGCATCTTGGGTCTCACTTGGCAAGACAGAGTCACAAACGAAAGGGTGTTAAGCACCGCACAGCTGCCCAGCGTAATCGCGCTACTACGTCAGAGACGATTGAGGTGGCTAGGGCATGTGCATCGCATGGACCCCAATCGTTTGCCCAGGCAAATACTTTTAGCCGAAGTAGCACATGCTAAGCGTCCGGTAGGCCGTCCGATGCTTAGGTTTAAGGACAGCGTAAAGCGGGACATGTTGTCTTTTAACATGGAGCCAAACAAATGGGAGGAAGAGGCGGCCGACCGTGTCAGATGGCGTAAATCCATAGCTGACGGTGTTTCTGCTCACGATAACGCCTGGTTTGAGCAGCTGGCCCGCAAGCGCGAAACTCGGCGTGACCGCACCGTTTTACCTCCACCATGTACGAACACAGAGATCCGCTGCCGAAGTTGCGGTCGTATCTTTCGGGCTAGAATCGGACTTATAAGTCACCAACGTAGGTGCACATCGTACCTCACATCTTCAATGAACGTTATTTAACCATCTCACGTAGATGTTAATTGCCAATGATGATGATGAATATGAAAAAAGTAGTCATATATAAAGCAAATCACATTAAGCGAGGTTTTTCTACAGTTCATTTATAAAATATTCAAGTATTTTATTACGATTCGTATAAATATTGATAAAATTATAATATTTACACAATATTGATTACAATGAACTTACCTGTAGAATTTCACACTAAATGATGGATACCAAATATTTCTGCAACAGTGAACTACACAATTCACATTAACCCCTCGAGCCCGGAGCGCTGGTCACACTGGCGCAAGCGCAATTTTCGCGTGTCTGTCAACACGCGAAAATCGACCTACACGCACACACATAAGGCGCGTCAACACGCACACATATCGAGTTTGACAGCTGTCAGACCGGCCCGATCTGGCCGGACGGTAGCCGAGGGGTTAACCTCTTGCGTACATAGCGCTGGCCACACTGGCGCAAGCGCAATTTTTCGCGTGTCTGTCAACACGCGAAAATCGACCTACACGCACACACATAAGGCGCGTCAACACGCACACATATCGAGTTTGACAAGCTGTCAGACCGGCCCGATTGGGCCGGTCGGGGCTCGAGAGGTTAAAATATCACTAAAACACACTTATTATTGTAGATAATTACGGAGAAAATTTCGAAGTGAACATTTATTTGACAACTATATTGACATCGAACTTAACGTTTTATAACAGTGTTGCCGAAGTATGTATTCGCAATTACCAATTAAATGAGGAAATTTTTTAAACTAAAATGTTAATAAGGATAAAAAACCTTAAGGATATCTTATTCAACAAGAATAATTCTGAAATGAAAATAGTACTTATATCATTATATAAGATATGTTGGAAATATTTATATATACATGATTGAGACGACAATAACGGTATTGATATTTTTTTATGGGTAGGGAAATAATCCGTAAGCTTTGGCAACATAGGTTAAAGAGTGAGTGAGATAGAATACAACACAAAAGGTAATTTCTTTGTCTTCACAAAAATGTGTGTACCGCTCTCTCCATTAGATAATATTATAAACTTCTTGGTGCCACCAGTCTTTGACAGGCACCAGACATCGACATTTATCTTTTTTATTTAGTTAGATATTCCTTGTTTATTTATTACTAGCTTTGGCCCGCGGCTCAGCTCGCGTGCAAAGCTTTTCGCTGATAAAAATTTCACCTAAGCAAGCATTGACATTAAAATTAACATACAACAAACGAAAAAAGAACTACTCAAAAAAGCATTTAAATTGTCTTTTTTTATTTAAATTTCGAATGTCACTTTTACCGCCAGTTCTTTATTGTTACTGGCTGGTTTCACAGGGCAAGTATAAAAAAAATACAGCAAAAAGGGTCGTTACAACTTTTCGTGAGAATTTTTTCCATCTAGCACCCTTTCACAAAGCGCGAAAAAAGAATTGAATAATTGTTAAAGCTTATTCTACAATTTTTAGTTTTTAATTAATATGAAACTCATAATGAACATTTTCAGTTGTTGGAAGTAGCCAATTTTTATTTAGGTCATGCAAATATTATTGTTATTTTTTGTCAATATATCGTCGGGGATATTGCAAATCTGCGTAACTAGCTCTGTTAAATTCCGCGTAAGTGACGAAAAAAGTTTAATTGAAATTAATGCTTATGACACTAAATTTATCCACCTACCATCTGAGGGCAGCGACCACAGTGGACGAAAAAGTGCAGATCCTTAATAAAAACATTCTTACCCTTTACGACTGCCATGTGCCCATCAGGAATGTTAAGTTAAAGCGTCCTCCTGCGCCTTGGTTGACAAATGGTGTTCGAATGGCGATGAGGCGTCGAAATCGGGCTTTCCGCACATTTAAGAAAGACCGCACAGAGGATAACTGGGCCTTGTATAAGAGTGCTAGGAATCGGTGCAACCAGATGATACGTAACGCTAAACGCCGCCACATTCTCGAAAACATAACCTCCTCTTCCGCTGCTAATATCTGGAAATTCCTAAGAACTCTGGGTATTGGTAAAGAGAAGCACTTGAATTTTCGGGGGGCAATTGATTTGGATGATATCAACGTGCATTTCACAACTTCCTCCAAACTGGATCACCAAATCAAGTATTGCACCTTGAATTTCTTAGCTGCACTCCCTCATCCTAACATCAATTCCTTTTGCTTTTCTCCAGTCGCTTCAGAGGAGATCAAAAAGACAATCCTCTCAATAAAATCAAATGCCACAGGCTGTGATAATATAAGTCGTCGGATGATTGTCACTGTCGTTGACCATATCCTTCCAGCAATTTCTGACATTATTAATTGTTCCTTTAGCACTGGTGTTTTTCCGTCTTCTTGGCGGAGAGCCCATATTATCCCTCTCCCGAAAATCCCTAACCCTTCTCTTGTTATCCACTTTCGTCCTATATCTCTTCTTCCTTTTCTATCAAAGGTGATTGAGGCCTGTGCCTACAAACAGCTGTCCGGGTTCATTCACTTGAACAATCTTTTGAGTCCTCTGCAGTCTGACTTCAGGCCCGGTCACAGCACCGTCACTGCTCTCCTTAAAGTGACGGACGATATAAGAAGCGGAATGCAGGACACTAAAGTCACCGTGTTAACTCTGATTGACTTCTCAAACGCTTTTAATACCGTCGATCACGATATTCTACTTTCTATTCTTTCCCACTTGATGATCTCTAATGAAGCGCTGGAATGGTTCTCAACGTATCTTCGAGGACGACAGCAGTCGGTGAGTCTGTGTGAGTCATTCTCTCATTGGCGTAACCTTGACTCTGGTGTTCCTCAAGGCGGTATTCTATCTCCTTTATTATTCTCCATTTTTATTAATTCCATAACCCAAAACCTTCAGTGTGCGTATCATCTGTATGCTGACGATCTACAAATTTATGCTCAAGCTAGTGTCGATAACGTGTCCACTGCCATAGAAAAAGTGAACAGGGATCTGAACAACATAAAAAAATGGTGCGATCGTTATGGCCTAAGTGTGAATCCCAACAAATGTCAAGCCATAATTGTGGGCAGCTCCCGGTTAGTTCAGAGACTGGACATAGAATCACTGCCTCCAATCCATTACAACGGCTCAGTTATCGCTCTGTGTACCACTGTAAAAAACCTGGGGCTACAAATAGATAATACCCTTAACTGGCAAGCCCAAGTAACCTCAGTTTGCCAGAGAGTTACAGGCATCCTACGCTCATTATATCGCCTGAAGATTTTTCTGCCCTATAAAACCAAGACGATGCTTGTGCAGACCTTAATCCTTCCTATCCTCGACTATGGTGATGTGTGCTATTTTGATCTGAATGCAGATTTACTCAATAAACTTGACCGTCTTTTAAATAACTGCATTCGATTCATTTTTAATCTCCGCAAGTATGACCATGTCTCCTCTTGCCGCTCCCAGCTTAAATGGTTACCCATTCGTCAGCGCCGCAGCTTGCGCGCGCTGACCGCACTTTTTTCCTTTATCACTTCCCCTACTCCTCCCTCTTATTTAATTTCTAAATTTCAATATCTGGGTTCTAAACACGAGCGAACCCTGCGCTCTGCCGTTAACCTTCTTCTCCAATGTCCTTCTCACAATTCAGACTTCATCCACTCCTCCTTCACTGTCCAATCTATACTACTTTGGAATACGCTCCCCTCAAAAATCAGGGCTTCCACAAACAGGTTCACTTTCAAATTAAAAGTTCGGATGCTTTTCGCCAATAGTGTAGCAGATTCACAACTTTCCTAGTTCAGTTTTGTTTTAATATCATATATTTTACAAAATTATTATATTTGTATTTATTTACTTATGTAGGTATGTATGTATTTTAGTATGTATATTATGTATTTATGTATGTATAATATATGTTTTGTCTTATTTATGTTTTATATACACCCTCTTTGTTTCATCTCTGCATCACCCAAAGGTTGACTGTTAGAGAATGCCTCAGGCATTAAGTCCACCTGTATACATTTACTGTATATAAAGTTTTAAATAAATAAATAAATTTATTATCATTATTATTTTTTAATCAAGATTTTTGCTTCGGGATTTTTATCCATAGCGGACATAACAACCTCATCGTAACTTGTTACAGTATTTATACAAAACTAGCTTTTGCCTGCGGCTACGCCCGCGTTAAAAAGTTTTTCAGGGATAAAAGTCCCGCTTTATGTTTTCCCGGGATAAAAAGTACCCTATGTGTTAATCCAGGACATGATGTACCCGTGTGACAAATTTCATAGAAATCCGTTCAGTAGTTTTTGCGTGAAAGAGGAACGAACTTCCATACATCCTAACATCCAAACATCCATACATTCTTACAAACTTTCGCCTTTATAATATTAGTAAATTAGTAGGATTAAATAAAAAAAATCGATTTAGTTAATAAATTAAGACGGATCACTGTTGAACGAATGTTAATAACAATAAATTTATGATTCATAATACTTTACTTTTTAACCGACTTCAAAAAGGAGGTTCTGTATTCGATCCGTAATAATCCGTATGTGTCTATGTGTGTATGTATGTATGTATGTAGGTATGTAATTTGTATGGCCGCGTGTTTCTCAAAAACTACTACTACGATTTGGATGTGGTTTCCAATATTGAAATTTATATTTTTCAGGGAAGGTTTTAGTATATAATAATTTATGAAGATCTGATGAAGATCTTCGGAGATACACAATGGAACTCTTCAATAACTAACAGCAGATGACTCGCGAATGCTGCAATCGTATATCTATCATGTATTGTTTAGACTATTCTATAATTAACTAACAAAAAAGAAATAAATAAAAACTTTTTAACAAAAAATAAACCGACTTCAAAACCACTGCAAACCAAAAATAATTCAACTTTATATATATTTTATTGTTAGAAACTGAAGCGATTTGGATTTAAATAAAAACGATTTATCACTGTTTTTACATAAACATTTATCATTGGTTTTACGTAAAGATATTTAACAGAAATACTTTTCAAAGATATCTGCAACTAACCGACCAGTATGAAAGTCAAAGATAAACATACTCAACTGCCATTGAGATCGACTGCAAGACTGAGCGCGAAAGAGAGATGCCAGTTCTCCTACGTGATGAATGTATGTGATGAAGTATTTTATTTTATCTTATTTTAATATGGGAAAACAAATTGTAAGTTCGAGTAAATACATGCCAAGCTGGAATTAACTAGAACTTATAATATTACCCCCTCGAGACAATTCTCGTACACTGGCATTTTCCTTTCCTCTTTACTCACCTCCTATCCTAGGATTATCCCTTCTTTTTCTACCCTTCCTACGCCTATTTCCTCTGCTCACCTTATTTTCTGTGTTGTTTTTCAGGCCGTTTACAAGGTACCATCTGCAAAGTATCCAAACAAAATCTCCAGTGGGAACTACGGTAATATACTAACAAGTATTTTATACGGATACTTGCTAGTATATTCTGCATCTGAAGCTTTACTGGCGGTAGGGCTCTCGTATACGAGGGACCGTCTAGGTATCACCACCATCTATTTTTACCGTTACGCAGTATTGTGCATTCACTGTTGTGTTCAAGTTTGAAGGATATAGGAGCCAGTGTAATCGCTAGGCATTATGAGACCTAACATCAGGGTGTCATGCGTGGACTACTACGTAGTACTTTAAAAATTTTGAATGGTGTTGCTACTGTTTATGGACGGTCGTATCTTACCACTTACCATCATGCGAACGGCATACTCGTGGCTTCTGAGCCCCCGCAACAGGAAAAGGACCGCAAAAAAGCGGTACGCGCAGGGGCGGTTGCGGACGACAACTTAGACGTGAGTCGGAGGAAGCCCGCAGCCGTCCCTAATGAGCCGAAAATGGCCATACTAAAAAAAAAAAAATACTCAAAGAGTCAGGGTGACGATGGCAGTGCATTCATGCAGCGCTTTTTAACCGACCTCGATTAAGAAGTACTTAATTTGACGTGTATTTTTATAGTTTGCTATTGGGTAATGTTGCTGCTGTTTTTGAGTGGGCGTTTCGCTCACAACCTCCGGAGCGGCATAAATATGTTTAAAAGATCATGCAGTCGAACGTAGAACATTCCGCTTTTTTGAAGTAGCTTAAAAACAGTTAACTCCTGCGCACAAGATGTTTTCAACTTTATCCACGTCGATTAAAATGCAAAGTAAATGCAGGTGTAGTTGAGGATTATTATTTTGTACATAAAAAATGTAGTAAGTATCTAATCACTTCAATCACCTTATAATAAAATGACGGAGAATGCAAATCACTTTGCATTTTAATCAGTAAAGAACATTAATCATTTTGATATCAATCATTGCTCGTGATAGGGTATCTGTATTTGCCTGGATAGCGACCACAATGGGTCCCGTCATAGTGATTCATGTAAGGCCTAATTCACACTAAGTTTAAAAAGATGCGTTTAAACCCGGCGTTGGCGCTTTTAAAACGTTCTCGATATGATTGTTCCTGCGCTTTAAATATCTTGCCTTGTCTCTCGCTTCAGTAAGATGGCGGCGGTTTCTGCTAAATTACTGCCAATAGCGATTTGTGTGACTAGAAGACAAACGAAAGCGAGGTATTCCTGGTACATCCTCTGGATGAACAGAGACGCCAGACGGTTTGTGGCATTTCATAATTTTATTTAAGTAATCTGGTGATATATTTGCATATAGTAATGGACATGACTCCACCTCTATGATAAGCACTTCAGGATCTACAAGTCACGATATCGTATCAGCCCCCTAATGATGTAAACAGAAAACATACGTTAAATATATACATCCTTCTAATATTATAAAGGCGAAAGTTTGTAAGAATGTATGGATGTCTGGATGTTTGTTCCTCTTTCACGCAAAAACTACTGATCGGATATCGATGAAACTTGGCACACGGGTAGATCATGTCCTGGATTAACTCATATACTACTTTTTATCCCAGGAAAATATAAACCGGGACTTTTATCCCGGAAAAACTTTTTAGCGCAGGCGGAGCCGCGGGCAAAAGCTAGTACATACATATACACTCACGCCTGTTATCCCCGAAGGGGTAGGCAGAGGCGCAACTAGTGCACCCACTTTTCACCGACATTCCGTCCCATGATGTGATAGGGGGCGAGCCTATCGCCATATCGGGCACAAATTTCAGACTCCGGACTGATACTGAATAGAAAAGTTAATATATGTAGTTTAATATATGTAATAACGTAATAATAGAAAAGAATAATAGGAAGTTTCATAAGGTCTATTCCATTTAACGCCCAGCGCTGTGTTCTTTTGAGTGGAACCCCCAGCCACTAGCCTGAAGCGAGTCAGCTTTTCTGGCCACATCAGACTTACGGGTGAACGCTTTAGGCGCTCGCAACACTTGCCAGCGCTGATAATACTAAACTATTCGATAAACAACGCCGCAATTTAAAAGCGCTAAGGTATAAACATATAGTACTTAGGTATATATTCGTTCTATTTGAACACTTTTCTCTCATGTGAATTAGGTCTAAGTGAGTCGCGTTTCGGAATCAGCCTGCATATTTCAAACAATGCGGCATAAATTTAATGACTGGCCAGGGACACTAATTTCTAGCCAAACAATACTCTATAAAAGTGGACGATAACCTAGTTGGGAATGGAACGGTCTGCCGAGACAATGTCCGGAGGTTCGAAACGAGAAGTTCCTTATAAGAATTTCGAAGGTGTGAATTCTACCAACCCGCACTAGGCCAGAGTGGTGGACTAAGGCCTAAACCCCCTCAGTAAAGGAGGTCCGTGCTCAGCAGTGGGCAGTATAATAATACAGGGCTGGTATTATTATTATTATAATACTCTGTATGAACTCTGTGAGCTTACTATCAGGTGTAGGCATGTGCCTCCACCACACCTTGTTAATAAACTTTTAATAACTTTCCGTATCAATAAAAGTAATGATTTAAAAATAAATAGAATCTAAATAGGTATCTTTTAATCCCATAAATCTATTGTAAATATAAATCAATTTTATTCTCTCTTCGCGGTGAGGACCATTTCATTAAGTTTCTGCCTGTGTAGTTTAGTAGTGGCGGTCAGAGGCAGCTCGCTCATTACGACGACTCCGCCTCTCAGCTGCTTTGTATCAGCTAACGTATCTGGAAATAAAAAAGGGGTATCAATTATATTTATCGAATTGAAGAATTTGGATAAGTAAAATGGATCGTAAATAATATCTGATTAGATATCATAAGATGGTAGAAGATCTCGATCTCTCGCCTAGGACAAGAATAAGCATCATAAATTATTTTTTACCCCTTGACCCAAAAAACCATTAATAATACAAGTAGGGTCGTTGTGGCAACAGTGAGTCACCGATTTTTCAGAGACACATATATCCAAAACTATACAGGCTATTGATTTCAAAATTTAATTAATGAAAGTTAGTCTATTTAGCTACATTTTACTCGAAGAAATTATTTACATGTATGTGATATATTTTGCAATATATATAGAAACATATTTATGCAGGTATTGACCCACTGTGTTCTTAGAGGGGTACACAGTGATTCAACCCTGGGGACACAGTGAATCAGGAGGGTGTATTATTATAAAAAGTCATATCATTTCCAATATTTTTAATCATTATTCTCAGAGTTATATTTTAGGTTACACTTACAAATAAAAAATAATAATACGTAAATATAAGGTCAGAATAGATTGCCAAAATATTTACTTATTTCAAAATGTTCAATTCCCTTGCTAAAGCATGAATCTTCTTTCCGGATTCAATATCTCGGAGAGCTTTTTTCATTTCTTCTTCGGTGTGATTACCAATTTTCCTAAACAACGGGCGCTTCCTGGGCATTCTGTAAAAAAAAACCATAAACATTGTAATAAGCTTTAATTATATTAAGAAAAATATGCTGCTAGGTCGACTCACTGTGCCCACTTTGGAAACGACCCACTGTATACCACCCACGCCACTTCAATTTTATGACGCAATAAGAAAAACTTCTACTGCGATGGTTATCTCTAGTTCACTGTCAAATAAAGCATGAATAACTACTTATTACGTAGAAATTATAACTCACTAAAAATAATTCATAGCTACGAAATTAGAAAACGACAAAACTTACGTGATTTTTTTACTTTTGCGCCTTCAAAACTGTAGTTCACTTTACTTGCATTCTCTACAGTCTCGAGCGGCTAACTGAGTAGCGTGGATACGATGATGTCCGGGTGCCGATCTACTGTTAAAGAGACGCAGCTATGGCCCTACTCTTTCTGTCCAATATGTCGCTGATTCAGTGTGTCCACTTGACCCACTGTTGCCACAACGACCCTAAGTGTTTATAGCCTTTAATTTTTTAAATTTACTATCAGAACTTCGTTGCGACAGGTGTTTAAGTTTATTATTAGACCATGCATCAATAAATAATGTGCCGAAAATTTAAAAATCAAAATTTCACAGACTTACTTTTGACTAAGTCTTTTATTTCTTGTGCTACAATAGTATGTCCCGGCTTAGGCACCACGCACGCTACCGGCAACTCGCCGCACTCTGGGTCTGGTATCCCCACCACCGCCACGTCCAACACCGCTGGGTGCTGTCTGATCACACCTTCTACTTCCACTGGCGAGATCTGGGAACAGTAAACTGTTGGTAAAACACATTTCCTTTGAAGAATCAAACTATGTAAGGACTAATTATTTCATATGGGCAAATTAAGCGGAGTAGAGACCAGACAGTGTCCTACCCTAACCCTATTGTTACCGATTTTAAATACAATTATGAAAAATGTATGCTATTCAAAATGTAATGGAAAATGAATTTTCAAAATTGGCGCAATAGTAAGTAAGTTATAAAGCTTTTAAATTTGGTGGAAAGGTAGCTGTCAAATAACAGCAATACTAGCTGTGACATCACCAAGCGCCGTCGGCCATAACGCTGCCTGCGTGCAAAAGAGATAGCGCGATATCCGCCACGCTCCCACTTTTGCTCACAAGAACATTTGTGAGCAAAATGGAATAACTGCCTTATTATTCAATTGATTTTTATGCTGATTACACAGAAGAATTTCTTTTTCGTATTATTTTCTGTTACATTTAAAATAATGTTCAAAATGAAATATAGCAAACCACCCTATTATGCCGGCCTGTTTAAAACTGTACATATTAATATGAAGGTATATTACTCTTGAGTGCTATAGGCTACTTTTTCTCTGGAAATTATTTGTCCCGGAAGAACTTTTTACGCGGGCATTGCCTAGTAATATATGAGTAAAAGAACTAGAAGACAAAAAATGCAAACATCGTCCTGCTCAGCACTGGCCAACCTTAAATGTCTTGAACTTACTTGATGGTTTTTATATTTGAGCAATAGCTTTAGACGGTCTACATAGTACAAGTTCCAATGTTCATCTTTATAGAAGATGTCTCCTGTCTTGAACCACCCGTCTTCGTAAGTCGCTGCCGTTGCTTCTGGGTTATTATAGTAACCCTAGAAATGTGAATAGGAATATTTTTATTACAGTACAATAAATAAATTAAACTTTGTAGACATAGAAATCTGTTTACCAATGGTTACTATTTTTTGTACGATATATTTATTTATTTTATTTTATTACTTTTATACAACAATGTATAAGGCGGACTTAATGCCGATGGCATTCTCTACCAGCCAACCTTAGGGTGATGCAGAGATAAATAATATAGGTAGGTGTAATAAATAATGATATAACATAAAATGAGGAAAGAAGGAGGAAAAAAAAAACATAAATATAAGAAGTACACAAGACGAATACACTTACTAAACATGATAACGAATACAATATAAACAAATAAACCCAAATAATAATAAATAAAATACATAATATAAAATACATATACCTAATAATATAATAGCATAGATTATTGTGATGATTTCATCAGCTCGTTAAGCAACAGCAGTCGAACCTTTGTTTTAAATGCAAAACGATTCGTGGTCGTCCTAACATCGAGTGGGAGTGCATTCCAAAGAAGAATGGATTGAATTGCAAAGGAAGAGTGAGTAAATTCAGAACTGTGAGTGGGACACTTAAGCAGAAGATTTTTTGAAGAGCGAAGGTTTTTATCATGAGTTCTACTTAGGTACTGGAATTGAGAAGATAAGTAGGAAGGTGAAGTGGGAGAAAAAAGTAAAGAGAAAAGTGTAGTAAGGGCACGCAAAGAACGGCGTTGACGTATAGGCAGCCATTTCAGCTGAGAGCGGTATTGAGATACATGGTCATATTTACGAAGATTGAAAATGAATCGAATGCAGTTATTCAGAAGGCGGTCAAGTTTATTGAGTTGGTCTGCATTCAGATCAAAATAGCACACATCACCGTAGTCTATTATAGGAAGGATAAGGGATTGCACAAGCATTACTTTAGTTTTGATAGGGAGAAAATTTTTCAAACGGTAAAGAGCACACAGAGTACCGGTAACTCTCTGACAAACAGAAGTAATCTGGACCCGCCAGCTCAAAGTGGAATCCATAAGCAAACCAAGATTCTTGACACTGGAGCACCACGCGATGATAACGTTACCATATAAGACAGGTGGAATGGTCGAGGTATTCAGCCTGTTGAGCATCCTTGGGCTGCCCACGAGTATGGCTTGACATTTGGACGGGTTAACAGATAAACCAAAACTGTCAGACCAGCTCTTTATGTGAGCTAGATCCCTATTTACTAGGTCTACTGCTATGGATACACTGTCCACACTCGCCTGGGAGTACAATTGCAAGTCATCGGCGTAAAGATGATACGTGCACTGAAGATTTTGGGTAACGAGATTAATAAACAAAGAAAATAGCAAAGGGGAGAGTATACCGCCTTGAGGGACACCAGCATCAAGATTACACCATAATGACGATGAATCGTTAATTCGCACCGATTGCTGACGCCCTCGAAGATAGGAAGAGAACCATTCCAGTGCTACAGAAGAGACGGAAAGGTGGGAGAGGATGGATAAGAGGATGTCGTGACTGACGGTATTAAACGCATTCGAGAAATCAACCAAGGCCAACACAGTGACCTTGGTATCATCCATGCCCGCTCTAATATCGCCAGACACTTTAAGGAGCGCGGAAGTAGTGCTGTGCCCAGGCCGAAAGCCAGACTGCAAAGGATTTAGCAAATTGTTAAGGTGGACAAACATAGACAGCTGCTTATACACACAGGCCTCCAGCACCTTGGAAAGGAAAGGGAGAGTGGATATAGGTCGGAAGTGGTTCACGAGGGAGGGGTTTGGGACTTTTGGGAGGGGAATAACAAAGGCTTTCCGCCATGTAGATGGGAAAATGCCAGAGCTAAGGGAGGTATTAATAATATGGGAAATGGCAGGGAGAACATAATCCAATACAAGGACTATCATACGACGGCTGATATTGTCGTAGCCCGTTGCATTGGATTTGATTGCTAGAATGACCTTTTTGATCTCGTCTGGAGCAACTGGAGAAAATAGGAAGGGTGTGATGTTAAGGCGCGGAAGGCCAGCCAGGAAATCCAAGGTACGACTCTTGATTTGGTGGTCAAACAAAATAGAGGTGGAGAAATGACGATTGATATCATCCAAACCAACAATCGCACCAGGGAAGTTAAGGTTTTTCCCTTTGCCAATACCTAAAGTTCCGAGGCATTTCCAGATATTAGCAGGGGTGGATGAGGAAATATTATCGTGAATATGGCGGCGTTTAGCGTTGCGTATCATCTGATTACACCGATTCCTTGCAGTCTTAAACAAGCACCAATTAGCCTCAGAGCGATCCCTTTTAAACTTACGAAAGGCCCGGTCTCTGCGTCTCATTGCCATCCGAATTTCGCGAGTCATCCAAGGTGCAGGAGGACGTTTCAATTTTACCTTCCGGAAGGGAGCATGGATGTCGTAAAGTGCAAGAACACTGCTGTTAAAAATCTCGACCTTATCATCAACTGTGTCGGCAGCCATCAGTTGATCCCAGTTTAGTGTAGCAGCGTCACTGCGTAACTTTTCCGGGTCCATGCGACCAAAGCAACGAATGTGCATTATCTTGGGTAAGGGTTTAGAGGGTTTTAGGATGTAAGATAAGTAGAGAAGGTCATGGTGAGAAAAACCAGGGGCAAGGAATTGTCCATGGGAGGAAACCAAGGAAGGGGTGGAGGTGAGGATATAGGGGGAAACGAGCATACGGTTCACCTGATGGTAAGTGATCACCGCCGCCCATGAACATCTGTAATACCAGGGGGCATAGAGATGCGTTGCCGGCCATTTAGGTGGGAATAGACACTTTTTTTTAAGGTCGTATCTGACGGGAAATGCTGCTGGCGGCAATTGCATTTTGTACGGTATGGAAAGTAGATGTTTGACAGCATTGGTTATTTGCCATACAATTTCCGCTAAATATTGTTAGAAAGAAGCACCTTTAAAGTTCTTAGTTGTTTATCATGCCTTATCCAAGGTCAAAAATAGGTCTTACCACGAAAAGAAATGGACTTTGAACCATCAACTCTCCGGGCTTGTTGGGCTCATTTACATCTTCACGAGTAATAGGATCAACCAACTGAAAATACACAATTATTGTATAATCACAAATAGACACCGAATTTGTGTATTTGGATATTTTTTCTGCCGGTTTTTGCATGTAATGGATAACATCATGGGCGGTCATTGATGTATTAAAAACCCGCGTCAAGTGCATCTAATGGTGTCCCACACCTGTTGAAAATTTCGGAAGATGTATTTTCAGCTACCTTTTTTTAGGTCCCAAAAACGGAAATCCGCGATTAACTATCTAGGGCCAGAAGCCGTTTTTCTCCCCGTAAGCCACCTTATCGTCGTGTCACTGCGACTAAGCTTGAACCCCGAGTAAGGACAAGGGTTAGTTGCTAGCAGCATTATGCTGAGTGGCCATCTACCTGTCAGTCACAACATGCAACTTAATATTATTCTTGGGTGTGTGTCATAAGTTAAGAAGTAAACATAATTGTGTTATAACCTATAGTTTTTAATGTGTTATTGTTACTTAGTTTATAATTGATAGTAGTGCTCGCGGCTCCGCTTGCGTGAAAAAGTTTTTCCAGAATAAAAATATTTTCCCGGGATAAAAAGTACCCTATAGCACTCAGGAGTAAAGTAGCTTCCTATTAGTGAAAGAATTTTCAAAATCGGTTCAGTAGTTCCTGAGATTAGCGCGTTCAAACAAACAAACAAACTCTTCAGCTTTATAATATTAGTATAGATACCATTGTATGACAGTTGTGTCTGTGACCAATAAAATATACTTTCTTTCTTTTTTCTATACATATAACACTCCTCTGCAAGCTACTTTTATCTACCTACCCTGCACTTGAATAGTCCATATGGTCTCCCGCAGGAGCCAAAAGGAGCGTCTTTACTGTCCGCTATCATTATAGTTTCGCTCATCCCATAAATATGACCAACATTTGTTTTCGGTGTGACTCTCTGCAAGTGAAAATTTCCGTCGTTTATTCTAAAAGCAATGTATTTGTCATCGTATATAATAAAATAAGTTACAGTAAAGTTACGAATGATTAAGATAAATAAAGAAACACACGTACCAAAAAGGTTTAAGAGTACTTAAGTACTATTCTCAGTCAAATAATCACATTTACTATCAATAAAGTACTGTGTGTAATGTCTGGCAAGTTTACCTTCACTTCTTCCATCAAACTTCTTGGCACAGCACCACCGCCTAACATTATTGTGTCGAAACATGAAAAATCACATTTGTCTCTGTCACCAGGCTTCATGAGGTTTGTCATCATAGTCGGACTCGAAATTATATACGATGGCTGCAATAAATCAAATATAGTATCTTTTATGTGCTTTTCTCGTTTTTTTTTCTTATTACATTCAAATGATGAGACAAGCATGCCGTTCGCCTGATGGTAACACCATACAGCACCTTGAGTTACAAAGTACTGAGAGGCATTCCACTACGCTCGTCAGTCTGAGCCATAAGATGTTAAGTCTCATTATGTCCAGTAGTCACACTGACTACAATGACCTTCAAGCCGAAACACAACAGTGCATGCATACTGCTTTTTTGCGGTAGAAATTGACATAGCGGTGGTACCCACGTAGACGGACTCTTAGTTAGTTAGTGAGTGACGTGAATAGGAATATGACTGATATAAAATCAGACTTAGGAATTCTATGTATTGTCCTGCTTAGTACCCAAAATTTTCCAAATCAATAATATGAGCATGAAATTACGGGCCTAATTCTGAGAATTCTTTCACTAATAGTAACCTACTATCCCTAAGATACTTTATGCTGCTTATATCCAACCATTTATTTAGATACTTGGTGAGTATAGACGAATAGTGACAAATACGAGAGTGCAAACAGCTTATTCGGGTGTATTCTAAACTCATATTTTATAGTCATATATTTATTTGACAATATATTCCCATAATAAATTAGGCATAAAGGCCTCACAGAAAGGCATACTCACTCTGTATTTATTAATGAGAAAGTACGCCTGCTCCTGTGTTACTGGCTTAGAAGATTGTAGTCTGGTGTACTTTAAAATTGGTGCACCTATGAAATGTATGATCGCTGATAGCCATTGAAGTGGAGATACGTTCACAGCCATTTTTATCGGTGTTGGAAATTTTGTAAACCGTAGCCTGAAATAAAAGTATTAGAATAATCTACACTATTTTAAATGAACATTTAGCCGTGCCCATATAAAAAACCGTACTCCTCGTACGGAGGAGATCTAGCCGAAGGACCCCACTCGTCCAAAATCAACTACAAACACCTAAGTAACTTAACGGCCCAAAATGAACGCCAGCGGAAACGCCGCCTACTGCTGAGGTGACTGGGGAAAAAAATATAAATTTATTGTATCACTATGTGTACAGGTTTACATAATTCAAATATCTTCTTGCTGGAGTTTGTTTGTGAATGTTTACCACTGCAAATTATTTTTTATTGTATGACCACGCCTTACACATTTGCCTACAACATGAATGGGCTCACAAGATATGAATACACTATTTACACAGAATACCAAAATTAAGTTGTAATTTGTAGCATATTTGACACCTTCCTACATCATTAAAAGACCAAACAAGAGTCCGTCTTCTTTAATAGCCTCATAGAAAAGAAATACAAAATTTCGAGTACTTGTTATTTTTAACGTTTCCACGATTTTATTTTATATACTTCCAGTAAAATTATTACATAACTTCGAATTTTGAATTTTTTTATGAGTTTGACGATTCTTACCATATATAGGGTAAGTTTACGGCATAGCCTCTGTGTGAAACGGCAGCAGATTTTGGTTTTCCTGTCGTACCACTTGTACTTAATAGAATTGCTAATGTAGAGCTCGGTGAGAAATCTGCAGGTCTGAAATAGTAGTAAATTAATTTTATGAGGTAAATGTTACGTCACATATATTTAAAATCTAAGATCATAAAGAATCTCCACCTGAAATTTTCAACACTGACATCGTTTCCAAAGTTATGAAGAAAGTCTACGAAGCTAAGGACTTTATCGCCTTTGTCGAAAGTAATCACTTCTGGTTTTACGTCTAGTATTTTGGAAGCTTCCAGAACTTCAGATAATTTTTCATTTTGGCAGAATATTATTTTTGGTTTAACAATGCAAAATGTGTCTTCGAGCTCACCTGAAATATCAAAAAAACAATATGGTATTATTATGTTCTTTGACTGGGGACTGACTGTTATGGTCGTCGTGTGCCTTAGCTATGGGATAGCACATATATAATAATCCCTTCCTAGGCGAACTTCGGCCACGGCGGTTAATTTCAACGGAGGTCAGCCAAGTAAGCATGAGATATTATAGTGCACATGTGTGCGCAATACACAGGTGCACTCGATATTCCTTTGGTCTCATAGTCCGGTACGATGGCGATCTGACATGACCGGAAAGAGATCAGGCGCAAGACCAACATATTAACGTGCTTTCCGAGCACCGGGGCACTACTCCGTCAACTTCCTGACTTCGAACTGCAACTGAGTAATTTTTGAGATGGAAAAACCGAGTCACAATGTTTTTGGCCCGACCCGCGATTCGAACCCAGGTCTTCAGTGCGCTAATTGCCACAACTATGCCACCGTGGCACTGTCTACTACCTATATATAATACTAGCGGCCCGCCCTGGCTTCGCACAGGTAGCAAAGCATAATATTTATACATTTAATTTTCTGTCGTACAAAATACTTATGAATTATACACACAAATCTTCCTCTTGGCTTGCTTATTGGCCGGATTCCTGCCCTGGGACCTGGACGCCAAATCCCTTGCCGATGTATTCCATTGGTGGGAGGAGGCATTCAGTCGCGGGGAGCGTCCGGCCCTGAAGGAGGTGGAGGCCAAGAGGGCCTCCTTACGGCGAGCCGCCGTGGAGAAGTGGCGTCTCAGGCTGGAGGCCCCGTCGTGGAGGCACAGGGTCGTAGAGGCAGTGCGTCCTGTCTTTGCCGAATGGCTGGACAGGCGCCACGGAGCGGCAACATACCGCCTGACGCAGGTGCTCACCGGGTATGGCTGCTTCGGTGAGTTCCTGTTTCGGGTGGTAGGGATAGAGGAGTCGGCCGTGTGTCACTATTGTGACAACTGCCCAATGGACACGGCCCAACACACGTTGGAGTGTTGTCCAGCCTGGGATGAAGAACGCAGCGTTCTCAGAGCAGTCGTCGGAGAACACCTCTAGCTGCCGGCCGTAGTCGCTTCCATGGTCGGCGGCCGGGAGGCCTGGCAGGCGGTGGCCCACTTCTGCGAGGCGGTCCTCTCGCGGAAGGAGAGTGCCGAGAGGGATCGCCAGCGCAGTGGTGATGCCTCCCACCGCCAGACAAGACGTAGGAGGCGTCGGGTGGACGACTGACCGACGTCTCCCGCCCTGTGGATTGGGGGCGTTTGGAGAATTCCACCACGGTATCCCCTGCCTGTCGTAAAAGGCGACTAATAGGGGCCTCCGGGGGTCACGGGTGGGCGGAAGGTGCCGCCCACCCATTAGTCTAGCCAACTTCTGTGACCCCCGTGATGGACGGCAGCGTGTCTCACGCTGCCTCGGACACCAAAAGGTGGGCACGGTACGGTGTTTCGGGGGCTTCTGAGCCCCCGCAACAGGAAAAGGACCGCAACAGCGGTACGCGCAGGGGCGGTTGCGGACGACAACTTAGACGTGAGTCGGAGGAAGCCCGCAGCCGTCCCTAATGCGCCGAAGATGGCCATACGAAAAAAAAAAAAACCTTCCTCTCGAATCACTGCATCCATTGGTGAAAAACATATGAAAATCCGTTCGGTAGTTTTTGAGTTTATCGCGTTCAGATAAACAGATTCGATGGGGGGACTTTGTTTTATAATATGTAGTGATGTAAGGACATATTACTTTAAAATTAAAAAGATAAAAGTAGCCTGTCCTTCCTTGGATCTCAAACTATCTCCATATATTTTATTCTCTCACGGTTCCACCCGCATAAAATATTTTCCGGGATAAAAGTACCGGTTTATGTTTCTCTGTGATAAGTAATAGCCTAGGTGCTTCTCAAGGTCTTAAATTATCTTCCTACGAAATTTCATCGAAATCGGTTGAGAAAAAAAATCTGGGACAAAAGTCCCGGCTTATATTTTTCCAGGATTAGCAGTAACCTATGTCCTTCCCTCGGTCTCAAACTTTCTCCATACCTTTTTTTTTGGGTTTCACCCGCAAGAAAATATTTCCCGGGATAAAATCCCGGTTTATTTTTTCCCGAAATCAGAAGTAGCCTAGGTTTTTCCCAGGGTCTTTAACTATGTCCCTTCCAAATTTCATGGAAACAGATTAATTGGTTTGACCAAGACAGCTCCACTAGCGAGAATAGAAAATCCGGGGTAAACGTTTCGATTTGAATTTTCCCGGGATATAAAGTAGCCTATGTTACTCAGAGATACAGGAGCATTCTAATGGTGAAAGAAATTTTGTAATCAGTCTAGTATTTTTTGAGTTTGTGAAACATACAAAAATACAAAACTTTCCTCTTTATTATATTAGTATGGATTTAATACAATATTGGTATGAAGATTTTTTTTTACTTACTAAGTTTCAGCGAAATGTCGATTGGAGCAACGGTAATTCCAAGATACAAAGCTGCGTAGAATGGAATGGCCAAGTCCAAATGAATTGGTGCCATTAGGATCATGACGTCACCGGTCTTAAGACCTAGTTTTCTGAGTCCGTTAGCACATTGCACTGATCTCTTTAATACTGATTCAAAGTTTTCTGATTCTCCCGTAGCTCCGTCTATCTGTACAGAAATAATATAAAAGACTAGCTTTTGCCCGCGGCTCCGCCCGCTTTCAAAAGTTTTTCCGGGATAAAAGTCCCGCTTTATATTTTCCCGGGATAAAAAGTAGCCTATGTGTTTATCCAGGACATGATGGACCCGTGTGCCAAATTTCATCGAAATCCGTTCAGCAGTTTTTGCGTGAAAGAGGAACAAACATCCATACATCCATACATCCATACATCCATACATCCATACATCCATACATCCATACATCCATACATCCATACATCCATACATCCATACATCCAAACATCCAAACATCCATACATTCTTACAAACTTTCGCCTTTATAATATTAGTAGGATTTTTTAAAGCCACGGGAAACTGATATCTTAGAAAAATTTAAGACCATTTATTTTCTTACGAAAATAAATATTTGCCCTTCTTCCATTTCAATGGACGATTGAAACAATTTCCACGCATTTTGTAGAAATTAATAATATCAGCCACGTATTTTATACTGCCCGTTGCTGAGCAGGGCCCCGAATATTGAGAGGGGTTTAGTCTTTAGTCCACCACGCTGGCCTATTTTTGGCGGACTTCACAAGTTTTTTTGGAAGATTCTTAAATATATAGTTATTCTCAAGATGTTTTACTTAGGGGCGGTTGCGGACGACAACTTAGACGTGAGTCGGAGGAATCCCGCAGCCGTCCCTAATGCGCTGAAGATGGCCACCGCGAAGTTTTGGTTGGTATGTCGTGCGTTGTATATAGGTAAGGGATTCGGCTCGGTGGTCGCCCGACGTTTTCCATCTCTCCGGGCGGCTCAACGTCGGGTCTTAAGGCACGGTGAACCCAACATAACCGCTCAGTCGTTCCCCTTGAACGCTGGGCGGTAGTAATAAGTCACTTTCTCCGCGTAAAAAAAAAACATGTCTTACTTCACTGTTAAAGCGAACGGTATTTGAAAACAACTTCGAAAAGTCAGAGTTGAGGACCTTGGATTTTGAAACTGTGGACATCCTGGCCTCGTATAGTTATTATAGTGTGCGCTTATGTTTCTGATGATGACTTCAAGGATAAGAGAAAGGTGAAGAAGGCTGAACCCATCATCATATGGAATGAATAGCCAGGAAAAGAGAGATAGTGTACACTTACTTGCGACACGAATTCGGGGTCGTCACTAAGATTTTGCAGAATCATTTTTCCCAAATGATAACGGTCATCAGGTATTCCAGATTTCGCCACGATGCGATGTGTTAACTCATTTAGATACCAATGCGCCGCATCATTTGTTTGATGTCCCTTTGGTATGTTATTGCCTCTGAAATAGGGTACAACGATTTTTATTCATTACATTGAATGACGAGACGAGCATGCCGTTCGCCTGATGGTAAGCGACACAACCACCCATAAACAGTAGCAAAACCATAAGTGGCGAAGGGTGACATTTTTCAAAAGGGAACCCGAGGCAACCAATTTCTATCTCAGTTAACATATCGTACGGTGTTCACGGTATAGGTCAATTTTACAGAAAACTAAAACTTCGACAGTCTTAATTCTAATTCAACAATCGTTAACATACCTACAAAATTGTTACAAGAATAACGAAATTAAAAACTAATCAGATTCACTAACGAATAATATACTTACGTGAAAGAAGACACTACAGTAATTACCAAAGAGCATTATAATACTACGGCTAATCACAAACAGTAATTTCTATTAGAATGCACTACATTAATTTGTGATTACTAATTAAATAAAATTTAAATAGCCCCCGAAACAAAAAATCTCTAACCGAATTCCAGACCAGGGACATGAAAATACTTTAGCGGTCCCCCGACGCGACGACGCTTGGGTCAAAATATTACTAGGTACTTAAACGACAAAGACACTATTATACTTTTTAAAGATTTTTTGTGTCGGGGTTATTTAAATTTTAATTTAATTTTTATTTCAAACTTTTTAAACACTTTATTCTCCATCATGGAGCTTTGATAATCAATTATCTATCACCTACTCGTTGAGCCCATCCTTATGAGCCCAAACACACTATATCTGCTATAAGTTGCTAAAGAGTTGGGTATCCCGCAGACAACTTGATGCCGCAGCATCAGCTCATGTTTAAAAATATTTCCAAAGTCACAGCATACCAAATTTAAAATCATTCTGACTTCTTAAGTTGGAAATGAGCTGATAATCTTCAAACGCCCGAACAGATCTTCATTAATTATAGCTAAGAACCATCGCAGTCACATTAGCTTTCAAACAACAAAAACCGCGTGCAAATCGGTCCATTCGTTCGAGAGCTACGATGCCACAGACAGACATACAGATACACAGATACACACCCTAAACTTACTTGTTACCCCTCTTTTTTGTCGGGGGTTAAAAACAACTAAACTGTTAATGAATAAATTGAATTTGACAATTCAGATATCTCAAATCGGTATCATAATAAATTATGACGTAAAAAGTGACAACAATACATAGTCGGTTAACGTGAAGCCGAACAGCTCGGGTTCCCTTTACCCATATTTTCGGTGCGATCCCGATGAACAGAGAGAGATAGCAAGTTATATAGCCATAGAAAGTGCTGCCATCTATGTGCGAAAACATACTACGACATGAACCCGGTGGCCAGTGGGTTAGGTACCTTGCGAAATTTTAAGAAAAAATATACTAAGCGCGCCATCTAACGTTGCTTAAACGTTGCTTATCAACAGAACTTATCGATATCAATTATTTTCACAAACAACAGGCAGATGGCCGATAGATGTCATTATTAAGTGATCATTAATGAACCCAATTGATTAGTTGTAACTATTATTATTGTTCTTAGCTGAGTATTTTCTAAATTTATAATTTACTTATCAAATATATTGTGAAGTACCCAAAACCTAAAAGGGAAGCCGATAGGAATCGGGTTGCATTGACGCTTCGCCACTGCCATACAGCACCTTGAGTTACAAAGTACTGTGTAACATTACACTGGGCTCGTCATCCTGAGACATAAGATGTTAAGTCTCATTATGTCCAGTAGTTACACTGGCTACAATGTCCTTCAAACCGAAACACAACAGTGCATGCACATTGCTGCTTGGCGATAGAAATAACAAGATTACTATCTTTTTAATCCTGCCACAGCAACTTGATAACACTGTACTTGGTGACTTGCGACTATTTTGTTTTGATTACTATGAGTCCAGTAGGTACCGAAATGAGTTCATAAATATATTATATTCATGACTATAATGTAGGTACTTGCAAATAGGTATTAGAACAATCTGTCAGTCAAATAGTTTTATAAATACGACAACCACTGGAAGGTGTTAGACATTCACCGAGAGAATGAATGTTGACCAATATCAAGAATTCCTGATTGTGTTGCTAGTTCTTGTTTGAATTGAGCTTAAATAACAGCCATGTTGCTACTGTTTGCGCGGTGTTGATTTGAACGAAGTTCCGTTGCGAAAGGGGGCTAGACGGAAAAAAATAAGACCAAAGCTGTAACGACACTTATTTTTTATACTTGCCCTGTGAAACCAGCCAGTAACAATAAAGAACTGGCCGTAAAAGTGACATTCGAAATTTAAATAAAAAAAGACAATTTAAATGCTTTTTTGAGTAGTCTTTCTTTTTGTTGTATGTTAATTTTAATGTCCTAATGCTTGCTTAGGTGATGATCGTGATTCGATGACATATCTATTGTAAACGTAGAAGTAAATGTTTTCATTGATGTGGTAACGTTTTAATGAAACATACAGGTATTATTATAACTTAAAATAAATAAAATTTTGTTACAACTCGGGTGTCCCTTGACACCTCTCAAGTTTTATTTTACTAGGCGTTGCTCACAGCTTCATATACATATATACATATACGTATATACATACTGTGCAGGACGGACAATGCGTGTAGAACATATGTGTAAATAGTGCATTTTTATGTAATAGGATAGGTTATAGCTAGTTACGTCTTATGTCTTAGTTTAAGCTTAATAAATATAATAGTTTGTGTCTTTTCATTTAGGAATAAGGTGAAATAGTCAAGTAATGTTTCTGCCTGCCCCTTTCGGGGCAATACTTGATCATTTATTGTTTAGTTTTTTTTTTTTTTTTTTTTTTTTTTCCCTGACTAAACTCTTGTTAGCCTGACGAGAGTCGGCTTATACAAGAACACCGGTCTTGTGGGTGAGCGCAGAAGGCGCTCGCAACCCTTAAATTTAAGCGACCACGCTGAGGGCGACCCACTAATGGGTCACGACCTCGGCTCAGGGCGGCCACTGAGAGGATAAGACATCAGCGTTTGGGGAAATAAGGTTTAAACCTAATCCTATTTAACGTGTTGATCGTAGTCTTCGGCACGCGGGCCGGAACTGCTAAGAGAGGGCAGGGGGTTGGGGAACGCGACGAGGTCCTCGACGGCGAGGACGGTACAGCGGTCTTGTGGAGTGTATGAGCTTTAGATGCTCGTTCTTTTCGCGTAAAGCCAGAGTGATTTCGTCCTCTGGATCTGACAGGACTAAACGTGGTCGTCTCCATTTGGCGCGATCAAATGGAGTATATATAGACGCTTTACGGATAAGCGTGTTCGGGTGGTTTACCGCCCTGTCGAAATAGCGTCTGCTGGCGCACTGCATAAAGTGCCTGATGGTCGGCATATTGGTGTCCACGTGGAGGTTGCGATTGCGAACGTACCACGGGGCACCAAGTGCATGTCGTAAGAATCGATTTTGAAGCACCTGCATTCGCTGAAGGCGACGGGGCGGTAAATGAGCGAATACGGGCGACGCGTATGTCATTATCGGACGGATGCATGTTTTAAAGATCCTAATCTTGTTGCGGATTGACATTTTACTGTTTTTGTTTAGGAGCCAGTGAAGCTGGCTCATCGCGAATGCGGCTCGCGCGCGTACCGCATTTACGTGTGGGATGAAGGTCAACCTCTGATCAAGGGTTACTCCTAAATATTTGGCTTGGCCCTTCCAGGGGATAACCTGGTCGGACATGCGGACAGAAAAGTGAGGGACATGGACTTTCCTTTTCCGAGTGAAAAGGATGGCCTGACTTTTGGTGGGATTGACGGTGATTCGCCATTTGCGGAACCACTCGCCGAGTTCGTCGGCGGCGGTTTGCAAAGTGCGCACCACTTCGTCGGGGTCTCTACGTGAAGCGTAGATTGCGGTATCATCCGCGAATAGTGCCAGATGGGCGTTTTGTGGTCTAGGGATGTCGCTCGTGTAAAGCGAGAAAAGAAAAGGGGACAGGGCGGAGCCTTGCGGGACTCCGGCCGTGATGGTGTGTCGGGAAGAGAGAGTTCCCTCCACGCGATATCTGAAACCGCGATTCGACAGGAAATCTCGTATGATGTGCACGAGTTGTGTGGGCACGTTGAGAGTGTACAGCTTGAAAAGCAAGTCGTTGTGCCACACCCTGTCGAATGCTTTTTCGATATCGAAGAAAATAGCACCGGTAGGCATTCCTTTACGGAATGGTTCGTGGACGTATTCCGTGATGCGGAGCACCTGATTGACACAACTGTGTCTAGCGCGAAAGCCAAACTGTTCCGGAGGGATCAAATTTTGATTGAAAGCTACTAATTTAAGGCGGTCGAGGACGATCCGCTCGTAGATTTTGCCCAGAGTACTGAGCAGACTGATGGGCCTATAAGAGGAGGGTTCGAAAGCGGGTTTCCCCGGCTTGTGGATTCCTATCACAACTGCCTCTTTCCAGACCTCTGGGAAGAGGCAGTTACGAAACGCGGCGTCGTAGATGGAAGTTAAAATTTGAACTAGATGCTCCGGGAGCATCTTAATCATACGGTTAGGGATTAGATCGCCCCCGGGGGCTTTCCTACGTTTGAGTGCCTTGATCAGAGTGGTGACTTCTTCGATCGTCACCGGCGCAAGGGGATCGGGCGGCGGGTCGACGTCCGGGTCGACGTTGTCGTATAGCGGTCGCGATATAGAGACTGGCGGTGGCCGGACCGCGTTCCTATCTTCGACGAAAGTGTCAACCGCAACAAGAATGTCGTCATCTACGGGTACAGAGGTGAGCGAGCATTGAGACTCCAGGCTGCCGGCCAGTAGTTCCGCTTTCTCGTCGTCATCAAACGCCGGGCGTTGATTCGGACGATTGAGCGGAGGCATGGAGGCCACATCGTTTCTCCTGAAGGAACGAACCAGTTGCCAAAAGGCGGTATGTGTCGGATCGATATCGGCAAGGCGAGTGTCCCACCTCGAATCGACGACCTCTTTTACGCGACGCTTAACCTCACGTTGGAGGTAGCGCGCAAGATGTCGTCGTTCCAGGATGGGTCTCGTCGCGCAGGCTTTGAGCGTAGCGTTACGCAGCCTCACCCACCACCGAACGTCTTCGGGAAGTTGCCAGTGACTGTGAACAGTCTCTGGCACCCTCTCGGAGCTTTCGCTCAAAACGTTCTGAAGGTGGTCGGTGAAGACACGTATCGCGCTGGTCGTTTCCTCAGGAGTCACGATGTTGGTCGGGATCGCGGAAAGATCAGTGGATGAGGTGTCTGCGAGCTTGGTACCTAAAATACGCCAATTCGTTTTCACCTTCATCGGAATATTAGGACCTGTGTCTGTTGGACTGTTTTCGGGGACTAGATCGAGGATCACAGGTCTGTGGTCAGAGTCTAACTCTTGTAACACTTGCATGGAACGCACGCTAAGGCTTACGTTCCGTACAAGTGCCACGTCGAGTATGTCCGGTCGGTGGTCGTCGTTATAACTATAGTGGGTAGGTTCTGAAGGAACCAATAGGCTTAGATTGATTGTGTCAAGACAACTCTCTAGGACTGCACCTCGCTCGTTGGTCGAGTTGCAGTTCCAGAGAGTGTTCTTGGCATTGAGGTCTCCCGCCAAAATGACGGAATCCCCCAGATCAAATAATGTTTCTAGTTCGTTGGAGTGAAGCTCCTTAGTGGGCGAGAGATAGGCCGATATGATGGTGATCGGCGGGTGTCCGGTCATGGCTAGCCTGCAGACCGAAGCCTCAATGTTGCTCAAGCTTATCGGTGACTCTAAGGGTATGCAATGAAGGGACCTTTTGTAATAAATGAGAGTGCCTCCTAAACGGCCACTGGTACGATCATTTCGCACCAGTTTGAAGTTTGGGATGTTGGGATCGCGGTGAGAGGGCTTGAGGAACGTTTCCTGGATGAGGAAAACGTCAATTTTGTTGTCGCGGACAAAAGAAGAAATTTCGGCTTTTTGGTCCCGAATGCCGTTACAATTGAAAAACCCCACTCTGAGGGAGCGAGGTTTTGTCCGCTGGGGGAGTTGTCTGGCGTTGGTAGCCATTTATGAAATTAAAGAGGGGAGACGCACAGCGTTGACTGTGGCCTCGAAGATTTGCTGCTGGATCAGAGCGATCTCAGCGATTAAAAGGGGCTCTTCTACTCCCGTACGGGTGAGCAGACGGGAACGCTCAAAAAGTTTCCCGTGGAGAATCATTATCTCTGGGGAGCCTAACAATGAGGCGACTGAGGAAGAGGCGTCGCTTGCCTTCGCCGCCACCGTCGCCGACTGAGAAGGGCCTTTGAAGAAGGAGCCACAGCTGGGGGAGGAGAGGGTCGAGTAGAGGCCGGGGCAGCGGGAGTGACTCCGCAGGGGGCCTGTGAAGGGGGATCAGCGCGCGCCGTGGGAGGAAACCACGGGTTGCGCACTGGCGCAGGTGCCAGTTTGAATGTGGTGGCCTGAGGGGCCGAGGGAGCCGCAGCTTTAGGAGCTTTGGCAACTCTTTTGGGGGCGCGAGGGCATCCGCGACAATTCGCTGGATGGCCGGTTTGCCGGCAGTTGGTGCACGAAGGCGGCTCCGTGCACTGAGAGCGGTCCTTGGGACGGGGGCACTCGGATGTGCCGTGTTCGCCGAGGCACTTGACGCACCTGGCGGGGAGGCGACAGCCACGAGAATTGTGGCCGTATTTCTGGCAGTTGTGACACTGCCCTATCTGGGTGGATTTGTGTGGGGCTTCGACGGTGAAGCCGCCTAGCCCCGAGATATCTTTTATCTCAAACAGACGTTTGACGTCGGAAGGGGACTGAAGGATGGCAAGAACCATCTCGTATTGCATTCCCGGCCGGGAGGCGCGGGACTGTCTGTGCATCCTGTGCACTTCTATGGCGACAATGCCTTTCTCTTCGAGGCCTTCTTTGACCTCGAGAGGGGACATTTGCGTGGGGATTCCGCGAATGACGTAGCGGAAGCGCTGCTCGTCAGGCAATGAGTATGTAAAATAGTGCCATTTCTTGGCATCCAAAAACTTTGTGAGGGCTCTATGGTCCGCGATTGAAGAGGGCTGTAATGCCAGAAGTTTGTGGATTTTATTCCACGAATTAGAGGCGATGTTAATGCGCTGTTTGCGCAGTTCTTCAAATATGTCCCGAATGGACATATTTGAGGGGATTTGGAGGTTCAACCTCGGGGGTTTTTTAGGCCCCTTTGGTTGAGTCGGCGGCGGTGGCGGCGTCGACGCAGACGCGGACGCGGTTGGCGCTGAAGGCGCGGTAGGCGCAGAAGGCGCGGACGGGGAGGTTGGTGCGGGAGCAGCGACACTTCTCTGCTTCTTCCTCCGGCTGTTCTTCACCGTGGTGAAGCCGTCCTCGTCGCGTTCCGACGAGGACGACTCCTCCCCGGATTCGCAGGCGGAGGAAGAGGCCGAGATCGGCCGTTTTTTCGAGTTGTTGGTGGCGGTGGGTGGGCTGGGGGACACGTCCATGTCCTCTTCAGACTCCGCGGAGCCGCCCGAGGTTTCGGTGGCCTCCGTGAGGGTCGTAGCCTCGGACGACTCCGAGGTGTCTGAGGACTCAGACGGCCCCCTGGCTTCCCTAGCCATGTTGATGATTTCTTGTCGGACCGCGTTGTCCGACCGGAACATCTCCCTCACCATGTTCATTATCTCCTCCTTGGAGATAATGGGCGCGATGAGGGGAGCGCTAACGGTTTGAGCGGCGATGACAGGCCGCTCGGGAGCCAAATCCATAGGCCCATAATCAGCCATATTGGCGACTGAGTCCGAGGTTACGGTAAAAAATGATTTAGGGGCCGCGTGTGTGTTCACTAACCCCGGGTGTGCACCGCCTGTAAAGAACACACAAGAAACCAGGCGGGTTCACACAAAACGAGCGCGGATCGCGACGCGGTATGGGACGCGTTGAACTAAGTCCCCGGGTAGGAACGCCCGGGGGTGAGTGAGTGCGTGTCCCTCCCCGCCGGGTATAGGCGAGGGGGGGTGTACTTAAAAATAGGTGTGCCCTAAGCTTGTATCCCTTTTGCCAGTCTTATTGTGCAAAAGGGTTCCTAACAGTCCGTGTACCGTAAGCGGTATTGGCCGGAGGCCGCACGCTCAACCGATACTCGGGATGGAATGAAGGAAAGGGTAGGGTTGGGAAGGTGATATACGGGGGAGACTGCGGTGTGCCTCCGCAGCCTCCTGATCCGTACCCGTCGGCTTTGCCTTGCCCTGAGGGGGCGCAGCGCGTGGCCGGGGCCGCGACTCGGCTTGTTAGCACCGTTAGGTTTCCGCCGAGCCAATACCCTGAAGGGGCCAAACGTCGATTAGAAACAAATTGGGCTAAACCCTGTCCTGAAAAGGACGCGGCTTGGCCCGAAATAGGCTAACAAAATAGCAAAAGGTTGCCCCTTTGCTACCTGTTTGGCCTTGGCTGTAGCGAGGTCGCTACGGAACGCACCGAGCAGGTACTCGGGCGGAACAATGAAAGTTGTAGCGAGCGCTACAACAAACAATAGGTCCGTCCGAGACGGCTGCTCAGAGCGGAATTATATTGTTTAGATTATTTATTAGAATAAGTACACAATCGCGCATGCGCGTGGAAGACTCCACTGCGCAGACGCGCGAACGGCGCTAACGCGCATGCGCGGAACGTCGCCGCGCATGCGCACGGCGCAGGCATCGCTGCGCCGAGCCACGCGCGCTCTGATTGGCCGAGCGCTGCGACGGCCGCAGCGCACCCGCTTCCCGATGCCAGCCTGGGGACACAATAACAATAGGCCCAAAACCCCGGTCGGCAGCCAGTTCGAGCGAGGACTCCGAGGAAGAAAAAAGAAGAAAACTGG